>CM070785.1:44344062-44931562 GCA_036346955.1 Dipus sagitta | reverse complement strand
TTCCTGTCTCCAGCCTCTCCTCTCGTTCCTGGGTTTGCTTTTGTTGTTAACCCGTCACACCGCTGCGGCAGTCGGCAGTTTTCTTAGATGACAGACATTGTTTCCTCTTCACGTCCATTGTGTCTTTCTCAAATTCTGCACCATAACAAGCAAGGATGTGTCTCTTGTTTGTAAAGGGGAGAGAAAAAAAAAGTCAAGAATCAATTACATGGTTGTAGATTTTTCTTTCCATTTTTAAAATTTATTTATTTATTTATTTTGCAGCAGAATGTATTGCAGGGTTCCCTGACTTGCGATCGTGGCACGTTCCGTAGGGAAGTAGGCAAATGGAATGAATTCCGTACAAGCTCCTGGCCACAGGGCTGCATCCTGCCCTGTTCTGTTCCCAGCAGGGCCAGAGATGCCAGCACCGCCTCGAACCCGATATGCCTTTCCGACTTTGAAGTGGAGGCATGTCTCAACTCAAGCTTGTTGGCTGCAGTCTTAAAACGTGTGTTTAGTATATGATAAATATAGGTCAAGTAATTACACTCCTGTACATTCCACACGAAAACTGGCTCAAAGGCATAGATGGGTAGCCGAGGGAGAGAGGTGGGGGCAGAGGGAGAGGAAGGGAAAGAGAGTGTGATGGACAGGGTCTGGACTGAGTGGTCAGAGAATTTGGTTGTAAAAAAAAATATTCTCTGTTTTTACTGAAAAGTAAAGTGCATCCTCAGCAAGATCATATGATGAAATAAATTAAATCAGCAGTGAAGGTCAGTACACACTCCGACTTGGGAATGTGAACTTTTCAGAAACCTGTATTTATTACATTTTACTATTTTTAAAAGCCAGCTATAAGATTCATAGCAAGGAATGGCACGACATATCAATGAACACTGTACCAAAGTGAAGGCTCTTTTCAAAGTGGTTAATGTGCCTTATTGGCGAGTCACCCCCGTGTCTGTGTCGTTGCCATAGCTCAGCCTGAAAATATATGGATTTAAAACGCAAGTATTGTGACTAATATTTATTTCAAGTACAGAATGTGTCACAGCAGTGGGCCATCCTATTATTAATGTAGTAAACTGTGTAATACTCCATAAGAGGCTGCCCTGTTTCAGTTCTTAGCTACATGAAAATAACAGTAAAACATGTCTGTTTTTTCCAGCCTTGCTTTATTGTTACCTGGGAAGGTACTGGCATTGAAAGAAGCCAAATATGGGCAAATAATATGACCATAAACAATACTTTAGCACTACCATGCTGGGCGTAAATCCCTTTGAACTGCCCCCAAACTTTAAAGAATATGTACGTGTGTGTGTATGTGTGTGTGTGTGTGTGCGCGCGTGTGCGCACGCATACAATTTTAAAACGGAGGGAATCTGCTTATAGCTCCAGAAAGGAATGGGAAATAAGCGTTTTGATAGATATTCCACATCAGATTGAATCCTCTATTCAGGGTGTTAGCACTCAGAACGCTCACTGTGCCAGTTATTGCCCATGAAGCAAGCATTCTGGAAGCTTGAAGGGAAGGGCGTGTGTCACGAGAAGGTCTGTGTCCTTTGGCTTATTGACACTATGGGCAAGATGGAGCTTAACTTGTGACACTTTGGTTTCTGTAGTAGAAAAAGTTCCCTTCCCTTCCCTTCCCTCCTCCCCCAGCAGGTATTGAACTTGCAGTATTTGTCAACTTAAAACCCATTACAAAAATCTATGGTGGAGAAAGGAGGCACCAAGACTCCCAAACTTGGGCAGAGGGCAGGCACTCAGGCCACCGGGGAGCTTGTCTTTCACCCCCTCTTTTCATTAACTGGGGGAAAAAAACAGCAGGGTCTCCAAAGATCTCAAGGAGGGTTGACTTACAACTCTGATGTCTACAGAAGATCTCACCTCCTCTCTTCTCTTCTTCTCCGCACACGCACTGGGCTCGTGGGATGTTGGGTGGTGGGGCATGGGGCTGCTCGATGTCCCAGGGCCTGGCCCCTCTGATAGCTCACGTTCAATGCCGGGGCAGCTGCCCTGCTGTCAGAGACATCAGGAGGGTGGTTTAACTCTGGCTCCTTTTGGGGTACTCAGGACAGGATGTTGACTATCTAGGTAGGCTGTATTTAAATCCAGTCCTCAAAGATTGTCCCCATCACCTCCACAGTTGCTAATGGAAACAGACTTGGATCTGGCATGAGCCTGTGTACACTGTAACCGAATTTCGGGGTTCTCCAGTAGTTTTCTGAGAGCAGGATCTTGTTGTGGTGTTGGGCTAAATTTCTGGGAGTTATTGGCTGAAGGCATTAAGACTATAGAGTCTGGCTGATTCTCAAAGGGGTTCTGCAAATTAATCACCTTGTGAGCTAAATTTGTTTATAGACATATTTGGAATAGAGAGCCCCACCCGGGATCCATTCTCTTCATTTGCTGCGTGGAGCACCTGCTCAGGGTATTATTTGATATGCAGAGCCCTGCTGCTCCCCAGCCCTGCAATACCTGAGAGAGGCGGGGTGAGGGCAAAGATAACAACACATTGATTCCCTGCCCGTTCTTCCTCCTGGGAATCCAAGGCTCTCAGCTATCTCTGGAGAGTGAGGGTGGGTCAAGGGATTTAGGGACCCTTGAACTATATATATATATATATATATATATATATATATATATATATACAGACACACATATATATGTACATATATATGTACATGTATATGTATGATACATACATATATATGCACACATATATGTGCATATATATATACACATGCATATATTGCATATATGTGTATATGTATGGTACACACATACAAAATTAGGTCATTTGTCTGTTTGTATAGCAATTGCTTCTTAAAAATAAGTTAGTAGTTTAATACCAAAGTGGTATATGGGTTTTTCCATGCTCCTATGGGAAGGTATTTTTGTTTTGTTTTGTTTTGTTTTCTTTTTTTTTTAGTTTCGCACATGTTCGATTTTAATGGGTAATAATTACATCTTTATATTTTGATGTCAGACTGGGTATGAGGCCTAATTCTGCAAGCAGTCTCCTCTTGATTTTCTGCTGTGATTTTAAAGGGAAGGTGTCGCAGGCCACAGTCCCCTTCTGTTTTTAAGATCAAGCTACCCTCAGCTTCAGCCTTCAGTTCCATTTCTGCACACACACACACACACACACACACACACACACACTTGCTGTCTTGGCTTTTCTTCTGCAGGCCCTGGAATCGAATATACATATGGTGTGTTGTGGTGAGGAGTCTCTTTTGAAAGGCGGATTCCTTTGAAAGAAAAAAAAAAATTGTCTGCAGTCCCCCACCCCTGGGTTCCCTTTCGAGGCGCGCCCTTTTCCCACCTCCTCCCTCCAGTTGGTGGCTCACAGGCCTGATGCTCAGCCCTGGCCCTGTATGTGCAGGGAAGGCAGTAAAAATGAGCCCTAATCAATCTCTCTGAGAGAAGCAATGGGCATTAGAAGGCCACTATCCTGTGACTAAACACACCCCCTTTATGGAGTGTTGGTACTAATAAAGCCCAGCTTATTACTGAGGCAGAGACCAAAGCCTGGGTGAGGTCAACCGTGACTGACAGTCATCAGTCATTCTTAATGATACTTTTTCCCGTGCTTTCTAAGGGATTCTGAGCAGAGTGCAAATCACTCGGGGTCATTCGTAGTTCATGTACCCACAGATGGCAAAGGTTTTGAAAGACTTCAGTTTAAACTTGTGGAAGAGATCTTCACTTTTTTTTTTTTTTTAAAGGAAGGGAAAATACCCTAAAACAAAACATAGATTTTTTTTTTTCTTATTGGAACGTTTTCATGTTCTTTCAACCTAATAGATGTTTTACACACTACACTGCTTGTGCATTATTAAAAGAGACATAAATTTGTGTTTTATGACGTCTGTCTTCTTTAATTATTACCTTTGATGTCTACTGGTGACTAAAGAGAGCTTAACGGGATTGCTCTCCCTTCTTAAATTTCGCATCGTGAAAGCAGCCAGTCCCTGACAGATGTCTGTTCCTCACCTTCAGGATTATTTTATAAATCCCTTTCTGATGAGCGGAAGTGTCAAATCAAGGACAGGTCATAAAGTAAAAGTATAAACCTTTTAAAGAGAGACCTTGGTAATATATAAACATTCTGCACACTATCTGAATTTTTTATGGACTAAAGAAAAATTATATTTCAGCTGGAGGAAGGGAGAAGTTTAAACATCAGCCCATGTTTTAATGTATGATTTTTTTCCCCCATCATGTTCTTATTTATAGCCATCTAAGAAGTCATTGGTTTTAATGGCTATTTTAAACATTTTGACTTGGTTTGGAGCCTGTCAGATAATTGCACATGTTTACATTAAGAGGGTTGACTTTTTATCAGTTCTTGGAGGGGGTGTGGTGTGGTTTGGATATGAGACACAGGCCTGGATCTTGGCTCAATCTCTATTTTTTTTCCTTCTTCCCCAAGCCTCAGTTTCCTTATCTGCTCATGACAGATTTATATTACTAGAGAATACCGAATATCTCGATGGTAGAATACTGTGGCTTACCCACTTACCCAGTGGCATCCCTGAATTGGTGGAAGTTGCTGACGTGAAGCAACAGCTGTTTTTCTTTTAATTTGAGAAAAAAAAAAAAAAAAACTGGTTATATTCAGAGAACTTGGTTTTGAAAAAAAAATTGGTTTATTTTTACTTTTAAAATAGGAAGTACAGCTGAAATCATCATTTTGTGGGCCTTTCTGCCATTTTCATGTCAAGACACAAGGAAATATGTCTATGCACTGAAGACCTAGAAGTTGCAGCGAGGTGGCGGCGTCTTGGCTGAGATGTGGATGAAGCCAGGCAAAGCTTCCCCGGGCCCACGTTTCTCTTCGCTGTGGATAGTGTACTGCAAATATGCCTATAACTTCTTTCAAAAGAGAAGGGGGCTCATCGGTTAAAGGTGCTTGTTTGTAAAGTCCGTTGGCCTGAGTCTGACTCTCCGACACTCACGTAAAGACACATGTGCAAAGTGGCACACGCATCTGGAGTTCGTTTGTAGTGGCAAGGGGCCCTGGCTTCCCCATTTCTTTTCTCTCTTTCTCTTTGCTTGCACATAAATAAATAAATGAAATACCTGAGAAGGAAAATATTTTTAATTCAACAGGCATATGTTAAATGCCTCCTGTGTGTGAACCAGGCATGGGCCTGCGTGAGTCCTGCTCATGGGGGGGTGGTGGTAGGGTCGCCACTTTTAGCATTATCTCTGTGGATGTGTGTAAGTGGCACACACACTGGCACTGCTTTCTGCTGGTCTCGCGTTGGTCCAAGTCTCGTGCTCTCGTCCCTCAACCTCAGCCCATCCTATTGAATACCACAAGTTGGCCCACAACCTCAGCAATCCTTAGAACCCCGCTACCGTGAGAGTACCTCACTCTGAGACCTACAGTGCCACCGATGTCAGCTAACCATGCCCTGTGTTCTGAGCCTGGTGGGCAAGGCTTTTCCCACATGGCATGCTGGGTTAGCATATCTTTATGCCCATGGCAAACAGCAGTTAACTTGAGACCTGCCCCTCCTGGTAGCTTTTACTTAAATTTTTAAAATTTAATTATTTTATTTTATTTTTTTGAGGTAAGGTCTCACTCTAGCCCAGGCTGACCTGGAATTCACTATGGAGTCTCAGGATGGCCTTGAACTCACAGTGATCCTCCTATCTCTGCCTCCCGAGTGCTGGGATTAAAGGTGTGCGTTACCACGCCCGGCTTGCTTAATGTTTGTTATGTCTCACTATGTCCTTATGACTTAAAGTTTATCCTTTTTTAGCATGTGTATGTATGTGTGGTGTGCATGCATGTTCATAATGTGTGATGTGGACACATGTGCATGCGTGTATGGAGGCCAGAGGTTAATGTTGAGTGTCTTCTTTAATTGCTTGCTGTTCACCTTACTTTTCTAAAAATATTTTTATTATTATTATTTATTTGAGAGCAACAGAGAGAGAAAGAGGCAGATAGAGCGAGAGAGAATGGGCGTGCCAGGGCCTCCAGCCACTGCAAACGAACTCCAGACGCGTGCGCCCCCTTGTGCATCTGGCTAACGTGGGTCCTGGGGAATCAAGCCTCGAACCAGGGTCCTCAGGCTTCACAGGCAAGCGCTTAACCGCTAAGCCATCTCTCCAGCCCATACTTTTTTTTTTTTTTTGGTTTGCTCTTGTTCTAGCCCAGGCTGACCTGGAATTGACTATGTATCTTTAGGGTGGCCTTGAACTCACAGTGATCCTCCTTCCCATGCCTCCCTAGTGCTAGACTAAAGGTGGGTGCCACCGCATCCAGCATCACCTTATTTTTTTTTTAATATATTTATATATTTATTTGACAGAGAAAGAGGGAGAGAGAGAGAGAGAATGGCCGCGTCAGGGCCTCCAGCCACTGCAAACGAACTCCAGACACGTATGCCCCCTTGTGCATCTGGCTAACGTGGGTCCTGGGGAATCAAACCAGGGTCCTTTGGCTTTGCAGGCAGATACCTTAACTGCTAAGCCATCCCTGCAGCCCATCACCTTACCTTTTGAGACAGCGACTGTCACTGTAACGGGCAAGCCCCGAGGATTCCCTGTCTCCATCTCCCCAGTGCTGTTGCCAGGCCTACACTGCCACTGTGCTGGGGGAATTATGTGGGTGCTGGGGCTCTGAACTCAGGGCCTTGTGCTTTTTTGGGCAAGTACTTTACCCGCTGAGCCACATCTCCAGCCCAAAGTTCACGTTTTATTGTGAAGAACGGTGATACCTTAAAGATTTTTTTTTTTGACTAGGTTTTTTTTTTTCTTGTTAATTGTGTGTGTGTGTGTGTGTGTGTGTGTGTGTGTGCGTGCGTGTATATGTGTGTGGCTTGCTTACAACTCAAGCCACACATAAGGTCACTTGTTTGGCATGTAGATTTTCCCTGGCTTTGTGCTTTCATCTATGTGAATGTCAGATGCCAATTCATCTGGTAAAATATGGGCCATATATTAGATCTGTGCTAAATAACTTGGAAAATCAGCAGGGATCAGATTTAAAAGTTGTACCTTCAGGGACAAACCAAAACTGGCAACATATTTTCAAGGCAGAGTCCCATATTACCAATATGAACACAGATTTGCAGTGTATGCATTTCCTGAATATTGAGTGAAAATAGGTCCCGGCATAGGAAAAGTATGTGGTCATGTGTGGCTTAGTTTTCCTTACACACTTAGCGGGTGCTGTATATTTATGGAACGGGTCTTTCCTGCTCTGCTCTCCCTACTTTGTTTCCAGAACCTTCCATGCTTTCTCAGTGGTGAGCCCACTGAGCCTTTGACGCCTTCCTGATTCCGCTCCGGAGACGTCTATCAGGCACTGTCTTATCTGTTTGTAAGGCAGCTCAGGCCCTAGATTTAAGTCCTGGGTTCTGGCTACAAGTTAGAGTGTGATTAATAATTGACTTGGGTAGCTTTTATTTATCACAGGCTCACACATTTCGCCATTACTGAGTTAATTTATGTTAAGTGTAAGCTGTCGTTCAATCTGTTTTTCAACTTTTTTTTTTTTTTTTTAATCCTAAGTCTATCTTTTACTTTTTTTGAGAAACAAAATCCTTACACAGGGCACAGACTCACTCGGTGCCAAAAAGTTGATTTCCTTTTCAGTGGAACCATGCATCACCGGCCCTCCCAGCTGCAGTGTCAGCCTCTGACAGAATGACATGTGTCATTTATCAAAGGGGCCAGGCTGGGCCTTGGGAACTGCCGCCACAAAGCCTGAGAGAGTTCATTTTGCAGTCGCCTCCTACCCTCAGCGAGCCCTTGCCAGGAAGCCTGTGTACTGAGTCTCCCCTGCCTTACTGTAAGTCCTTCAGCTCTCAGAGTTAACCCTCCCTGCCCAGGCCCACTGCACGCTGCGCCCGAGGCCTGGAGAGCTCCGGGGCCCAAATGGGTGATTGTTCCCAGCCTGGGAACAGACAGCTCTCATCACTTGCTAGCTCACCACACAGAGTCCCGGTTTGTGTGCAGGAAGTATTCTCCTGTACTCAACTGATGCTCCACTTAACAGGCCTTAGGAACCAAGCCCCCCACACGCCCCTCAGAGTCCAGGTCAGAAGCATGAAGAACCTGGCAGAACTCCTGCAGGTCCCTGCTCCCCAGGGCATGGGATGGGTCTTTTGTTTATTTTAGAGCCTGCCTAATAACTATTTTACTCTAGCTATTTTTGAAACCACCTCCTAAAATTGGATTGATGTTTCTTCTTTCTTTCAGTAGCTTAGCAAAAAGGCAGTGGTGAGTTCCCAGGGCATGGTGGCGCACGCCTTTCATCCCAGCACTCAGGAGGCAGAGGTAGGAGGATTGCCGTGAGTTCAAGGCCACCCTGAGACTCCACAGTGAACTCCAGGTTCAGCATGGGCCAGAGCGAGACCCTAAAGAGTTTTGCATATGAAGGAAACAGTCCGTCTTGACCTCCAAATTATTTACCTTTTATGTGAGATCTAAAACCACCCAAAACAGCAAGCAAAAAAAATCTGGCCAGAGGGGAGAGCAATGTTAAAATATAAAAACATTCGGCAACAATGAATATTTTGTCCCCTCCCTTGAAGAATAGAGGTTTGCATTTTAATCAAGTGTGAGAACCTGAGAAAAAAGTTACTCTTCTTCTGCCCTTGACCCTTTGGACTATGTACAGTTTTTTTTTTTTTTTTTTAACTGCATCCGATATCATTTAAAGAGATAGCAGAAGGGACTGTTGGCCTTAGCCAGGAACTTTCCAGAAAGAAGTCCTATAAATTAGCCAGTGCTCAGGAGTGGCTGTTTCCTAGGCAGAGTTGGCCCTTTCATTTGTCTACATAAGGCTAATTTATTTTCGTGGCCAGATGTGGGCTGACAGCCATCACTCAGGGCCTCCTTCCCCCTCCGTCAGGAGGGCTGGGAGACAGACACGTTTCCCATTTTACAGAATCCCCATCAACATTATTGAAGATGGATGTATCTTTAAAGCTAAGATTGATTGTGGATATCGGAGTTATGGTGTCATTTATCATGGTGAATATTATTTAGACTTGGGCTGTACAAGGCTGTAACTTGAGACACAGCCAGGGGAGGGACAACCTGAGAACGCAGATCCATGAACTTTAATGGATGGATGCTTTTTTCAAAGCTCAACTCACTATCGTGTGATTTACTTTTCTTACTGGAAGGAAACAAGCGTTTCAGTCTTAAAGGGACAGTATTCCAGGTTGTCACACACAAAGGGTCGAGTTCTCCCCTGCCAGTCGAAAGGTCAAGGGTGGTCAGAGGCAGGCAGAAACACTGCAAAAGAGAGAGTGGCAAAAGGGACTATGGCCGTACAGTGTGCAAGGAAGACCATTTTCCAAGTGACCCTTCCTCAACTTCACAGGACTTAGCAGTGTTGGAAATCAAGGAGGGGCCCCCAGAGTACACCTGTGCTCGGGGGATAGTGATGATGGTGTTGGCTGGAAGCCTGCAGGCCAGAAGACAAGTAAAGCCCAGATTCTTCCGGGTCAGGAATATAGGGAGATGTATGGGTGCCTCCAAGGGTCTAAACATAACGTATGCAATCTAAGCAGCCTCTCAGCCAGTTAAAATCAGCCTTTCCTACTGGGCTTCTGTGTGGTGTGCAGTTGCTGACACGGGGCTCAGCTGCGAGCTCCCAGGGAGCTTGACACACGGGACCCTGAGCATCTGAAGCTGAGCCTTTCAGCCTCTGCCTGGTCCTCCTTGGAAATGGCTGAGCCAAACTGCCTAATGGTCCTGTTCCTTGTTCCTGTGGCGTGGATCCTGGAATTCACACCAGAACATCCATCCACAGGCAAGGGCATCTTATTTCTTTCTTTCTTTTATTTTTTAGATATTTATTTATTTGAGAGAGAGAGGGAGACAAAATGTCATGCCAGCGCCTCTAGCCACTGCAGATGAACTCCACACACACACACCACCTTGTGCATCTGGCTTTACATGGGTCCTGGGGAATCGAACCTGGGTCCTTTAGCTCCGCAGGCAATCAGCTCTCCAGCCCCAGCAAGGGCAGCTTACCTTGTTTCTAATGAACGCCCAATGCCTGACGGGATATGTTGGCTGTCTCAGGCCCCTTGGTTCCCCAACTCATCTTATTTGTGGTTAATGTAGCTGTTTTTTTTTTCCCCCTTCTGTTCAAAGCAAGCGTGGGACAGGCTGGCTGAGATGTTGAGGCTACGCCCTGCATGTAACCTTTCAGCCTGGCCTGATGAGAGCTGTGTCACTGAAGTGGTGGTCTTAGTCACACTGGGTCACAGCGAGTTGCAGAGAGCTATTACGTGATCTGGGAGCCCTGTGTCTACGGTGGCTCTAGAGCTCAATTTGTCTTAGATGGCACCCTCCAGGCCCCTTTTGGTTTCTTCCATATGGAGAGGCCCTTGTGATTGTAGGTTCTGTAGAACAAAAACAGATTCTTCCTGCTCCGCCTTGGGCCCTCCTCAGCTTGTGGGTGGGGGTGGAATACTGTCTGATTGTATGAGTAGCGCTTTATGTGTGTGTGTGTGCGTGGGGGGGGGGTGCTGTTTGATGGCATGAGTAGGTTTTTAATGTAAAAAGTGTTCATTATGCCACACCATGCGATCCAAGAGAACATGTGTCTTTGTTTATAACACCATTCCCTGATACGTCCCCAATGGGTGCCAAGCTCTGGGAGAGCATAACTCTCCCCCCATCTGCTGTCAGAGTCTAGTACCATGCCTGGCACACAGTCACAGCCCTGCGACTGTGTTGTTGAGCAACTGCATCCGACATGCTAGTGCCCTTGAGTATAGGTGAGTGCATGCCTGCTCCCTTGGATAGACCCAAGGCATGGGTGGTGGTGGGAGAGAGAGAGCAGGGATTTTTCTTCTGCAATAAATCATTAACCTACTTTGCTTAGTGGACCAGGTTACCAGGGTGCAGCCTTGTAAAATCAATCTAACCTTAAAACAAATGACAAGGGCTGGAAAGATGGCTTAGTGGTTAAGGCGCTTGCCTGCAAAGCTTAAGGACCCAGGTTCAAATCCCCCCCGTACCCATATAAGCCAGATGCACAAGATGGTGCATGCATCTTTGTTCACAGTGGCTGGAGGCCCTGGTGTGCCCATTCTTTCTTTCTGTTTGCCCCCCTTTCTCAAAATAAATAAATAAAAAAAATATTTTTTTAAAATACTGTAAGCCCAGTCAGGCATGGTGGTGCATGCCTTTAATCTCAGCACTTGGGAGGCTGAGGTAGGATCGCTGTGAGTTTGAGGCCATCCTGAGACTACATAGTAAATTCCAGGTCAGCCTGGGTTAGAATGAGACCCTACCTAAAAAAAAAAAAAAAGAAAAAGAGAGACAAAACCCAGTACAACAAAAAGAGAGGGATAAAAGAAGATGATGATAAGACTTGCCTTCATATCTTTTTATTTTTGGTTTTTTGACTGCAGCCCAGGCTGGTCTGGAATTCACTATGTAGTCTCAGGTGGCCTCAAACTCACGGTGATCCTCCTACCTCTGCCCCCCACCCCCAGTGCTGGGATTAAAGGCATGCGCTACCACGCCCGGCTTTGCCTTCATATCTTAAGAATAAGAATGGCAAAGTCACATCTGGAGAATGTAGCATCTGTCCATCCTTCCACATCTGCCCTGAGGCAAGCTGGCAGTGAGGCGGGTTGGGGTGTTTTATAGGCACATACCAGGCCCACATCTCGTTTCCTTGTGGCTCAGTGGCCTGTAAGTTGCCTGCAAGTTAAAAGCACATTCGTGGCCTTTTAGGAACACGTGAGATGTCTATAAACAGGAAGTAGTTTATCAAGTTCGTATGAATCATGGCGTCTGTAATGTTGGCTGAGGTCAAGTCATTACACTAAATATACCGTAACCATTATTAATGCACAGGGTGCTCTGCTGTCCTCATGATATAGGACCCCCGTTTCCTGACGGAGTGCTGTTTGGGGATGAGGGATCAGCAGTGGTTCCGTCTCAGTGTGACTGACAGCCGCACGGGGGTCTCTGACAAGCAGCATATTCAGACGAACACACCTTACTGGGAAATAAGAAAACAGAACATGAAAATTCAAACTGACTCCAAGTTGGGCAAGCCCAGCGCTGCCTCCACGAGGGAAGGCCAAATTTATCACGGCACATTATGGAGCACCGCAAATGTCATGAAAACCATTGTTTTTTAATTTTTTTCTTGGAGGGTTTGAATGAGGTGATTTATGGTAGTTATTCATCTTAAGGGTCATCCATCAATTTTTAGTTGCTAGGCAATCAAACCAGCAGCTGTTTGCTTTGAATCAAGCTGAAAAGTTGTCAGTCAACACACGCAGGTATGACCTTAGTGGCTGCAAGCATCATGCGTGCAAAATTAAAGAGACGTCGTCTTTCCCCTCTGGTTCCCCTGTCTTCCCTGTGATTTGTTGGCATGGTACTGGCCCTTCCTGGCTAGCACCACAGAGTAAGAACAAAGGAGTGCATGGAAAATTCCTTAACTGGAAACTCGACAATCCCCTTCACCCACTGTGTTTCATCGACACCCCATGTTTGTGCTACACAGGATAGATTACTCAAGTAACTGCTTCTGGTGGAGAGTAGGGGAACCACGTGGTTTATAGATTTTCATAGCCAGTATATATATATATATATCCATGTACCAGTGGAAGAAGATCAAATTTCAATGTGTGTGGCGCCCTACCTATTTTTGAGGTTGGTAGTGGGTAGCAAGAGATGTGATATGGTTTACACCTAGTAGTGGAAGGGGAAAAGAACGCTCAGGCAGAGGAGATGCCCATGGGTGCCCAGCCTGTCACCTGGCAGAGTGGATACCCAGCTGTTGCCTGCTACCTTCCTTTGCTGAGAGCCCAGGCCGCTTCTCTTGACTGTGGGAGCACATGTCTTGGAGCCCTGCCTTCTCTGCCTGTGTCCTTGGTGACATACTTGTGCTTCTATACCTTTCTGTGGCCCTGTATGTGGTCACGTGGTCTTCCTCCTTGGTTCTGGTAGGTCCTCTGTCCTTCAGTGTAGAAGATTTCAAGCTTCCTAATACCCCATTGACGTTGGGGTGACATTTCTAGAAGTGTTTGTTCCGTGATAGCTGATGGGTAAGCAGTGTTTCCTGCCTGCACCTATAATTTTAGACATCCTAGGAAATTTATTTCTGATAAGGCAAAAAAAAAAAAAAAAGTGCACGTGACAGCTTCGTTTTAGTAATTTAGGACAGACAGATTTGTGAGCCTTCCAAGAAGGACTTTTTCCTGCTTCTCTGCCAGGTTTATGTGCCTTTTATGCTCAGGGAACTAATGCTAAGGAGGCGGAGTTTTCTGGAATCGTGTTTCGTACTCTTTAATTCCTGTGATGCGGAGAATCATTTCCATTACTTGATTTTGCTGAAGGTCTTTGAGGTCACATAGCTTAGGATGCTTTACATGGACTTTGGAAAATCAAAGATAAATTTAACTGGGGAATTAAATTTGGGTCTGATCATTCAACTTTACATGGAGGAATTTTGTGTGTGTGTGTGTGTGTGTGTGTGTGTGTGTGTTTAGTATGTGGTGTGTGTGTAGTGTATGCAGATATGTAGTCCTGTGAGCCGCTGTGTGGAGGTCAGAGAAGAACACTGGGAATCTTTCTGTATTGATCAGCCATGTGTTTTCTTGAAACAGAGTCTCTCACTGAACCCAGAGCTACAATTCTGTGGCCTCCGTTCCCTACAGGACTAGGGTTACAGCTGTGTGCTAGGGATCAAACTCAGGTGTTCTAGGTCATGCTTGCTTGTCCAGAGCTCTTTCTTGCCCTCTGAGCCATCTGCCCAGCCTCATATTTTGTTTCTTACATATTCATCTGACAGGTATTTTCAAGTGTCTGAAACATTTCCCCTTCACAGGCAAGGCTTCTAGATACAGACTGCTTTGGGGACTCCAGGTAAACTAAAGGAAGCTGAGTATGTCCCTCACCCATTCACACTTTTAGGACAGCCTCAAAATCCCTACCTGAAACCTGCAGGCAAGGTATGTACTGGAATTCAGAATTCTCTAGATTTTTGAAAGGAAGCTCAAGACATTCAGCTGTCACTTGGCAGCTCCTTCTGCCTAAGGAGTGTGTTTATCCCCCAGCTCAGGGTGGCCTAAGGACTGGAAGTAGTGTCCCTTCCTGTCCCTCCTGGATTTTACCACCTGTGACTTTCTGGTCAATAGATTGGCTCAAACAAAGTTAGGGAAACTCTCCTAATTCACAGAGCGGTGTGGAATTTGGAATCACCCTGAGGTGACTGGGGGCCCTGTTAGAGCAGAGTTGTTTTATAGTTCTGCCTCACCAGCTGGCAGTGGGGGCTGGTAGCCATTCCTCTCCGTGGCCTCCCATGGCATCACAGTCCTAAGATCGGTGCTGTCTCCTGTTTCTTGCTACTCTGGGAACCCTTTGGAGTTTTGCTCCACATTCGTGTAAAAATGACATCTGGCTTGGGGAGATAGCCTATAAAGCGCTTGCACTGCAGTCCATCCCAAGAACCCGTGTAAAAAGCCAGATGCGGTCATGTATACGTGTAAACCCAGCGGTGGAGACTAGAGGATCCCTAGGGCTTGCTGGCCAGTCTAGCCTAATTAGTAAGTCCCAGGCTCAGGGAGAGATCCTGCCTCAAAACAACAACAGCAGTAACAAAAACAGGTGGACCAGTGTACCGACCCAAGGAACACCACCCGAAGTTATTCCCTGGCCTCTCTCTGCATGCACATACAGCACACACAAAACATGATGTTCATTGTGTCTGTAGCCCCCTGCCCTGGGCTGCTCATCCGTCTATTTAAAATATTAAGCTGTAGAGAAGCTTATTTACTCTATGAGTATATTCTCATGTGTCCTGTAACGCATAATTTGTTCTCATTTTGGGATGGGGGGACTGTGAGTTAGTATTATAGCATTCTTAGGGGGAAAAAAAAATAACTGGAAACTTCCCTAACAACACTCCTGTGTATGTGCTGATTTGTTGAACGTAGAAATTTAGTGGCAACACTAGAAGGAGCACGGTGCCTAGCATGTGAACTCCGCGGGAAGTAGACTCGTTCCTAGGTCAGTGTCGGGTTTAGGGTTCCGGATAATGAGCAGTTTGCCATAGAGGAGCACAGATGGGCCAGGACCCTTTTGAATATGGAGTGTGCTTTTAAACTGAAGGAACGAATGCAATTGAGTTGCATTAAAAGTCTACTCTAGCTCATAGCATTTGAGCTGACAAGAACCCCACAAACCAACCACTTACTCTCTTGCCTGATAACAGTTTACTCACGAGTTTCCTTGGGAAGGGCTTACGTTTCAAGTGTGTTCCATACGTCATGTCATTGAGTCTTGTCTTGGATCCATGTCTGTTGAATGCCTGTGCACCTGCCCTATGCACGGAGACGCAGCTCACCTCATGCGCTTGGTTGGAAAGATGAATGAACGGATCCTTCGAAGCCTTTAAAAATTCTCTCTAGGGGCTGGGCATTTGCAGTACCTTGAGTTCGGATCCCTAGAATCCATGCAAAAAGCTGGGCGCTGTAGCGTATACATCTGTGGCAAGAAGGGAGGCAGAGATAGGAGGAGCTTCTGGAAGCTTGCAGGTCAGCTAGTCCGCAGAACACAGCAGTGGACCAGAGACCATTTCAGATGAGCTGGAAGGCAAAGACTGATACCTGGAAGTTGTCCTCTGACCTGCCATGTGCACTGTGGTGTGTGTACACACACACACACAGCCAAGCTCTTTCTAGTTGGCATGTGAGCACAGACAGCTCTTTGTGTTGAGGTCCCCTTTTGCTGTTTTTGGGCTTCTGCTGTTTTGTTTCATACTGTTTAGGAGAGGATCACTTCAGATCGGCTTTCCTCTGTAAACAGAGTGGAATTAAGATATATTCTGCAAATTTGGGGACCTGCTGCCCAACAGCATCCAGGGACATCTGATGGCCAGCAATCAGGGCCAGAGGCCAAGGGTCTCTGAGGGGACTCACGGGCCATGAGTCCCCCTGTTCAAGTGACAGTGGCGGCCTCTCTTACACATCCTGGCCTCCCCTCGGGCCTCGCAGGCCCCTCTCCTGGGCTTCCTTCTTCTCTCTCCCTCGCCCACTTCCTTCTCCTCCTACCGCCACCTCCGTCCATGCTTAGTGATACAAGTGTTCCTCCTCAACTCTGTGCAGTTTTCAAAGTTATTTTGCAGCATTTTGTGCTCTTTGGAGGACAATTGTTCCAAAAATCTAATAAGTCATAATAAATATAGTTCCGGAGGATGGGACGGCCGTGGTGTGCTGGGAATAATAACTGCCTTGCCAGGGTTTTGCGCGGCCGTTTGGAAGGGCTTTTCCCCAGCAAGTTGTGAATGTTTTGTGTATGAGACTTCCTTCATTACTGCACTTTTATGCTCGTTGGTTGGTTACCAAGTCGAATTAAGAAAACGCTATACAGGTTTTTTATACTCCCATGAACTTTTCCATTAAATATGGCCCACCTAGCTCTACAAACTTAGTTCAAGGTATCAGTAAAAATATTTTTTCCTTCTCATATGTGCTGTTGATAAAACACTCAAGGGAGAAATTGTTTCTGTGATATTTTAGATGGGTTTTACAATAAATTTTAGATATTGTGGTATGCCGCAATGCCTTTTATTTCATTTTCTCAGTAGACCCAGTACATCGAAAGATGTTTTTTTTTTTTCCTTGCCTGCTGAGAAACTACATTCACTTGAGTAATACTTACTAGTTTTTAAAAAACATTTTCATAATAAAGCACAGGCCCCAGTGCCCAGGATTTCTGGGGCTTGTGAGTAGGGAGCGCACCTTTCTGGTGCTGGGAGGTAGTTTCACATGCATTATCTTGTGTACATGAAAGTGAGGTTTTAATCAGCACAGCTTTCCTGAGCATAAATCAAACTGCCTTAAATCCTCCCCGAACATGCTGTGGATGTAAATAAGAAATAAATATTGACATTAAATATCTAACACCCTTGGCTTCTTGCCATGTGGCCCTGACTCTGACTGTTATTATTGCCTTTCTGGAACCTTCAGAGGGGAACTCAGATTGTTTGTTGGAAGCTATTGGGTAAAGAAAACTGGAGTCAAGAAGTCCTGTGTTTATTTAAATGTTAGATTTCTTGGCGACTAATGAAGACTGGAACTGAGTTCTACAACAAGAGTTCATCTGCCTACTCCTCTCGTCATGATAGAGCTGTCTGTCTACTTCTCCCATTGTGATAGAGCTGTCTGCCTACTCCTCCCATTGTGATAGAGCTGTCTGTCTACTTCTCCCATTGTGATAGAGCTGTCTGTCTACTCCTCCTATTGTTGATAGAGCTGTCTGTCTACTTCTCCCATTGTGATAGAGCTGTCTGTCTACTTCTCCCAATGTGATAGAGCTGTCTGTCTACTTCTCCCAATGTGATAGAGCTGTCTGTCTACTTCTCCCATTGTGATAGAGCTGTCTGCCTACTCCTCTCGTCATGATAGAGCTGTCTGTCTACTTCTCCCATTGTGATAGAGCTGTCTGTCTACTTCTCCCATTGTGATAGAGCTGTCTGCCTACTCCTCTCGTCATGATAGAGCTGTCTGCCTACTCCTCCCATTGTGATAGAGCTGTCTGTCTACTTCTCCCAATGTGATAGAGCTGTCTGCCTACTTCTCCCATGGTTGATAGAGCTGTCTGTCTACTCCTCCCATTGTTGATAGAGCTGTCTGTCACTACTTCTCCATTGTGATAGAGCTGTCTGCATACTCCTCCCATTGTGATAGAGCTGTCTGTCTACTTCTCCCATTGTGATAGAGCTGTCTGTCTACTTCTCCCATTGTGATAGAGCTGTCTGTCTACTTCTCCCATTGTGATAGAGCTGTCTGCCTACTCCTCCATATGTGATAGAGCTGTCTGCCTACTCCTCCCATTGTGATAGAGCTGTCTGCCTACTTCTCCCATTGTGATAGAGCTGTCTGTCTACTTCTCCCATTGTGATAGAGCTGTCTGTCTACTCCTCCCATTGTGATAGAGCTGTCTGCCTACTCCTCCTATTGTTGATAGAGCTGTCTGCCTACTCCTCCCATTGTGATAGAGCTGTCTGCCTACTTCTCCCATTGTGATAGAGCTGTCTGTCCTACTTCTCCCATTGTGATAGAGCTGTCTGCCTACTCCTCCCATTGTGATAGAGCTGTCTGCCTACTCCTCCCATTGTGATAGAGCTGTCTGCCTACTCTCCCATTGTGATAGAGCTGTCTGCCTACTCCTCCCATTGTGATAGAGCTGTCTGCCTACTCCTCCCATTGTTGATAGAGCTGTCTGTCTACTTCTCCCAATGTGATAGAGCTGTCTGTCTACTTCTCCCATTGTGATAGAGCTGTCTGCCTACTCCTCCCATTGTTGATAGAGCTGTCTGTCTACTTCTCCCAATGTGATAGAGCTGTCTGTCTACTTCTCCCATTGTGATAGAGCTGTCTGCCTACTCCTCCCATTGTTGATAGAGCTGTCTGCTACTCTCCCAGTGTGATAGAGCTGTCTGCCTACTTCTCCCATTGTGATAGAGCTGTCTGTCTACTTCTCCCATTGTGATAGAGCTGTCTGTCTACTTCTCCCATTGTGATAGAGCTGTCTGTCTACTTCTCCCATTGTGATAGAGCTGTCTGTCTACTCCTCCCATTGTGATAGAGCTGTCTGCCTACTCCTCCCATTGTGATAGAGCTGTCTGCCTACTCCTCCCATTGTTGATAGAGCTGTCTGTCTACTTCTCCCATTGTGATAGAGCTGTCTGCCTACTCCTCCCATTGTGATAGAGCTGTCTGCCTACTCCTCCCATTGTGATAGAGCTGTCTGATACTCCTCCCATTGTGATAGAGCTGTCTGACTACTCCTCCCACTGTGATAGAGCTGTCTGAATACTCCTCCCACTGTGATAGAGCTGTCTGGATACTCCTCCCATTGTGATAGAGCTGTCTGAATACTCCTCCCATTGTGATAGAGCTGTCTGCCTACTCCTCCCATTGTTGATAGAGCTGTCTGAATACTCCTCCCACTGTGATAGAGCTGTCTGAATACTCCTCCCACTGTGATAGAGCTGTCTGAATACTCCTCCCATTGTGATAGAGCTGTCTGACTACTACTCCCATTGTGATAGAGCTGTCTGAATACTCCTTCCATTGTGATAGAGCTGTCTGTCTACTCCTCCCAATGTGATAGAGCTGTCTGCCTACTCCTCCCCCATTGTTGATAGAGCTGTCTGTCTTCTCCTCCCATTGTTGATAGAGCTGTCTGCCTACTTCTCCCATTGTTGATAGAGCTGTCTGCCTAGTCCTCCCGTTGTGATAGAGCTGTCTGCTCTCTTCTCCCATTGTTGTTTCATTCACTGGCTAATTCAGTAAATACTTACTCTTGTACCTGCTTGTCTCTAGACAGCTCCAGGGAAAAGAAAAATCATCGAAGGGTCCTTGTTATAATAGCTCTTACAGAAAAGTGAGGAAGCATTTTGAAATCTAAAGTGGTTATCAATATTTACTTTATATAAAGTATTTTATTAAGCATCCCATGCATGTAAAAATTTCATTGAGTAATGAAATAAATGTTATTAGGATTGAATGTGGGAAACAAAGAAAATCCATTTTCCAATTTATCTCACCTCCCTTCTTCTCTTTACCTTGACAAAACTCAGCAGCTCACTACCTTATACCTCTGCCATGGGCACCAGGGACCACCCAGTGGTCCTACCACCTGACTCACTCCTGGCATCTCTTCACCGAGCTTTCCTGTTAGGATGGGACGACCACGACCGGCTGTCAGTTGAATGGTCGGTGTTTTCCTGAGCCCCCTTTCAGCCTTGGCACCTGCGACTAAGGAGGCTCGTGTCCCCCAAGGTGTACTGCGTTCTGTATTGCTTACTCCCAAGCGTGTGGGTACCCACATCCTTCCCAGCTGACCAGATGTGGAGGGTCTCACTTGTTCTTGCCTTCATTTTCACGGAGTCGTGAAGGTTACTGGAGAGGGCTCTTTGCGCAGACCCGCTTCTAGCAGTTTCCTGTCTCTTGAAAACCGCCATTTCCTGTGGTAGCCAGCTTCCTCCAGCATCCTCATCTGGAAGCTGGACAAGGAGACAGCGTATCTGCCCATCAAGGCACAGCTGTTTTCCAGCCATATCCCCAAAGTACTTTTGCATGTTGAGGTTGTTCGGTCAGTTAAAAAAAAAATGTCTAAAATCAGTTGTTATTTAGTTACTAGATGTTAAATGTGGATTTACTCTGTTCTCGGTTTTCCAGACACCTTTGCCAGCTGCCAACAGCTAAGAGTTTTAGCAGTGAGACACACTGTAGACTGTAAGCTCTGTGGGGGACAGGCTGGGTCTGTTTTGGTTGTTGTATCTGTATACTGAGTAGAATGCTAGGCAGTAGTGGCTGATAAGCGGCTAGGTGCTCCTCAGCATTGGTATAACTGACCAGATTCCGGCACACTTCACTTACAGTTTTGTAAGTTAATTTTCATACTGCTCCTGTTATCTCCAAGAACAGATGGAAGTTTATAGAATTTAAGGTCATATGGATTGGTGTCATAAAGTCTTTTTTTTTTTTTTTCGAGGTAGGTTTCACTCTAGCTCAGGCTGACCTGGAATTCACTATGTAGTCTCAGGGTGGCCTTGAACTCACAGCGATCCTCTTACCTCTGCCTCCCGAGTGCTGGGATTAAAGGCGTGCGCCACCACGCCGGGCCGTAAAGGCATTTTGATTAGGAACATCAATGAAGCGCTTGAGGGTCGGACTTTGGGACCTCTGAAACCTGCCCTAGACGAGTGAGTGTTGCCATATTTGGCTTGTCTGGTAAGGATACATCTTGGGTTGCTCTGGTGTGGGGAATCACGATGGAGAGAGGGCTGAGATCTTCTTCATTCTTCTGCTTCCTCGACCTGTGAGCAGTGGGCATTGGCTGTGGGGTCTCTTAGATGTGTTCTTGAATGACTGTTGTGTGTCATCGTGGTTCCCTCCCCTCTGCTGTGCCCTTGACTCTCATGCGTGAACTAAGAGGGAGATCTCACGCCCCTGAGTGTGTGTAGTGCAGTCCTCGCTTTCATTCCCTCACTGACTGCAGTTGTTACGCTGCGGGGGAGACTAGGCATGTTCCATTGCACGGAACCCCACGGGACGGGGATGCTGAGGGGGCATCCTTCATTTCAAAACAATGCATCATGTGTTCCACTGATGAACTTACCGGAAGGCGTGAGTGGGCACTGACTTTGCAATTACTGCTTTTCAGCTACCCCAGGTTAGTGTTGCCCTCTGCAGTCTGAGAGTGGAAGTGCCATCCCACGTGGGCAGGGTGGTGCAGCTGTGTTGAGAGGGGAGTGAGGCACTGCATGGTCAACTGGGCAGCCCTGGGCAGCGCGGGACTGCATGCACAACCGTTGTGCCTCATGCCACCTGCGCGGAGCACACGGAGGCCATGTGTTGTTGTGGGCAGTGCCCAGAGCTATTGGTGCGGGGCGCAGTGGTAGTACTAGGATTGAGGGTTACTAAAAGCTGGCCGAGTGGGGCAGGAAGTAACCACGTCCTAGGAAGACAGTTTGCACGGATCTTTACTTTTTGTTGCCTGTACATGAGTAGGGTGCACTTGGCGCAAGACTGACTTATCAAGGGCAGGGGCTTGCTTCATATCCAGAACCTTTTGGCAGACTTTTTTAAAAAAAATTTTTTGTTTTGTTTTTATTTATTTATTTGAGAGCAAAAGAGAGAAGGAGGGAGGGAGGGAGGGAGGGAGAGAGAGAGAGAGAGAGAGAGAGAGAGAGAATGGGCGCGCCAGGGCCTCCAGCCACTACAGATGAACTCCAGATGCGTGCGCCCCCTTGTGCATCTGGCTAACGTGGGTCCTGGGGAATCGAGCCTTGAACCGGGGTCCGTAGGCTTCACAGGCAAGTGCTTAACTGCTAAGCCATCTCTCCAGCCCTTAGCAGACATTTTTGAATGACATCACAAACCTTCCCTCTGTGATAGGAGGACCAGGTAGTGTGTGTTTTCGTCACGTTTACTGCCAGAGGAGGACCCTAAAGTTTTTGAGGGGAAGGTCTTTAATATAAACAGTACAAAATTACCAATACAGGACTTTTCGATGTGTGCATGTTGTGTTCAGGTGCACTGTGCATATGTGTGTGTGTGTGTGGGGGGTAGAGTACTACCTGTGGGACCTTTTATCGAGACAGGTCTTGGACTCACCAATTAGGCTAAATTAACTGGCCAGCAAGCCCTAGGGATCTCTGGTCTCCATCCCCTCAGAGCTGGGATTACACATGCCTACCACCATGCCTAGGGTTTTCCACATGGGTTCTGGAGTTCAAACTCAGGTTCTCACGCACTTTATGGACTGAGTGATCTTCCCAGTGCCCGCATACAGGATTATGCATGAGTGTGACTCGTATGAAAAAGTACTCACAACCAACAACAAATGTTAAAAAGCTAAAACTCATGGCAAGTCGAGCAAAATTACACATTAACGTCAGTCAGCTGCTTCACGTATTTTTCTATGTGTTTTGACTGCATAGAAGGATGAACCAGTCTATCAGCATGGGTGAATTCAGGGTCTTTTTTATTTTTTTGGTTTTTCAAGGTAAGGGTCTCACCCTGGCCCAGGCTGACCTGGAATTCACTCTGTAGTCTCAGGGTGGCCTCGAACTCATGGTGATCTTCCTACCTCTGCTTCCTGAGTGCTGGGATTAAAGGCATGCGCCACCATGCCTGGCAATGCAGGGGTCTTTTAGAACTTCAGTTCCCTATGGTTATGGTCCATAACACAAGTGGCTCCACCCCATTCCAGCTTCGCCTCTGAATGACCTGGATAAGTTCACAACCCCTGTCAGGTCTTGTGGGGCATGAGGGGAAGCAGGGGAGGGGACAAAGCAGTGGCTTCCCTAGCTCTAGGATAAACACTGTACTTCTGGAAAGTTTGGGTACCCTAGCCTTTGTTACCTTGGCTTATGGAAAGATGTCCTAGGGAGAGGCCCTGGGGCTTCCAGGTGACATAGTATGTCCATCAGTGTTTATAACCCTGCTTGGCGTGACAGTTGTCTTAATTTCATGAGTAGTTGATAGTATTTCTACATCTTATGTTATTTTTTGAGGCAGGGCCTAACTCTGTAGTCCAGGTTCATCTAGAACACACTCTTTGGCCCATGCTGCCCTTGAACTGAAAGCAATCCTCCTGCCTCAGCCTCTCAAGTGCTGAGATTGTAGGTGTAGCCACCATGGCTAACAGTAGTTGATATTTCTGTTTTAATTATTATTTTTGCATGTATGTATGTGCATGGTGTGTATGTTTGTGTGCATGTGTTGTGTTGTGTGTTGTATAGGCCAGAGGTCAACATTGGTGTCTTAGCAGCTCTCCACCTTATTTTTGAGACAGGATCTCTCATTGAACCTAGAGCTCATTGATTTAGCTAGACTAGCTTGCCAGTGAGCCCCAGGAATCCTCATAGGTCCCCCATTTCCCAAGTTCTGAAATTATAGACACATGACCCCATACCCAGCTTTCATGTGGGTGCAGGGAACCCAAACTTAGGGCCTCATGCTTGTGCAGCAAGCATGCTCTTTACTGACTGAGTGATCTTCCCAGACTGTTTGGAGTACTTTAATTTGTATTTCAAGGAAGTCTCCTTTGTAACACCAGAAAGTTTCTCTCTCTCTCCCTCCCTCCATCTTCTCCCTGTCTTGGTTTTCTGTTTCTTTTTTAATATAAAATATTTCATTAATTAATTAATTAATTCGAGAGGGGCAGAATGAGAGAGAATTGGTGTGCCAGGGCCCCAAAGCCACTGCAAATGAACTCCAGACACATGCACTACCTCGTGCATCTGGCTTTACGTGGGTACTGGGGAATCGAACCTGGGTCCTTAGGCTTCACTGGTAAGTGCCTTAACCACTAAGCAATCTCTCCAGCCATCTTTTGTTTTCTCTTGACGGATATGGCCATAGACTGATTTAATTATGGGAGGCTATGATTGCCTTGGTCATGCATGTGGTGTAACTTGCAAAATTAATTTTTTCTTTTAAACTGTTTTCATTTGAGTAAGACTGAGGTGCTAGTTCTTTTAATAGACTTTAAGGTCCTCTTCCCTCCATAGGATGCACATACATCTGTTGGAAAGAATAGACTCAAAGCATGTGCCCAGCATACTTCCCGTCATGAGAAAACCCTGTATTTCCTGACAGCTCTCCATCTGTGGCAGGGCCATTCATTTCCCTGGTTTTCCTTGTCATCTGTTATGAATATGGGAAAAATAGGATTAAAGTGTTTAACACGCCCCTCTTTGGGCCCAGTGGTAGAATTTATCCTTCAAAGATAAATTGTGAACTTTTGACCTTAGGAAATATAAATTTGGAGAGTCTTACGTTAAAAAGAAAATAAACTGTGGTTTTACCAAGCAAATCTAAACCTGTTTTACTGCTGTCAGAAACACGGAATTTCATTTTTAAAGACCGTCCCCTCTGTTTCTCTCTTCTGCATGGTTTTTGGCATGTCAGTTTCTCCCTGAAAGTAATATTTATGGAAATTTCAAGGACATTGGGTTAGTTTTTAAGAGAAAAAAATTACTGTATATATATATGCATATATATACATATATATATATACATATATATATATATATATATATATATATATGTTTTAAAGTTGAGTTTGGCACTTGTGTGAGGCATTTAGATAAGCTGGCTTACAGGGTGCCAACTACTGGAGTTCTTGTGAAACCTTAGAGTTTGACAAGTGGTGTGTTGGTTCCAGGAGTGTCCCAAGGCTGCCATCTCCGGTCCTGCAGTGTGCTATTTCCCGGTATGCCACCCTGCCCTCTTCCTCTGACAATGATGCCAGTTGCCACCTCTGTCCCTGATTGTCTCTTATCTTGCCCACTCAGTTCTGTAGTCGTTTGTTTGCTTATTTATTTATTTGCATGTGTGTTGTACAAGTGCATATGCATGTTCATATGTGTGTGGGTACACACGTGTGCAGGTGTGCAAGTGTGTGTGGAGGGCAGAGGATGACATGGAGCGTTTTCCTCAGTCATCTCCGCCTTATTTTTAAAAAGTTTGAAAAATATTTATTTATTTTTAAATTTTGTTTATTTTTACTTATTTATTTGAGAGTGACAGAGAGAGAGAGAAAGACAGAGAGAGAGAGAGAGAGATAGAGAGAGAGAGAGAATGGGCACGCCAGGGCCTCCGGCCACTGCAAACGAACGCCAGACGCATGCGCCCCCTTGTGCATCTGGCTAACATGGGTCCTGGGGAATCAAGCCTCGAACTGGGGTCCTTAGGCTTCACAGGCAAGTGCTTAACCACTAAGCCATCTCTCCAGCCCAAAAAATATTTATGTATTTATAAGAGAGAGAGAAAGCAGCAGATAGACAGAAAAAGAGGAGAGAGAGAGAGAGAGCGAGAGAGAGAGAGAGAGAGAATGGATGTGCCTGGGCCTCTAGCCACTGCAAATGAACTCCAGATACATGTGCCACCTTGTGTATCTGGCTGTATGTGAGTACTAGGGAATTGAACCCAGGTCCTTAGGCTTTGCAGGCAAGTGCCTTAACCACTGAGCCATCTCTCCAGCCCTTCCACCTTATTTTTTGAGACAGGGTCTCACATTGAAGCTAGAGCTCACTAGTTTAGTTGGACTAGCTAGGCAACAACTCCTAGGGCTCTTTCTGTCTTTGCCTCCTCATTGTAGGGATTATGCATGCCAGGCCTGACTTTCATATGGGTGCTGGGGATCTGAACTCAGGTCCTCATGCTTATGAGTCAAGCATTTGACCCACTGAGCCATCTCCTCAGCCTCATGGTTCCCTATATAAGTTCAAGATATTGTCTCATGATGCCTGCTTTCCTAATAGGTTCTCCATGGCTCCTGCCCTACTCTGTCCATCCCCGGGTGGTGTGGATCTCTGCGAGTAGATGCTCCCTTTGTTGCCAGCATCGACTCCTCCCCACTACTGTGACTTCCTTCAACAGAAGGATGCCAGCACGCAGTGCAGGAGCATGATAGAGCACAAACCTTCTCAGTGCTCATGTTAAGAGTCACACAGTGTGACTTATCAGCCACCCAGCCTGCTGTTCTGTTGACTCCTTGGGAATGGTGGCTCACAGAATGTTTTATTTATTTATTTATTAAATTTTCTTGTTCATTTTTATTGATTTGTTTGAGAGAGACAGAGAGAGAGAGAGAGAGAGAAAGAGGCAGAGAGAGAGAGAGAGAGAGAGAGAGAATGGGCGCGCCAGGACCTCCAGCCACTGCAAACGAACTCCAGACGTGTGCGCCCCCTTGTGCATCTGACTAACGTGGGTCCTGGGGAGTCGAGCCTTGAACCGGGGTCCTTAGGCTTCACAGGCAAGTGCTTAACCACTAAGCCATCTCTCCAGCCCGAATGTTTTATTTTAAAAAAAATTTTTTTTTAATTTATTTATTTATTTGAGAGTGACAGGCAGAGAGAGAAAGAGGGAGAGGGAGAAAGAGAGAATGGGAGCACCAAAGCCTCCAGCCACTGAAAATAAACTCCAGATGCATGCGCCACCTTGTGTATCTGGCTTACATGGGTCCTGGGAATTGTGCCTCTAACCAGGGTCATTAGACTTCACAGGCAAGTGCTTAACCGCTAAGCCATCTCTCCAGCCCACAGAACGTTTTCTTTGTCAGTGAGGGCTCTTCTGTAGGGACACAGCCGTCCCTGTGCCCTGGCCTGGGGCCATGTCTGTGGGGGGTTCATGGCTGTCTTTCCTCCATTTTCCTCAATTGATGCAGACCGAGTGTTATCAGTTACTGTTCCCTAAATGCCTGACCAGAAGCAGCTCATGGAAGGAACAGGGTCGACTTCAGCTTCCAGTTCCGCAGGGAGAGGCCACCGCGGCAGGGACGGCGGGGCAGGCCGTGGTGGGAAGTCACTCCAGCAGGCCTGGAGCAGAAGAGGGACAGCAAGCGGGCCTTGACTATATACAACCTCAAGACCTGTGCTCCCAACCAGCTTCCCCCAACTAGTTCCATTTCCAGAAGGTTCCACAACCTTCCCAAACAGCACCACCTGACTGGGAATCAAGTGTTCAAACCTATGTGGGGGGGGGGAATCATTTTACGTTCAAACCACCACAGTGAGCAGGGGAGCATGGTTGTGAGTGAACCCCATGGAAGGGGGCCAGCCCCCCAGGATGCTCTTCCACAGGTCTTTAGCCTTTGAACTTGTGGCTTACAAATTCTGGAGGGGATGATGTCATCACCTTCTAGGCCCCCCTCTGGCTGTGCAGTTTGAGGTGCTGCCCCAGGCACCAGCAATGGCACCTAGAAGCTGTGTCTGTGGTGAGGGTGTAGTTAAGTATACGCTACAAGGTTCACTGGCTGAGACTGTCTGCCCCAGGTCCCCTCCTGGTAGCACTTACCACTGCCCGATCCAGGATTGACCTGCAGGAGATGATGTCTGTGTAGCACCATACAGGCCTCTTCATTCTGTTCCTGGGCTATACTGATTTACTAGCATTAGTCCACGTTGTTTATGGTACTAATCTTAGCTAACTTCCTTGATTTCTTCCTGCAAGCACAATAGTGCAGAGTTAACACTAAAATCAGAGGAGAGTTTAGTAGTTAAACCAGTAGTTAGATCAGCCTGAACTTCCTCCCTCCGGGTTCTGAGGCCGGAAGTTGGAGGTCTAGGTGTGGACAGCCATCACTCCCTCTGCTCCTGGTGGCTGCCGGCAATTCTTGGGTGTTCACTGGCTTGAGGCACTCTGCTCCCATCCCTGCCACTGTCTTCACATGGCCCCCTCACTCTCTGTCTTTTTGTTACAAGGACACCAATTGTGGTGGTTTGAATTAGGTGTCCCCCCATAAGCTCATGTGTTTGGAATGCTTGGTTCCCAGCTGATGGCAGTTTGGGAGATGGAGCCTCCTGGAGAAGGTACGTTGATATATGTATCTCCAGCTCCCTTTGATAGAGTTTGGTTCACTCTCGTGCTGCTGTTGTCCACCTGATGTTGGCAAGGAAGTGATGTCCAGCCTCTGCACCATCATCTTTCCCTGACATCATGAAGCTCCCCCTTGACACTGTGAGACTGTAAACCCTTTCTTCCCAGTCAGCTGCTTTAGGTCGGTCGTATCATCCCGACACCCAGCAACGTGAAGGTAACTGCAACACCACCAGTAGCATTGGGGGCCCATCCTGTTCAGTGTGACGCCATCCAAGCTTAGTTCATTGCATTGGCAAAGATTGTTTGCAGATAAAGTTACGTTGTGAAGTTCTGGGAGGATCCAGAACTTGGAGGAGACTTCAACACAATATAGATACTCAAGAGAAAAGATCTTACCATTTAGGCACAGTGATTTTATTGTATTGTATTGTATTGTATTGTATTTATTTTATTTATTTATTTTATTTTATTTTATTTTATTTTATTTTATTTTATTTATGAGAGAGAGAGAGAGAGAATAGGCATGCCAGGACCTCTAGCCACTGCCAAACAAACTCCAGACACATGTTCCACCTTGTGCATCTGGCTTATACGGGTACTAGGGAATCAAACCTGGGTCCTTAGGTTTTGTCAGCAAGCACCTTAACCACTAAGCCATCTCTCCATCCCCAAGGGCAGCAGTTTCTATTGCAGACTGGAGGTGGGGGTTGTAGCAAGTCTATAAACAAGGGTACTCAGGATGTTTTGGGCAGAAACCAAGTGCTAATTTGGTTTGCTACCCAATGGTTGTTGATCTGTGACAGTTATTGTTGGCACTACCGAGCTGACAAAGTATTGTCTGGACTCCTTGGTCTTTTGAGTTTGGCATCATGAACCCACGCTGGAGGGTGGGTGTGTTGTAACCGTGGGAGCTTCCTGACAGCTGGAAGAGCCCTGGGACATTGCCCAGAGGGGAGGGTGAGACAGAAGAAGAGTTCCCAGGGCGAGGAAGATGACTCTGCGAGTAAAGTACCTGCCACACAAGCATGAGGATCTGAGTTCGGATCCCCAGAACCCCTGTAACGTTGCCAGCAGCAGTGCCACGTGTCTGTCATCCCAGCACTCTGGAGGCGGAGGTGGAGACGGGTTGGGACGATCCCCCAGGCTTGCTGGCTCGCTTGTTTAGCTGAATCATTGAGTTCCCGGTTCAGTGAGAGACCTTGTCTCAAAGGAAATAAAGTGGAAAGTGACAGAGGAAGACATCTCATGTTAACCTTTGGCTTCCACACATGCGTCACATGCATATGAACACACATGCATGTGTGTACCCTACACACACACACACACACACAAAGAGGAAAGACCCTCAAGTTGCTTTTCCTCAAGAATCTTGCAATACTGTGACCCTGTGAAACATCTTGGAGGAGATTGAGGTTAGTGAATGGGTATATTGTTTGTCACTTGAGTATGTGCCCCTCGCTGGCTCTGGTGACAGTGGAAGTGGGACCACCTTAGTTGTTGGCAGTAGTGATCCGTAAGGGGAAAGGGCTGGGCTGCTTGGGTTCCGTGGTCTTGTCTTGGCCATTTGGTGACTTAGGATCATTAGTTGGAGGCACGTCTGTCCCTCATGTTTGGGGGGCATGAGTTGAGCCCTAGGACCCATCCTTTCCCACATCTAATTCTGTGTCCTGTGCACGAGGGTGTGGCTTTCATTTGCATGTTGACCTGGGTGCCCGCACTGGAGGAGGGTTGGGAGGTGCTTAAGACGGTCTGGAGGTGGCCCAGGGAGTGCAGCGGTGGAGTGCTTGGGACACAGCGAAGGGCACAGTTGGGGGTGGGTGGGCGTGTTTTCTAGGGGTTCTGAGGTGGGTCAGGGACACGTAGAGCTTGCAGGCATAATTGGCCAGTTCCGTTTCAGCCTTTTGGGTTTCTGTGTCACTAGAGGTCAGAAGATGAGTCACACATTAAAAAAAAAAAAAAAAAGTGACACTATGGACTTCAAGTTCATTCTTCCAGCTGCCTTGTCCAAGGTCCACTTGTGGACATTTTGTCACCCACGGCGCTTGGGAAAGGCCCTGCTTGTCCAGCACACCGGCGCCGGCATTTGTCGGCAGGTTCAATTTGGTAGAGATGGCTGAAAAAGGTGAAGTTTTAGAGAATGACAGATGCCGCGCATTTTGCCCTAGAATATACAACTTTGGGCTAACTAACTAGTCCAAGAGTCCAAATATTTTTAACGTACTTTCTGTGTACACAGTTCTTTGAGTTTAACCTGGATAGATTTGCTTCTTTTTCTTGCATATGTGTATGGTGTGTGAGATGTACGCACATGTGAGTGCTCGGTGCACTTGTCTGTGGTTGCTGGAAGTGAGTGTCAGTTGTCCATCACTTTTTAAACAAATTTATTTATTTATTTGACAGAGAAAGTGGCGGGGGAGAGAATGGATGGGTGCGCCAGGGTCTCCAGCCACTGCAGACAAACTCCAGATGCATGCGCCACCTGTGTATCTGGCTAACGTGGGTCCTGGGGAATCGAACCTGGGTCCTTTGGCTTTGCAGGCAAATGCCTTAACCGCTAAGCTATCCCTGTAGCTTGTCCATCACTTTTTTTTACCCATTCTTTCTTGAGCTGGAATATTACTTTTTTTTTTTTTTTTCGGAGCTTGTTGTGTTTGGGGGAGCCCAACAATTCTTCAGTTTCTGCTCCCTTATGGGACTGATGTTATAGATGTGTATGGCTGTGCCCAGCTGTTTATGTGGGCCCTGGAGATAGAATTGAAGTGGTCTGTCAGACCTCCATGCTTGCACAGGGAGTGCTCTTAACCACGGAGCCGTCTACACCAAATTTGCCTTTTCTTAAAATTATTAAGAAGAGTCGGGTTGGAGAGATGGCTTAGTGGTTAAGCGCTTGCCTGTGAAGCCTAGGGACCCAGGTTCAAGGCTCGATTCCCCAGGACCCACATTAGCCAGATGCACAAGGGGGCGCATGCATCTGGAGTTCGTTTGCAGTGGCTGGAAGCCCTGGCGCGTCCATTCTCTCTCTCTCTCTGTCACTCTCAAATAAATAAATAAAAATGAACAACAACAACAAAAAAACCCTCTTTAAAAAAAAGAAGAGTCTTGGTGAAGACTTTCAGCTATAACATACAAGACACAAGCATTCCTGACAGGACAGGGCCCCGTGAAAAAAAATAGGACCAGACCATTCAAAACCTATGCAGCCTGGTAACAGAGAAAAAAAAATCATAAAGATGATGAATTGTTAGTAAGTAAAGAGTTAGTGTATTGAGTGTGGGGCTCTATGTCAGGGATAGGTGATGACAGCTGTCTGGAAGGGTTGAGGTTGCTGAGCTGGACAGGTTAGGTGAGGAGGGAGTGAGCAGAACGCGGGTTGAAGACAACTTGGAGATTAGCTGTGTATGTGGGGGTGTCGTGTCTGCGTATCCTCGGTTCTGGGGGAGGTCAGTTTTAACACTGTCACAGGGAGCCATCACATGGTGGCATAAGACATGTCCCTGCTGGAGGGCCCATGTGTGGCCCGACTTGATGTTACACTGTGTGCCTCCATTAGCCAGCGGAGGCTGGAGGTGGATGTAGGACCTGTCTTCTCCCACATGTGTGGTCAGCTCAGAGTGAGGGGTGGGAGCCTGTCTTTCTGGGGGGCTTTCCTCTGCTTCTAGTCTGGCTCAGTTCTTGCTTTCTTCATGGAGGAGAGCTCTGGTTCTATAAAAGCTCTGAGGTTCTGTGGAAGTTCCGGGGCTCCACAGAGGGTCTGACCTTTCCATCTTTGTGGTTCTTGGAAGGTCCTGGGGTTCCACAAAGGCTCTGGAGTACTAGGAAGGTTCTGGTGAGGTTTTGAGGTTCTGTGAAGGCTGTGGGGTTCCAGGAAGATTCTGGGGTTCTGCACATTCTTGGTACTATGCTGAGATTTTTGCCCGTGCTCCCTGGAGGAGTCCTGTGAGACTCATGGTTACCACTTGCAGGCATTGGCTAGTAGTCACAAAATGAAGTCTCACTCTTGTAAGAATTGGATGAGATGACTGGAAATTGCAAAGAGTATTTGACTTAATTTTTTCCAAAGGGTTGTAACCCAGTCCCAAATATGTAAGAGCTTCCCCTCACTTCTCTGTCACTCTCTTAACTCTCTTTGTCTCTCTCGCTCCCCCCACCCACCACTCCTAGCTCTAGGAGAGAACTCCTCTAAAAGTTAATGAAGGAGTTTCAGGGAACCCTATTAGATTTTCCTTCCATTAAAAGCCTGCTACAGACTTCTAATGGATGTTTTAACTAGGCATTGTTATCAAAAGGACTGCAGCACAAATTAGAACCAGGCCTACAGATCTGTGAAGAGAAACTGGATTTACTTTTTGCCTCTAGGTGAAAAAGACAAGAGTGGGGAGGTGAAGTGTGCATTGGTATTTTTAGAAGTTTGTCTTCAGGAAAATAGTGGGTGCCACCTACAGCCAAGGAGATAAATAGTGCACAGGGCTTTCGGGGTGTCCCTTTATAAGACAGAGACACTTTCTAGGGACCCTGGCCTCCAAAGGGCATGCCAGTATTTGATGCTTGATTATTATTATTGTTGTTATTATAATAATAATAGTTTTTTTTTTCAAGGAAGAGTCTCACTCTAGCCCAGGCTGACCTGGAACTCACTCTGTTGTCTTAGGGTGGCCTTGAACTCACAGGGATCCTCCTACGTCTGCCTCCTGAGTGCTGGGATTAAAGGCATGCGCCACCACGCCCAAAGCTTGATTATTTGATATTGAAAGTATCTCTTTTGTTCTTAGGACACTGCTCTGAGCGTCCCTGTTTTATGCACTATTAGTTCTAGCAAGAAGAAAGGCAGAATTCTCTAGGGATCCTCCCTCTTGCCCTGACTTCTTTTCCCACTTAACTACAAGATTATAGGATTTTTAAAGCTGCTAGAGCTCCAATTTCTCACTTGATCCTGACTTATTTTATGTTAGTGAACTGCACCCCCTCCCCGGTGTTTTGGATGGGGGGCTTCTCATCTCATTCAGGCGAGGACCAGAGGTGTGAGTGAACGTTCTCATGTTTCCCCATTGGTAGCTTCATTATAAAGTAACTGTCACTTAATTTCCGTCACAACTTCTTTTTTTCATCATCACAGCACTTAGAAAGTAGAGAACGGAGAAAAAGTTGTGTTTTGTTTCACTGTCACTCGGCGTTAAGTCTTGGAAGCACCTGCCCTTGAATTTTCACCAACACACACACACACACACACACACACACACACACACACGCTTGCACCCAACACAAAGTTGCAGAAAGGGCTCCTCCTTCTTCTCCTAGGAACACACGCTCACACCCTTCGCAGCATCCCCCCCCCCCCGCTGTTCTCTGAGCCCCCTCATCTGAAAGCTGCATCTCAAATTTTGCTTCCGCAAGCCAGACATTTTGCAAGGAACGCTAACCCTGAGCACGTGTCAGCTGGGTCTGCCCGTCACCCGGTGGCTCCGGTTTTCTGGAAGCCAGTGTCAGCTCCCAGGCCTGTGCTGCTCAGGACGCTGTTACCTCAGTGCGCTGACATAACCCCACAGAGTCCTTCACCCCACACAGCCGACGGGGGTGGGACAGGACCTTCCTTCTCCCCTCGGGGCGGTGGAGGTGACAGCGGGTTCCCCGTTCAACCTGTAATGGGTGGGGTTACATTTGGCTTCTGTGGTGCTGGCGCACCCAGACATGGATGGGTGACGAGAGGAAGAGATGCAGAACTCGATCTCAAGAGTGCCTGCTAGCTCAGGGCACACGGTGATACTCACGTCTGTCGTCGTGGATATTTAGTTTTATGAGCTGCATTCCCCAGGAACACTAAGACATTTAGATCATGCCTGAATCACGGGGTTTAGAAAGGGTGGGAGCTCTGGCTGTTTTTGTGCGGGAGAGGAAGCCTATGGCCCTTTTTCTCCCCCCTCCCTTTTAGGCACAAAGCTAGTTTAATTGAAGGAATAATTTGATTTGCTACTGCAACTGCAGAAAGGCTTGAGATGTGGCAAATTTTCTCTCCTCTCACCCAAACTCAAGAATTTAATGCTAGCAGGTGAATGTGCGAAGGCTGCTATCAACCATACAGAGACAATAACTGTCTTCAGAGCGGAATTTTGTCAATATTTTTTGCTGTGGGCCAAAGAACATTCACAGTAATGGAGGACTAAAGCCCTGCTTGAAACTACTGCAGAGTGAGAGGGGCCGGAGGATTTATTCCACGGGCCAGCCTGCTGTATTATGGACGGATCTGCGGTGGTTCAGTAATCTTTTTGCTCCAGCCAGTGGGGGTCCCCTCATGCCCTGCCTTGTTCAGGACATTTCTACCCGGGACTAGACTGGTGAGCCGTAAGCAACTGCCTCGGCCCTTTTCCTTTCGCTCGCCACCTCAACCCACCGTCATCCACCATCCAGCTTCATCAAATGCTAGTGATTTCTGGCAGGTCACACACACACACACACACACACACACACACACACACACACACACAATGGCAGGCTAGCCGGAAGCTGACCATGTGGCCAGGCTTGGCAAGGCCTCGTGGCGGCTGCTGGTACAGAACCCCCCCCCCCCCAACCTCCAGGACGTCTCCCCTGCCTGGAGGGAGGCCCCTGTCCTTGGCTAACCGTGCATGGAGTTCCTTTGCCCTTGGTTTTAAATATGTCGTTTCTCCACGTGTTTGCACAAAGTTGGTTACATAGCAAATTGTACAGCCCGCCGAGTGTAGTGGCCTTGATGGCTTCAAGCAGATACTGGATTCAGTTGTCCCGGTTGCCTCGCCCCTGAAGTTTTCTTTACGTGGGAGAGAATTATTCCTTGAAATGTCAGTTTGGAAAATATCTCCTTTCATTCTTGTTTGTGAGAACCGGTTGCCTGTATTACTAAGGCAGTTCCAGGAAAGCAGTATTCTTCTGATAGCCTGGTGAAACTAGTTCTAAAATTTTACTACTGCTCTCTGGATTTCATATCATTAGAATTGGGGAACACGGAGGGGCAGCCGTGTGTGTGTGTGTGTGTGTGTGTGTATTCACAAACACACTCCCACACAGCAGTGAAGCATAGCTTTGTGTCGCTTTTGAAGTGTGAAAATATCCGTGACCTTATCCTTAAATGGACTTGTAGCTATGTTTATTTGAAATGTTTAGACATCTTTATTTTTTTTTAACTTCCCATTCATTTGAATGAGAAAGGGTGATAGCGAAAGATTTTTATTTATTCAGGGCCACAGTGCGAGCAAAGTGAAAGTGAACCCTCAGCTTCCAGTTGTATTTGAAACCACAGAAACAAGACACTGTTTTCTAAACGACAGAGATCAGAATCAGTAGAGATTCAGTTCTTGGAGGAAGTCTGCAAAGGAGACAAACCATCCAGAGCTATGTTTTTTTTTTTTTTTTTTGAGGTGTATGAAAACTGTGGACAATCTTAGAAAAATATCTCTGACACTGCCAACTGCCTCTACCAGGCAGACAAACCCTCATTGTACCACTAACCAGCAGCGGCAAGCGGGGGCTCCAGCAGGATATCAGTGGCTTCCATAATTGCATTCTAGTTCAAGTGTAAAATTCCTACCTGGGTCCGACTTAATAATTGTGCTGGTTTTTAATGAGGACTTTTTTTCCCCCCTCTTCTGAAATACGTGATGAGCTGGGCTGTGGAATGTGATAGAAATGTATTAATCCTTAGGTATGTCTAGAAAGTCCCAGATTTGGGCCCACATAGTTCTCCCGTGCTCCTTGTCGTGTGTGTGTGTGTGTGTTTCAAGCATTTGTTTGAGATTGCGACTGCTTAGGTACGCTTCCACTATTTTATAGAATCCCATGGTTGTTTATTGTTAGATAGATTGAGTCATGATAAACTTAGAGATGTAGAATGGAAAATAAAAAGATGTTTCTGTAAATCGCTTGACAGTTAATTGGCCCACATTAATGGAGGAAACTAGAACAGCCACCAATTAAATAAATTTCTTTTCTCATTTGGAATCCATTTTTTATACACATTTTAGGAAACTAACATTTTGGTTGAATGTGACGTACACGCGTACTTGCCTGCTTGCGTGTGCGTGCGTGCACACGCGCGCGTGTGTTTTCACCGTACATCGCGTATTTATTTGCGCAGCCGGGCCAGCTAATTATGCTCTCCGGTGTGTGCACTTACTGCTGTGTTTTGGGAGATCAAGCCTGGGGTTCTTTATAACAGGCCAAAAGATGCCAGCAGAAGCCAGGCTGACACAGTCCAGCCAGCTCCAGGCTGGGCTTTTCCAGCCTAAGGCCCCTTTCCAGCAGGCAGAAACCTCCGTGTTGCTCACTGCAGGGAGGGGAATGGAGGTTCGGGTAGGCAGCTCAGTGTATGGTGGCATCAGGTGGCACCGCTACCCAGGGCCCCTTTGGCTTGTGGCTCATCATAGGTGGAAGTGCAGGGTTTCTGGCAGCACCCTTGAAGCCTTGCCCAAGTTACTCTCCTGGAGCTCCGGGTCCTGGTCCCACTGTTTTTGTACATGGTTTCTACTACACGGGATCCCCGTGTACCAGCTGTGACCAGGGCAGTTAGTCTAAATGCCCATCTCTACCAGCTGCCCTCCTGCAGCTATTTTTACCGTGACCCAGAACACACGCACAGTGGAAGAAAGGTTAAATAAAGATCAGCTCTCTGGTGCCCTTAGGCGTCAACGTGGGTAGTAAGGAGTCCCGCCGGGGGATGAGCATCCCCTCTGAGCAGGGTAAGATACAGACCTGACTCTGCCCATGTACCTCCCATGGGTGAGGGATCGTATTACCCACCTTTGCACATACCCCAGTGCCCCCCAAATTGTGACCTGGGGCCTGGAAGAGCTCCTTGTGATAATGTCCTGTCTTTTGGGTGTGTGTGGGGGGAGACTCTTCACTGTTACCTGTGGAGAATCTCTCCTTCCAGCGCAGTGGCCGGTTCACCTCCTTGCCAAACCTGCTGTTGGCACTATTAGGTCAGCCACCCAACTGGAACAAGGGCTGCTGAAAGTTGAGCCCACTGCTGTGGGCAGTGTCTGGCCTCATTGGACGGTGAGTGCTGAGTGAATGAGTGATGGATGGACTGGCCAGCGAGGCAGTGACTGGACCTGTCTCTTGCCACTCCTTCATCAAGATAAGACGGTGCCTTTGTGGGGTGCCGTGAGAACCAGCCTTCCACGTGGGGTCCTTGGGCTCCACAGAAGGCGGCACGTAGCTCATCACTGGAGTGTGGATTCCTAGGAAGGCGAATGAATCTTTCTACCAAATGGGCAAAGGCCATATGGCACCAAATACAGAACTCCGGAGTGCTCAGCGGTGTGAGAATTGGGCACCCAGATGCCAGAGAGAGCCAGGCATTCTTGGATGCAGTTCCTCTTGTGGGTCAAGGGAGCCCTCCAGATGGGCCTATGCCGTGACTGCGGTGCCTGCACATCGGCTCTCGTGGGCTTGCTTACCCAGGGCTCTGTGAGGCGTGCAGACTGCGTTCCGCTCTCGCTGTAGGCTTTTTAAAAATTTTTTATTACTTTTCCTTTATCACGGTCTTTTCTTCTTTTTATGGCGAAAGTCTATCACTATAGAAACTATTATTTTATCTTTCTAGTTTGAGTAAAAATTACAGGAAAGTAACTCCTACGTTATCTAGTATTTTCTCCTCCTTGCAGAACTATTAATGTGACACAGAAAATTTGGAAAACATAAAAAAAAAAAAATCCAAAAGCAGTGTTCACACTCACTCTACTGGATGTAACTGCGTGAGGATTCTTTTCTGAATCCCTCCAGAGATGTTTATTTTTTGCTTCCCCATATATTTTTTAAACAAAAATGATGGATAGTATTTGTAGGAGTTTAGTTTTTACACTCATTGAGTTTTGAATGCCTTTTACACACTACTTTCTACATTTTTCACAATTATCTCTAGAGCTTGGCTTAAGCATTGGCCTACTGCAAATCTGTCTTCACTGTGGCTCAAGATACTTTTCCAGTCACAGTGCATGGGGACACTCATGTCCCAAGTCACTTCTGGCATGGGCATCTCCAGTTCCAACATCTTTACCAGTTTTGTACCATGTTGTGTGTCTTGGATTACAGATAAACGTGGACTTTTTTTAGACAAATACATCTCTTCCATTTTGAATTAGTTTTGTTGTCCCATTGGCTCATTTTCTTCTGTTGTTTCATTCATTCATTTTCATGTTGATTTGGAAAAGTCTAGTAGAGATGTTACCTCGTCTTTCTAGCAGATTCTTGTAGATGACTTTGGAAGGTTTGACATTAAATAATAGCTCATGATATTCATATTGCCTTCAGTTACCTTTTAAGATGATGTAGATGATGAAGGTTTATTTTGGACAACCTTGAACATGAACATGTTTAAAATTTAGTGAAACACTCATAAATGACCAAAACCAACATTTGTATCTATTGCCTCTGGATATATATATATATATATATAACATATATATCACATATGTGCACATATATGTATATATTTTAATATACATTATATTATATTTGCCATTTTCAGTATATGCCTAGCTAGCATCCCATTTTATTGATATGCACAGTATTGTGGAATCCACTATTGTTGGAAAGTTGGTTCTACCCCAGATTCACAGTTGTTAACAACTGTGTAATTAATAACTTCACATGTAGATCTTGGTAATTGCCCCATCATCTCACTGATCAATTCTCACGAGTAGAAATTGCCAGGTCAAAGGTTTTGAATGTTTTCAATTATTTTGGTGCATGGACTGCCAACTGGCTTGTCCTATCCAACAGGGCATGAGTTCCTCTGAGTTAGGGCTTTTTTTTTTTTTTTAATGTACTGTGTTGTTTTTATGTAACGTAATTAGCTCTTCCCTGCCAAGTTTCTACCTTTGAAGCAATATTTAAAAGCTCCTTTTAGTGGTTAAGATTATATAAGTAGTTAGCGTTCTTTTCATTGATTCATTTTTCTTAACATTTAAATATTTGATGCAGCTGAAATGAATTTTGGTATATGGTGTGAGGTTGGCATGCCATTTGGTTACTTTTTCCAAAAGCCATTTTTTTTTCCCCAGCGGTGTTTATTGGAAAAAAAAAAGTGTGTCCTTTCTACATTGTTTTCTTTTTATTGGCTTTTCTTTTTTTTTCTTTTTCCGAGGTAGGGTCTCCCCCTAGTCCAGGCTGACTTGGAATTCACTATGAGTCTCAGGGGGCCCTCAAACTTGCAGTGATCCACCTACCTCTGCCTCTGGAGTGCTGGGATTAAAGTCATGCACTGCCATGCTGGGCTTCCATTGAATTTTGAATTCACTAAGTTCTTACTTAGGACCATTCTTAACTTTCAGTTTGATTTTAATGAGCAGTCTGTTCCTATTCCTGCCCAGTATCCCTGTTTTAATTATTGTGGCCATATGCTACAGCCAGGATAGCATGTACAGTCATATACTCTGTGACCATTATGCTTCTTTTTTGAGGGAGTATTTTCTAGTTTTCTGTATTAAATGAATTGTAGACTCAATTTTTTTTTCAGCTTAAAAAAATAATACTTTAGGTGGTTTGATTGGAATGATATTAAGTTAATAAATGAATTCTGGATCATTTAGCCACTTATAATAAACTTTCCCATCCTAAAAATACTGGGTATATTTTCAAATTTGTTCAGATCTTATTTTATTTGCCATTATCAAGTTTTTGAGTAGTACATCACGTAGATCCATCTTTTTGAAAAATATCATTTCCTAGGTAATTTATTTATCTGATGTTTGTTTTTATGGAGTTCTTTTTCTGTTACATTTTGAATGGTTATTTAAAAGTATTTTTATTTGTTTACTTGTAAGAGAGAGTGAATGAGTATGGGAGTGTCAGGGCCTCCTCTCACTGCAAGTGAACTCCAGATGCATGTACCACTTTGTGTTTCTGGCTTTACGTGGGTACTGGGGAATCACACCCAGGCCCACAGGCTTTGCAGGCAAGTGCCTTTAACCGCTGAAGCATCTCTCCAGCTTTCAACTGGTTACTACTGTGTTATTATTGCTCTGTTAGTATGCTGTTGAGTTTTGGATCCTTCCTTCCTCCCTTTCTCCCTTCCTCCCTCACTCCCTTCCTTCTTCTCCCTCCTCTTTCTCTTTCTTCCTTTTTCTTTATTTTTTTTTTTTCGAGGTAGGGTCTCACTCTAGCCCAGGCTAGCCAGGAATTCACAATGTAGTCTCAGGGTAGCCTTGAACTCAGGGCGATCCTCCTACCTCTGCCTCCCAAGTGCTGGGATTAAAGGTGTGCGCCACCACACCCAGCCTTCTTCTTCTTTTTTTTTTTTTGTTTTTCCGAGGCAGAGTCTTACTCTAACCCAGGCTGACCTGGAACTCACTCTGTAGTCCGAGGCTGGCCTCAAACACACAGCTATCCTCCTACCTCTCTGCCTCCCCAGTGCTGGGATTAAAGGGGTACACCACCACTCTAGCCCAGGATGTCCTCAAACTCACGGTGGCCCTCCTGCCTCAGCCTGTGACTTGAGTGCTGAGGTTATAGGCATGAAGCTGCCACACCCTGCTTGAGTTCTGGCATCTTTCTAACTCACTCTTGTCTATGTTAACCAAAGATTCTGCTTGCCTTTTTGTATGTGCTAATGCAATCTAGGCTTCGGAATTTTTAAAACCATGTCTTCCTCTGGCAGCTTTTCTCCTTTGAACAAACAGAGTAGCTTTTCAGCATTTATGAAAATCAATGACAAATTTTGGGATTAAAAAAAAAAAAAACACCTCAGTGTCAATTGACAGTGATGTCTTAAAACACTCTTTGCAAATGAACCATCGCTGGAAGAAACCACCCAGGGGGAGCTGTACGCAGGACAGTGAGGGATCCCTGGCATTTGGGGGTGGTGGCAGGGCGGGGGGGGGGGTGAGGCCATGTGGTCTGCAACTGGAAGCCTTCGCTGCGTCTGAAGGCTGCCTGTCTAGCAAGTGAAAGCTCTTCACAGTGAATTGGCAGGGGAAGGGGCTTCCACACGGTGAGGATTGTGATTAGAGAACAGAACTGTATTTGAGTGTAAAAATGCCCACCTGGTAGGGGTTTAGGCTGTGTGGGGATGTGATTGTCACAAGGTGCACTACTAATGAAATCTTCCCAGTTCCCCCAGTCTTTGGGGTTAGGGACAGCCTCTGCAGTTATCTTTTGAATGTGCCACTTTATAAATACTTACAGTAATTTTTTAGCAAGTCAGAGCTATCTGGTGGCAGTGAATAAATGTTTAAAAACTCATGAAATCATACGGGTTTGTGTTGGAGGCCTTTATTTTCATGACATGCACTTAATTCCTGGCTAATAGTTGGGGCATCTTTTAGCCCCTGGGTCTACCTGCCTCGGGGGTCATGCCCACTGCACTACTGATGCATGTGAGGGAGTTTCTCTTGGTCATGTTTTACCTATGATAAAATAATTTCTTTGTTCACTATTCTATTTGGACTCTTATGTGAAAATTAATTTTGGTTTGCTTGTTACGCATGGTAATTTAAAAGTTAAAGCAATGAGTTGCAGTGATATTTCTGCTCTCTTTTTATCAACGTGTTCTGTGTGTTTCTGATCCTGTTTAAAAACCCCTGTCTATATAAAGGGAATACCCACAGCTTTAGGATCACAGAATACTCTAATGCACAAATCAGACTTTGGATGTTAATAAAGAAATAACCTTTTTTTTTTAAAGCCGGGCGTGGTGGTGCACACCTTTAATCCCAGCACTTGGGAGGCAGAGGTAGGAGGATCCCTGTGAGTTCAAGGCCACCCTGAGACAACGTAGTGAATTCCAGGTTGGCCTGAGCTAGAGTGGGACCCTACCTCTAAAAACCAAAAAAATAAAAAATTAAAAAATACAATAAAAAAATAATAAAATAAAAGCAAAATTAAAAAAAGCAATAACATTTTAGAAACAGTATGACCTCACAATTATAGAAACCAATTAATCACTATGCGTTTTGTCCTGGAACAGAAATGAGAGGCAGAAAGGGAAGGAGAAAGGTAGCGTCAGAAGCCCACATACTGGATGTGTGTACTCCTCACAGACATAGCCCTGTCACATCTCTCACTCTCCCATTTTAATTTTGTTTTCCTGGTGCGGGTAGCTCTAATCATAGATAGTTGCTATTAAAAGTATGGGGCAGCTACATGATACTAGTGAGAAATGAAGAAATGACCTAACAGATGATGGAAGGAGAAGAAAAGATAGTGAACTCATTGGAAATGGAGTAGCCTTGTGCCCGGGGTGGTGGTGGGGGTCACCACTAATTCTTCAGAGGTTTTGTGTACAGCTCTGAGGAAGATTTTAATTTGTGTTCAACATGATTTTAAAATAACAAAGGGGAGCTGGGCGTGGTGGTGCACGCCTTTAATCCCAGCACTTGGGAGGCAGAAGTAGGAGTATTGTCATGAGTTCAAGGTCACCCTGAGACCACAGAGTGATTTCTAGGTCAGCCTGAGCTCGAGTGAGACCCTATCTTGAAAAAGAAAAAAAGAAAAATGATAAAGGGCTGGAGAGATGGCTTAGTGGTAAGGTGCTTGCCTGCGAAGCCTAAGGATCCATGTTTGACTCTCCAGGTCCCACATAAGCCAGCCACATAAGGTGATACATGCATTTGGAATTTGATTACAGTGGCTGGAGGCCCTGGCATGCCAAATCTCTCTCTCTCTCTCTCACCGCCCCCTCACATAAAAAATGGCCAGTCTGTTGGGTTTACCTCAAAAATATGATAAAGGCACATGTAAATTTACTTTAAAATTGATTAATTAATTTATTTAGGAAGAGGCAGATAGAGAGTGAGTATGGGTGCGCTAAGGTCTCCTGCCACTGCAAACAAACTTACAGAAGCAAATGCCGCTTTGTAATCTGGTTTGACATGGGTACTGGGGAATCAAATCTAGGTGTCAGGCTTTGCAAGCAAGTGCCTTTAACCACGGAGCCATCTCTCCAGCCCTAAACTTACTTTTTAAAGATTTAATTTTTTGACACTTTCATGCATTAATATACATTACATTTTGACTTCCCTTCCTTCAACTACCTTCTCTCTTCCTTCTCCCCCTCCCTATAAAACCTTTCTTCTTCCAATTTAATCTCTATCCTACTTTCAAGGCCTGTATATTTTATTTAGATTTTCCAGTGTGTAAACACTTAGAATGTTCTGGTAGAAGGGCAACCCTTGGGACTGGAGTGATGACTCAGTTGGTTAAAGGTGCTCGTTTGCAAAGCCTGAGGGTCTGGGTTCGATTCTCCAGATGCACAAAGTGGCACATGTTTCTGGAGTTGGTTTGCAGTGGCAGGAGGCCTTGGCACACCCTGTGTCTGCCACTTTCTCTCTATTTGTATTTGTCTCTCTTCCTGTCTCTCAAAAAAACAATTTTTTTTTTTTTAAAGGGCAACTTCAATTACTCAGAAAACCCAGCCTCCCAAGCTGATCTCCCCGCCTTGGGGTCTGCATAGTTGTGGTATTACTTGGGGATGTTCTCATAATAATAGGATAAATTCCTTCTGTATTTTATGGAAATGCTTTTGCATATAAGTTCTCACGGCTAACCATGCTTCCTGCATCTGTTTTAATGTTACATTTTTTTAAAGCAGAATTGGCTGCATACTCTTTGCTTCTGTTCTGACATGTGTATTTCATCTCTTCTGCCTCCGCCACCTGGACTTCTTTTCCTCTTGCTGCGTTTGGCAGCAGGTAGCAATCTGTGGGTTGTTGCCATACACCCGGGTTAGGCTGAGTTCACACCTGTCGGTTCACCTCTAGCTCGCGTGTTCACACCTCCGTGGAGGTGTGTGCTCTTCTTCTGTGCCTGCCGACATCACTGCTTGTGTGACTCTGTCCGCCAGGGTACACGTAGCTCAATCAAGACCAAGAAAATATACAGTGTACAGACCGTGTTATATTGGCATGTACACACACATTAACATATATATTTTAACAGTCAACATAGCTGGTTATACAATATGAACCAGTTGTTGCTTCCTAGAATATAACCATTTTAGATTTAATACATGTTATAGCATCTAATCATACTGCAGACATTATGTCACTTGTATGTTCTTGTAGCTGTGTGGATTCTTCATTGTTGAAGTATACTTTCAAAATAAACATTATTAAACTTTTTTTATCATTTTATTGACAATTTTTATGCATACATGTATCTAATGTATTTTGATCATAATCCCTTCCCATTACCTTCTTTTGTCCCTGCTCCCCAGTCCTTTCCACTGAACCCCTTCTTCTTCCCAAGTTGTCTCCTCTTCTACTTTGATGTCTTTTTCTTCTTGTGTGTGTGTGTGACCCGCTGAGTTTAATTAGGGTTGCCTGTGTGAGTGTGAATAGGCAGTATTTACAAGGGCCCGTGTAACTTACCACTGAAAATGTCTCCTGCTGCCCCAGCAACCACTGATTGCCACATTATAAAATAGTCATATAAGCCTGGGCACGGTGGCACATGTCTTTAATTCCAGCACTTGGGAGGCAGAAGTAGGAGGATCACCCTGAGTTCAAGGTCACCCTGAGACTACATAGTGAATTACAGGTCAGCCTGGACTAGAGTGAGATCCTACCTCGAAAATCAAAACAAAACGTATGTGTGTGTGTGTGTGTGTGTATTCATATAATATAAAATACATTATAATACATTACAGTTTTAGATTTAACATCAACCGAAGAATCGAGATCCAGTTATTAACAATGCTAGTAGTTTACTTCTTGTGTAAACTAGCTCATGGAGTTGTTTGATTGTTTTAAAACTATTTTTATTCATTTAGTTGTAAGCAGAGAGAGTAAGGGAGAGATGGAGAGGGGAGAGAAGGAGAGAGAGAGAGACTATGGGTGTGCCAGGGCCTCTAGCCACTGCAAACGAACTTCAGACGCATGCACCACTTTGTGCACCTGGCGTTACGTGGGTACTGGGGAATTGAACCCCAGTCTTTAGTCTTCGTAGGCAAGTGCCTTAAGTGCTGTGACATGGCTCCAGCCCCCATTTGATCTCCTGAAGCACAATGGAATTGCTGCATTAATGCTCCAGTGACAAAATCCAAAGAGAAGAGGTAGTTTGCCTCTGTGTGTGTATATTTTACTTCTGTACTCAGGAGAAGCCTGAACTAATGAAGAAAAATAACATTTATGCTTATGTCCTAGAAGAATGTCATAAGAACTATTTATTGCTCACTAAAGAAATTAAATTACTTAACGAAGGTGAATTATTAACTTAATTTATTATGAATTTAATTTGGGAGCTATGTTCATAGGGATACTGGCCAAGGTAAGAATGATAACACTTTAATGCATAAAGACACTCAAATGACTTTAAATCGACAAGTGAGTACATTTCAATGGAAGCCAATATTTCTGTGCTTTATAGAACAATTTCTCAAAACAGACTGGTTATCAGTACAACTATGAAATCAGTAGGAGGGTATGGTTTTTTTAAGAGACGTGCATGTTCAGAAGTGGCTTGCTTATCAACGACAGGCATTTTGTTATGACTGTGTAAATGAGGTTTGCTGCTGAAATGATTATGAAGCCATGTTGGGTAATGGAGTAACTGTTCATTGTTAGTTTTGAGTCACTAGAGCCCAGAAATCAGGCTGATTAAAGCTATCTGGTCTTGTCAGAGGAGTCACACTGGACTACTAATGCTTCCGAACCTATCACTTGTGGTTGTATTTGTGTGTGTGTGTATGTTGTTATGTTGGGTCCTAAACTGAATCTTCTTACCTTGGCCTTCACCTAAGATAAAATAACAGTGCCTTTACTGGACCAGTTCTAACTTACTTGTTTTTAAAATGGGAAGACAGGAGAGATGGCTTAGCAGTTAAGGCGTTTGCTTGTGAAGCCAAAGGACCCAGGTTCGATTCCCCAGGACCCACGTTAGCCAGATGCACAAAGTGGCACATGTATCTGGAGTTCGTTTGCAATGACTGGAGGCCCTGGGACACACACACACACTCTCTCTCTCCCTCCCCCTCTTTCTCTCTGTCAAATAAATAAATAAAAAATAAATTATTAAAATGGGAAGACATTTATTGATATCCATGTATGAATTAGAGTTTAGAGTTACAGTGAAAGCCAAATTAAGGAGATATCTGGGACTATAGCTCAGTGGTAGAGCATCTGACTGCAAATTAAGGAGATCTCACAGTATACTTGTAAGAATATCTTTACTGAATTATCATTTTAGCAATGCGTGGATTAGTTGGGAATGAGCGCAGTCTCATTTCTTCTTCCAGTAAATTGGTTTTCTGGTTGAAGCTTTGCGAGTTTAGAGATTCCTTGATCATGTGTGTCTGTCTGGGGTCTTTGAGTGACTTCCAAAGCAACGTGTGTTTTATAGACGGCATTACTTGTTATACCTGCCCTCGCCCAGAGACCACAGCTAATCACGTAGCTGCAGGCGTTTATATGCTCGAAATGAAACTTCTTCTCATCCATCTTGATGCTGTGTTATGTCAGAGGAATTACTTTTACTTATGACAGACTTTATGGGGAAATGTATGGCTTTTAAAATATTTTATTTACTTAGGAGAGAGAGAGGTGCAGATGAGAGAGAGAGAGAGAGAGAGAGAGAGAGAGAGGGAGGGAGGGAGAAAATGGGTGCACCAGGGCCTCTAGCCACTGCTAATGAGTTCCAGGTGCCTATGCCACCTTGCATATCTGGCTTACGTGGGTTCTTGGGAATTTATCCTGATTCCTTAGGCTTCGCAGGCAAGTGCCTTAACCGCTAAAACACTGTATAGCTCTTAAATACCCAGGTAACTTAATATCATTACCTATGTAGCAGAAAGCAATGACAGTATATATTTATTTATTGCTCTAACATTGTATATGAGTCAGCCTTCTGTGTCTGCATCATTGAGGCATGGACTATGCTGCTGCTGTTTGTTGTAATTTTAAAGAAGGCAGTTCAAAAGCTTAATCAAATTCATCTTCATTTGGGAGAACATGAGTGAACTAGCCTCTTTCACTGACATCACTCAAGGCCAAAGATGACATGTGATTTACTTTCTATTGAAGTAATTCATTTGAAACATTTACCAAAACCTTAATGGACGCAGAAGATGCTGAGGTATCTTTATGTGATGGGTACTTCTTATTGCTATGATAAAACCATGCCCCTGCTTGTTATATGCCAAAGCGAAACATGTAGTCTGCCCATGTTTCAGAATCTTGGCTTGGGTAAGGCAGTTCAGGAAAGGGGAGATTAGCCAAGCAATGAGCAGAAACTCTTGAGGAAGCATGGCTTGCTTTTTTTTTTTATATTTTTTTTCCCTAGGTAGGGTCTCACTCTAGCCCAAGCTGGCCTGGAATCCACTATGTAGTCTCAGGGTGGCCTCAAACTCACCACGATCCTCCTACCTCTGCCTCCCGAGTGCTGGGATTAAAGGTATGCGCCATCACGCCCAGCAAGTATGGCTTTTTATGAGACAATATTATACAAGTCATTGATGATCTGTGATGTTTTATGTCACTAAGTTAGAAAAATCTTTGTTTTTAAAGAACTTGGTCTTAACGTTGCTCATGAGGCTTGGTGTTAGCAAGAGAAGAAGAGGCTAACTGTGGGTCAGTGAGCAAAAGGCCATTGCTCTGAGCTCTGGAATGTCTCTGTAGGAATGGTATTTCTGTGTGCGAAACAACACAACCTGGTCCTCATTGGAACCTATGTACTCCTGTCTTCCTCCTCGTGAATTCAAGTGACACATCTACTTTGAGCTTTTGGGACCAGACGTTCTGCTGCTTCCCGGCCTTGGCCTTGGACACATCATCTGCTTCTGTTTCTTGGCCTGTACAATGGCAGAGGTGTAAGGAGTAAATGACAAGGGTAGTGGTGCTGCAGAAGTGTGGGCGCTGTGGGCATCAGATGGGGCCTCTGGAGAGTCAGTGCCCACATAGCATTCTGAGGAGGTTGGAAGAGAGGGAATTCCAGACCTGTGAGCCCTGCTCCTGTAAGCGGCTCGGACTGCCCGGAGGATCTGGCTGTTCTGTTCGGGAAAAGACCCTCTGCAGCAGAGAGTGACCACATGTGGGTGTGGATAGGACGCGTGATACACCACTGGCGGGCTCTCCGCGGACACGTCCCAACGGGTTACATTTTGTATTGGAATCTCGTCTCCAGTGTCATAGCGGTTACCTTCTCGTTGCTGGGACAGAACACCTGGCCAGAAGCAGCTTTTGGAAGGAAAAGTTCTGTTTCCCACGTCCAGTTTTGAGGGGAAGTTTCCTCACGGTGGGGACAGCATGGCAGGAGCAGATGGCCAGCTATCACCTCTTCATGTCAGCAGGGAGGAAGCAGCAGGAGCAGCACCGGCTCTGACACCCCGAGGCCCGCCCCACCCCTCATGACACACTTTCACCAGCTGAGGATTAAGTATTCAAACACGTGAGGCGAGGCAAACATTTTATACTCAAACCACTACGGGCAGACATGAACGTGATTTGCTTCGAAGCCAAGATGATTTTGTGTACGTGTGTGTTCTTGGCACATGTGTGTATATGTGTGTGTACAGTCTCCTGACTCTGCCCCCAGTGCTGCAGGTGCGTTGGGATTAAAGAAACATGCACCCCTTGCATCTAGCTTTACATGGGTTCTGAACTCCAGACATCAGGCTGTTACAGCAAATGCTCTTAACCACTGAGCCATCTCCCAGCCCAGTCTAGATGCTTTTTATATAGAGTTACGAGTACTTCTATTCTTTGTAAATAAAAGGGATTTAGTTTGATCATTCTAATTAGGAAAAATAAAGACTATTTTTTTTTAGACTATGGGAAGAATATTTCTCCCGCTATATTAGTTAATAAGTGTGTTTTCCATGGTGACATAGTGTATAAGTGTGTCACTGTATCAGAAACAGTTTACTAAGGGAGGCTATCGTATGTTTCTCACTGTATTATAGTGCGTTAAAATGTGCTACTAAATTTATTTTGTGATCCATTAAGGAACTATAGTTCTTAGTTTGACAAACACTGTCTGAGGTTGTTCCCTCCCACTTGGGCTCACCATGAAAGTCAGGGAGGATGTGAGAGTCTGGGTGACACTGGTGATGGAGATATTGGCTGATATCAGCTGCTGTTTGCTTACATGCTTTTTTTGTTTTTATTTTTTGGTTTTTCAAGGTAGGGTCTCACTCTATCCCAGGCTGACCTGGAATTCACTATGTAGTCTCAGGGTGGCCTTGAACTCACGGTAATCCTCCTACCTCTGTCTCCCGAGTGCTGGAATTACAGGCGTGCACCACCACATCCAGCTCAGCTTACAGGCTATTAACTTATTATTCTCATTATAAAACAATGAAAACTTATTTTTAAATTAAATTTAATTAATTAATTTATTAGTGAGCACAAAAGAGAGGCAGATAGAGAGAGAGAATGGGCACGCCAAGGCCTCCAGCCATTGCAGGCAAACTCCAGAACCATGTGCCACCTTGTGCATCTGGCTTTACATAGGTACTAGGGACTCGAACCTGGGTCCTCAGGCTTTGCAGGCAAGCACCTAAACTACTGAGTCATCAGTTCAGCCCCTGAGACTTATTTTAAGTAACACTAAATTGTATACAGAATCACCATCCAAAAGGAAAACAAGGTAAACAAAGTTACTAGCTTTCCCTCCTCCAATTTCCTGTCTCTCTCTTCCCCTCAAGATGACTAATAAAGGCCACCAGTTGTGTCCCCTCACCTTTCTCATAAACACATGAATGTGTGAGGGTTGTTTTTATTTTCTGAAAAAAGCGGAGCCCGGCCTGTGTGGTTTGATTTTCTCCCTGATTAGCAGGTGCTGCGAGGAAGTCATGGCCGTCACTCCCAAGTGATCTCACTGGGCCAGCCCCCTCATACCCTCATAGCTGCAGGTCGCCAAGGCATAGCTGGCCTGACCCTCACTGGTCACTGCTCAGGCTGTGGCCGGTGGAGGCCCCCCAGACAGTGTTGCCAGATGCTGGTATTTACAAACCTGCTGGTTGGGTGGCATTGGGTCAAAGATTATATGTGCTTAATTTGTTCTTTTTTTTTTTTTTTTTTTGGAAATAGTCTCCTACCTCTCTCTCTCTCTCTCTCTCTCTCTCTCTCTCTCTCTCTGTGTGTGTGTGTGTGTGTGTGTGTGTGTCTGTGTGGTCCAGGCTATGAGGTTATTGAACTCTGCACCCTCCTGCCTTAGCCTCCTTGATTCTGGCATTACAGGTACATGGAGAATGAACACTTTTAGTTTCCAAACACTTTCTGGGAAGGTTTTATGAATATCCCTTTCCTGAGTGTGTAAGATGCCCGGGCTCTGTGTGAACCTTGCACCAAGGCTACTCCGGCCTCACTTCTTGATTGAGGCTTCTCTTCCTGCTCGAAGCCCTGTGAGTTAATGAGCAAACGAGTGAATGGGTGAGAGGGACAGACCTGGCTTCAGGAGACCTTTTTGAGTGTTAGCCTATTCCTCATATACCCTTGGCCTGTTGTCTCTAGTGAATGAATGTGTGGCAACAACAGACTTTGCCTTGTGTCCTCGCAAACAGGACAGGACTTTTTCTTGTGTGAAGTGTGTTGAGGGTGTCCTCTCCACACCCCGCCTCCAGCCCTCCTCCCTGAACAGGAGGGCTGCGTCGCATCTTGCACGTCACGTAGAAGGGTCCTTGGGCCGATTAGGTACGGCTCAGACAGTGGATGTGGGGTGTGCAGAAGAGGGGATCCCTGTGAGCAGGTGAGGATCAACTCCTCCTTCCTCTTCCTCCCTCCTCAGTTTTATGCGTGACCTTCCTTCCCATGGTGACCCTGAGCTTACGAGGGACACGGATGGCTGTAGGTACCCTATTCCGAGAGGCTGGCGGAGGAAGCCAAAAAGAGAGGGACGGCCACTTCCATGCCCCCTCGCTGGGTTCACATCACTGGAGGGCACCACCACCTGGCACTGATCTGAAACTGTGCCTGTCACTGACAGCCCACAGCCACAGCACCTGCCGTGTCAGGGGAATCCTGAGCTTAGCAGGCTGACAAAGTCCCACGAGAAGGAGCTTGTTCAGCCCCACCCTTGCCCTCCCAGCATCTCTGATGGGCAAGGGAAGTGGGTTGACACCCTACAGTTAGTGGCACGTGTGTCTTATCTCCTGGAAGCCCTTCTGAGCTTGGGCCTGTGTATCTCTTCCTCCTTGGCACGTTGCTTTCCATCCAGGCTGCCGGCTGCTTGCTGAGGGACCCAGTCCAGCTGAGCTGCAACACACCTTGGTGACTTGGGCATGCACGGAGGACGGAAGACTGGCAGTCAGCGTAGGAGACTGTGGCAACGGTCCCCAAAGCCCCGGCTTCATGTGGCAGGGGTTACTTCGTTGCCCATATTACACGCCCATTTCTGGGTAAGCTCCGCTTTATTCTCAGGGATGAGGTGGACACGCGTGAGCCACCTGGTCACTGAGGCAGGGTGAGGGACACACGGCGGCTTGCACACAGCCTTCCAGGAAAGGGACGTTGCGTTGCCATGCCCAGTCTTGAGGAGGCAGAGAGGTCCACACTACACAGTGTACTTTGAAGGGAAGAACCTACGTGTTGATACGGGTCTGTTCCTTGGCCAAGTGGAAAAAGAGAAGGGGAGACAAAAGGAGAAGAGAGCGGCACGTTGCATGACTCACAGGCAGGAGCTGGCGAGGGCTGGGAGCTAGCTCAGTCAGTAAGACACTTGCCTTGTAAGCATGAGGACCTGAGTTCAACCCCCAGAGCCCCTGTAAAAAAAGAAGTCAAGCATGGCGGTACTTTTCTGTCATTCCAGCCCTGAGGAGGCAGAGACAGGGGGATCCCCGAGATTTGCTAGCCAGCCAGTCTAGTCTAATTAGCACTGGCCTGGGAGAGACTTGTCTCAAAAAACGTGGACAGCATTCCCGAAGAACGCCACCCAAGGTCCTTTGGCCTCCACCTGCATGTACACACGTGTCACATGCACTTGCACACACGTTGCATCTGCACGCACATGAATACACACGAAAGGGCTAACTGACCAATTCTGCCACAAAGAGGGTCCCTAGGTGCCCTGGTTAATGGCAAGCTGGTAATGACAAATCCACAGCCTTCCAGGGTGAATTTTTTTGTTCATTTTTATTTATTTGAGAGCCACAGAGAGAGAGAGAGTCAGAGAGAGTCAGAGAGAGAGAGAGAGAGAGAATGGGCGCGCCAGGGCTTCCAGCCACTGTAAACGAACTCCAGACATGTGCGCCCCCTTGTGCATCTGGCTAACGTGGGTCCTGGGGTATCGAGCCTCGAACTGCGGTCCTTAGGCTTCACAGGCAAGCGCTTAACCGCTAAGCCATCTCTCCAGCCTGTGATTTTTTTTTTTTTTTAAAGGCCAAGAGTCATCTCTTTTCTTGAAAGGCATTCTCTGATAATGGTGGCAGGTTTGTCAGCGCACAGCCAGCCTGACCCATGCGCTCTTTACCATAAACTAACAACAGGCAAGCTGTGAGAAGGCCACAGTGCTTCAGCTTGGCCATCGAGGGAAGGACAGGACTGTCCCTTGCAGGTACTGCTCTGAGATTGGCACCAGTTCCCTGGAGCCTCCCACCAAGGCTCTGGTCTTTCTGTCCTTGCTGAAAACAGTTTCTCTTTCAGGTGTATTGTGTGTTGCAGCCTTGCCCCACGACCAACAGGAGGAAAGCGTGTGCCCTTCTGAGGGCTGTAGACACTGGAGTGCTGTAGAATCCTTAGCTGAAATGAAACTTGTTGGGAGATTTTATTTTTTATTTTACGTTTCTAGGCTTTGTGGTATTTTTATTTATTTATAAGAGAGAGAGAAAGAGAAAGAGAAAGAATGGGTATCTCAGGGCCTCTCGCCAGTGCAGATGAATTCCAGATACATGTACCCTTTTGTGCATCTGTTTACATGGGTGCTGGGGAATTGAACCTGGGCCATCAGACTTGGCAAGCAAGTGTCTTTAACTGCTGAGCCAACTCTGTAGCCCAGCTTTAAAAAAATATATTTATTTATCTATTTATTTATTTATTTGAAAGAAAGAGAGAGAGAGAGAAGAGACAAATAGAGAGGGGGAGAATGGACATGCCAGGGTGTCTAGCCACTGCAAACTGCATGCCCCACCTTATGTATCTGGCTTACGTGGGTACTGGGGAATCGAATCTGGGTCCTTAGGCTTTGAAGGCAAGTGCCTTAACTGCTAAGCCATCTCTCCAGCCCTAGGCCAACTTTTTTTTTAAAAGAATATTTTATTTATTTAGATATGCAAGAGAAAGAATGTGTGTGCCAGGGACTCTAGCCACTGCAAATGAACACCAAATGCATGTGCCACTTTGTGTATCTGACTTTATGTGGGGACCGGGGAATTGAAGTCAGACCAGTAGGCTTTACAAGCAAGCACCTTTAGCTGCTGAGCCATCTCTTCAGCCCTTGTCTGAAGATTTTTTTTTAAAAGCCTATGAGTTTTGCTATAAGGATACATGTGAATTTTCATACAGGAAACTTACAAGCTGACTTAGTGGCAAGTCAGTACCTACCACAGAGTACCCTTCATGTAGTTGGCCCATCCTGCAAACCACACCCCAGGCTGTGACCTTGGGAAGGAAGACCTCCCCTCAGGAGACAGAGGCTGTGCCGTGAAGTTGCTATCCCCAGAAGATGCTCAGCACACTTGCTTCAGCAGCACCCCCCCCCCCCCGCCCATTCAACCATCGCCGAAGATTCTGGTCACCATCAACCTCAAGGACATGCTTTCTGCTTTTGTTGCGCCACATGCATCATAACAGAGCGTCACAGCACACACAGGGAAGGGAGGTTGACACCAGATTGTGTGACGCTGAGTCTATGAAAGACAGCTGTGTATGCTTCCCGTAGCCCTTCACCCATCCAGCCAAGTGCATGCCACACAGTCATGGGTGCTAAGCAGGAAACAGCCGTGTGTGTGCAACCGAGCGTACAACACCCTGGTATGTGGTGCAGACCAGCTAGCAGTCTGCTTGTGGCCAGGACCCTCTGGCGTGTTCTTTCAAAGCTGAGAAATTACTATTTCTTTGAAACACATGTGGATTAGGCATATATCCTGGCCTCGAGAGTGATGTGAACGTGATCTTCATGTTGGGGCGCGTGACCCCCCTCTCCCGAGTTCACCTTCTCCAGGTGCCGGTGTTTCTCTTCCCGTCATTCTGTCTTCTGAAACCCATGGACACTGCCCAGGCAGCTCCCCCGTGACCGCCGAGCCCTCTTACTCCAGAGAGAAGGTTTGCTGTCCCCACCGTGGTCCTGCGGCGTGTCCTGGGAGCAGTCTAGAGCTCTTCTTTGTTCACGGTGTCCTGGTGCCCCGGGGTGGACGCCGTCTTAACCAGCGCTGCCATTGCCGTGGGCCTGGCACCGCACTTCTGGTCTTCTCCAAGGGGCTGACAGACACTCCCAGGTTAGAGCGGCTCTCCAGAGACCATGGGTGCCAGCGTGGTCGATTCCGTTGGTGAGGAAGGGAGGCTCTGCCCACTGGACCTCGCTCAGGGTGTCCCAGCCATGCCTGCCATGTGGCTTAAGAGCAAAGTCCAGCTTTCTGATTGCTTTTCCATGGCACCATGCTGTCCCCACAGTGAGGCTGCCCACGCTCTGGGAAGGCACATGTGATCGCGTTGTAGATTCATTAGATGTTGCATTAAATGTGTTATCTGTGGTCATACCAGTTTTAATAAGGGGAGAGATGGATCTGGATACATATATATATATATATGTAGATATATGTATGTATATATATAGATATATATATATATGTATATATATATGTGTGTGTATGTATATATTATCACTTGCCACCGAAGTGTGAGGACCTGAGTTCAGATCCCCAGAACCCACAGAAAGCTGAACACCACAGTGGGAGTCTGCAATCCCAGTGCACCTAGGGAGAGAAAGGGGACGGAGACCGGAAGCGCTCAGGCCTGGCCGCCCAGTGAAGGCGGCAGGGAGCACCAAGATGAAACACCCCGCCTCGGATGAGGGGGAAGGTGAGGCCCAACAGCGGACGTTGCCCTCTGCCCTCCACACACACTGTGGCACTCTCTTGCCCCTCCCCCCCCACACAAATAAAGAGTGAGAGAGTAGTCTATCAAGCTAACATCAATTTTGGGGTGAAATCAAATTCAACTTTTATTGCTGTGGCTTACAGCATCTTCTGGGGGACCAGGGGGTGCTGTGTGCGCAGGACCTTCCCGCATTCCTGTCTATATTGCTACCATTTTAATCTTCCACCTTCTTTGTTCTCCCGTAGTTTCAGAGACACCCTTTTATTTTGTGTTAACTATCAGTACGACTAGATTATTAATCACCGGTATATTTCTCACACCACATTATGTATTTTATAAGTCCCTTTTCTTATAAGCAAATGTTAGCATTCTTAACCCTTAACACAAATTAATTTAAAGACGTGTTTATCAGTTAAGGAAATGGCTTGCTTTGGTAATGGTGCCAAGAGACAATAAGTGTGTCCAATATGTCTGTGTTTCTTATTTCCGTCTTGGCAATTAAACCATAGCAATTGTGGTTTTTGTTAGTCGTGGTGTATATATCAACATTTTGTACTGATACAATAATTCAGTGTGAAGGAAAAAAAAATCAGTGTTTCTCTGAGCTGATTTACATATGCATGCCAGAACCAGCTATGCCATTTGGCACTGAGGAAAACAATATGACCTTTTAACAAGTTTTTCATCTTGTATTTTGAATTTGGAGGGAAGCAGTCCGCAGAAGAAAAAGGAAGTAGCCATTTCTGATTTATACCATGATGCTAACAGAACTCTTCGATGCTTTCTGCTGTAATTGCGTCTTCGCTCAAGGCTACTGTAGTTATACCACGCTAAATTCCATTGTCAGCCCTGTTAAGTAGCAAGGAGCTGAGACTGACCATAGAACAACCCAAAGTATCCTTTGTGCTTCTTCTCTCGGTAAGAAGCCCAGAGTTCTTTCAGAGACTGGAGGTGTTGTTTCCCAGTTTTACACAGTGCCACTCGATTATATGATGATAGTATTGTCAGAGAGATGTGCCCCCCCCCCCAAAAAAAAATTACCTCGCTAGCTATACTCTTAACGTACCTGGGTTTTGTTATGATTATTTTCCAATAACGAAATTAAAAACAAAAACTGTCCTCTTCAGGACCTATGTGTGAACAGCAAATACTGAAATGGATAGTTTATCCTTAGCAGGAATAGTAAAACACATGGCTGAGGCTTTCGGCTGGCTTCTATCAAAATAATTATCTTAGCAATTATCTCCGCTGTTCAGTTAACTTTCGCATTCGGATGGGGTTTCTGTGCTTTTGTGTTCATCAGCCTTGTGCTTAGAGTTCTCCCAGGCACTATTGTACTGACAGATTTCTGTATTTTCCTTCTTTCCTTCTTTCTTTCTTTCTTTCTTTCTTTCCTTTTAGTGGGGAGGAATGAAGAAAGGGGAGGGGCTATTTAAAATGGATTGCACTGTGATACAAAGTTAGTTAGCAGATTACTCGGAGATCTAGGCGACTATAGGAGGGAGGTGGGCTCTCTAGGCAGGGGTCTCCTGGAGACTAATGAAGGGCGAAGTATATGTGCTCGCTCAAGGCCAGAAGCACTTCAAAGGCAAGGAACCCGATGGCCATAAATCAGGGCAAGCCCATCAGTACCTACACACTTAAGTGTCCTTTAAAAAAAGTTTCATTCTTGGATTTCAGTTGCACATCTGTTGTTTTGTTTTGTGTTTGCTTTTTTTTTTTTTTTTTGAAATAGAAGGGAGAGGCTCTTCTAGTTCTAAACTCTCCAGACATCTTTTGTTCATTGTACCACACACAGCAAAACAACTTTCAACTTCCTGTTTCTTCTGATTTTTCAAAAGTGTTGAGCACACAAAAATGGCTAGCTTTTTTTTTTTTCAAATACGCTACTGCTTTAAAATATATTAGTGTGATGGAATGATTTTCCATGTAGAATATGACCCTTCTGGTGGTCCTATCTTGGACCATAGTGGCATAATGACCAATTTTGGATGGAAGCCAATTTTGACCTTTCCCTCCCCTTTCAACTGTACTTCACCTGTGAATTTTGTTTTTAATTTTTTGGTTTTTTGAGGTAGGGTATCACTCTAAGCCAGCCTGACCTGGAATTCACTATGTAGTCTCAGGGTAGCCTTGAACTCACAGTGATCCTCCTACCTCTGCCTGATACTGGGATTAAAGGCATGTGCCACCACGCCTGGCCATCTGTGTTTTTTTTTTTTTTTTTTTGGTTTGTTTGTGTTTGTCTTTGTTTTTTTGAGGTAGGGTTTCACTTTAGCTCAGGCTGACCTGGAATTTACTATATAGTCTCAGGGTGGCCTCGAACTCACGGCCAGTCCTCCTACCTCTGCCTCCCGAGTGCTGGGATTAAAGGCGTGTGCCATCACACCCGGCCAAACATCTGTGGTTTTTAAAGCAGCATTTTCCAGAGGAGAAATTTGTCCTTCCATGATGTGGTTTCCTCACAATTCACCTCTGAGGTGGGAACCTGTGGTGGCCTGCTTGTGCGTCACACGCGTGCAGAGGGAACGAGCTGGGGAAAGCGTTGCTCTTTGCTGCTGCTGCGCCTGATCGGGCCTTGTCCTGATGGTTGTTTGAAGCTAACATGCAATGCACGGTCTTCCTGACCCACGCGAGCAGCCCATTATCATAATTCCACTGTCGTATGGCCACTGAGTTAATGTACTTACAAATGACAGAGAAAGTGTGTTACATGACCTCCGGGTTTTCAAAAATTAAATGACGTCTTAGGTCGTATTTCAAAGAATAGCTAAGGAGAATGGTTTTCTTTCCTACATGAAGTGTCACTGTGAGTAGCAACAGGATACTGTATTTCTTTTTTATTACGTAAAAATGTGAAGCTTTTAAATTCCTAGATTTCCCACATAAAATTTAATATTGGGGTAAGGAATGAAATATCAGTGAATAAATCTATTTCTCCCCCATTGCATCCCTTCACTCCAGCTGAGACCCCATCAAACTTAGGACTGTGGAAATACTTTGTGATTCTTGTCTGATGTGGAGTTTGGTCTTTTCCTCCCTTCATGAAGCTCATGAATTCCCGCCTAAAAGGCAATAAAGTTCTTATATTTACTCAAATACACTTGCTGGGACAGCTTAACCATAGATCTTTTTTTTTTTTTTTTTTTTTTTTTTTAAAGTACTGTTGGGAAAGTCTGGGTCTTTGCAGCTTGAGCTTCCATGAAGAAACTCCTAGTGGGGGCCCCGCAGTGGAGACCTTGACCGATTACCCAGAATATTGTGTTGTCCTGAGCCCAGGCCACATAGCCCGCCTGTCATAGAGGAGGAGAGACAAGCCACAGGCCATAATATAGGCGGTGTACATTGTACAGATCTTAGCTGTTGAAATGACTCGTTTTTCTGTCCCTGATTGCTTGGTCCTGGTTAGGGATAGCACATGTGGAGTGGTAGCTCTGTGAGAGAACTTTCTGGACTTAAATGTTATACACTGATTTCTGGACTGTAGACAATTTGGGGCCTTCACATAACAAAAATTCAGAGTCCCTTTTCATTAGGTACGTGTGAAAGTAAACTGGGGCCCTGGGAAGTAGGAGGCAGCTTTGGGGGCAATGTCTGGCTGCTTACCAACTTGGGGGCGTTCATGAACTGCAATCTGCTGTCTGAAGTCCCGGTAATTGACTTGGGGTGGGGTGGTGTGGAAGAACAAGCTGGTCTCATGTGCTGTTGAAATGTGAGGTGCTTGGAAAGCCAGCACGTGGGTCTCAGTTGAGCAGCCTGGTTTTCTTTCCGCCTCTCCCTGCAGACAGTACCATTGACAGTACCAGAGCCAAGAACTTCCCTGTAGGTCCCCATGTTTCACCTTAGGAGGTGTGTAAAGTCCTGTTGGAGTTTTTTAAATATGTATTTTAAAAATATATATTTTAAAAATTATTTATTTGCAAGGAGAAAGAGGAAGAAGGAAGAGAGAGACAGGAGACAGAGAGAGCAAAAGAACAAGAGAATGGCTCTAGGGCCTAGTGGCCTAGTGTCACTGCAGATGAACTCCCAACATATGTGCCACTCTCTATATCTGGCTTTACGTGGGTAATGGGGAATTGAACCCAGGCCATCAGGCTTTGCAAGCAAGTGCCTTTAACTGCTGAGCCATCTCTTTAGCCCTGGGAGTCTTTTTTTTTTTTTTAAAGAATGGCCTTTTTTTTTTTTTTGTGAGAGAGGGAAAGAGTTGGTGTGCCAGGGCCTCCAGCCACTGCAGTTGAAGTCCAGACGCGTGCGCCCCCTTTGTGTGTATGTGCAACCTTGAGTGCTTGCATCATCTTGTGTGTCTGGCTTATGTGGAACCTAGAGAGTTGAACATGAGTCCTTAAGCTTTGCAGACAAGTACCTTAACCACTAAGCCATCTTTCCGGCCCCCGGGAGTCTTTTTGATAATGTTTGCAGCCTTACAAATGTCAGCTGTTGTGAAACCTTTGGCAGTATTGACATAAAAATATTATTTAAAGTTACTAAAATGTGATAAAGCTTCTAAATTTAATCTGTACTGTATTATGCACCCAAATTAAATTGCAGGGGGGGGGAAGTATGGCTGTAGTACATGCTTAGAGATGACTTATCATAATAAAAAAAACTAACCCAAATAATTGGAACATTTAAATATTTTTCTGACATAGCCAAAAAGTTTTTTTATTTCTCTTGCAGATGTAGTGGCTCTGAAATTTGCTTTATTCTCCTGATTTCAGTAGACACACATTGCACGGTTCTGTTTTGTTTCTGGAAATGAGTACACTTCGGTGATTACAGAAATATTAAAATGTTCCCCTGGGGAGGGGACCTCATTGTGTAGCATAGCTGCGCCCACATTCCTGGGAGGCGGGTCTAAGGCTGCCTTTTCATGGTCTGAACGGGGATGTCCATGGAAGACAAGGCGGTGCCACATTTTGGACCCCCAAAATTGTCATGGAACTGAGCAGACTCCTCCTCCTTGCCCACAGCATGCAGCCCCGGGCTCGGGTTGAATGGCTAGGGCCTGTGGAGATCGAGTGGGGGCGGGGGGTCAAAACCAGAGATGAGACCCGAGGATATGGAAGGCTGGCCGACAGGCTCCAGGGCACCAAACACTGGGCTGCTCTCCACTGTCCCTGGCCCACATCGTAAGCAAGGAGATGTCAGGCCTGGAGAGGACAGGGGAGGAGGCAGGAGACCATGACTGTCACCTGACTGTCAGGTGGTGGTCTTCTGCTCAGGGATACCCTCCCTCCCTGGCTTCTGCCTGTGTCCAGCGAGCACTCGCTGCTTAAAAAGCAAGTGAGGAATTTGTTTGCACAGTTCTAATTAGTGAGTTCCGAAGTAGGTGGGAGGAAGATAGTGGTGGCTGTTTTGTATCCGGCCTGAATAAAAGGGAGCCTTCTGAAACAATAGCAGCGGGACGTCGAACATCCAGGGTGATGTTTCAGATTGTCCTATAGACACAAGGCAGAAAGGACTACACCCCATGACTTAATGTCTACATGAATCTTGGGGACAAGGTCAGAGACCCCCCCCCACCACCTCCCCAGTCAGCTTCTTAAGTCGTGGATACAAAGGGTCCCATAAATCGGCCTTGCTGTCAGTCAAACACTGAGAAACGCGGGACATGATACTGGCCATTTTGGTGACAGAATATAAATCACTGAGATTAAATTATTAGATAATTTGGAAACTTAATAGTTTGCATTTTGCACTTCCAATTGTTTTGCTGACTTGCACTTTTCTTGGCTGTCCGGGATTTTATTAACCGTCTCTAAGACATCTATCACCCCCTTCCTCTTCATTTTCCGATGGGCAAATTTTCCCAGGAAGGAGGGTTGCACTACTGATGCCTACAGTTGCTGCTCCAAAAAAGATTGCTGTATTTTCATTGACATTCAGTGCATTACCATAATTGGCTTTTCTACATGATGGGAGAGAGGAAATAATAATGTCATTTTATTTACAGCCAGAGTGTCGCTTTATGAGACTTCTCCAAGTTTCTGCCATGCTGTGTAGGTCAAATGACATCTTTTGATCAGTCCTGTCCAAAGACATCAAAGCTGAGTGGCATGTAATGGAGACCTAGTGACAAACCAAATCTAGAAAAGAAATAAGACTGCCAGTTTCCCATTAAACAGCCCGCTAAACAGCACAGCTTCCCCATGTCGGCTACGAGACCGCTCTGACCACCTAAATCAGGCGAATGAAAGGAAGCTGAATTGGACATTAGTACTGCAAATGACTGCAGCGATTGCCACGACTTCCCTCCGTCCCGTCCCTCCCCCCCCCGCCCCCAAAAATCAGCAAGCAAACCATGCGAGTCACAGCAGCAGGACCGCTCTGCGCCCCTTCATTCCTCTCCTGCCACTCGCTGGTTTTCTGATCTGGTTTATTTAGGTTTGACATCAGCCAAATGGTGTAGCAGGCTATCTCTGACAGATATTCTTACTGATTTAACGGGAGGCACAACTCAGGAAAGATGGATCTTCTGAGACAAGATTTCAGAGCGGTTGTTTTTTTCCTTTTCCACCCCATTTTCTTCCTTTATGATTCTGGTTGATGTGTTGTTCCTATTCACAGTCAAATCATTAGGGCCGTCAGAACTTCGGCAGAACCAAGGTTGATTGACGGTGGCGAGGCCCAGTGCTGACTGACGCAGGTGCTAGGTGGCCAACATGTTGGATTTGTTTTTTAATATTTTTTTTAAAATGAGTGTTTTATGCTGGAAATCAATGAAAGAAGTTTTTTTTCTGGTCTCAAACAGAAAGGCTTACCTTCCCAGGGAACTGGGCCACTTCGAACTTCCTCATATGTGTGAAAGAAGCAACATGCGTTTATCTGCGCCGGTTTGCTTTGAGCTGCATCAGTGACCACTCCTTCTTTAATCCTGCTTGCTGGACATTTGTTCTGGAGCATCTGTTGTGTTCCAGGTACCATGCCAGCTGCCAGGATCCAAGGCCCACTGAGGTGTTCCATACTCGGGGAGATCTGGACCAGTAGGCAGATTGATCTCTAGACCCATGATCAGGTTTTCATGCTACGGTAGAGCAGCCACAGGATGTGGATTGGAGCCCCACGCAGTGAGGAAGGTTCTGGAGGGCTGGCCAGGAAGTTGGAAGAGAGATTCTTCAGTGGCAGAGCAGGTGATGACAAGACAGACAGGGGGACCCTCTAGAAGGAGCCTGGGTCAGTTGGTTAAAAACAAGTATTTTTTTTGTCTTCCCCTTTTATAGAAGTGAAATATGGCTGAGTAAAGTTTATCATAACCATTTTAAAAATATTTATTTATTTGAGAGAGAGAGAGAGAGAGAGAGAGAGAGAGAGAGAGAATGGGCAGACCAGGGCCTCTAGTCACTGCAAACAATGTGCTAGTCTCTGTACCTGGCTTTACGTGGGTCCTAGGGAATTGAACTTGGGTCCTTTGGCTTTGCCGGCAAGCACCTTAACCTCTAAGCCATCTCTTCAGCCCCATAAGCACTTTTTGAGGTACATTATAAGGGTACATCTCCGAGCGCACACATAACTTGCACTGATAGCGTCAGGCAGCCAGCACCACCACACAGCCTGAGAAGTTCTCTCTGGTACTTCTAACCATTCAACAGTTTCCCTGACCTCAGCTCCCCAGGTTTGGACATGGCTGGTCTGTGACAGAGCCTAGACAGACATGGCGGAAACAGTCCCACAGGGTTCCACAGTGGTCTGTAAACGGCAGGCCCGCAAGTGCCCTCTCTGCGGCCTGTTGTGACTGCTCTCTGTGACCACAGCTTTCAAGAACTTCCCAGACCAATTTTGTTGACCTCTGTGGAGACAAAGACCTGTTCTACAAACAGAATTGATTTTCAACTCAAAAGACACTAGCTGCTGTTGTGTCTTGAGCTTGAAATGACCCCCCCTCCCCCAATGGGCTACTGATTACATCAGGATCCTGGCTTGGGGATAGGTTCCTGGGGAGAGTCTCTTCGCGCCTCCTTGGCCGTGTGGGGTCCCCTCACTTCTGCGCATCAGTTTGGTGTTGGTAGGATTCCCTGCCCAGGATCGTGAGTGCCTGTAGCCCTAGTACAGAGAGAGCACTTGGTACCATGCCTGGTTCAGAGTAGACATCCAAAAAGTGGTTTCCTGTCAGGATCTAGTGACCTTTCCATGCAAAGCATAATGTTTGTAAGATGCCCTGTAGGCATACAATATTTATTGCAAAACAAGTTATTTCTTTCAAGGTAATAGTATGTTATCCAGCCTCCCAAATGAATTATAGCATACTGAGCAAAATTTTCTCTCCCTGGGTAAATCCATATAGGTAATGTATTTAGAGTCTCTTTAAAAAAAAATTTATTTGTTTGAGAGAGAGAGGAGAGAGAGAATAGAGTCTCTTTATAGAAAAAAAATTATTTGCGGGGGTAAAGGGGCGCCAGGGCCCCCGGTAGCTGTAAACAAACTTCAGAGCCATGTGTAACTGTGCATTTGGCTTTACATGGGTGCTGGGGAATTGAACCCAGGCTGGCAGGCTTTGCAAGCAAGTGCAAGGCATTGCTGAGCCATGTTCGCAGCCCCTTAATGCTCCTTGAGACTGGATTTCACTGTTGATCTTTACGGGCTTTCCATGCTCTCTTGAGAGTGTATTTCTGTGTGTTCTGGTTTTGTTTCGGGGAGCATTGTAGGTTGAGATCCTGCCTGTCCCTTGGCTCTGCTGACCCCACTTTGGAGCCCACAACCGTAGTGTAGTTCAGATTCTTGTAGCATGTGTCTTTCTACCCTCTTTTCCTTGTTGATTTAAGCACACTCAGCATTTCTTCCCAAGTGGATTCACAGGCCAGAACCAATGGAAGCAACAGGGAGAGAGAGAAAAACACACGGATTAGATGAGATGCTGGCGGGGGGGAGGTTCTCTGGTCTTAGAAGGCTTCTGTGCAAACAGAGGGAATAGAATCTGTTTCATGAGCTCTGTAAGTGATGCTTTCAGTTTAGAGCCTTTTCCTAGAAATCCTGTTGTGTTCACCTTGGATGCTCTCTGGAGGTCCTACCTCTGGCTGATTTGTAGTGCCCACTGAGAAGAAGAAAACTTGCAGAGAGGTCTGGAGAGATGGCTTAGTGGCTAAGGCGCTTGCCTGTGAAGCCTGAGGATCCAGGTTTGATTCTCCAGGCCCCACGTAAGCCAGATGCACAAGGTGGCACATGTGGCTGGAGTTCGTTTGCAGTGGCTAGAGGCCCTGGCGTGCCCATTCTCTGTCTCTCTCTCTGTGTCTCTCTCTCTCTCAAATAAATAAATAAATAAGCACCTCTATTCCTGTAAGCGTGTCGTGATTACAGCCACATGTGCCAATTTGTGTCTGGCTTTACATGGGAACTGGGGAGGATTGAACTCGGGTCCATAGGCTTGCAAGTAAGTGCCCTTAACTGCTGAGCTTTCGCCCCAGTTCTGCAAGTGAGACATCTTCCGTGGAAGTCCCCACCGATGCGTGGGCCACAAGGATCATCCTTCCAACCGTAGCTTTTCGTGTCAGGGAAGAACCACGGTGCGGCTTCAGTGCCTTCTCGGTCTTCGGTTAGGAATCGTTGTCTTTCCTTCCTTCAAGGATGCAAATGAAGAATGAAACCACTGAGCTGTTGAATTCCCTTCCTAGCTGCCCCAGGCATCCTGGGCCTACCATCTTCCCGAGCCCCATCCCTGCACGCTCAATAATGCAATAGGATTCTACTCCACCAAAGTGTCACCTGTCTCGGTGAGTTGTGCCCGTGCCTATCTGAACTGACAGCCATCTTTGAGCACCAGCGGCTCCAACTGACTTCCCTTTTATCACTCGCGTTGGGAAAGGAATATTTTCGACAAGGTGGTTTCCTCTCCCTCCATCCCTTCTTCTTGCCCCTCCCTCCCCCTCCTCCGCACTCTCCCAGCACACACACCTCATCGTCTCTGACAAAGGCTTCACTCTCCAAATTAAATGAGTCCACCCAGCCTGGGAATTTTCACACAGGAGAAAAGTGCAAGGCTGATGTGCAAAGTTAATGAATCTGGTAGCGGAGCACACACGATGGAGCCTGGAAAATGCGATCCAGCCTCCTTCCTGTTCCTCACGCTCCCGTAAAGAATGTACGGAAGTTAGTTATGTGGCGTGATTCTAACATCTGTCCTACCCCATAATGGCAATTTGTATAAGTAATGGAAACAGGTTAAATACTTCCATTCTAATGTTGCCAACAGGGATGAAAATGAACATTTCAATGAAATCATTCCACAGAGAGAGAGAGGGGAGGGGGGGTCTGGATGGATTCCTCTCCGCTCCCTTTGGTGATGGGAGCCTAATGCGAATGCCGGGATGTTCAGTTTATCAGATGGAGCAGGAGGACGAGTGAGCCTCCGAGATAGCATCGCTGCTGAACCACACGGCACCCCGCTCTCCCTGGCAGGCCTTTGCTAATAGCACACTCTTTTCTTGGCAGGGGCGGCTGGGAGGAAGGGGTGGGCCTGGGGTGCGTGGGATCCTTTAACGGGCAAGGGTTATCGCCAGCTAGACAAATCCACCAGGGGGATCTTCATCTGTGGCAGAGGACCCCGTCTAAGATGAAAAGGGAGGAAGCCAGGCTCCCAACGCTCCTCATTTCCTTGTGATTATAAATTACTCACTTTTGAAAATGGCCTTTTCTTTGCCTGTAAAGTCACTTTTTACTTCTTGAAGGTTCTCGGGTGAAGAGCCATTTCATGGACATTGCTATTTAAGAAGATTTCTCAGTCAACACTGTTCTCTGCCACCATGTCCCCTGGTACACATGACTCTGCTCCTGGAGCAGGGTGGGGGAAGGGCAGGTCCTTGGGCACACCAAGGGGCACGTGGCCGTGTAAATCCAGGCGTGTCTACATAGAGCCTCCAACACAGCATCGTCCCGTTGAACGGGACTCTGCAGACCGCATTGCTTGACATACATATGAGGGAAGTGGAAGCCTGTTGGGTCAGCTAGCCTGCTCCACAAGATGTGCCAAGATTCAGGATGACTCCCAACACCCCTGTTCAGGAGCATCTCCAACACCGAGCCGCTCCCTGCAAGCACCGTTAACTTTTCACCTGAGAGCTTCGCCTCTTAGGCCCAGACAGTCACTCCGTCATGTCACTGCTGGGTGTTGGAAGCAGTGAGGTCAGATCCTGCTAGAGTTTTCAGGATGAACTCCACGCTGACTTTTGGGAAGCAGAGCTTCCTCAAGGGCAGCGTTACTTCTGTTGTCACGTTAGCAAAGCACCCGCACTTTTGTTCATCTACCCGAGGAACAGTGGCTCAGGGAGCATTTGCCTCTTGTGGAATACATGATGGGGAGGTTCAGGAAACCCCTCCATTTTGTGCATGATTGGGGCACAGATTAAGATGCGAGTTCAGGGAGGAACTAATGATTGCTCAGTGACCGTGTTATGAAGACTTGAGGGAACTTGTAACTTTACTACATTCAACCATTAAGAAAACACACACGCACACACACACACACACGCACACGCACACAAATATCAGGGCTAGAGAGATGGCTCAGTGCTTAAGACGATTGCCTGCAGAGCCTTAGGACTTGGGTTTGAGTCCCCAGTACCCACATAAGGCCAGATGCACAAGGTGGCACATACATCTGGAGTTCGTTTGCAGAGGCTAGAGGCCCTGGCACACCCATTCTCTCTCTCTCTCTCAAATAAATAAAATATAAAAAAAGAACAAATATAGCCGTCATTCCTCACTATCCTTAAAATGACTGTTGACAAGAGCAGTCGCATTTTCCTTAAAGAAACAGGGGTGCTCTAAACCACATTGGGCTGCGCATTGAGAAATACAGTTTTTATCTAATTTGCTGAAGATAGGATGTTTGAGCCTCATTATGTAGTTACTATTTGAAATGAAAATATTTTTTTTCAGGCAATATGTGCGTATTTATGTCGCAAACCGTCAGGGCACACACGGTCTGTGTCACATTAAACTCCTAACAGGGACTGTATACATTGCCTTCTGTCCACTTGCATTGGAACACACAGAAGCTCCCATGGCTCAGGATGACAGCACATCTTTAGGGACACACTGTCATCCAGAAGGCATGTTTTATGACACAAAATATTAACAAGATTTAGTTTTTTTTTTTTTTTTAAATGGAGCCTAATCGTAGCAACCACTTTGTACCATTCCCATCTCGGGAATGGTAGGGACAATGTATTTTTTAGTTCTGTCTTGGCACTTCCCTACACGCACACACAGTACACACGTGCACACACGCACGCCTTCTGGTGCTGCTGGTTCGTGTTTGTTCAGATGGATTCCCCGTGGCCTGTGAGACTGCTCGTTGCTTACCCCCTCCACAGGACGCTCTGAGCCCGTCCACACTGTCGTATTCCGTGCCATAGGTCCTCATAGTGCCAGGCTCTGGAAGGGCGGGGGAGCGACGGAAAAGCTGTTTTGACACAGAAAGAGATCGCAGAAACGATGATTTGGAGCCTTTGTTTTAGATTTGATGGGGGAAAAATGTCATTTATTTCTCTAAGTAATTGCAAAAGAAGAATTTTATACTGCAGTTACCAACTCGTGTTTGCTTGCTTGCTCATCAGACTTCCAGGTTAGGAGTGGGAATGATATCTGGTATGTGGATGGAGTGAAGGGGCGAGGGAGGAGCTTCCCAGAGAAAAATAAATGGGGGTGGCTTTTTTTTTTCTATGATTCAATGGGTTCTCTCTTTAAACCCCTTTAGGGCTTTATTCATTCACCTCGTGAAATATTTTGTTGTCACAGTTTCCTTTCTGGAAATAACGTTTTCTACAAACACTATACTGTATTCCAGTCCATTTGTTCCCTTGAAAACTAAAGATTTTGAGAAAACTGTAGCTATAATGAAAACAAAAGATTTTCAGAAAATTGTCACGTGTAATGAAAACAAAGGTGCATCATAAATAATCCCTTGTGCGGAACTTGTAAGTTTTTATGTCTGTCTCTCTCTGTCAAGGCAAAAAAAAAAAAAAAAAAAAGAAAATCTCTTAAGGAAGCATCTTTGAAAGCAATTATGAGAATTCAGTGGTGATAGTAAAAATAAGCCTAGTTATTCTGATAAAAATCACATTTTCTGTCATCATAGCGTGGTTGTAACATTTGATTCAGATACCGATATTGTTATTAGAGAGATTTAGGGAAAGTCAGCTGCAGCAGGACCTCTGTTTAGTGTTCAGCCAAGTACTGAAATGACTGTGAGGCATATTAGCTTATCTTCTCTTGTGTTGCTAAATAATTGGTATATGACCATAGTGTACTTACAGATTAAAAAAAAATGCCAACATCATGCCAGTAGTCGTCTTCTCTGCTACGCCTGCCTGTGTCCCCGTCACTTGTTGACATCCATATCCTGAACCACCGAAGAGTGACATTCTTGTTTCTTGTTTCTGTTCCTATGTGCTTTGGAAAAGAAGCTGGTTAATTTTACAATGGAGATTTTTTTTTTTTTTTCCCTTGAGGTAGGGTCTTGCTCCAACCCAGGCTGACCTGGAATTCACTATGTTGTCTGAGGCTGGCCTTGAACTCACAGTGATCCTCCTACCTCTGCCTCCCGAGTGCTGGGATTAAAGGCGTGCGCCACCACGCCCATCTTACAATGGAGATTTACTTCTGGGACATAGGCTATGTAGTATAGGGGACTGTGAAAGACTGATCTCATTTGCCTCCTACTCTGGACTCTCAAGACCCACAGCTGAGGCCCACAGAAGCTCCCTTTGTCGATGGAAGCTTTGGATCACAGTGCGGCAGGGAGCAAAGGTGTCGGGTCCAGGCTCCTGTGGATTTGCTGGCATTCTGCCCTGGCTCAGGTGTGGAGGGACAGGAGGAATGGAGCTTATCCTGGGTCATGCTCTTCTCTTTGTCTCCAGCTGTCTTCCATCAGGGTGTCCTCTCTGTTGACAACAGTCCCTAGTTTCAGGGGTCAAGCAGGGCCAGACTGGAGTCACGCTTTGGGTAAAACTTGCTAATACTCCATGCATAGACCGTACTCTGCCTTGCCTTATTTAGAATGAGATCTGTTCTTCCCCACCCCCTAGTCCTGCCATTGGGTTTGTACATCTTGAGCAGGACTTGATCATTTCTAATTTTTCACATATATACATATATAGGTAGATAGATACATAGATAGATAGATAGATAGATAGATAGATAGTTTGGGGGCACATATGTATACATGGGTACACTTGCATGTATGCATGCATTCATATGAAGACCAAAAGTTGATGTCAGATGTCTTCCTCAGTCCCATTTCTTCTTCTTCTTTTTTTTTTTTTAGTGTGGTAAACACTAGGTTAGTTTCTTTATTATTGACTAGAAACTTTGTTGGACATATCATATGTTAGTATCATCATTTCCCTCCTCCCTGCCCCCACTCCACTGAGGGCCCTCCTTAGTGGGGTTGCTGGTATTCACCATGGGGTTGTGGGTTATGAGTTGTGAGAGCAGCAGTCAGTCATTGTGTGTGTGTGTGTGTGTGTGTGTGTGTCGGGAGAGGGGTGAGTAATGCCTCTAGATAGTCCCTCCCACCCTGTGGCACTTACAATCTTTCTGCCCCTTCTTGGGCAAAATTCCCTGAGCCTCAGTGGGTACGTTTAAGTCTACGTTAGTGTGGAGCTCCCAGCAGGTTCTGGATTTCTGCGTTGGTGCATTTTGTGTATCCTAAGTGTCTGTCTCATCACCCTGGCGCAGGTTGTCAGGCTCGCCATGGAAGCAGCGCTCTTGCTCGTCTGGCCAGTTCGATCTCTGTGGTTTCACCTGGGCCAGGGGTGGTTCATCTCCTGCCAGCGAGTCAGCTGTCTATTCTTGTCTTGTTAATAGATTTCGGTTGTCCTCAGTTCTCTCTGCTTTCTGAGAAAGAAAAGCAGATTCTCCAATGGAGAGTGACATCAGGGCAGGTTAAATGGGATAAGCGTTGTTAATTTAGAGAGCTTTTGATGGGTATAGCCTCGCTTTTGGCCACAGACTAGCGGGAACCACTCCTTATTTTTTGAGGCAGGGCCACACAGTGAACCTCGAGCTTACCGATTTGGTTAGACTAGAAAGCTAGCAAGCCCTAGGGATCCTTCTGTCTCCACCTTCCCAGTGCACCACAGTGCTCAGTTTTTCTTGGGTGCTAAGGGCCAGAACTCAGGTCGTCAAGCTCTTGCAGTCAGTCCCCTCACTTACCATCATCTCTCCAGGCTAGGATGTGCTCTTGCAGAATGAAAGAACCCCTGTGTGTGCTATGGGAAGGAAGTACCTAACCCTTTCTGTCCTTTGGTGCCGACCAGAGAACCTTCCACTTTCCCACTAAACTTCCTCTTTTATCTTTCAAGATTCACATAATCTTTTTCTTCCTAGCACCATTAAAAAACAATCTCAGGAAGCTTGTCACGGTTTTCTTGTGGGTTCGGCTGTAATCTGCACCATCCTACTTGTGAACTTGTGTTGTCACATGTAGCCGGCGAGTGACAGAAGATTAATATCTGATCTGCTTATGGGAAAAGCGGGAAGGCCTTCAACGAGCTTCCTTATTTCTCACTTAATTTTAAATTGAATTCTGGGGCCGTGAGAGAAAGAAGAAATTGTATTTATTTTAGGGCTGTTACCTGTGGATTCCTAATTAAAATTGGAATCGGGGGAGGTCACTTTTATTTACAGACCCTGCAGTTCTTAAAGATGGCTTCTACCGGGGCTGAAGTGAAGTAGTTCACTTACAAGTCCAATGCTTAAACAAACCACAGTGCTAACAACCGCTACCAGAGAGTAAAATTTGCCAAATGATAGAACCATTTCTGTCCCTATCACATCGGAACAGAAGTGGTCTCTCAGCTCTGCTTGGCGGGGTGTCAGCTTTCCTGAGAGAAATCAGAACCGTGTGAGTAAATTAATGTAGATCTTGCTCGTGTTTCTGTGTTCTTTTCTGACTAGGAAGGAATGCGTTCTGCCTGTATCTGCATTCTCTGCAATTTTTATTTCCTGATAGATTCTGACTCTCATCAAAGCCACCTGCTCTCTCCATGGTAAAGGTGAAGTTACTTTACAAGTGATCAATTATAAATTTGGAAGAAATTGTGTTTTGCCAGGTTTTATGATGAACTGAAGCCACACATTCATCACTTAGGTGTGTGTGAGCCCCTTTTGTGAATTGGCCCCTTGGAGTAAATGTATTTTGATATAACGGCCATCTGTTCATGAGTATCACGTTTGCCAGTCCCCCCCCCCCCGACAAAAAATGGTTTGGTGTAGATAAACATGTAATTTGGTATGATTATACAGTTTCACCAGGTGGCAATACAATAGTGAAGTTGGTGTTTACTGGAAGGCCTGTCACCAAGCAGAGACTAAAGACCTTTGCCACTTTTTAAAATTTTTATTTATTAGAGAGGGAGAAAATGAGTGTGCCAGGACCTCTAGCCACTGCAACTGCAGATGCATGCACCACCATGTACATCTGGCTTATGTGGGTTCTGGGGAATCAAACCTGGGTCCTTAAGCTTTGCAGGCAAGCACCTTAACCACTAAGCCATCTCTCCAGCTCTCACTTTTAGTTTTTGGTTTTTCAACGTAGGGTCTCGCTCTAGCCCATGCTGACCTGGAATTCACCTTGTGTTTTCAGGGTGGACTTGAACTCACGACAATCCTCCTACCTCTGTCTCCCGAGGGTTGGGATTAAAGGCATGCACCACCACGCCCGGCTCAGCCCTCACTTTTTTAAAAAAATAGTTTTTATTTTTATTTATTTATTTATTTGAGAGAGAGCGAGCGAGTGTGCCAGGGCCTCCAGCCACTATATACAAACTCCAGATGCATGTGCCCCTTTATGCATCTGGCTTATGTGGGTCCTAGGGAATTAAACCAAGGTTCTTTGGCTTTGCAGGCAAGTGCCTTAACTGCTAAGCAATCTCTCCAGCCTTTCATCCTTCACTTTTAAGCATCCATTTTCCTCTGCATGATGTGGACTAGGGAGGAAAGCCGAAAGAACATGGGTAAACCAGGTTTGCTAGGCTTGCTGCCATCAGGGGGTCACCCCATTCCCTGCATTGCTGGGAGCCATGTTGCTCTCTGGTCACACTTCCCTCCAACCCCCTCACTTCTTAGCTCTGCTGAAAGGCACACAGAGGGAAAAGGACAGGGGCCCAAGTTGTCCACTAGCTCCCATGTCACATCTGGCAATGGGCACACCACCTACCCTGGGTCAGCTTTCCTGGGGACAGGCTGATGGTCACTTTGTTCCTGTGGTTCTGTGACGTGTACACGAGCTGGGGCCGCTCCTCCCCAGAAGCACAAGGATTGCACAACCGGGAGCAGGTCACGCAGAGGTTGTGCGAGTGTGCAGGGTGTGAGCGAGGAGGAGGGGCTTGTGTCTCAGTGCCTTCCCGCTGCTGTAGCTGCGTTAACAGCACCAACAGGACACGCTAGAAACCACAGGAGCTGATGTTCTCCCAGGAGGCTGAAGCCCAAGGTCAAGATGCCAGCAGACCTGGTATCTACGGAGGACAGCTTTCTGATGGACAGACCTGGTGGAGGAAGGGGTGAGGCAGCCCTGTGGGGAAGGGTCTGCTAATTCCATTCATGGGGCTCTACCCTTGTGACCTCATCACCTGCCCAGAGAGCCTCCTCCTAATACTGCCACACTGGGCTTTTGATTCTCACGAATGAGTTCTGGGGGAGCATAACCATTCATAGCCAACCCGCACATGGGCGTGGGGCTGCACTTAGTGACAACAGTTCTGTCACGTCCAGGAATACTTCCTATATAGCCTCAAAAGATTTCAGTCATTACCATAACCACAGGTCTGGAGGAACGCGTACGTGTGTTGGGCTCAGCCTGTCCACTGGAGTCTCCAGAGCTGGACTCTGACTCCCCATCTCTCTTTCCTTGTGCTGACGATGGGGGGCAGAGAATGCCTGGCATTCACTAAAGAACCACAGTGGACGTCACGACCAAGTGCATGTCTGTCCAGCCCGGTTTCTCGTGCTCCACGTCCAGCATCCTGGGAGTCTAATTCTTTCGGTCTCCCCCGCAGCCCAGAATGCTGGGTGGACCTGCTTGCATATAGTAGGTGTGTGTGGTGGGGGAGAGCTGGTCCCCAGATGTCTTGGGTACATTCCTCCCTCATGGGCGCAAAACAAGCACTTCTGACAGATACTGATGTCAACATGTTGGGGCGGGGGGGGGGGGTGGCTTCTTGTTTTCAGGCCTTGAGATCCGGGCTGGGCAATTCTCCATGGCTTTTGTTCTGGGATGTCTGTCGTCCTTCTTTTTGTGCCCGGGTGCTGGACTTGGAAAAGGGAAACTCCGCAGGCTTTAGGGAGTTGTTAGTCTCCGAGCCTGTCGCGCTCGTCCTTCATGGGTATGTCTGTGGGGAAGAGCTAGGGGCTTAGCACTGTGTGGGAAGGACAGGGTCTGAGGGGCAGAGACAGCTATGTCTTGCAGAGCCTGGAAGGGAAGAGCCCCTGGTCAGTAGGGTCCTTGTGGTTCTGTGTCCCCACGATCTTCAAGTGGACTCACCTTTGGGTCCTCAGTGAAGCCTGTGTCTGGACAGTTAATTCCAGAGATGATGCTCAGTGACTGACCCGTGTGCGGTGAATGGAAAGCACTGGAGAAGATGTTCAAAACATCAATATTTATCAAGGGCCACTTCGGTCCGCAATAAATAACCCATATATTCATTATCGACAAAGACCACTATAAACCTTCTCTGAAAAAAGTTTCCCCATCACCATGTCCACATGACTTTGTCTTTTTGTGTTCTTTGACCTTCCTTGTGCCATCAGAAGAGTCTTCTTAATGTTTCAAATTCATTGCCTCTCTGGAATCAAGTGAAACTCCATGAACTATCATCTATCGTTGAAACTTTGGATTAGGGTAAATATCCTATGGTTGTAATACTGTACCAGACGTGTTTGTACATAACACTTTTTCTTCATTTCATATTACCTTTTTTGTGTGTGCGTGCGAGTGTGCGCATATGCTAGGGGACAGCCTTGAAGGTTACTCTTAGGTACACACACCTCTTTTGGAGAGGTTATCTCTTACTGCCCTGGAACTCACCAGTTAGGCTGGACTGGCTGGCTGGTGGGCCCCAAAGCTCCCCTGTGTCCATGTCCTCAGCTCTGTGATTAGAACCACGTGCCACTACACCCTGGCATTTTATGTCAGGTCTAGGGATTGAACTCAGACCCTCACGCATCTGACGCAGTCACTTTGCTGACAGTAATCTCCCCAGCCCTTCGTATTGTCTTCCTAGATTACACACCGAGGAATAAAATTATTCTGGGTAGAGCGTGTCAGGTTTTCAAATGTTTCCACTTTTGTTCTTTTTTTTTTTTTTAATTTCAGATTCTCTTATATAAATAACACTGTGTCAGGCACATGGCGGTTCTTCTAGGTCCTTAATGCTTGTCTTTTTGACATTTGTAGCTACAGAGACAAGAGAAAAATAACTTGGTGCTATTGACGTAAAGGGGACAGAGACAGGGATAGAGGGTCAGGAGACCTGGATTCGAATCACTGTTTTATCATTTGTTTTTTGTGTATTTTGAAGGAAATAAGTAAGGTTTTTTGTGTGTATGAGCCTCAGTTTCTTTACATACAAAATGTGCATTTTGGGCTGGAAAGATGGTGTCATGGTTAAGGCGCATGCCTGTAAAGCCTAAGGACCTAGGTTCAAATCCCCAGTACCCATGTAAGCCAAATGCACACGGTGGCACATGCGTCTGGAGTTTGTTTGCAATGGCTAGAGATCCAGGCATACTCGTTCTCTCTCTCTCTTTAATAAATAAATAAAAAATAAAATACTAAAATTGTGTGTTTTTTAGTTTGAAATGCTAGAGGGCTTGAGGAAGGGAGGGGAGAAAATGCCCAAACCAAGGACAACCCAGAGCCGCAGGCAGCGTCAGGTGAGAGCAGGGTTCCCAATGTGACAAGGTCTCTCAACTCTGTAGGGACAGGTGAGTCTTGTGTGTGAGTTCAGAGGTGTCATGTAGGAGATGACATCTGAGCCTCCCCCACACCCGTTGTGAGTGGCATCCAGGCATGGTGCTCATCAGAGAGGGGATTGGCATGACCACACTTCACAGAGAGACCTAGAGGGCCAAGGGGCTAGGCACAGAGGAGAGTTTGTATGTCCACATAACTGTAGTAAAAGCTGGAACCCAGGGAAGCTGACAGGAGAGTATGGGGCATATGTGGACAGTACTGGGGACAAAGAGGTCAACAGAAAGCTTTTGTCTTGCGGTAGTTACAAGAGGGGGGGGTCCTCTAGGGGAGTTGGGTACAGAGCCCGCAAAGGGGGACAGCAACAGGACAGGGTGACCTTGCTGGCCTGGGCACCTTGTTTGGGGTAATTCTGAATGAAGCTATTCTGAAGGAGAAGCAAGTGTGCCAGGGAGTGTGGCAGGGAATGGCTTTGTGTGCCCTTGTCTGACATGAGTATGGAGTGGACACTTTGCCGTAGAGCCGGAGTCCCTTGTTTGTGGCGTATCTTGAAGGCAGCACAGACGTGGCTATGCAGGCACTGTCCCTGAGGCTGGGTCACGGAGGACTCCGGGGCTCACAGGTTGGCAGTCTAGGCTGTAGTAGGATCCACCTGAGCAGAAGACAGACACGAGTGGCGTGGAGCCAGCTAGGATGGACAGGGATGCTGGCGCTGAGGTTCATGCACCTCTGCCCTTCCCGAAACTGTAGCCAGGGCAGAGGGAAGAGGAGCCCCCTTTGTGCAAGGGTGTCTGTAAGGTGAGCCACCTAATCAGGCCAGAGACCTGGCCCATGGGGACCCAAGTGTCACTTTTGACTACACAGGGGTTCCCCTTTTTACTTATTTATTTTATTTTATTCTTAGGATTTTTTTTTTTTTTTTGAGGTAGGGGTCTCACTGTAGCCTGGATTGACCTGGAATTCACTATGTAGTTTCAGGATGGCCTTGAACTCACAGTGATCCTCCTACCTCTGCCTCCCGAGAGCTGGGATTAAAGGGTGTGTCATCACCACTGGTCTTTTTTTTTTTTTTAATCTTTTTTTTTGGTAAAACTGCTGCCTCTCTGCTCTGCTTTATTTTTTTTTCCCCAAGACATAAGCTGGGGGAGTTATGGCTTGATGACATCTCTCTTACCTCTGTGCCTTCCAGAGTGTAGACGGTGGAGATGTGCAGTCGGCAGCTGGAGAACAAATGGCCTCTTACGAGCTTTGTCCTGTGGTTCTGCCCCATGACTCCCATAGCCTCATGGCCATGTCTTCACTGGCCATGCCAGCCTCTTCCGTGTTGGCACTGTGGCATTTCCCACAATATACATGTTAGCCTTAGGGTGCAGGCCTGATGATTTCAGAAGGAGAATGGGCAGGAATGCAGAGTGGTCCGGATGACTGCTCTCCTGCTACGACAAGGAGGAAAAGAGGAGACACCTGCTGTGCTCGATGGTGTGGGGACAAGCTACTCAAGTTGGATGTGTGTCCTCCTGGCCCGAGACCCTGCTATGCCCTTCACCCTGTCTAACATTCTTGGGTGGGCTCCAATGTTGGTAAAAGAGGTGAGACTTGTCAGCGCCGAGCCGACCCATAGGCACGATGGCATTCCCATTTCTACATTGTGGGATGAAAGACTGCAGGGGATTGAACTGTGTCCTCCAGGCTCTCACGGGGCCCCTTCCTGATGTAGCTGCTTTTGGACATGGGCCCTTTGGAACACCATTAAAGTTAAAAGAGGCTATAGGCTGGGCACATATTCTTTCAGAGCTGGCCTTTGAGGAAAAGGAAGGAAGCGATCCTGTCCCATGCATGTGGAGGCCTTGAGCCATGGCTTCACTTCCCACCGTTTCGGTTTCCTCCCACTAACTGCAGTTTGAAAATATTAAGTGGTGGGCTGGAGAGATGGCTTAGTGGTTAAGCGCTTGCCTGTGAAGCCTAAGGACCCCTGTTCGAGGCTCGATTCCCCAGGACCCACGTTAGCCAGATGCACAAGGGGGTGCACGCGTCTGGAGTTCATTTGCAGCGGCTGGAGGCCCTGGTGTGCCCATTCTCTCTCTCTCTCTCTCTCTCTCTCTCTCTCTCTGCCTCTTTCTCTCTGTCACTCTCAAATAAATAAGTAAATAAATAAAATAAACAAAAAAATTTTTAAAAAAGAAAATATTAAGTGGAGAATCTCTAAAGCAGACAAGTCATGGATCAAAACGCGCAGTGTTCTGAGCAGCGTGGTGGAACCTGCCGCTCATTATATTATCATGTCACTGGGGACACGGACTCTTTCTTTGTCCGGCGTGTCCATGCTGTGTACACAACCCTCCCATTAGCCACTTGGTAGCGGTTTCAGCTACTGGGCGGCTGTCCTGGTGTCACAGTGTGTCTGTTCAGCTATCTTTCCTTTTCTTCTTACAGTTAACAGTCTGTTGTATCATGACTACTACTAATTGTGGCTGGGTCTAGGCTGCAAAGTCCACCCTTATCCTAAGTATGTGTGTAGAGGAAAGCCCACCGGATCGCAGGCTTAGTATCACCTGCGTTTTCGGGAATCCGCCTGGGGTCCTAGGACACACCCCCCCATGGGAAGGGCATGCTATCTTGCTTCACACACACTAATTCGTGGTCCACTGAGGAGATTGGAGCATGCCTTCTATTGTAGTCAGCTTTGCGTTGCTGGCACAAAACACCCGGCCAGGAGCAGCCTGTGGGAGGAAAGGGTTTATTTTGGCTTATAGACTTGAGGGGAAGCTCCATGATGGCAGGGGGAAAGCATTGGCATGAGCAGAAGGTGGACATCACCCTCTGGGAAACATCAGGTGGTCAATAGCAACAGGAGCGTGTGCCAAACACTGGCAAGGGGAAGTTGGCTATAACACCCATAAGCGTGCCCTGAATGGTACACTGCTTCCAGCAGGCTCCAATTCTCAGATTGTCACCAGCTGGGGACCTAGCATTCAGAACGCTTAAGTTCATGGGAGACCCCTGAATCAAACCACCACACCTGCTTTTTGATCTAACAGCAGGAGCCTGTAGGCACAGCAATAATAAACCAAAGATGGGCCTCTCTTAGTAGAGCTAAACAAGCCAAACAGCAGGTTTCCTTTTAAATGAGTTGCTAGGGCATGAAACTTCCTTTCATAGAAGTGGCTGGTCTCAGTCCACAAGGCAGGTGCCTGTAATAGGTGTAACCCCAGGACCTGCCCGAGGCCTGCTCCCGGAGCCGCCCTGTCTAGATGACGCAAGCTCAAAGGCCTGCTGATGCCCATGGGGCCTGACCCTGCCCGCTCCCAGGCTGAGCTTAGGACCCACACTGATGTCTGCAGAAGAGATGGGCCCTGTCTCCAACCATTGAGGCCGGGTCAGGCTCCTTTAAGGCAATGGGCCTAGTCAGAGGTCCTCACGCTGGGGTCTCTGGGCTGACGTTCTGTCTGGAAACTAGACATCCTAAACCTCTGACCGTTGTGGGCAAGAATGGCAGCGTGCATAATCGTGGCGGTCACCAGTGAATGCTGTGACACACTTTCCAGGAGGGCTGCAGAATCATCTGGAGCGTGACTCGGACGTTGACACCTACAGTTGAAGCCCTGAGGTTCTCGCACTACCGTTTTTCACGATAGCGTGTAGCGTTAGCGGAGCTGTCGTGGACTGCCGCTCCGTTCTCTTCCACTGCTGAAAGTGAGCAACGCGTGGGCTTCGGCTGCTCTGGGCTTCTGCTGGCCGTGGAGAAAGCTGTGTCCGTGCGTGTTCTCAGCTCACAGGAGTTAACACGTGTGCCCGACTCTGTGGACTCTGCGGGTGTGCAGATGCGTGCTCCTGTGTGTAGCAGTGATTGTATGTGTATGGTCCACGTGTGTGCTTGTTTGTGCTGTACAGGGTGATGTGTGTGCTGTCATGTGCGTGCAGGGGTGATTGTGTGGCTGATGGCACGTGTGGTCATGTGCACAGGGGTGATTGTGTGAACTCATACATGTGCTCACAGTGCATATTTACCGTCACGTGTGATCATGACTGCGCTGTTACACATGCCCTCTTCATGTGGGGGTGATGATGCATGTGCTGTCATGTATGGACTCACACAAACGGGGTGATTGTGCATACACTATGATGCACGTGTTCACGCATATGGGCCAACAGAGCATCTGCTGCCATGCAGGGGCTTGTGCGCGTAGGGGTGACTATGCGTGCACCGTCGTGAGTGGGCTTGTGTGTGCAGGAGTCCGCGTGCGTGCACTGTGAATGCTTGCTGTTCCCTTCACGTGAACGTGTGAGTCCCCTTGTGATCCTGTCTGTGCTAGCATCCTCCCGGGACACAGAGGTGTTCCGTGTCCCCACCCCCACTCCCCCCCCCCCCCCGTCATTCCTCTCTGTAAACGAGAGTGCTCTCTACCACGTCCCCTTGGGATCTGCCTCTGATAATGTGATAATGAGTGATTGTGTTTAATGAGACACCCCTCTCCGGTCAGATCAGCGCATTTTAATAGGGGCTTTCAGGAAAATACCTTAACCCCAAATTCTCCGCGTGGTTCCTGAAACACGACTTCACCTAGTTTTTCTTTCAAGAAAGAAAGGAAAGAAGAAAAGGAGAGAGGGAGGGAGGGAGGAAGAAAAAGGAAGGGAGGAAAAGTGCATTGCTCAAATAAGTTTAGGAACTAGGAAATATATCTCTGCAATAAGACATGTCCAATATTAGAGGGCTCACAATGACATGAAGTAAAATCAAGGTTTCGCCTGGAATCTTGTATGCCCTGTGGTACAGCCGTAGGCCTGCGGCAGGCGGATGGAGCATATACTGTTGTCTTTTGTAATTAAATTATTATGATGAAGTATTATTCGTAGCACCAAAGTGACCCCTGTAACCATTCTAAAGGGCACTGTCCAGTGGCGTGCAGAACATTCCTGTCGCTACGCCACCGTCCCATCTCCCATCTCCAGAGCTTTTCCATCTTGCAAACCTGACACTGTTGCCACGAAACACCAACCTTCCATTTCTACTCCCCCCAGCCCCTGCCATGCACTGCTCTTTCTCCGTGTCTATGAACCTGACTGCTGTAGAGACCTCACGTAAGGGGAACGAGGCCAGTGTTGTTCTTTGTGACCATCCCATTTCACTTGGCGTAGTGTCCTCCACGTCATCGTGTGTGTATCCAGGCCCCCCTCGTCAAGGCTGGTATCCCACCGTGCTGGCTTGGGCTCTGTGTGGGCTAGGGTGTGCGATGCCGCTGTGGTCGCCGGTGTGTGGCAGTGGCCTTGGTTACCTGTCTGGCAGCCCCACATAGGTGGCATTCCACTCCATCCACCGAGCTGACTGGCGAGGTGAGGTGCATACTTTTCAGTGAGACCTGAGCATTTTATTGCTTGCCAGAGAGAAGGATTTTAACTATAGGAACCACATACTATTGCCTGTGGATTTTTGTCCTCAAAGGTCCTGCCTGATGGGTACTTCCAGATAATTTGCCATGTAGACGTCATAAGAGATTCTCACATGTCACATGGGAAGCAATCCGTAGGAGACCCCAAGGGATGTGGCGAGAGTCTTTGTCCACCTAGCCCCCTGGACCAAACCAATGTCTTCAAAAGAGGGATGCTGGAGAGATGGCTCAGTGGTTAAAGGCACTTGCTTGCAATGCCTGAAGGCCCAGGTTCCATTCCCCAGTGTCCACGAAGAGCCAGGTGCGCTAAATGGAGCATGCATCTGGAGTGTTTTTGCTGTGGTAGGAGGCTCTCATGCCCCTATACTCATTCTGTCTCTCTCTCTGCTTCTCTCTTTCTCTCTCTCAAATAAATACATAAAAAAATATTTTTTAAAAAGGGATGCCAGTTGTGATGGTGCATGCCTGAATTCCAGCACATAGGAAGTAGAGGCAGGAGGATCAGGAATTCGAGGACTGTATGAGACCGTAAGTCAACAAATCAAAACAGGAAAGGAGGGAGAGAAAAAAAGAAGAGAAGGAGAGTGGGAGAAAGAAGGGAGGGAGGGAGGAAGGAAGGAGAGGGGCAAGCCACAAGGCCCGTGGAATCCAAGGCTCAGAATCCTTTATGGAGAAGGCATTCCTTAGGCGGGGGTGGGGAATAGTTCAGTATAGCCTCACTCCTGCCAGGCTGCGGCCCAGTGGGCAGACACACAGAGCTGGGGTGGGGTGGCCTTGTAGCCTGGGAGCCTGGCTGAAAAACATCTTTTTAAAGATCACCTAACTGCTGGGGAGGCCGCGTCCTTGAAGATGATTTACTCCTCCTAACTGCTATTCATTTTTCTCTCCTAGCTTATGTTCCCGAGGAAGAACTGAAGGCAGCTGAAATAGATGAGGAGCACGTGGAAGATGGCGGGCTGTCTCTGGACATTCAGGAGAGTGAATTCGTGTGCAACGAGGAGACAGAAATCAAAGAGGCCCAGAGCTACCAGAACTCCCCCGTTAGCACTGCCACCAATCAGGACGCCGGCTACGGGTCGCCCTTCAGCGAAAACAGTGACCAGCTGACCCATTTCAAGAGCTCGTCCAGAGAGGAGAAGGAGGAGCCCCAGTGCACGGACAGCGTCTCGTACCCCCAGGACAGCTTGGCGCAGATCAAAGCCGTGTACGCAAACTTGTTCTCGGATTCTTGCTGGTCCAGCTTAGCTTTGGATTTAAAGAAGTCCAGTTCGGCCACCAGCAGCAACGATGCGGGCGCGAAGGAGAGCTCCACGCCCACGCCCACGCCCCCCACCAGTACCGCCAGCACGGCGGGCACCACGGCGGCGGCGGCGGCGGCCCCGACCACAGCCAGCAGCAGCTGCGGCACGAGCACCAGCCACCACAGCACCACCAGTAACAGCAGCGGCCCCGGCTACGACTGGCACCAGGCGGCGCTGGCCAAGACCTTGCAGCAGACCTCGTCGTACGGGCTGCTGCCCGAGCCCAGCCTCTTCAGCACGGTGCAGCTGTACCGGCAGAACAACAAGCTGTACGGCTCGGTGTTCACGGGTGCCAGCAAGTTCCGGTGCAAAGACTGCAGCGCCGCGTACGACACGCTGGTGGAACTGACGGTGCACATGAACGAGACGGGCCACTACCGCGACGACAACAGGGACAAGGACTCGGAGAAGACCAAGCGGTGGTCCAAACCCAGGAAGCGCTCCCTCATGGAGATGGAGGGCAAGGAAGACGCGCAGAAGGTACTGAAGTGCATGTACTGTGGACATTCCTTTGAGTCCTTGCAAGACCTCAGCGTCCACATGATCAAAACAAAGCATTACCAGAAAGTGCCTCTGAAGGAGCCCGTGCCCGCCATCACCAAGCTCGTCCCGTCCACCAAGAAGCGAGCCCTTCAGGACCTGGCGTCCCCTTGTTCCCCAGAGCCCGCGGGCATGGCCGCCACCGAGGTGGCGCTGAGCGAGTCAGCCAAGGACCAGAAAGCGGCCAACCCCTACGTCACACCCAACAACCGCTATGGCTACCAGAACGGTGCCAGCTACACGTGGCAGTTTGAGGCCCGCAAGGCGCAGATCCTGAAGTGCATGGAGTGCGGGAGCTCCCATGACACCCTGCAGCAGCTCACCGCACACATGATGGTCACGGGCCACTTCCTGAAGGTGACCACTTCTGCCTCCAAGAAAGGAAAGCAGCTGGTGCTAGACCCTGTGGTGGAAGAGAAGATCCAGTCCATCCCCCTGCCTCCCACCACCCACACCCGGCTGTCTGCCTCCAGTATCAAGAAGCCACCCGACTCCCCTGCAGGATCCACGGCCTCGGAAGAAAAGAAAGAGCCGGAGAAGGAGAAGGAGAAGGAGAAGGCGCCGGTGGCTGGAGACACGGAAAGGAAGATCAAGGAGGAGAGAGAGGACGCCGCCGAGAAGTTCGAGCCCACCACTCTCTACCAGTATCTGCGCGAAGAGGACCTGGATGACAGCCCCAAGGGGGGTGTAGATATCCTAAAGTCCCTTGAGAACACCGTGTCCACGGCCATCAGCAAAGCCCAGAATGGTGCGCCCTCGTGGGGCGGCTACCCCAGTATCCATGCAGCCTACCAGTTGCCAGGCACTGTGAAGCCCCTGCAGGCCACTGTGCAGAGCGTCCAGGTCCAGCCGTCCTATGCCAGTACTGTGAAGTCGCTGTCCTCCACCGAGCACAACGCCCTCCTGCACTCCCCAGGGAGCCTCACTCCCCCGCCCCACAAGAGCAATGTGTCGGCCATGGAGGAGCTGGTGGAGAAGGTCACGGGCAAGGTCAGCATCAAGAAAGAGGAGAGGCCTGCGGAGAAGGAGAAAAGCTCCCCTGTCAAGGCCACTTCCCCGGCGGCCAAAGAGAATAAGGATTTCCCAAAGTCGGAAGACGCTGGCAGCAAGCAACAGAAGAAGAGCCCCGACGCCGAGACGGTGAAGGCCAAAAAGGAGGGTCTGGCAGATGCTCACACCCCCAACGGCACAGAGCCTCTCAAAGCCAAGGTCACCAATGGCTGCAGCAACCTAGGGATCATCACAGACCACTCGCCGGAACCTTCCTTCATTAACCCACTGAGCGCTTTGCAGTCCATCATGAACACCCACTTAGGCAAGGTGTCCAAGCCCGTGAGCCCCTCTCTGGACCCCCTTGCGATGTTGTACAAAATCAGCAACAGTATGCTGGACAAGCCTGTCTACCCCACCACCCCAGCGAAGCAGGCTGACGCCATTGACCGCTACTACTACGAAAACAGCGACCAGCCCATCGACCTGACCAAGTCCAAGAACAAGCCCCTGGTCTCCGGTGTGGCCGACGCGGTGTCCTCCCCTCTCCGGGAGAGTGCCCTCATGGATATCTCCGACATGGTGAAGAATCTCACAGGCCGTCTGACTCCCAAGTCCTCCACACCTTCCACCGTGTCGGAGAAGTCTGACGCGGACGGCAGCAGCTTTGAGGAGGCACTGGACGAGCTGTCGCCCATCCACAAGAGGAAGGGACGTCAGTCCAACTGGAACCCGCAGCACCTGCTCATCCTGCAGGCCCAGTTTGCGTCGAGCCTGCGGGAGACGGCGGAGGGCAAGTACATCATGTCAGACCTGGGTCCCCAGGAGCGGGTGCACATCTCCAAGTTCACGGGCCTCTCCATGACCACCATCAGCCACTGGCTGGCCAATGTGAAGTACCAGCTACGGAGGACAGGGGGGACAAAGTTCCTTAAGAACCTGGACACGGGACATCCCGTTTTCTTTTGCAACGATTGTGCCTCTCAGTTCAGAACTGCTTCCACGTACATCAGCCACCTGGAGACGCACCTGGGTTTCAGCTTGAAGGACCTCTCCAAGCTGCCACTCAGTCAGATCCAAGAGCCGCAGAGCGTCTCCAAGGTCATCGGCAGCAAGACTCTGGGCCCCCTGGGGGCGGCCGAGGAGGACCTGGGCTCCACATTCCAATGCAAGCTCTGCAACCGGACCTTTGCAAGCAAGCACGCAGTCAAGCTGCACCTTAGTAAGACGCACGGCAAGTCGCCAGAGGACCACCTGATCTATGTGACCGAGCTGGAGAAGCAATAGCGTCCAGGTATGCAAGTGACCGACCGTGGAACATTGCACTAGGCGTCGCCATTGTCGTCGTCCTCGTCCTCCTGCACTAGGCCTGGCCTGAGCCGCTGAAATCAGTCTTTTCCTTTGTCGCTGGACTGCCTATCTGGACCTCGTTTTTTTCTTACACATATTTTGTAGTTATATTTATACCGCTCTTTGTTCTGTGCATGTTATTTTTTTTTTTTTGTTCTTTTTCCGTAAGTCAAAGTCTGACCTTTATTTTCAACATCTGTTCTCGATGTTAAGCTATCTTTTGTAGGAAATCGTGGGGCACACTATTCAGAGACACTATTTAGCAGTAAAGAAAGACACAAATAGCAATGATAAAAAGACATCCTAAAAAATTACAAAGTTGCCATGACAATAGAGGTCATAAGACCTGGTAGTGTCAAGTTTAACCCTTTGAGGACTGTAATCGCATCTCTGTGCCTTTCACTCAAAAATAAAAAAAAAAAAGAGAGAGAGAGAGAGAGAGAAAGAAAAAAAAAGGGGACAAAAAGGCGCTTAAAGGCATTTCATTCAGATCAAAAGCTGTGTCAGACACAAAACTTATTTAATAATTAAAAAATGAGCTTTTATATGCAGGACTTATTTGTGAGGAAGTGTGCATGCAGCTGTTGAAGACAGAAAGCTGTCTAGGACTCACGGGGTTACAAAGCCACAACTTAACATGTTCTAAACAAAACAAAACAAAAACCTAACAACTACAAATACCCCAGTCGCCACTATGCCCAAACTCTCTGGATGCTGAAAAATGCCACTTTTGGCAAAAAAAAAGTATGTATGCAAGCTTATTATTTAAAAATGTGTAAAAAATGCTATTTCTTTTTTCCTGTAAAATACTGCGGTTTATAGTTATTTACAAATGTAAGCTTTGGTATCAGCTAACCTTTCTATAGCGTGATGCATTGGTAAATGGACACACACACACACACACACACACACAGAAAAAAACAAAAACCAAAAAAAAAAAAAATGGGGCAAATGTTGGAGTCCTTTCCTTGTAAATTGCCGGCATCAGCTTAAACACTCCTGTATGTTACACATCATATCATTTTAATCTATTCAACTTTCTTTGTACCTTCTGGCTGTATGCTTTTCTCTTTTAACTTTTTATATTGTCATTTTATATTAAATTTCTGTGTATATAATGTAAAACCACGATTTTTGGATAAAATTTAGTTCCTGCAGCTTGATTTAAATAGAGAAATTTTACTGGCACCTGCATCTTCTCAGATGCATGTACACAGAGGAAGTATCAACAAAAATAAATAAATAAATAAATAAATAAATAAAAGCAAAGCAAGCGATGCACTATTAATTAAACCTTTCGATGTCCTGTCATTAATATTGTACAGTATGTTTTGGTTCACACAGTTAAACCCACTGTTTTCTCAAATGTAAAATAAACCCACACGCAGTTCTTGGTTTACAGATTGTCATGGCGTCGTTATTTTCCCCTTTGAGATAATATTTCAGTAATGTGGTATTGCTTATGCAGTCGACCAACAAAACTTCCGTTCTTCATCAACATCCCATGACGTGTGCATTGGCGTACTTCATTCAGGTGAGAAGCGTTGTATTTTTAAAAGTGATCGTTAGCCAGGCATGGTGGCGCACGCCTTTAATTCCTGCACTTGGGAGGCAGAGGTTAAGAGGATTGCTGTGAGTTCAAGGCCAGCCTGGGACTCCAGAGTGCTACAGAATGAGTTGGGACTCATTCGAGGTCAGCCTGGGCTAGGGTGAGATCCTACCTCAAAAAACCAAATAAGTAAATAAATAAATTAATTAATTAAAATAAAAGTGGCTTTTAACGTTTTTCACTCCCTTGGATGCCCAGGCTTACTGAATTTAGCCCTTTGCTGATGGCTGTTCTGCGCCTGGGTGGATTGTCATGCTTCCTTCAGGGAATCCTTCTGTACTTTTCAGAACTATTTGCAATTAACCTTTGAGTCTATTTGACGTTTTGATGGCCAGGTTAGGCCTTACTCTAGCAGCATAGACTCTGGGGAATCTTGGAATGTGTTTTGTATCACTGTAAAGGAAAAACCTGTTTTGTGACCTTTTAAAAATGTACATTTGAAGCCAGGAGTGGTGGCGCACACCTTTAATCCCAGCACTTCGGAGTAGTAGGAGGATATCTGTGAGTTCAAGGCCAGACTTAGTGAAACTACATAGTGAATTCCAGGTCAGCTGGCCTAGCATAAGACCCTACCTCAAAAACCCAAAAACAAAACAAACAAAAACATGTACATTTGAAAAAAAAAAAAAACCTCAGTGCTAGAGGGATGGCTCAGTGGGCAAGAGTGCTTGCTGTGCATAAGGACCTGACATGCACATGCATATGCACACACACACGCGCCTCCATTCAGAATTTGAGATGAGTCTTGTTTCGGCAGACAGAATCCCACTGAGAACTCTAGACGATGGTCCTATCAGCGTTGTGACCTGACCCTGAGTGTCCCTAACTCACCTCAGTCCATTTTCAGGGAATCAGGGGACCTGGGTCCCTCAGGCCTTCTCCTGTGAGACACTTAGTAACATAAATGGGAACATTTTCTTCTTTACTTTTTGCTTAAGTTTACAGCAAATCATACCCACATAAAGGTTAGCACTTAATACTGTGTTTGGAAGCAGCTAAGCAGTGGTGATATTTTTATTTATTTATTTATATTTTATTTTTTTATTTGAGAGCGTCAGAGAGAAGGAGGCAGAGAGAAAGTGAGAGAGAATGGGCATGCCAGGGCTTCTAGCCACTGCAAACCAGCTCCAGATGCGTGCACCCCCTTGCGCATCTGGCTAATGTGGGTCCTAGGGAATCGAGCCTTGAACCAGGGTCCTTAGGCTTCACAGGAAAGTGCTTAACCACTAAGGCATCTCTCCAATCTGGTGATATTTTTAAGTTTTTATTTCCATATTTATTTGAGAGAGAAAGAGAGAATAGGTTCGTCAGGCCCTCTGGCCACTACAAATAACCTCCAGATGCATGAACCACCTTGTGCATCTGGCTTTATGTGGGTACTGGGGAATTCAACCTGGGTCCTTAGGCTTTTCAGACAAGTGCCTTGACCGCTAAGCCGTCTCTGCAGACCAGTAGTATATGTATTCCCTGTCTGGACGCACGACACAAGGATCCCTCTGCTTCTGCTAATTGCTAATGGCTGAGGCGGCAGCGCGGGGCTGGGAGTCATGTTTTAACAGCCTCCCGACAGGGTGCAGAGGTTTGCTAAAATTTTCTGACTTTTTTTTCATTGGTAAAGATCTGTGTCCTTTAGGAATCTCAGCCGTTTAGACATTGTAGTTCAATTACTGGGCGATTATGTGTTTGGGCTCAGGGGTAGTGGCAAGGAACAGCAATTTGTCTTGTGATGGGAATATGGGGATATCTTTTCACAATTGTGCTTAGAAGTTTTAGGGTTTTTTTTTCTTTTTTATTTGCAAGTAGAATGAGAGAGAGGAGAGAGAGAGAGAGAGAGAGTGAATGAGCATGCCAAGGGCTCCAGCTGCTGCAAGAGGACTCCAGACACATGTGCCACTTTGTGTGCCCGGCTTTACATAGGTACTGGGGTATTGAATGAACTCGGATTGATAGGCCCTTAGGCAAGCACCTTAACCACTGAGTTATCTCTTCAGCCTGAAAGATTTTATCTACCATTTATTTATTTTCTTACTGCCCACTTGTTAGTATTTCACCTTCATAGTAAGAACTGTGAAACAGCAGGTGAAATGGGGAAATGTGAGGTGACTTCTCAGGAAGGACTTGCTGAATTCAGCCCCAGTGTTAAGGTCACTTGCAATCCTCCCCAAGTTCTGATCCCTGGGAGAGACCGATAAAATTCTGGATTTCCTTTTTCTGTGTGTGTGTGTGTGTGGGGGGGGTTGCATGTGCAAGTGTGTGGAGGACAGAGATCGATGTAATTTGTCTTCAATTTCCACCTTCTTTTTCTGGTATTTTCCAGGTAGTGTCTCACTCTAGCACAGGTTGGTCTCAAACTCAGTGATCCTCCTACCTCTGCCTCCTGAGTGATGGGATTAAAGGCACCACCATGCCCAGATTCTTTTTAATTTAATTTAATTTTTTTTTGTTTTTTTGAGATAGAGTCTCACTGTAGCTTGGGCTGACCTGGAATTTACTATGTAGTCTCAGGGTGGCCTCAAACTCATGGCAGTCCTCCTACCTCTGCCTCCTGAGTGCTGGGATAAAAGGCGTGCGCCACCACGGCCAGCTCTTTTTAATTTTTTAAAAATATTTTTATTTATTTATTTGAGAGAAAGAGGGAGGGAGGGAGAGAGAATGGGCACACCAGGGCCCCTAGCCACTGCAAACAAACCCCAGACACATGTACCACCATGTGCATCTGGTTCACATGGGTACCGGGGAATTGAACGTCCTTAGGTCCTTAGGCTTTGCAGGCAAGCACCTTCACTGCTGAGCTGTCTTTCTAGCTCCACGTTATTTATTTCTTTGTTTTTGAGGTAGGGTCTCACTCTAGCTCAGGCTGACCTGGAATTCACTGTGTATTCTCAGGATGGCCTCGAGCTCACGGCGCTCCTCCTACCTCTGCCTCCCGAGTGCTGGGATTAAAAGCGTGCACCACCACGCCAAGCTTCACCTTACTTTTTGAGGTAGAATCTTTCCCTGAATCTACAGCTCTCTTCTAGCCAGCAAGCTCCAGGGCTCTTCTTGGCCTTGCCTCCCCAGCTCTGAGGTTACAGGTGCCTGCCACTGTGCTTGGCTTTTACATGAGCACTGGGGATTCAAACTCATGTACTCATGCTTAGAAGGCAAGCCCCTTTCCTGGGTTTGTTTTCTTATTTTTTTTTTCTTTGTAATTCCTCAATATATTGCCATAGTGTCACGGGTTCCAGTTCCCCAGTCCGTAGATTATCCTAACATGAATGAAGATTGCTCCCAGTTATCAGTGAGTCTTACTACACTCCAGGTAACCTGAGCACATGAACTCATTTCTTCCTTACAACTGTGCGCTGGGTCCATGACTATGAGCCCAGTGTGCAGGCAGGGAGCCCCAGCACAGAACGGGGGTAGACACTTGTCTTTGCCTATGTGGCTTGTGATGGACAGAAGTTGGGCTCTGAGCCCAAAAGTCTCTTGCTAGAGCATCCATGCACACTTCATCACCCAGGGACAGGCCCCAGGTGACAATCTCTGAGGTGGCCTTCGGAAGAGGTCGGGGAGTTCTGTATGGGATGGCGGACTAGATCTGGGCCCTGGGAGACTATGTGGTAGTTAGGCCTGGGTAGGTGGGCAGTGACGAATGATCCTGGTGGAGCAGACGGCTAGGCATGCTTCCAGCTGCCTCCCATGGTGGCTGCAGCAGGTTCTAAGCCGGGATGGCTCTATTTACTGTTGCATCTGACTACTGACATGGAAACTCAAATTTGAATAGATAGAAATAGGGAGATTAATCCAGGAAGTAAGTCAAATGCTCACAGTTTGTGTGTGTGTGTGTGTGTGTGTGTGTGTGTGTGTGTGTTTGGTTTTTGTTTTCAAGGTAGGGTCTCACTCTAGCCCAGGCTCACCTGGGGTCACTCTGTAGTTCCAGTCTGGCCTTGAACTCATGCTGATCCTCCTACCTGTGCCTCCCAAATGCTGGGATTAAAGGTGCGTGCCACCACGCCTGGCTACATTTTTTTTTTTGAAACAGTACCTCATATAGCTCAGGCTGGCCTCAAACTCACGATTTAACCAAAGAGAACTTTGCATTTCTGATCCTCCTGCCTCCACCTCGGGAAAGCTGGGATTACAGGTGCGCCCTGCCACATCTGGTTTTATGTGGTGCTGGGGATCCAACCCAGGGCTTTGTTGCAAAGTAGATGAGTACTCTACTAACTGAACTGCATCCTCAGCCCCACATACAGCTTGAGGACTTGCACATCTGCTTCTTTGGTTGTCCTGACACAAACGTGATCATTTTCTTGTTGGTCCCAGTCCATGGGCTCCTGCCTGCCATGTGGCCCTCCCTGGTCACCTCAAGTCCTGCCTTAGTCCTGGGACAATGGGCCCTGAGTGGCCGAGGAGGCCGCAAAGAAAGCGAATGATCCATTTCTTATCTTAGCTCAGCATTCCTGTTGAGTCAGGCTGTCACTGTGCACACCCCCAAACAACCATAGTGTACGTTTTATTTGCAGCTTGACCTTGGTTTTAATAACTAGTAAAGTACCTTTTCCCCTTCAAACATAAGATTTTAAAAGCTTGAACTATACCTCAGAAGTTGAGTTACTGTCAATATCCAAAGAGGCATGCACCAATGAGCATGCGCCAGTGAAAGAATGATAGACAAAAATTTATGTGTAGGAGACAAATTTTTTAAGCAGTGCACACAAAAAGGAATGACTAAAAGCTTCGAGTTGTATGTCTCTCCATTCTATATTACTGGACATCCTTCGAAATTGATCTCCATCGAAAGCTGTGGAATTTCCAGAACCAGTTAAACCAGGTGGATTCTTTTTGCCATCTATTTATTATAATTTCTTGGGAGACAGAAGATCCCATTGAAAGCTAATTGCTGAATTGCTTGTTTACAAGAGGACCCAGAGTAACATTCCTTTTGGAGAAAACTTGTACTTTTATGTACTTTGCAATGGTCAAAGTGATACACAGTCATTGTAGAAAACTTGGGAAAAGAAACATAAAAACTATTGTTTTTACCTAGAGAAAAATCACTGCTAATTTTAATGCTAACATCTTTTTTCCCATTTTCCAACCAAATCAGGATTCCATTGAACATAATTTTGTACCTTGATTTTCTTGCTTGGCAGTCTGTAGATTATGTGTATATTTCCTCAATTAATTTCAATTTCAAATATTTTAAAGTATTTTAAATCTTATTGGGACGTACTGTAAATTATTTAATCAATTCCTTGTTATTTAAAATAAACACTTGGATTCATTCACTATTAGAATATAAGAGTATAGGGCTGTAGAGATGGCTGAGCAGTTGCCTGCAAAGCCTAAGAACTCATGTTCAAATCTCCAGGTCCCACATAAACCAGACACACAAGCATGCACACAGGGGGCACATGCGTCTGGAGTTCATAGTGGTTGAAGGACCTGGTGCACCCATTTTATCTCCCCTCCACCCCCCGCCGCTTTCTCTCTCTCAACGAAAGAAGGGAAATATGAGTATAAAGAGCATTCCACTCCACTTAACAGTTTTGTGACTATTTCTGGTGAGTATCTCAAAACAAGAACCTTGGATTGAAATTCCCACTCTTCATGATGACATGATCACCAGGCTGCCCATGGGGAAGCTCACACAGCCACTTACCCGAGACTGGCCATCTCTGAGTCATTTTGCCTTGTGCAGAGGCAAGTATGCCTTAAAAAAATAGGGTGACTGAAGAGATGGTTCAGCAGTTAAGAGCACCTCCTGTGCAAGCATGAGGTCCCGAGGAAGCCCAAGAGACCTCTGGAGTTTGATCTCCTGGACCCACATTAACAGTTGGGTGTAGCCATGTGAATCTGTAACCACAGTTAGAAGTCAAGGTTAGTCATGTCACATAGCAGAATTGGTCCAGACTTAAAGTTCATGAGCACTACTGACCACCTAATGTCTGTAACCAGGTTTTTGATGGACACATCTGGAGCCAACCACCATGGGCAGGGTTGACAAGGAAGGCACAATGTCATCTGATTTCAACCCGGAGGCTATTAAGCCTGCAGCGGGGTTGGTTCACGTCCGTAAAGAGCAGAGAGTAGTTCCATCAACTGCTTAGCTGTTTGTGTCATTCGTTAATCATTCCAGCATAGCGGACTAGAGTAGAGGATTAAGGGGGTCACTTTTTTTTTTTTTTGGGTTTTTTGAGGTAGGTCTCACTCTGGCCCAGGCTGACCTGAAATTCACTATGGAGTCTCAGGGTGGCCTCGAACTCGTGGCAATCCTCCTACCTCTGCCTTCCGAGTGTTGGGATTAAAGGCTTGCGCCACCATGGCCAGCTTGTCAGATCTTTTTTTAAAAAAAATATTTTATTTATTTATTTGAGAGAGAGAGAAGCAGATAGAGAAAATAGGAGTTCCAGGGCCTCCAGCCACTGCAAACAACTGCCAGACACATGTGTTACCTTATCCATCTGGCTTACGTGGGTACTAGGGAATCAAACCTGAGTCCTTAGGCTTCATAAGCAAGCACCTTAACTGCTAAGTCGTCTCTCCAGCCCTCAGGTCTTTTTACTTTGAATTGGCAGTCAAAAATAGTGGGCACACACATTGGCCACATTTTTTTGAAGTTTTGGGGCTGTGGCACACGTTATATTTAAAGAGAAGCTAAAAATTTACTTTTGGGGTTTAATGTATGGCCTATAGAAGAACTTCCAAGGTAAAGGCTGAAACAATTGAAACAAAGCCAAACTTCCAGGGATGTGTTTCTTTGAAAACTTGCTTGACCCAAAAGTCATGTCAAAAAAATAGCCGGTCATTATATTGGGACCATTGGTTTCTAAAATACAGAAATATTACAGAAAACCCTGTTGGGCATAACTGGAACTGTCAATCAACTTCTTCTAGTCAACTCCTATTACCTGGAGTTCCCAAGGGCTGTGGCAAAGCTCTAGTCAGTCCCAAGATTACAACACTTGGCTCTAAGCTGGGCATGGTGGCTCATACCTTTAATCACTGCACTCAGGGGATAGAAGTAGGAGGATCTCTGTGAGTTCGAGACCAGGCTGAGACCATAGAGTGAGTTCCAGGTCAGCCTGGGCTAGAGTGAGACCCAACCTTGAAAACTAAAACAAACAAACAAAAATAAAAACAAACCAAAAACCCCACTTGGCTCCTGTTTGGTAAATTCACACGCACACACACACACACACACACACACACACACACACACAGGTTTTTTGTGATATTTATTTATTTTATTGACAATTTCCATAATTGTAAATAATATCCCATGGTAATTCCCTCCCTCCCCCAACTTTTGCCTTTGAAACTCCACTCTCCATCTTATCCCCTCCCCCTCTCAATCAGTCTCTCTCTTATTTTGATGTCATGATCTTTTCCTCCTGTTATGATGGTATTGTGTAGGTAGTGTCAGTCACTATGAGGTCATGGATATCCAGGCCACTTGGTGTCTAGAGGAGCACATTGTAAGTAGTCCTACCCTTCCTTTGGCTCTTATATTCTTTCTGCCACCTCTTCCACAATGAGCCTTGGAAGGTGTGATAGAGATATTTCAGTGCTGAGTGCTCCTCTGTCACTTCGTCTCAGCACCATGGTCATCCCAAGGTCACTGCCATCTGAAAAGAGAAGGTTCTCTAACCAAAAGTGAGAGTAGCATTGATATGTGGGTATGAACATTAAGAGAAGTGCTTACTGGGCAGTTTGGTGAACATAGTATATACATTTAGCCCGACAGCAGCAGACGTTACACCCCTAGGGCTCATGACTAACCCTGTTGTAGGTTTTCAGTATCAGGGATATATTCCCTCCCATGGAGCAGGCCTTCAGTCAAATTAGAGGGCAGCTGGTTTCCCCCATAACAGATGTGCCACTATTGCACCTGTTGGCTTATTTGGCTTGGCTGGCCAAGTATAAGGCTTGCAGTGTCCACTGTTGAGTATCTTCACTGGTGATTTCTCTCTCTTCCGTTGAACTGCATGCAACATGGCTTTTTCCAGCTTTCTGTTAGCTGGTCTACATGGAGGAGGTTATCAGCTCAGTTCCAGCAGGATTTCTCAGTGACCTTGCAGCCCAAGTATGTGGATTCTTCAACAATAGGGTCTTATCATCTATTCCTGGTAGGAAACCAAGGGCCTTGGCAATGGCCTGTAATGTTTTGGGGGCATCAGGGACCTCCCTGGCCAACAACTCACTGGAAGGTATCCCATCCCTGGCCCTGAAAATCTTCTAGTAACAATCTATGGCTTCTGAGTGTTCCATTTTCCAAAAAAGTAGATTTCCACATGACTTTTTTATATCCTCTTAGATTTTGATTAGCCCTCCCTCTACCTTTCTTTTACTCTATCTCTTCCCCTGACCTCACTAAGGCCTTTTCACCCCCATTAATTTGTTCTTCTACTTACATATATACAATACCATCCTATTAAGTCCCCCCTCCCTTTCTTTGTTTTTCATTTTTTTTCTTTATTATTCAGTTTTGTATTCAGCAAATACAGTCAGTTTGGTACCATTATTAGGCTCATCCGTGACCTACCCCCTCCCCTTGGCCCCTCCTTGTTGAGGTATACGGGTCATGCATTGTGGAGTTAGCCCACAGTTATGGGTAAGCTAAATGTCTCTGCATATCATGACCCAACATGTGACTCTGACATTCTTTCCGCCCCCTCTTCCGCAAAATTTCCCTGAGCCATGTTGGGTTTATTTTTGGTCTGCTTCAGTGATGAGGTGTTGGGGGCCTCTGAGGCTCTGGCTCTCTGATTTGGTAGGAGTTGATTTTTCTCTGTGCTGATCTCCTTTCTATTCCTTTTATATCTCCTTTCTATTTTGCTGGCCTCTGGTACTGAGTTTTATTCCTACTCACATAGAAGTCCAATCTATAGATAGTTTTTTGAGGTAGGGTCTCACTCTAGCCCAGGCTGACCTGAATTCACTATGTAGTCTCAGGCTGGCCTTGAACTTATGGTGATCCTCCTGCCTCTGCCTGCTGAGATTAAAGGTGTATGCCACCATGCCTGGCTTTTTAAACATATTTTTATGCAATTTTTTTTGGCACAATGAGTTTCTAGTTTTCACTGACTAGAAATGAGAATTTCCTTTCTCTTTCTAAGAAATATTTTATTTATTTGAGAGAGAGAAAGAGACAGATAAATAGAGAGAGAATGGGCATACCAGGGCCTCTAGCCACTGCAAATAAACTCAAGAAAGCTGGACCAGCATCCCTGCACGGTTTAGAAAAGGGGACACCTCATCATCACCAGGGACAGGGGAAAGTGGGCAGTCCACGCGAATGGACTCAGGCGTTCTCGACGATTTTCAAATGTCCGAAAGTTTGATGTGTGAGGCAGCCTCACCTGGTCTGTCAGCCGGCCCGGTACTCGTGGAGGCCCTCCTCCTTCAGCCAATTAAAGGATACTTTCTGCAGCTCTATTATTCCCAGAGAAACACACCCTCCGGGCCCTGCTCCCTCACATTTCAGACATCCCCATTCCAGTAGGCTCAACACTTGTACGTGAGGGGGTGAACCCGAAAAAATTGCTCAATTTCAGCAACAGCGACTCGGGCAGGCATATGGCCATGCCTCAGCCGCCTTTGTGGATGGGATAAAACTGACCCATTTTCTGAAGACAGCCGATTCCCTAACCTAGGCTTACATGGGTACTGGGGAATCGAACCTGGGTCCTTAGACTTCACAGGCAAGTGCCTTAACCGCTAAGCCACCTCTCCAGCCCCGAATTTCCTTTCTCTTTATCAAACTCCAAAATGGGTAGCATGCAATGTGTGACATGTCACAATAAAACTAAGAAAGGGGGACATTCTACATCCTTCATGACCAATGTAGTTTAAAATGACATATTTAATCAGAGTTCTTTTATTTTTATTTTTTGTTTTATTCTTTCCTTTCGCATGTGTATGTGTGCATCTGTGCACTCATATGTGGAGGTTGGGTGTCTTCCTAGATTATTCCCCACCTTATTTATTGAGACAGGGTCTCTCAACTGAACCCAGGGCCAACTTGGCCTGGGCATCCCCATCTCTGTCTCCTGAGTGCTAGGATCATAGGTAGGCCATCATACCCACCTGGCATTTACATGGGTGCTGGAATCTGAACTCTAGTCCTCATGCTTGTGCCAGAAGCGTTTTCTCCACGGAGCCATCTCCCAGCCCCTTGAATCATATTTCCAAGCTATAGCTTTTCGATCTATAGCTCATGATATTAGGCTCAATTTATATCAATTAATTATTGACCAGTCATTAAATTTGTCAATTTTAATCTATGACTCTTAGTCATCATTAAAATATAGAAAGAATAGTTTTGTTCTAATTTGTTAACTTTAAGGATGTATAACACCTCAAATCTCTGCATTTTATTTATAATACATTTATTTATGACTGAGTAAAATCTAGTTTCCACTACCAAAGCAATGAATAGATTTTCCTGTCCCTGTTTCACGAGAGCCATGAAATTCACAAATCATTAACACGGATGTGCAGAATTCCAGGATGTGTTCAAAGCACTCTTATTTAATGGGACCGTGAGCTCTTGCACCCTGGACTGGCATGACAAATGACCTCATCTCAAATTTGGACTCTGGGCATATTGGTTAGGACATATTCCATTTTTTTCCTGCCACTCCTTTATCAGTTAGCAGAAACCAATGGCATTGAAATCTGAAATAAATTTGCAAGCAGAAAGCAGATGGAAAGAACTCTGTTTAAACTACAGATTGCTGTGAAAAATATTTTTTAAATAGGAGGGCAGTTAAAATGGCAGGTATTTGCAATGGTGACTGTCATCTTCAGTATAACGTGAATATTCCTCTTGAGTTCTGGTTAGATACTTGGAAGCTGGCAATATGTGACATCTTATTTGTTGTCATGGAAGCATTGTGATATCCTCCTAACAAAATCCTTCCAACAAAACAAAGAAGGCTGGCAGAGAGGCACAGTCCCATGACTCTAAGCTGCTCAGAGGAAAACAATAGATTTATGAAAAGGGTCACAAACTTGCTATTTCCAGATGACCTCTTGCTTTTCTTAAAATTTGTTTCAATAAAAACATCTCCCTCCCTCTTAGGGAAACACTTAGATGTTGGAATACCACTCACTTGTTTCCAGTGGTTACCGCTTCCAGAGTGGAGCAGGATGGAAAGTTGTCTGTCTTGGTGCCGGTTTGGACAACCCTCCCCCATTTTGACGATGGTTTCCATGCAAGGAAGATGATCTAATTTCATTGTTTTGACATGAATAGATACATGAACCTGTTTCTTTGTTTTTGCTTTTTTTTTTTTTTTTTTCTGAGTAAAATAGGCAACGCGATTCTGGTAGGTAGCACCCGGGCTGTGTTCGTTTTCTCACCATAATGTTTTCGCATGTCTCTTCCCAAGGGCAAATTTAGATGCTTCTTAAGCCTTGATGCATCAAAGACAAAATAAACACTTCAAAAATATTTTTATTTATTTATTTTTTCAAGGAGAGAGAAAGAGAGAATTGGCATGCCGGGGCCACTAGACACCAACTACTGCAAACACGTTCCAGATGCACGTGCCTCTTTGTGCGTCTGACTTTACGTGGAAACTGGGAAATTGAACCTGGGTCATTAGGTTCTGTAGGCAAGTGCCTTTCCGCTGAGCTGCCTCTTCGGCCCCCAAATAGACAGTTTTATCCTGGAGCCATCATGTGTTGCTTTCTTAAGATGCTGCACTGTCCAGAGTGATTCAGATTAGTTTCAGCACCCTAGGGCAAGCTGGAGGAAGGTGCTGGGGAGAGTGGGTGTGAGTTTTCATTAGGGCTCATTACAGTCCACGTGTCAAACCTGGGTGTAGGTGGGGGACACAGTGCTTGTGTCTCAGCGTGACCAACCGCGGGGAACCTAAGACTCACAGGAGCAGAGGCAGGCCCAGGAACTGGTCAGACAGCCTGGAGAACTGCACGGAGTGTTTCCCACTGTGATTCTTTGAAGGTGACGACATCCTGTCACCTGCCTGACGAAAGGAAGAAGCAGCCAATGAGAGAAAGAGAGAAATGACAAAATCGGAAGTAAGCCATCTGCCAGATGAGATACAGCTGGTGAGGAGCAACGAGGTCAGCCACGTGCTTCCTGGGTAGACTTGGCCAAGGTGATCCATGGGAAGTGGGCTTGGCCAAGGCTGTGTGTAGAGGGTGGGCACGAGCCGGGTGATGCACCACAGGTGGGTGAGCACTAAACTGAGTCCTGGGAGGAGGAAGGAACAGAATCCAGGTGCCCGGTGAATGGGAGACCCCATCGCCACAGTTGGAGATTTCCACTGGCGAGGGAAAAGAGACATCACAAAGAGAGAAGTGCGGTGTGGCCTGTCTAGGGTTAAAGATCCTTAAGCTTTAGAGAGAATGTATAAAAGAAAACTCTTCTGAAATAATTTATGGAAATGCTGTGCTCCCTTTGAAGGCTCCATGTCACTGTGTGGCACTACGCAATGTTCTCTTTCTTCACCTGTCAGGCAAAGACCACCTCGAAGAGTCTCACTGCTGATTACTAGTTAATTGTCATTAATAAGTGACAACTGACATTATGGGGGCTTAATGCAGAGAGAACAGAAAAGAGCCGCAGATATTCTAATGAGCTGACTCCTACGTGCCCTCTATTGTTGTCGAAAATGAGGAGCTGTCGTCATTGTTCAGGAGATGGGCTTCAACTGCTCTGGAAAATATTCTCTTTAATTTCTTTATGCATAGATAATTCCCGGTGCGCTGTGTTTCTCTCTCTCTCCCACCCCCCTCTCCTTTAAGCACGTGCACACACATGCACACACACACACACACACACACACACACGCCTCCCTGTGAACACGCTAAGAACTCCCAACTTAGGAAGAACCAAAAGGTGACCCTGGACACAGAAGTAGTGTGCTTTAGGAAGCTTACATGCGATGAGAAGAAAGACCCACTTAGCGTCACCATTCTCCTTGACTCAGATGGGAACGGAGGTTGGGGAGGTCTAGAGCTGAGAGACGAAGGGTGGAAGGCAAGAGAGGGGGAATGGATTTAATAATAATAATGGTAAAAGACCCACCAGTCACAGCCTGAGAGCTGAATGCCATGATGGAGAACATATGATCATATGTCAGGACCAATCTACTGAGAGAGACGTTACCCTGCCCAGCCCACCGAGCTCCACAATAACAACAAAGGCCCCCCAGAAACTTGCCGAAGAGAAGCCGGGAGTGAGGGAAGTGGCTGAAGAGGCATTCAACTTTGGGCCGCATCAGTCATCGTTTGAGTTTTGGTAAACTTTGTTCAATTCCTCAATCATCAGGACATTGTGAGCCTCAGCTCCAGGCTCTTCCCTACGTGTGCGTACGTGTTGTGTATCATATACATGTGCACATACCCACACAGTGCTTTATTCTGATCTTAGAGAGAAAGGAAAAATTGTATTCCGACATTTCCCTTTCCATGTCTACCCTCTTCCTTCTGAATGAAGTTCAGCCTCCGAGAGCCACCATTATACTCTCTATTTTTGCATTTGACTCCTGGAGACTCCACATGCATGTGAGGTCACAGTGGCACTTGTCTCTCTGTGCCTGGCTTTTTGCATACAGGATAACTCCCTCAGGCTTGATCTATGTTGTTGCTAGTGACAAAATTTGCGGGAGGAGGGGCATGTGCATGTATATGTGTGTGGAGTGTGATATATATATTAAAGGACGTCTGATCCCGCTGCTGCCGTTCTTCCAAAGCCACCACGGACCCCGCAAGGAGCATGGATGGAGGGGACAATGGGATATATATATATATATATATATATATATATATATATGTATATATGTGTATATATATATATATATATATATATATATATATATATAATATGCACACATGTGCAAATATGCATATGGGTGCATGAATGAGGAGACCAGAGAGAACCTCAGCTGTTCTCTGTCATTTCCTTGAGATGGAATCTCTCGCAGAGTCTGGTGCTTCCATTTTTCCTTCTGTCAGGCTGGCTGACCAGTGAGCCCCAGCGATTCTCTGCTTTCTGACTCACATAGGAATGGGGTTGCAAAAGGGAGTGGCTACACCCAGGCTTTTACATGGGTGCTGGGGATTGAAGTCAGGCTCTTTCAGACTTTCAAGCTTGCACAGCAGTTGCTCTTTCGCACTGAGCCATCTTCCTAGCCCAATGTCCTGCTTCCTAAAGACCTAGTACTATCTATCTATCTATCTATCTATCTATCTATCTATCTATCTATCTGTCATCTATCTATCTATCTATCTATCTGTCATCTATCTATCTATCTATCTGTCATCTATCCATCTATCTATCTATCATCTATCTATCTATCTGTCATCTATCTATCTATCTATCTATCTATCTATCTATGTCTCTATCTATCAATCATCCATCCATATGCATCATACACGCACACATACAGACTACATTTTTAAAAATAGGTGATGAATATGCTAGTCTGTTTTTGCTAATTCTGCAACGTTCACATGCAGCACAGCATTGCATTGTAACACACACACACACTCACATATACATCGATTGTCAATTGAAAACAAGAGACAACAAAAGAAAAACACAGCCAGTAATGTCTGTGTGGACCGGAGCCTCCTCGCAGCTCCTCACCCGCGCACGAGGAAAGGGCAGGAGTCAGGGCGTGTGCTGCATTGGCTATCAGCTCTAATTTCTGACGGGAGCGTGGCACATATCTGGGGGAAGGCTCAGGCTGACACCAACAGGAACCAGACGTGTTGTTTTTCGAGTGCCAACACCTCCTAACAACAATTTTTCGTGCTATCAGATCATTTCACACCGTGCCATTCCACCTTCTCTCAAGTCTTATCACACAAATACAGTTTCTAGCTAGAGCTCTGATGGCTACACGGAAAAAGAGAGAGGTCTTGTTTTCTTCTTGGGATTCTGCTGCCCAGCCCTCCTTATGTTCCCGTTGTCCCCTCCGTCCATGCTCCTTGCGGGATCCGTGGTGGCTTTGGAAGAACGGCAGCAGCGGGATCAGACGTCCTTTAACTTTGCAGCCAGCCTTGGCATCTCGATGAAATTGACAAGCTAGAAAGCAGCAGCGGCATAAGATGACTCTCATTGCTGCCAGTGAGCCACGGGCAGCCGGTTCACACCACAAACACATGTCTTGTCCTCAGTTAAAGTGTAGACCCATGCAGGTCGCGCTGAGTACCACCATTCAGTCCCATTGGGAACCGTTGTGGTATGGATTAAAGGCGTGTGCCACCACGCCCATGTGGTTTGAATGTGATATGTCCCCCATAGGCGTATATGTTTGAACACTTGGTCCGGAGCTGGTGGTGCTGTTTTGGAAGGTTGTGGACCCTTTAGGAGGCAGAGCCTCATTGGGGCCAGTGGGCCACTGGGTAGCCTGGCTCTACTTCCTGTCCACTCTGCTGACTGTGACTACAATGTGACCAGCTACCTTCTGCTCCTGCCACCATGCCCTCCTGGCCGTGATGGACGGCACCCTTTCTTAACCTGTGAGCTGAAATAAACCCTTCTTCTCCCAAGTTCCTTCACGTCAGGTAATTCGTCGCAGCAACAAGAGAAGAGCGCTGCATAGCGTCTTGTTGAGTGTTTGGACTTTAGTCCTCAGCTTTGCATTGAGATGGCCAGGGCTGTTTCGTCTGAAAATGGTGGGTTTTGGTTCCTGGTTGGTATTAAACTTGACTGGCCAGCATGATACCAGTATTCCCACCTAAGCTTTGCACAAAATCATGAGCTTGTACCAGACGGCCATCCCTGAGTGGACGCCCATCCGCGACTGGCAAGCACTTTTGGGCATTTTTCTATTTTGGAGGCTGATGGTTAGACTTTGTCAAACGTTGGTTTCCGGATGCATCGGAATTCTGACAACACATGGGACAGGCCTCACTCTATGCTCAGTGTGTGGGAGGGGCCAAAAAACCCTGTGGATTGTGTCATTATTGCATTGAACTTTCTTAATCACTTACAAATACACTTTTTTAGGCAGCTATTCTCTCATTTCTTTCTTTTTTTTTTTGATGCAAGCCCAATAGACTGGCCTTTATTTAATTAATTTATTTATTTGAGAGCGACAGACAGAGAGAGAGAGAGAGAATGGGTGCGCCAGGGCTTCCAGCCACTGCAAACAAACTCCAGACGCGTGCTCCCCCTTGTGCATCTGGCTAACATGGGTCCTGGGGAACTGAGCCTTGAACCGGGATCCTTAGGCTTCACAGGCAAGTGCTTAACTGCTAAGCCATCTCTCCAGCCCATTTATTTTATTTTATTTATTTGTCTGCAAGTAGAAAGAGAGATAGAAGAGAGACAGAGAGAATGGGCACACCAGGGCCTCCAGCCACTGCAGACGAACTCCAGATGTGTGTGCCACTTTGCGCATCTGGCTTTCCATGGGCGCTGGGGACAGTCTGTTGTCCCAAGTTCAGCTCAACTTGAATATGACTGGTGCACAATCTAAATATTTGACCAAGGAATGTGGTTAGCAGTCTCACCAGGATCTTGGTGGACTGGGCAGATGGACTAGATGAGTGAGTATGATGGTCAGGAGATCTCCGGGCCTTTCATAAAACCTGGCAGAAACACTCTGCTCTTTATCAGAAACTCTATGGGATTCTTGCATGGGATCCTAAGGATTAGGGTTCGATGCCTTCTAGAGAGGAGGTTTTCCCCCAGTGAGTTGGAAGCTGGACTCTGCTCCACTAAACCAAAGTCCCACTGAAACCTTGTTGTTATGACTGAGCCATGTTCAAACTCTTTCTTTTGGTTAAAATGGGCTAAGGAGGGGAAAGCTAACAATCCACCTTGTGTTGTTAGTAAGCAGCAGAGGAGGCTTCCAACAGGGAGGACCTTGCATTCTTTTCGGTCGTGGTATAGTCAAAGGGACTTTGGTTGAACCCCTTAATTTAAAAAATCCGGCTGGGCATGGTGGCGCACGCCTTGAATCCCAGCACTCAGGAGGCAGATGTAGGAGGATCGCCACCCTGAGACTACACTGTGAATTCCAGGTCAGCCTGGGCTAGAGTGAGACCCTACCTTGGAAAAACAAAAAACAAAACCAACAAACAAAGAAAAAAATCAGAGAAGGATAGGTCCTATTCTGGGACTTCTTTGACTAACATATCCCAGAAAGGCATACATTTCAGTTACTTAGTCTGATATCATATCAGTTACTTTCTGATTGCTATAAACAAATAACCTGACTGGAAACATCTTGGGGGAAGACAATAGCTTTGTTTTTTACATTTCAAGGGGATGATATCAGGAAGGGCATGGCAGGCCAGCTCATCACATGGTAGCCAGAGAGAGGAAGCAGAGGACGAACAGGAAGTATGACTAGGATATAAGATGTCAAGGTTTGCCCCCAGTGATTCACTTCCTCCAGCAAGACCCCTAAATGTTACATAACCTTCCCAAAGAGTGCCACCAGCTGGGGACCAAGTGTTCAGTCACATAAGCCTATGAGGGTGTTTTATGTTCACATCACAACATATTTATTTCCCTCCAGCTTCGTCTCTTCATCAGCTATCCGCATTTGGGTTTTCTTTTCTTTTCTTTTTTTTCTTTTTCGAGCTGTTTGAGTCATTGCTTGTCATGCCTTCTTATCTCTTATTTTGATTTAGCTCATCATTCTTTTAGCCCCACCAGCCTGTCAACAAGGACTCACTGAGGAGTTCTAATTCTTTAATTAACATGAGTGTAGATTGAGTTCATTACCAAAGCAGCCTCAATATCCGTACTTCATGGCTTGAACTTCATGCCCCAAATGATGACTGCTCTCACATCCTGCAGTGGATGCTGAATGAGCTGTTTCTTACAATTTTTTCGTTTTTATTTTTATTTATTTATTTGATAGCAACAGACAGAGAAAGATGCAGATAGAGAGAAATAGAGAGAGTGGGCACGCTAGGGCCTCCAGCCACTGAAAATGAACTCCAGACGTGTGCGCCGCCTTGTGCATCTGGCTGACGTGGGTCCTGGGGAATGGAGCCTCGAACCGGGGTCCTTAGGCTTCACAGGCAAACGCTTAACCGCTAAGCCATCTCTCCAGCCCTGAATGAGCTGTTTCTGGTGGCATCAGTACCACTTTTCGCGCCCTCGGTACGCTTTTGGATTTCCTTGTTCATGAAGTAATGAAGAGTCTTTTCTTATTGTTTCATTGTCATTCTTTTTCTGTTTTTTGAGACTTCTTTTTATTTTTATTGTTCTATTTTCATTATTTATTTGTGTGTATGTATCTGAGGGCATATCTTTGTGTATATGTGTATGATCTGTGTGTGTGCTCTCCTCTGTGGAGGCTATGGGACAATATCAGGTACTATTCTTCAGGAACCTCATCCGCCTCCTTTGAGATAGGGTTTCTCATTGGCCTGGAGCTCACCAAGTAGGTTAGACTATTTGGCCAGTAAGCCCAGATTTCCTCCTGTCTCTACTTCCCCAGCACTGAGATTACAAGCATGCGCCATCATTTCCTGCATTTCTTTTCTCTGGGTTCTGGGGATCAAACCCAGGTATCCCAAGCCCCCTGTTGTAAAGATTAAATGAGATAGATCATCGACAGAGGGCTCAGCTGAGGCTCTGGGCCAGCTAGGCTCTCAGTAAACAAGAGATAAAAGCGGTGGGAAAGTGGGTGCTTCACACCTCCACGCTGATATCCCCTGCTGGCATCGTTGATGACCTTGGAGCTGGAGTGTGGTGTCTTCATAGTTAGTCATTCCCTGTGAGACATGGTTGTGGCGGGGAGAAGCAGGAGGAGCTCTGGCATCTGCATGGAGAGAGAAGGCTCTTGTCTGTACATCCTTGGTGACTGGAGGCCCCGCCTTCACTGTGGGAAAGGGCTCTGTGTGACTGAGGGCAAGAAGAGAGTTACATGTTTCTGAAACAAGCTTCACAGAGATAAGCAAATTGGCACCTATTTAAATATTTTATTTTTATTTATTTATTTGACAGAGAAAGGAGGAGAGAGAGAGAGATAGAGAATGGGTGCGCGCCACGGCCTCCAGCCATTGCAAAGAAACTCCAGATGCATGCGCTCCCTTGTGCATCTGGCTAACGTGGGTCCTGGGGAATCGAACCTGGGTCCTTTGGCTTTTCAGGCAAGCACCTTAACTGTTAAGCCATCTCTCTGTCCCAATTGGCACCTATTTGAAACAAAAACAAAAACAAAAGAGCTACTACAACAAACAAACAAACACACAAATGAAACCACTGTGAAATTCTTCCCGTACAGCGCCTGAAAATAAACATGAGATCATGCTGTTAGTTCACTAAGCATTTATAATTCTAATATAAGTGGAAATTGTTAAATCGGATGTCAGTTAACAATCAAGGAATCCGGTGGCTGCCCACATGAGACTGTCCCATCCACAGGAGCCAGTGGCAGCTTAAGCCGTGTGTGGGTGTTAATTAACCCACAGCTCAGATGCCAGCGTGGCCGCGTCAGAACTCATCATCCCAAGCTCGCCTGGTGCCTTGTGTGGCTGAGCTGGGGCGAGTGGGGGCCCAGACTGTCTCATGGTTCCCAGCAATGTCACATCCAGAGGTGACCCTCACCAGGGACTGGGCCTCTTTCCTCTCCACACCCAGCAGTAGAGGCCCACGCGGAAGCAGTGCTGTTATACACGGGGGGGGGGGGGGGGGGAGGTGGATACTAAGGTTTCCTTTGTGGCCACAATGCTCTTTGTCAAGGTATTTAAAGGTGATCATCTGGGGGGAGATGGAGCGGGGCAGGTAAGGAGGAGGGCGGCCGGAGCGATCAAAAGCAGACACTTCTCTTTCCTCTGCGGCTGGCTGCTGCTGTTTTGATCACTTTGTCCCTCAGGCTATTATTAATGTCTTTTAGGGGAAACTATTCAGTCCATAAATATGAAAATAAGCCCATAATTGACCCTTGCACTGAATTTGTTTCCATTAGGTTTTGCTGTTGTGAAAAGACAGCTATTGGGAGAGTGATATTGTAGGAGAAATAAGGGGACAGTGGGGTGTCCTGAATAGCTAATGACACAGATAGGGAGAGAGGATGAGAGGAGAGGGAGGAGCAGGCTTTCCTTCCAGATGCAAGCTCAGTAGGATACAGTTCAGAGGAGCCTGCCTAGTTTAGGTCTCTAATGGTAACCAATGTGATAGCGGCTGTGGAGGGGTCCTCTAGCGGGTTCTACATTGTGTCTCGAGGACCCCCCCCCCCCACACACACACATAGATGCCCCTGTGGCTGGTCAATGTCTCAGTGAAGTCCCTAGGGAAACGTGCAAGGTCATACAACATAAAGGGTCCAAAGGCATGGAAAGCAATAGGCTCAGGGCCACCACCCCAGCTTGCAGGCTTTCCCAGGACTCTTGCTGGCACGAGGGCCGGTTCTCTGCTCCCCTCCGCTTTTCCTAGCATACACCATCCATCAAGGGACCCCAGGCTGGTGCGCAATAGGATCCAGCTGTCGGCTGCGTTCTCAGCCCAGCAGCGTGGCAGGAAGGCTTTCTCCTACTTTTAATTTTTGCTCCCCCAGGAATTCCCACTGCTGACTGAGAAGAACATATGGCCTTTTGCAAGTGTGTTAGGGTAACGTTGAGCTAGCACCGGGCCACTCCGGGGTGCACACGCCCTTGCCTCAGTGCGTCAAGGGCAGAGTCTGGGGCTGCGAGTTCATGCCCTTCCCAGAACGAATCCATGGCGGCTTCAGAATCCCCCCCAGGAGGCTGCTTGGAGATTGAACCCATCGGGGAATAAGCTATGCGCCTCTGTGGAGAGCAGCTGCAGCTCCTCCCCAGGGAGCACCGCCTCCTCACTCCCCACACAGGGTTGGCCTCTCGCATCTTTCTGCTCAGCCGCTCTCTGGGGTGCTGGGCTGGGCACAGCTGTCGGGTCTGTCATGGGAAAGGTTTCCTCAACTTGTCAACTGGGAAGACAAGATACAGGAAGGAGAGTTAAGTCCTCCAACAAGAGGAATGTTCCCTTTTACTTCCTAAGCCCAGCCTCCCTTGTTTATTCTTTCTTCTGGTTCTTCAGAACCATCTTTAATTTTTTTTTAAAAAAAATACTTTTATTTATTTATTTACAAGGACGGGGGAAGAATGGGTGGGCCAGGACCTCCAGCAACTCCAGATGCAGGCACGACTTTGTTCATCTAGCTTTCATGGGTGCTGAGGAATTGAACCCTGGTCGTTAGGCTTTGCAGGCAAGAGCCTTAACCACTGAGCCGTCTCTCCAGCCGCAGAACCATCTTTATATGCAAACATTTTATTCTGCTTCCAAACTTCTGTCCTGAGGACTCTGGCTTTGTCTGGGTGCTTGAGATCCTCTGTCGCCCTGGCAACACTGGGGAGTAAGATACCAATGGGGCAGTGTCTAAAACTGCCTCTCAGACTAGTTTGTGCCCAGGAGGTGGGAAGGAGCTGGAAATGCATGAGCCAGGAGAGGGTCCTCCGGTCAAGTGTCTTTGGAAAACACTGAAGTAAAGAATACTTCCATACCCACTGTGACTCTTCAGGAGGGAGCATGACCTGTGGGGTTTAATTTTTTAATTATTTTATTTTTTGGTGTGTTCATGTGGGTGAGTATGGGATACTGTGTACCACTGTGTGTGTGTGTGTGTGTGTGTGTGTGTGTACCGCTTTTCAGGGTCAGTCATTTCTTTCCATCTTGTTTGAGGCAGGCCCTCTTATTGTTCATTGTTCATCGCTGTGTTTGCTGGGCTATCAGGTCAGTGAACATCCAGAAAATTCTCCCGTCTTCACTTCCCATCTTGCTATCAGCGTGCTGGGATCACCAAAGCCCGCCACGGCGTCCAGCATTCCCACTGGGTCCATAGTCCCAAACGCAGGTACTCAGGCTTGCGTGGCAAGTCTTCATCCACTGAGCCACTTCACCAGTGCTTGACATGTGGTATTTGACTAATTTTTAAACATTTTTTAATTCAATTTTCATTTATTCATTTGAGAGAGACAGACAGAGAGAGAGAGAGAGACAGAGACAGAGAGAGAGAGAGAGAGAATGGACGCGCCAGGGCCTCCAGCCACTGCAAACAAACTGCAGACGCATGCGCCCCCTTGTGCATCTGGCTAACGTGGGTCCTGGGGAATCGAGCCTCGAACCCGGGTCCTTAGGCTTCACAGGCAAGCGCTTAACCACTAAGCCATCTCTCCAGCCCTTGGCTAATTTTTAATAATTTGTTTTGTCATTAAAATATGCATACTACAATACATACCATTTGATATTTTTAAGTATGCATTTTAGCTACACTAAGTATATTTACAGTGTTATGTTTCCAGAACCTTCTCATGAAAACTTTCTATTCATCAAATACTAAGTTCCTGTCCCTTTCTTAGCCCCTAGAAAATACCAGTCTACCTCTGTTTCTATGAATTTGGCTACTTCAGGCATCTTACCTATGTCTACTTATCTTTATCTATAAGGGAATCATGCAATATTTGTTCTTTTGTGATTGGCTTATTTTACTCAGCATGATATCCTCATGGTTAACCCATGAAGTAACATATGTCAGAAGTTTTCTCTTTTTTTAAACATTTTTCTTTATTTATTTGAGAGTGACAGACAGAGAGAGAAAGAGGCGAGAGAGAGAGAGAGAGAGAGAATGGGCGTGCCAGGGCCTCCAGCCACTGCAAATGAACTCCAGATGCGTGCGCCCCCTTGTGCATCTGGCTAACGTGGGTCCTGGGGAATCAAGCCTTGAACCAGGGTCCTTAGGCTTCACAGGCAAGTGCTTAACCGCTAAGCCATCTCTCCAGCCCCCCTTCTTTTAAAAAATTTATTTTTGTTTATTTTTATTTATTTATTTGAGAGCGACACACAGAGAGAAAGAGGTGTGTGTGTGAGAGAGAGAGAGAGAGAATGGGTGAGGCCCACTGCAAACAAAATCCAGACTCATGTGCCACTTTGTGCATCTGGCTTTACATGTGTACTGGGGAATCAAACCTGGGTCATTGTGTTTTCAGGCTTGGCAAGCAAGCAAGCACCTTTAGCCACCGAACCATCTCTCCAGCCCAGAAGCTTTTTCTCTTTTAAAGACTGAATGACATTTAACTGCATGCACTGTGTATAGATAGCGTTTTATTCATTCATCTGTTAACAGACATTTGGGTTGTTCCCACATTTTGGACAATGCAAATAATGTATCTATGAACATGGGCGTGCAAGTATCCACTTGAGCTCTTTGGATATAAACCTCTCAGCAGTGCGGCACTTCGACTGCTTTCTACCACGACCACGCCAACTGTGTTCCTCTGCAATGCGCAAGCATTGTGATTTCTGCAAATCTTCACGAGTTCTTGTGATTTTCCATTATTTTTGTTAACCGTAATATCAATGGGTAAAACATGTGCCTTAGCGTGTTTGTGATTCACATTTCCTTGACCCCTGGTGATACGGAGCATCTTCTCATGTGTGTGTGGGCTGTTGCTATATCTTCTTGGGGGAATTATCTATTCACGTGTCTCTCCCGTTTTTGAATAATGTATTTGCTTGCTGTTGTATTACAGGGGCTCTTTATGTATTCTAGCTATTAATCCCTCACCAGATATGACTTGCAAATGTTTTTCCACCTCAGGATGGTATTTTGTCTCGTGGCAGTGTTCTTTGATGCACGAATGTTTGAAACAGAAGTCCTAAAGTATGATGAAGTCTAATTTGTCTAGGTTTTCTTTTGTTACCTCTGCACTTGGTCTCATGACTAAGAATCACGGAAGTTTTTTCTTTATGCTTTCTTCCAAGAGCTTTATAGATACATAGTTTTATCACATACATCAAGGTGTATGATTCATCTTGAGTTAAGTTTTAGAAATATTTTTATTTATTTATTTGCAGTGGGAGAGAGAGAGATAGGAGAGAGAGATAGAGAGAGAAAGTGACAGAGAGAGAGAGAGAGAGAGAGAGAGAGAGAGGGAGAGAGAGAGAAAATGGGCATGCCAGGACCTCTGGCTGCTGCAAACAAACTCCAGATGCATGCTCCATCTGGCTTTATGTGGGTACTGGGGAATTGAACTCGGGTTACCAGACTGCAGGCAAGCACCTCAACTGCTTAGCCATCTCTCCAGCCCTTGAATTAAGTTTTTTTTAATTTTATTTTTGAGGCCAGCTGCTTCCCACCTCCTCCTCGTTATACTCCCAGGCCTCCTCCCGAACTCAAAGCCACACAGCTTACCTTGAGAAATCTGAACTCACCTAAAACCACACAACTCCACATTTCCTCCTCCACCTGCTGTAGACATTGTTGACTCCCTGTGAGAATGAAAAGAGATAACTTTTTACATATGACATAAGATAAGAAGTCAGTTAATTCCAGGTAGCATGTGGGCATCTACTGCTGGTCCCAAACCAGTTAATGAAGAGATTGTGATTTCTACATTCAGTAAATCATTTAACAATTATATGTGAAGGTTTATTTCTGGGCTTTCTATTGGTTAACATGTCTGTCTCAATGCCACACTGTTTTGATTATTACAACTCTGTAATAAATTTGAAATGAGAAAGTATGGATCTTCCAACTTTGTTCTTTATTTCAAGATTGTTGGCAATGTTCCCAATTTTTTTTATTATCAAGCATTTCTTTCCCTCACTGGGCCTATTAACACCTTTCAGATAATTCCTAGTACCACATTTTTGCAATATTATATCAAAGAATTTTCTTCTATCTTGGGTATTAATTTCTTTCCAAAGTTCTTAATTAAACTGTTTACCTATTTTCCTTCAGGTTCAATAGTTCACTCTTAGAAAATGGTGGTTTCCAGCATTGTATATATGTATGAACATATCAAAAATACAAGAGAAAGGTGTACTAGACTCTTAAAAAGTGTACTTAAGTTGGATTTTATTTCATTTTAATTATTAAATTTTATATTTATTTAGGGAAGTATAAAACCAATGGAAGGGAAACGGATACCTCACATAATCTGAGAAGCCATGTGATGGGCCTGGAAGAAATGTGAAAAGAGGCTTAGAGAGGCAAGAACAGAAAGGTCGGAGAACGCCTGCCACGTGGAGGGCAGGAGTGGGCAGAGAGGGGTCAGGGGCTTCGCCTCTCATCTCAGCCCAGCCAGGCCAAGACGAGGGGAGACTTACCAGAACCTGGAGGTTCAGGACTGATGAACTGGCAGCCAAGAGTCTGGACTTTTTTTTTTTTTTCTGTAAAAAGCTGAGTCTCCCTACCGTTGCTGAAATCTAGTGACTTAGCTCCCAGGTTCCTCAGCTTGGCGCTCCACAGTCATGAGGCCAGATGGCAGACTGCTGAGGGTGTCGTACTACTTGATGAGGTGGAATCTCTAACATTCTTTTAAAGGGGGGAAGAAAAATCTCATCTGCATTCACGGAAGCGTACTGCAGCCCCAGATCAATCTCACATGAGGTGCCCAGACCACTTCACCGAGTGTTACAGGGGGGGCAACGTCCCCCTTTCTAGACATTCTGAGAGTACCTAAAACCCCAAACAAGAATTCTTTTAAAAATACTTATTTACTTATCTGCTAGCAGAGAGGGAAAAAGAGGCGAGAGAGAGAGAGAGAGAGAGAGAGAGAGAGAGAGAGAGAGAGAATGGGCGCACCAGGGCCTCTAGCCACTGCAAATGAACTGCAGACGCATGTACCACTTTGTACATCTGGCTTTATGTGCTGGGGAATCAAACCTGGGTCCTTAGGCTTTGCAGGCAAGTGCCTTAACCACTGAGCAATCTCTCCAGACCCCAATGACAAGGATTTTATCTTGGGTTCTGGATGCTGTTTCAAGACATTCTACTGTGGGAGAAACATTACAGTCTCTCACATGCACCTCATCTGAATATGACATGCCACCATTCCCCCAGTAGCACTGCCTGCTATGTTTTTTTTTTTTTTAATTCAACGGCCCACTTTTATATTACTATGATTTTGAAGATATTATCTTGAGCTCAACCACAGCGTATACTAAGAGTTCATATCTCTTTTCACAGAGATTTTCTTTTCCTGGTGCTCATGTTTAAATTTCTGTGTTCCTTCTACTAGCTCAGCTTGGAAAGATTCAGTGCAACTGATCAATTGATTATTGCTGTGTTGGTGTGTGCACATGCACATGTGTGTGTGTGGCCAGAGGTTGAATCTTTGAGCCTTACCCTTGCTGGGAGAGCTATAACCCCAGACTGGTTAATGCTGGCTCCTGGATCTATTTTCGTCAGTCACCCGGGTTCTTATTATTCCTGGCTAATTTATTCTTTCTACCTGTGTTCTCAGCCCTGGAGCGACCCAGGGTTCTCTCCCCTTTCACCATGCATCTCATGTCCTTGAGGTCCCATTCTGTCTTGAGGCTTAAATCTCATCAATGAACAAACAGTTCTCAGATCCATGCAGGCCTTGCTTCTGACTCCAGCCCCTAGTGTCACTTGGGCATGTCTGGCCCTGGGTCCTTTGACCTAGCTGGTCCTTCTGTCTACAGAGATCTCCCCCAGGACAGCTGTCCGATCAGGAGCACCACTTCTTTTAGTCCAGCAGACTCAATCTGAGCTTCTGTAATGAGATGGCCCCTTCTTCTAGGCACTGCCTCCTGTCCTCACCCAAGAAGTCCATGTCCTTTATTGCTTCATAAATAACTTTTACAGTTGGTCTGATTGATTCTGGCATCTAGTTTCAAATAAAACCCATTTATAACAATTGATTGACTTTTAAATATTATTAAATATGTATGCTGCCTTCTCCCTGACCTTTGTGTTTTCTTTCTTTCTCTCTTTCTTCTTTCCTCCCTCCGTGCCTTCCTCCCCCTCCTTTTCTTTTTCCCTTCTTTCCTTCCTTCCTTCCTTCCTTCCTTCCTTCCTTCCTTCCTTCTTTCCTCCCTCCCTCCCTCCCTCCCTCCCTCCCTCCCTCTTTCTTTCTTACTTTCTTTCTTTGAGGTAGGGTCTCACTCTAGCCCAGGCTGACCTGGAATTCACTATGTAGTCTCAAGCTGGCTTCAAACTCACAGCAATACTCCTACCTCAGCCTCCTGAGTGCTGCAATTAAAGGCATGTGCCACCACACCTGGGCCTTTTTGTTTTCTTAGTAAAATATCCAGGGAGGAACCTGACTAGTTTATTTTTAAAAAAAAATATTTTATTTTTACTTATTTATTTGACAGAGGGAAAGGAGGGGGGGGAGAGAGAGAGAAAGAAAGAATGGGTGTGCCAGGACTTCCAGCCACTGCAAACGGAACTCCAGACACATGCACCACCTTGTGCATCTGCCTCATGTGGGTCCTGGGGAATTGAACCTAGGTCCTTTATCTTTGCAGGCAAACACCTTAACCACTAAGCCATCTCTCCAGCCCCTGACTAGTTTCTATAGAAATTCCCACAGCTTTGAATTGACCCATTGCATTCCCACAGTGTCCTCAACTGCTCCTTTTCTTCTATACTTCCTATACTTGAGAAGTTGTGTTTAGAGTATGGGTAATATTGTAGTCTTTTTCTTTTATATCTAAGAAAGCAAATATATAGTCTTTCCTCTCTCTTATGAATTCAAATAAGAGGTTGCTTCTTTCACGATCTTTCCAATAGTTGAGCCCCTCCTTCAGGGGATACTTGAGTTGCCAATTTGGATCCTTTTGTGGGGGGGCATTGTGGGGCTGCAGATCAGCTAGTTCTCGGCTCTCCTCACCTCTGCCTTCCTCTTGGATCTGCTCAGTCACTTACTGTTCCATCTGCTCTGCGGCCTCCCACGTTTGCTGACATCTCTCCCAGTCTCTTTGTAGCACTGAGTTTATGGTCCCCCCTCTTGCTTTTTCATTGCTTTCCTCTTACACCAGAGCAGTTTCAGTAGGGAGCTAATGCAAACATGTGGGCTGAAGCCGTCCTCAACAGGAAGCGGGTCCCTCTCCTCTACTGGCATTCATTCAACAAACGGCACACATCACTCTCTGGAAGCCAGCAGGAACGCCCTCCTAGGCCGGCTGCTAGTAGAGCCCTTCCACCTGTCTACCAATGCCGGTCAGGCTTCAGTCATCTCCTCCTCTCTGTCCCACGACTCTTGCAGACACACGCAAGCTTCCGTCCTCAGAGCTCCCAGCTCAGTTTAAGGAGAGTTGTTTTCTGTCTGTGGCAGCCATCTTTCTAAAGTGAATGAACATGTGTGTGTGTGTGTGTGTGTAGGACAGAGAATGCCACCCACTTTAAAAAAATACTTTATTCATTTATTTATTTGAGAGAGAGAGAGAGAGAGAGAGAGAGAGAGAGAGAGAGAGAGAATGGACATGCCAGGGCCTCTAGCCACTGTAAAGGAACTCCAGACACATGCTCCACTTCTTGCATCTAGCTTTAGGTGTGTCTTGGGGAATTGAACCTCAGTTCCTAGGCATTGTAGGTGAGCACCTTAACTGCTGAGCCATCTCTCCAGCCCCAACCATCCATCCACCTTCCTTTCTTTCTTTCTTTCTTTCTTTCTTTCTTTCTTTCTTTCTTTCTTTCTTCATTCCTTCCTTTCCTTTCCCCCCTCCCTCCCTTCCCTTCCCCTTCCCTTCCCTCCCCTCCCCCATCCCTGATACTTGTATTTCTGACTTAACTGTGCAATCTTAGCAATACTGTGTAAGTACGAGACATTATAAAATTTCTGTAATATGTTTTCATCTATAAATTCTTTTGAGACTTAGAAATCAAACACGCACCATCTGGTTTCCGAAAAGCTCACACACCCTGTGGTGGTTTGAATGTAAAATGTCCCTTCCACACCTTGTGTTTGGGATTCAACCACATACTTATTTCCCAGAGACTTCAGGAGGTGGAGCCTTGCTTATCACAAGGGGGGGGGGTGAACCTTGAGGTTTGTTAGTCTTTGAGTGTAGCAAGTTCACTCTCTCCAATTCCTCCCTACTGCTGTGGAGATGTGATGTCTAGCTGTCTGCTCCTGCCATGCGTTCTCTGCCAGGATGAAGGTTCCCTCAAAACTGTAAGCCTTACATAAGCCCTTTTCCTTCCATAACTGCTTCTGGTCAGGCATTGTGTCCCAGCAGTGAGACACTAACTGCTATACACCCCCTCACATGACAAAAGTGATCACTGCCTCTCCCTATACTGTGGGTGTTACCGGACAATGACATAGTTAGGACCACGACCTGCCCTTAATGTTTAGGATTTTCCAACTCTTTCTTTTTCTACTCTTTTTTTTTTTTTTAAAAAGTATTTTATTTATATTCATTTATTTGACAGAGAAAGAGGGAGAGAGAGAATAGGCGCACCAGGGTTTCCAGCCACTGTGAAGGAACTCCAGACACGTGCACCCCCTTGTGCATCTGGCTAACATGGGTCCTGAGGAATCGAACCTGGGTCCTTTGGTCTTGCAGGCAAATGCCTTAACTGCTAAGCCATTCCTCCAGCTCCAACTCTTTCTTTAACACGATTGACCTAAGAAGAGTCGTTGGACAAATGACCTATAAAGAAACCCAGAAGAGTGGTTATATTCAATGGTTTTTCTTGTACTTTACTTGGGGCCAGTGCCAGGGACTGGTGGTTAGAGATGTTTAGGGTATGTGTGTGCACGTGTACAAGCACAGGCACAATTTATACTCAACAAGGGACTCTGAGTGAGAAGTGAGCACACAATTTCTACTAGCCATAATGAGAACTGTGTAAGTGAGTTCTTCATTCCCAGCCCAGGAAGTTTACCCCTTAGGGTCCACATAAATTTGAGTTGTTGACCATGTGAAATGTTTCTTTTATGGGCAATAAGGGCACCAAGAAGCAGCTACATGTTTTCCTAAACCTGGCTGCCCACTGGTATCTGTTTGCATCATTCTTCAGATTTTCTTCCTAGAATCTGAATGCAGTGTGCGCCTGGCTGCCAGTGGGGTCACAGTCCCCACAGGCGCTCATTGCTCGGCGAGAGCCACAGAACAGCTGTGGCTCTCCCTATAATTTGGACCGGGCCACTGTAATTCTCCTTTTCGATGTGTTTATTAGAAAGTGTCAAACCAGGGGCTGGAGGGATAGCTTAGCGGTTAAGGCGTGTGCCTACAAAGCCAAAGGACCCAGGTTCTATTCCCCAGGACCCACATTAGCCAGATGCACAAGGGGGCACACGCGTCTGGAGTTTGCAGTGGCTGGAAGCCCTGGTGCACCCATTCTCTCTCTCTGTTCTCTCTCTCTCTTTCCCCCTCTTTCTTTGTCAAATAAATAAATATAAAATATTTAAAAAAGAAAGAGTCAAACTAACCAACAACAGCAAATTCATTTCTCCATCTCTGTACTTTGTGCAGTATTTGGGGGAACAGTGCATAATGGCAATGAAAGCTCTTGGTACAAATAAATAGCTTATTTCACCCATATCCAATTGAGTACATACATGCACAGAAGTGTGTGCGTGCGCACACACACACACACACACACAGAACACTGACCAGTTGCTGGAATCTTATGGAATTCTTCCCCTTTCTATTCAGCTTCTGGTAAGCTTTTCAATTCTCAACAATGAGTCAGCAAATAGGTCCCAGCTCTGCTGTGTTTACCAGCTCCCAAACAGAAACCCACTGTGACCCCGAACTGCCTGCCGTAGTATGTTCCAAGCATGCCCCCACATTGATATATTGGAAACCCAGCTCCCCCCCCCCAACCAATTAGCAGTATTAGGAGGTATTAAGGTGCTCTGCCCTTTTGATGTAATTAGTGCTATGCAAAGGGCGTGTAGAAGTCTTGTGAGGATTTCTTCCCTCCCTGGACGTGGCTCTGAAGGTTCTGCCTTGCGGACAGAGCGGCCCTCAACAGAAAACCGAACCTGGCAGCATCTTGAGCATTGGCCTTCTCAACCTCTATTACACTGTCACACCAGCACATAGCAGGCTAAGGCATCGGTGTGACGCAGGGTAATCGAACCTGGAGCGGAGGTCACCCCAACCTTGCCTTGGCTTTGGTGACTTCGCCTCTCAAAGTTTAATAGGTGATTGTAAAGCAACAGGGGTGATGGCTGAGTTTACGGGTTTAGCCATAGTTCTTGCTTTTATAAGTGTGTGGTGTGTCTCCTATCCCACGGTGTGTGACATCCACGGGCAGGACCATGACCATCTACGCATCCTGTGAGTCTTCACGAGTCCCGTGCCTGACCCATGCAGGCGCTTTCTGTGTTTGTGACCAATGCCACCTGTGTCACTCCACCACTCCCTTCGTGCTCTGTGGCCAAGATCAAGGCTGACTCGAGAATGATTGCAAAGCCTCTTGGTGACCATTTACTTAGTCACAAGAGTTTTCCCTCACAGAAGAATCATGGTCCATTCTGCCTTTACGGTACCTAAAAGTTTGCAAATTGAAAACTGACTGTCCCACATGCTTCTGGCTTGGGATCTCCCAAATAGAAATGCACAGTGACCCACAGGGACAATCGCCTTGTTCAGCTTCTCACTGGGCCATGGTGAGGTGACGGGTCATGGGGCTTTAGGCTTTTGCCGAACCTCACACCAAGCTTGGCTGGTTAGCACTTTAAGGTAGTGGGTTTTTCTTGTTATTGTTAAATATAGTTGGACTTGCAAATTCTACATAAAAAAAAAAAGAAAAAGAAGAAAAGTCCCCTGTTCAGGCTAACCTGTCACAGTTCTCAGATGTGATGTTGGTGCCTTATTTGTCATTGACATGAGGAAGTACAGCCTAGGAGGGGAGGTTGGACATAACTACCCCAGTACTCAGACCCTCCAAGGGAAGCGTGCAGAGGAGAGGTCAAGGCCCATATTCCAGAAAGCTCCCAGCACTCTATCACAATGCCATTTCTTCCCACTTGGCTCTGTGTTCTAGAATTGAAAGACCCATTTCATTGTGTTCTTTTTTCTTTTTTTGCTTATGTATGTATGTGTACTGTTTATGAATGTGTGCATGGATGTTTGCATGTGTTGGAGCACACATGTGCATACAGATGTATGTGTGTTTGTATGTGTGTGTGCATGTAGAAGTCAGAGGATAAATTGAGGGGTCATCCTCAGGCATGCTGCCCATTTTTTATTGTTTATTTGAGAGAGAGAGAGAAAGATTTTTTCTTTTTGAGGTGTGTAAGCATGTGCATGTGTGTGCAAGTATGTGTGAGCATATGTGTGTGCATGTTGAGTATGTACTTGTGTAAGCAGGCATGTGTGCAGTATGTGTGCAAGTGCTCATGAGTGCATGCTTGTGTGGGTATGCATATGTGTTGTGTGTGAGCATGTGTGTGAATACACATGAGCATATGTATGTGTGTGAGTGGATGAATGTGTGTTGTATGTGAGTGTGTGTGTGAGTATTGTGCGCATATGCATGTGTGTGAGTGGATGCATGTGTGTTACGTGTGAGCATTGTGTGAGTATGCATGAGTGGATGAATGCATGTGTGCAATTATGTGTGAGCATATATATATGTGTGTGAATGGATGCGTGCGAGTGTGCAGGTTGCTGATTTCTTCCATCTGTAGTCTATGATTCCTGCCATTTCCATATTCTCCATCATTCCTAGAACTGCTGCCATTGATCTAATTATTGTTCATGCTCTTGGTTTATTCTTTCCCGGAATTGGAATCCTTTTACACCACTTCTTTCAGATCGCTCCTCCTTGTCCTTCAGGGTCATGTTTAGGCCCCGGCTTTTGAAAAGAATATTTTATTTATGAGAGAGAGAGAGAGAGAAACAGAGTGGGCATGCCAGGGCCCCTAGCCACCACAAACAAATTTCAGATGTACCACTTCGTGCATCTGGATTTATGTGGGTACTGGGAACTTGAACCCAGGCTGTGAGGCTTTGCAAGCAAGGATCTTTCACCACTGGACAATCTCTCCAGCCCAGGCACCAGCTTTGGGAAGACTCTAAGAGCTGAGTTAGACCCACAGTCTTGAACCTTGGAACCTCTTTTTAGCAGGGATGCTGTGAGTCTGCTGTAGATGCACGGTGGATGTTTATTGGATGACTAAGTGACACTAGTTCTGCATGAGGGACATTATGTAGAAAGAACCAGGATTTTAGGGGTTGAATGGTTCAGTAGATATGGCCAACGCACCCTTAATGCTGGAGGAACCTGGGGTCCAGAGGGAATGAGACTTAGCACAAGGTTCCCCCATTCAACAACCCTGGGGACAGCATCTTCATCCTTGGGGTGATTACACTTCACTGTCACCTTGACTGGATTTAGCCTCACCTAGGGGACTGGCGAGGCTTACCTCTGGGTTCTTCTGTGAGGGTGCTGCCAGAAAAGATTAACTGAGGGGGCGAAACCCATCCTGAAATTGGTGGCCCCATAGCATGGGTTGGGGTCCTGGATGGAACAAAATGGGGGCAAGAGAAAGCAAGTAGTGTGTCACCCTTGCTCCTTTTCTGCTTGCTGACTGCCGTGAAGTGAATCCCCCTGCTCTGCCACGCTCTCCCTGCCCCCTGCCCCCCCGCCACAATGGACTGAGCTCCTAAGTGATGAGCCGAGAAAGGCCCTTCCCCCTCCCTTACGTTGTCTATGGCAGTATATTGGTCAGTGAGAAGAGGAATGAATGCAAGGTGGATAGATACATTTTGAGCACCATTATCCCCTCAATAATGTGAGAGCATCGGGGAGCCTCGCGTGTGGCCCATGGCAGGCTGAAGGCCGAGTCTCTGCTGATAAAGGTTTATAGATGATAAGGACAGCCCCACGGCAACACGGGCCAGTTTTCAGGCCACTGCTATCTTGCTAATTGTCTTCCTTAGTTTTAGAGCAATTATGGTTCTAATCACAGTTAATGCCACCTACTAATGCTTACTGTGAAATGACACTGACCTGCAGACGTGGGCTGGCAGGAGGGACTGCGAATTTGGACAGCCGTCCCACTTCCCTGCACTAACTTACGGGACACCATGTGGCCACGAGGCCTTTGGATGCTCGGCTGTCTTCCTTTCCCAAGCTCATCTCTCTCTCTCTTTTTTTTTTAATTTTATTTATTTATTTATTTGAGAGCGACAGAGAGAGAGAGAGAGAGAGAGAGAGAGAGAGAGAGAGACAGAGAGCTTCCAGCCTCTATAAATGAACTCCAGATGCGTGCGCCCCCTTGTGCATCTGGCTAACGTGGGTCCTGGGGAATTGAGCCTCGAACCGGGGTCCTTAGGCTTCATAGGCAAGTGCTTAACCGCTAAGCCATCTCTCCAGCCCCGTTCATCTCTCTTTGCACCCGCCTCATGTCCCTGTCACTCACTCTCCAAATACTCCTTCCTGACTGGGCCAACGCAAGGCCTGCTTGCTGTCCTGTGGCTTTTGGATACCTGCTTCTCAGCTGTGAATGGTTTCTCTAAACCAACGGTGGGTGTTAATTATCTTACCAATCAATTTCAGGCAAAGATTTCTGGCCAAATAATCTCTTATGGGGCACCTGAACCTATGAGCACTTTGTCTAGTTTAGGTAATTCTGAGAACAGTTCACAAGGGAGTATATATATATATATTTTTAACCAATGTTGAGATCTGTAGGGAATATCTTGTTGATGTCTTTGCATGACTCTGGTGCTCCCAGGTTTACTTATCACCAAGATGAGTCAACATGATATCTTATTGCTAGATGCAAGTTTCTATCACAAACTTCTCTACAAACATGTACAGGGGCTGGGGAGAAGTTGCAACCATTAAAGATGCTTGCTTGCAAAGTCTGCCAGCCTGGGCACAATCCCTCAGTACCCATGTAAAGCCAGATGCACAAACTGGCACATGTGTCTGGAGTTCGTTTGCGGTAGCCAGAGGCCCCGAGCAAAGGAGGGTGGTACTGTAGGGAATGATGGGGTCAAAAAGTAGCAAGAAGCCGGGCATGGTGGTGCACGCCTTTAATCCTAGCCCTTGGGAGGCTGAGGTAGGAGAATCACTGTGAGTTCAAAGCCAGCCTGGAAGCTACAGAGTGAGTTCCAATTTAGCCTGGGCTCTGGAGTGAGACCCTACCTTGAAAACACTAATAAATAAATCAATAAATAAAAGTATCAGTTTCCTGGATCCAAGGTCACCTGGTAGAAGAAGGATCCTTACACTGCTACTGGAAACAGAAATCAGTGGCTCTCCTTGTCTAGCCACTGTTACCCCATGTCTCCTATTGCAGCAGCCTAGACTGACCCCTAACCAATGTGTATTCAAATGGGAAAACGGAGAGCCTAATTTCTTTCAACTCATTTCCCTTCAAGCTCTTCACAAGTGCTTGGTATTTCTGTTATTATTTTTAGTTTTAGTTGCCTTTGTGACTTTAAGTTTTTTTTTTTTTATTTAAATACCCTCTGCCCCCTATGATTCCTCCATCAACTTGACTTCCTAATTTGTAAGATGAAGACATTAGCACTCCTATCTTGTCTCCCACATCCTGTTTTCTGTCAGCTGCAATTTTACAAGGTTGTTAACATTTACATTATATGTCCTCCAACCACAAACAAATTTGTTCAGGTGGATTCCCAAAGTTTAAAATGAAAAGGCTGTGTTTACATGTTATATAAATAGTGTTCACCCAGGGCCAAGTAGGATATGAGAAACATTTCCTTCTTTGTGAGCCCAAGGAGTGTAACTTGACTCTCAGGCCACTTAAACCAGTACAAAAACCTACTGGATTGTTCGGTGATGTCATTTCCCTAAAATCTAGTTCATTCACTTGCTCACACTTACATATGAAGTGCCTCCCGCAGAGCGGCATCCCTCTAGATGCTGGGAACTTGGTAGTGAATGGGGCAGGGGCAAACCTTTGCCCGGTGGAGTTCATAGTTAGTCCAGGAGAGACAGAACTCCAGCGGCACATGGGAGGTGTTGATACAACAGCTCAGGAGACAAGGGAAGCAGGAAGGTGGTGGATGGTTTGTGTACGTGGGTATCTCAGGGCTGAAGAGGAACCCAGCCTTGGGTGGTAGGGGGAGGAACATTCCTCAGAGAGGGGAAGCTAATGGAGAGTGAGGATGATGGTGGGGCTTGCAGTAAAAGCTAGAGATGGGGAAGAGAGGGAGGAAGAGATACCAGTCAAGCAGGTTGTTGGTCCTGGTGGAGTTAGAGGGCTCATAAGGAACGAGGAGCTGGAGAGCCAGGGACAGGAAGCCAGGGCCCATGCTTGATGCTGGACTGAGGAGGGGAATGGCGGGGAAACCAACCCAAGACTCAGAGCGTATTAGTTAGGGTTCTCTAGAGGAATAGAACCAATAGGGTGAATTTTATTTTATTTATTTATTTATGAGAGAGAGAGAGAGAGAGAGAGAGAGGGAGAAAGAAGCAGATAGGGAGAGAAAGAATGGGCACGCCAGGGCCTCCAGTCCCTGCAAATGAATTCCAGACAGTTGCGCCACCTTGTGCAGCTGGCTTTACGTGGGTACTGGGGACTCGAACCTAGGTCCTTAGGCTTTGCAGGCAAGCAAGCGCCTTAACAGCTAAGCCATCTCTCCAGCCCAATTGGGTGAATTGATATTCTAAAGGGACTTGATTAGATTGGTTTACATGATACAGGCTGGGCAGTTCCAACAATAGTTGTCTATAGGCTGGAGAGTTTGAGTCTCCAGTGGCTGCTCAGTCCATGAGTCTGGAAGTTTCTGTAGTCCTAATCTGGTGCTGAAGACCAGGAGGATTCCTGAAGAGCCACTGATCTCCTGTCTACATAAAAAGGCTGGCTCTGGTGGCAGAGAAGGCTGGCAGATGCACTCACCAGCAAGTAGCAAGGGCCTGGGATTTCTTTATATATAGGCTGTCCCACCCCAGAAGGATGACCCACGGTGGCAGAAGGTCTTCCTCCCTCAGTTCATTCCTCCTGGAAACACCCTCACAGGCATGCTGAAGAGATGTGCCTCTTACCTGATCTGATCAAGTTGACTGAGGCAGAGTGTGGACGGACGGACTCAGGTCTACCGGGCTCGTGGGAACACTCACCCAGAACACCACCTATAATTGTGTCATGAGTAACGCAAGGCTGTCATTCTATTTGCTTTGCATTGGACTCACATTTTCTATTTGTTGTTGTTGTTGTTTGTTTGATTTGCTCAAGTTTACAATTGCTTTACAATTTTAATTCAGAATTGATGTCCTTCTAAATGGCCTCCAGGGCCCTTCTTGTCAGAGAAATAGCACCTTCCTCCTCCTGGCTGAGAGGTGGCCCCATCTGATGAGCCCTCGTCTCACCCACCAGTCAGCCTTGCCAGAGTCATTTGTGGTCGGCTCAACCACGCGGATGCCCGTTTCTACCCTTTACTGTAACGATGCGATTTAGTCGTGTCTTCTTGAGTCCATGACGGACACACACGGATAGTACGATTCTTTGCATCCAGCTCAGAGTCACTACTTTGCGTGTGTGGTGTATATGCGTGTGTGTATGCACGTGTGTCAGCGTAGGCACAGGTCACATGTGTGCATACGTATCCGGAGGCCAGAGGTCGATGTTGGGCGTCTTGGTCTCCACTTCTTAACTTTGTGTGTGTGTGTGCCCCCTGCACACAGGTTCAGAGGCCAGAGGAGAACATGGGACATCCCTTCTCCCTCCATTGCCCATTTTCTTGTTTCCTTGAGCTATAGTCTTTTACTGATTCCAGAGCTTACTGTTTTCATGAGCCCCAGTGATATTCTCGTCTCCACTTGCCACTAGGACTGGAGTTACATGAATGCATGACCATATCCAGATGCTTATGTGGGGAACTGAACTTAGGTGGTCTCAGGTCTCCTAAGGTCCTTATGCTTGCACAGGAAGTGCCCTTAGCCTCTGAGCCATCTCTCCAGCCCCATCTTCATGTTATTTTATTTTATTTGTGTTTTTTTTTTTCAAGGTAGAGTTTCACACTAGCTCAGGCTGACCTGGAAATCACCGTGCGGTTTTTCTGATAGGTTCCCTCATCAAACCTGGGGCTCAGGGATATTTGGTTAGACTATCCGGTCAGTTTGCGGAGATGATTCTCCTGTCTCTGCCTCTCTGGCACTGAGGTTCCATACCCAACGTTTTATATGAATACTGAGGATTCAAACTCAGGTCCTTATACTCACCTAACAAGCACTTTACCCACTTAACCATCTCTCCAGTCCTCCCCTTGGTTTGAAAGCCTGACAGTAGCGTGTGGCTAAAAGCATGTTGCCCGCTCAACCGGGCACCAGGAGGTAAGTGGCCATTCAATGGAGGAAGACTCGCGTGTTCCGTCTGTCCCAAGAAGCTGTGTTCTATTTCTTCCATTAGTGGCATGGCCAACCTGCCGTCAGGAAGGGAGGTAGCTGTGATGGCCTATGAAATACCTGGCTGCGATCGTTGTTATGAGATCAGCAAATCAAAGCCGCATGGCGCTGATGGACAGGTCCATTGTGATGGGGAGGGCCTGTGAACACGCCTGAGTAGATGTGTGGGGTCAGCAGACCCTCACCCGAGATTCCAGCCATGACTCCCTCCTGCCCCCGCCCCAGCCGCGGGCATTCGTGGAAGGGGCTAGAGTATCTAGGAGTTGGAAGGTTGATTTGTGGGGAACTCCAGCGGTACTGCTTTTGTGAGTTGTCACCGAGGCTGCTGTGGGACTTTGGTAATATCATTGCCTTTGACTCACACATGTTCCTGTAAGTAACTCACTGGTTCACCAAGCTAGACTTGGATGGAATTTTATTTATTTATTTTTTGGCCTGATGTGTCATTTTTTTTTATCTGGGTAGACTGTCATTTCTTTCCTTTTTCTTTGTCTTTTTATTTTGTTTTTGTTTTCTTTTTTCTTTCTTTTTCTTTTTCTTTTTTTTTTTTTTGATGTAGGGTCTTGCTCTACCCCAAGCTGACCTAGAATTCACTATATAGTCTCAGGCTGGTCTCGAACTCACAGTGATCCTCCTACCTCTGTCTCCTGAGTGCTGGGATTCAAGGTGTGCGCCACCATGCCAGGCGTTTGAGACTAGACGTTTCTTTACATCTCCCCAAGAAAAGCGGCGCAGGAGCCTCCCTTCCTCGCTCCCTCTACTCTCACTTCCTTCTATCTTTCTTACTGTTTTCTTTTTCTTTTCTGTTCTGTGCTTTGTCCCCTGGGGAACTCAGACAAAACGGGAGACATAGTCACAAAGGCTCGTCCTGCCACTGACCCTGGGAGGAACCTTGCTCTTTTATCACGCTCCATCAATTGTCCCTGAGATTGTCCCAATACGCTTAGAGGTGACAGCTGAGAAAGGTGGCAAGAGTCACTTTGAGGCCTGACAGATGTGAGCTCATTTGACAATCCTGTCAGCAATGCTGAGTCTCAGTGATCATCGGAAAAATGGGCAGAATAACCATATATATATATAGATAGATAGATAGATAGATAGATAGATAGATATAGTTTTTTTTTTTTTTTGCTTTTTGGTTTTTAAAAGTAAGGTCTTGCTAGCCCATGCTGGCTTGGAATTAACTCTGTATTCTCAGGGTGGCCTTGAACTCACAGCGATCCTCCTGAGTGCTGAGATTAAAGGTGTGCACCACTACACCTGGCCAAAACAACCATATTTGTCTTTCAGGGTATAACATTAGTGCACAAGTAGGACATTTGTGGGCGTGTGTGATTTGTGTGTGTGCATGTGCACGCGCACGTGTGGGAATGTAGGTGTGTATTTAGGGTATAACATTAGTGCACAAGTAGGACATTTGTGGGGGGGGTGTGATTTGTGTGTGTGCATGTGCACGCGCACGTGTGGGAATGTAGGTGTGTATACATCATGGTGCGCGTGTGGAGGTCAAAGGACACGTTCTGGCGTCAGTCCTCGACCTCCACTTTGTTTGCGGCAGGGTCTCTGGTGCATAGTTGTGTTCACAAGCCTGGCATGCCTGTGGGCTTCTAGCTGGTTCTCCCGTCTTGCCCTCCCTTCTCACTTAGGTTTGCTGGAATTACAGATCCTACCACTACAGCACTGGGCATTACGTCGGGTCTGGGGATTTGAACTCAGATACTCATGCGTGTGCAACAAAGGCTTCATTCACTGAGCCATTTCCCCAAGCTCAGAAGCAGAACTTCAGTGGCAGAGTCTCATGTGAGCCCTGGTGCTATTGGAAAGAGATGTATAATATTGTGGTTTCATTTCCTCAGGAGCAAAAACCCATTTTTTTTTGACAGAATTGCTGTGCACACAGCCTGACCTGAGAGAGCGCCAGGCGTTGCCTTTAAATCACAAAAACAGTTCTAAAGTAACAACGAAAACAGTCATGTTTGCCTATCGACTTTATGAAACTTCTCTCTCCTAAAACGCTCTGTCCTTTTCTCATCTCTCCCTCCCTTTCTTCCTTTTAAAACTTATTTCAGTTTTTGATCCAAGGTCTTACTATGTAACACAATATAGCCTTGAGCTCATTAGGGATTCCAGTTTGACCTTGAATTCATTTCAGTTCTCCTGTCTCAGCCTTCCAAATGCTAGGATTATAGGTGTGAGCCACCACGCTGGGACTCTGTTCTTTTTTTTATTTTTTGAGGTAGGGTCTCACTCTAGCTCAGGCTGACCTGGAATTCACTATGTAGTCTCAGGGTGGCCTCGAACTCATGGTGATTCACCTACTTCTGCCTCCTGAGTGCTGGGATTAAAGGCATGTGCCACCATGCCCTGCTCTTTGTTGATTATTATTATTATTTTAAATTTTTTTGTTTTATTTTAATTTATTTATTTGAAAGTGACAGAGAGAGAAATAAGCAGATATATATAGAGAGAGAGAATGGTCACTCCAGGGCCTCCAGCCACTGCAAACGAACTCCAGACGCATGCGCCCCCTGGTGCATCTGGCTAACGTGGGTCCTGGGGAATCGAGCCTCAAACCAGGGTCCTTAGGCTTCACAGGCAAGTACTTAACCGCTAAGCCATATCTCCAGCCCTCTTTGTTGATTATTTTTTTTTTTGTTGTTTATTTATTTGAGAGCGACAGACAGAGAGAGAAAGAGGCAGATAGAGAGAGACAGAGAGAGATTGGGTGCGCCAGGGCTTCCAGCCACTGCAAACGAACTCCAGACGCGTGCGCCCCCTTGTGCATCTGGCTAACGTGGGTCCTGGGGAATCGAGCCTTGAACCGGGGTCCTTAGGCTTCAAAGGCAAGCGCTTAACCGCTAAGCCATCTCTCCAGCCCCTTTGTTGATTATTAATGAAGCAATAACGAAGTCTATTGGAATCCATTTCTTTCCCCCAATTTTTAAAAAAGTTTGTCATATTTATATGCCGCAAAGCACTGGGGTGAGAATCCAACAGAACATTTAAAAATGTTGGTGGCTAAGACGCGTTAGAGCTTAGGAGAAGGAAGACGCAGGCTGTTAATATAAACGGCCTCTCGTAAGTGCATTGTTTTAATCGACCTTTCCCAACTCTGATCACTGTTCAACCCTACCAGAAAATCAGCAGACGGTTCCCAGAGAGATTCGGTTTGTAAATGGGAAGTTACTGCTGTCTAAAAATATGTAAAATACATTAGGAGGTAATTGCAAGACATTTAAGATTCCAGAAACTTACTTGGATGGCTTTTAATGGCAAAACAGACTATCTTCCATTGGGCGTGAGCTTAGTTTCTTACTGACGCCAATTGTTCCAACAGCCCCAAATGGTTTTTAAAAACCTGGCAAACACTTGTCTAATACCTCTAAGCAGATGGACAAATTTCTAATTAAATCTAAATTTATTCTTTATCTCTAACTTCCTTCAGAAAGAGATGAGGATTTTAGCACATTTTGACTTCACTGTGAACTCCCAACCTCAGCCTCTCCACACAGTGAAGCCCCCTCTTATATGAGTCTCAAAATTCCTAATCAGATTGGAGATGGACCTGAGCTGGGACTTTTGCTTTGGAACTTTACAAATTCACAAAATTTACTTTTTTTTTTAAAAAAAATATTATTACTGAGAATTTCAACACATGCATAAACTGTAATTTGATTGTATTTCTGTCCTATTACCTTCTTTTGTCTTCTCTCCCCACCCAAATCCCACTGAGCAATCTTCTCTTTCTGACTGGTCCTTCTGTTTTGATGTCTCATTTTTCCTTTCTGGTCTTCCTCAATCCTCTTTGTCAAAATGTTGATGGGCTCAGAATTATGCAGGGCCTGTGGGAGTATTAACAACCACTGTGAGGTCATGAATGCACTGGTCAGTTCATGTCTGGGTGACAGTGTCCCAAAGGACTCCTTCCCATCCTGTGGCTCTCACACCCTTTTTGCCCCCTCTTCTACAATGTTTCCCCACCGCAGCTCAGAGAACAATCTCATTGCTAGCCAGAGACGCTTCTCTATGGACATGGCAGTAGACACTGAGGAGACTCAAGACTCCACAAAGCTGAAAAGAGGCCATCGAGAGCTCCTGAGGCTCAGGAAAATTTGCTGTTTAATTGGTGTATTAATTAGTTTTCTTATCTTTGTGAACAAAGACCTGACGGAAATAAATGAAGGGAAGGGAGGTTTGTTTTTGGATCATGGTTTTCGTGAATGCAGTCCATCATGGTAGAGAAGGCATTGCTGCTGAAACAGTTGAGCCCATAGCAGCGGGAGTTTGAGGTGGCTGGTCACACGACAAGAAGAATGCTCAGGCGGGAAGTGGGCCAAGTCCTGCTCCTGGTGGCCGACGTCAGCCTGTTAAGCCCTATGTCCCAGGGGTTTCACAACCTCCAAAAAAAGCACTACTAGCTGGGGGCCAAGTGTTCAAACACATGGGCTCATGGGAACAGTTCATATCTAAACCATAACTTTCTGAAATTAAAAGAGTCAGTAATTAGATTGATTAACATAATTTTTCCACCACTTTCTCTGGTTGCGATTCCTTATATCCTTCCTGATTAACTCAAACATATTGTTGTTGTTATTATTATTATTATTATTAATTTTTTTGGATTTTCTAGGTAGGGCCTTGCTGTAGCCTAGAGTGACCTGGAATTCACTATGTAATCTCGGGGTGGCCTTGAACTTGTGGCAATCCTCCTGTCTCTGCCTCCCAAGTTCTGGGATTAAAGGTGTGTTCCACCACACCTGAAACACATTCTTTGGTAGGCTTTCTCTCACAGAGGAAGGCTCTGCAGTTAACGAATTCTTAATTTTAAAAAATATTAAGACTTTAATTTATGAACATACTGTAATTGCATCATGTTGTATCCCGTTAGCCTCTTGTGTCCTCTCCCCCACTCCCGTACCTGTGAGTACCCTCATTTCCAAGTAGTCCATCCTCTGTTTTGAGAGCTCATTCCTTTTGTTCTCCTCTGTCCTTCATGTCAAAGTGTTGGTGGGCACAGAGCTGCATAGGTCTCGTGAGGGTGACAACACCAGGTAGACATGAATGTATTAGTCAATACCAGGCATGAATTCCAACCCACCCAGCTGGCTTTAACCTAAGCAGAGAGCAGTTGGTTACCCTCATAACTTAGGTGCCACCATTATAGCTGTGGGCACATGTTGCCTGACTGGGTGATTGTATAGCTTGTAGGATCTGCTGTTTGTTAAGACTGTTGATTTTTCTTCCTGTGGTTGTTTGAATGTGAACTATCCCTCCCTCATGTGTTCTGAATGCTTGTTTGGGCTCCTGCAAGTGGTGGCAATTTGGGAGGTGGAGCCTTGATGGAGGAGGTGTGCTACTGGGGGCGGACCTTGAGGTTTATTAGCCCAGCTGCAAGCCCAGTGCGGAGACCACATTCACCATGACGATGTGATGCCCAGCCTCTGCTTTGCCATGCTTTCCTGCCATGATGAGACGCCCCCATCCAGACTGTAAGCTGAAATGACCCTTCCCTCCCATAAGCTGCTTCAAGTCGGGTGTTTTGGCCTAGAAATGAGAAGGTAACTATAGCACTCTCTCAGCAGCATGTACGACTCCAGCACAGAAGCACTTGAAGAGCAGGGAGGTGACTTCCAGTTCAGTCCCAGCTTGATTTCTCAGTGTCCTGCAAATGTAGCATGTGGCGTCTTTAGCAATAGAGTTGGTAACCGAGAACACTGGCAACAGCCTGTATTGTTTTAGGTGCCTGGTGGGCCTCCCTGACCAACAACTCACTAGAAGCCAGCCCTCGGCTGTTGAGTTCTATGGAACAGTGATGGAATATATGAAAGACTGGGAATAGTATTCTATTCATATGCACATACAGCTTTTCCCATACAACATGTAAAAGCCATGAAATAAAAAGATGCAATGAGAAAACAATGGGTAAGCTCTGATGCTTTATCTTTATGGAACCCCCTCCCCCCCGTTAGGCCAGCAGGGCTGCATGCTCCCAGTACCTAGGTTCTCCATGGACAATGATTGTTGGGTTGGTCTGTTATCATCTCAGGTTTCTTTTTGTGAATCTCTACACACCAACAAAACCATCCTTCTTTGTATCTCTCTCTAATTCTTCTATTAAAAAAAATAGGTGTATTTTTAATTTATTTGCAAGAAGAGAGAGAAATAGAGAGAGAGAGAGAATAGGTACTCCAGGGCCTCTAGCCACTACAAATGAACTCCAGATGCATATGCCACTTTGTGCATCTGGCTTTATGTGGGCACTGGGGAATCGAACCTGGGTTGTTAGGCTTTACAGGCAAGCACCTTAACTGCTGAACCATCTCTCCAGCCCTCCCTTTTTATTTTTAACATTAAGAATCTTGTATTTTTTTTAAACTTTTAAAAATATTTTGTATTTATTTATTTATTTGACACAGAAAGAAGGAGAGAGAGAGAGAGAGAGAGAGAGAGAGAGGGAGAGAGAGAGAGAGAGAGAAAGAATGGGTGCGCCAGGGCTTATGGGCACTGGAAATGAACTCCAGATGCTTGCACCCCCTTGTGCATCTGGCTAACGTGGGTCTTGGGGAATTGAATCTGGGTCCTTTGGCTTTGCAGGCAAATGCCTTAATTGCTAAGCCATCCCTCCAGCCCGGAATCTTGTATTTTTATAATGTGTCCATGAAGGTTGTAAGCCCTACCTGGGCTTCACCTTAATTCCTTAGCCACTGTCCCATGTAATTTGAATGTCCCCTTTCCTGACAACTGGCCTTTAAATGCTCCACTCAGCTTCTTTCTTTCCTTCTTCTCGTCTGCTTTTTTCCCCCTTCTCCCCTCTCTCCCTCCTTTTCCTTCTCCTTTCCTTCTCTTCCTGTCCTTTCCTGGGAGGCATGGATTTCTTTGTGGTTGGGTGACTGATTGAATTTTACCTCAGCTAAATTATAGTTGCACGTTCTCGTAATTGCAGAGGGCCACACGGAGAAGCAAAGCATTGACTGCTGTTGTACTGGGATTCCCCAGATGTATAATATCAAATTGATATGAAAAAGCCTCACAATGCATTAATAATAGCATAAAGCGTAACTCAACTTGGCCAAGGGTGAGCAGAGGCCTTATTTTCTTAGCTGCAAAACAAGCTATGGACCTCGGGTGACTAGCATTTATTGTTAGAATGGGTTTTCTATTGCATACTTTCTGAAACACAAAATAAGAAAAGATTTATACTGGATCCTAGCCTCCTCCACCACGCTCTGCGCCACGTACCCACAGAAGCACATGTGAAGTGTGAGAGCGCCGAGTTGTTGTGATTTTTTCCCTCCTCCTTTCCCTCAGTAGCTCAGAATGCAGAGGGTTTTTCTGTAATTCAAAAGCATCCATCCACATCTCGAGGAAGAAACAGGTCACCGGGCTATTTCTTTTATATAGTGTCATTACTTTCTACCAAGTATCTGACAAATACCACTCTTGTGACATCAAAAAAAAAAAAGGAAAAAAAATAAAAATAAAAAAGAAAGAAAATCTGAGGGAAGCCATAGAGCGCTCTTAATATCAGAAAACACCAAGCTATAATGTTATTTTATTTGACAACTTTGTATATGTACGCGTGTGTATGTGCCTGGTCACATAGATACAGGGCAAAGGAAGGCAAATGCGTATTCCTGTATCAAGCACAAGGGACATTTTTGCATCATTATGGCCTGTGCACAAACTTGGCGCATGTTGCTCACGTGGCCAGAGATCCCCTGTTACTCTTCACCTGCACAGGCTGCCTGGGAATAGACTGTAGACTGAATCCAGTAATTTATTAACACAATAGTGTTTCAGTATTGTTTCACAAATAATCACTCCTTTGATCTTTCCCCACAAACTTGGGAGTCCCCTCATTTTCCCCTTGCCATTGGGCAATATAGATGTAAAAACACATAGGTGTAAAAACTCTCCCTGTGGGCAGATGCTGGACACACAGCTCAGTCATGTCTGATTCCAGAGACTGATGCCTTTCTCCTCTCTGCAGTTGGACATCTCAACAGCTCCATGAAGTGGTCAGGCCTGCTTGGCGTCTGCCCCTGTGACCACGGTCCCGGAGGACATTGCACACCAACTCCTTGCTTTCGCAGTGGGGCTGATCTGGTAGTGGACCCTCTTATCCCCATCACCTGCTCCTTAAATAAGGCATGCAAGGAGAGAGCAGGGGCCACACAATAGTACTCCTGATTTGCACACAGGGCGTGACCTGGTTTGTACATACTTGGGCTTCATGAGGAGTTCACGTATATATACCCTTTATGGCTCCAGGTGAGGGAAATGTCTCTGTCTTGCTAGAAGGCTGGGTGGAAAGTTATCACGCTTTACACTGTATAAAATGGCACTGACTTCATGTGGATTAAGAGTGGTAACAGGGGCATGGAGAGATAATGACTCATTGGCTAAGGCACTTGCCCATAAAGCCTAACGATCCAAGTTCAATCCCCTGGTGCCCATGCAAAGTCAGATGCACAAAGTGGCACATACATCTGGAGTTTATTTGCAGTGGCTGGAGGCCTTGGCATGCCCATTATCTCTCTGTGTGTGTCTATCTCTCTTCTGTCTCTCTCTGCTTGCAAATAAATAATTTTTTTTAAAGAGTAGTAATCGATTGCCAGGGAGCCTCATGGACTGCTAGACATGACCTCATGGTGTTGTGTTAAGAGCACAGAATGTGGGCTCAGTTCCTATTCTTCCTGGCTGTTCCTATTTGGCTGTGATGGGTCACCATCTGGGGATCCCTGATGACCTGCCTATGGCCCCTTCCTTGATGTGCATTCGAATCAAGGTAGTTTTAATCTGAGAGGTACTTGGCTAGACACTGGCCCACAGAAGCATGAATATCACCGTGTCTGCCTCGGCAGGACTAAAACTTGTGTCTCACCTAGTCTTATCCAAGATGACTAAAACCAAATAACAACTCCCCAATCCCTCCTCAGCAACAGCAAGATTCCTGTCTATTCCTCAGTTTCCCAGGCTTAGCCCCATGAGTGGACCCTTCTGGAGTTAGTGTTTCTCTCTGGCCCACTAACCAGTCAGATTTCCACCTACACCACCTCAGCCTGCTGGTGCGGCTCCCTCGTATCGAGTCTGGCTCACATCACTGGGCCTGGGGCACATGCGAAAGCTCTTTCTGTCCTTCTTCCCTCCTCCGCTTCTGCCCTTGCTCTCCTCTTCCTTTCCCCCAGAAGCACGTGAGAAAGATTTTCCCATCCCCTCTCCTCCTTCCCAGTCAGGCCGGTTGCTTTCTTTCTCTGCTTTCCCTTAACTCTTTCTAAAATAAATCTCATAATTTACCTCTCTCTCCGTTCGCAATTTCAGTTCTTTGATAAGTCGGACAAGGACCCGAAGCTGTGCTTCATGGGCCTGGCGGGGGGCGGTTGTCTCCTCTGTGGACATCTAATTCCTCTCAGAACTGCAACCCCTGTTATCCCCCTGAGACGTCTTTCCTGATGGACCTGCCCAGTGTGGCTGACGCTGAACTTGTAAGAATTTTCCTCCCTGTGCCCACCACCCTCCTCTACACTTGGACTTTTCTGGGATCAAGGTGAAGACCACACAACAGCACCAAGCAGGCTCTGCCACTCTAGATACCAGAGCGGCATCAGTAAACTCCACCCCCTAGGGTTTATTCCTACCTACACGTTTCTTTTTTAAAAATTTATTTTTGGGGGGGGGGGCTGGAGAGATGGCTTAGCATTTAAGCGCTTGCCTGTGAAGCCTGAGGACCCCAGTTCGAGGCTTGATTCTCCAGGACCCACGTTAGCCAGATGCACAAGGGGGCACACGCGTCTGGAGTTCGTTTGCAGTGGCTGGAGGCCCTGGCTCACCCATTCTCTCTCTTTGTCTATATCTGCCTCTCTCTCTCTCTCTGTCCGTCGCTTTCAAATAAATAAAAATAAACAAAAAAATTAAAAAAAATTATTTATTTTTTTATTTTAGAGAGGGAGTTGGGGGGAGGGGGAGAGAGAGAGAAAAAAAAAACTGGCCTGCCATGGCCTCAGCCACTGCAATCAAACTCCAGATGCTTGTGTCACCTAGTGGGCATGTGTGACCTTCTGCTGGCCTCATCTTTGTGCATCTGGCTTAGGTGGAATCTGGGGAGTTGAACATGGGTCCTTAGGCTTCACAGGCACGCTCCTTAACTGCCAAGCCATCTCTCCAGCCCCCCTAGCTACACATTCTTTCTAATCCAGGCCTCTTTTCTTCAGAATCTACCTAGTAGGGTGCATTAAAGGATTTGTGTTTGGAATGTCACATAAAGGCACATGTGTGGAAGGCTTGGTCCCTAGGACAGCAGTGTGCGTGGGTAAAGAAGGCATTTAGAAGTGGTGGGTGCCTGAGAGATCGAATCTCAGTAACAGATTGATTCCTTGATAGATTCATAGCTTAGTGAGCTATTGAGAGTTGGTGAAAAGGTAGGTAAGGCCCATTTGGAGACAGTAGCATGGTAGGGTCATATTTGTGTGTGTGTGTGTGTGTGTGTGTGTGTGTGTGTGTGTATGCACGTATGTGTGGGCAGGTGCGCATGTACATGTGTGTATATAGCGGTCAGAGGTTGACCTCAGAGTTTTCCTCCATTACTCTACTCTTTCTTTTGCTGAGGCGGGGTCTCTTACCCGAGCCCATAGCTTACTCCTTCAGCTAGTTTAGCTAGTCAACTTCCTCTGGGGAATCTTCTGTCCCCACCTCCTGAGTGCTGGAGTGACAGGTCGTCACCATGTCTATCTGGCATTTAGGTGGGGGCTGGGGATCTGAACACCAGTCCTCCGTCTCCCTAGACCACTCCTAGGACCACACCTTTTTTTTTTTTTTTTTTTTGGTTTTTCAAGGTAGGGTCTCGCTCTAGCCCAGGCTGACCTGGAATTCACTATGTAGTCTCAGGGTGACCTCAAACTCTCAGCGATTCTCCTACCTCTGCCTCCCAGGTGCTGGGATCAAAGGTGTGCGCCACCACTCCCGGCTCTGTAGGAGCATAGTTTAAAAAAAGTATTTTATTTATTTATTTATTTATTTATTTATTTATTTGAGAGAGACAGAAAGAGAGAGAAATAAAAGGAGAAAGAGGCAGATAGAGAATTGGCATGTCAGGGCATTTAGCCACTGCAAATGAACTTTAGACACATACACCACCTTGTGCATCTGGCTTTATGTAGGTATTGGGGAATCCATCCTGGGCCCTTTGGCTTTGCCGGCAGGCACCTTAATGGGTGAACCATCTCTCCAGCCTAGGCCATGCTTTTGAAGGGCATATTTTGACCTCAGCCCATTTCTCCTCCCCATTTCTATCTCTCTCTGCCTCCTGTGTCCTATGAGGTAGGTAGCTTTGCTCCACCAAATGCTTCCTACTGTGAGTTCTGCCTGGCCACAGGCCCAGAAACAACAGAACCAAGGGAGCATGGATTGAAACCTTTTGAAATCATGAACCCAAATAATTTTTCCTCCTTTTCAAGCTGTTTATCTTGGGTACTTTGTCACAGTGACAGAAAGCTGACTAGCCCAGGATTAAACGACGTGTATGAAGTAATTAGTGAAGTGTTCAACCAGTCCTGGTTCCCTTTCTAGCTAACACTGTGCCCCCGGATGCCATAGCACGGTCGACGTAGCTCAGGAGAGGGATCAGCGCCAGCACTGTGGCCCTCAGGCGCATTCAGTGCCTCCGACCTTGACACCCAGGAAGTTGTAGTCTCTCCAAGATGGCTCCTCACTTACCCTTCTGACTTCACCTCAAAGATGGGAACAAAACATGGTGTCACTCGTGTCTGATCACAAGATTAATTTTCTAGTCAGGTTACATGACCCAAGAATCTCTGGCTGTGTGTGTGTTGGGGGGCCGGGGTGTCCCTATGGGATCTTTAGGGGAATTTGTGGGCTCATAGTGCTTTAATAACAGCGCTGAGGTGTTCTCTCTCACACAAGTGAATGCTAGAAATTACATGATAGGAAATACGGCCATAGATTGAATGCAAGTGACATGAGAATCCAGCTGCTTTCTATATGCTTTCTTCCTTCTGAGATGGCAATCTGGGTGCTGTCTCCCTCCCTTCCCTCCCCTCCCCTCCCCTCCCCTCCTTCTTTCCTTCCTTCCTTCCTTCCTTCATTCCTTCCTTCCTTCCTTCCTTCTCTCCTCCTCTTCCACTTCTCCTGTTCTTTTTCTTCCCCCTCCTCCTCTTCCCATGGGGATTCCCTGGGATGACCCTTTCACCAAGAAAATGTGGATCATCTACTATAGTCCATGTTTATCTGTATATTTATTGAAGATTTTGAAGTTTCTTCAAAAAAAGAGGAAAACAAACCACTAAAAGTTCTCATCAAGAAAATGGGTTTTGGCCGGGCGTGGTGGCGCACGCCTTTAATCCCAGCACTCGGGAGGCAGAGGTAGGAGGATCGCCGTGAGTTCGAGGCCACCCTGAGACTCCATAGTGAATTCCAGGTCAGCCTAGGCTAGAGTGAAACCCTACCTCAAAAAACCAAAAAAAAAAAAAAAAAAAAAAAAAAAAAGAAAATGGGTTTTGAAAGGGGCTTTTGGTTTGGGGGTACAGATATGCTCTTCATTATTTTATTGTCTTTGTTGTGAATTATACACTGATGACTGGTGTAGAGCAATAGAAGCCATCACCACTGTCCTTCATCCCCAAATACAAAGACAGCCTCTGACAGTAACAGCCCTCATTTTGTGAGGTGGGCTTGCAAAACACAGATTTTCCTAGGAGATGCCCCTTCAAACTTGAGTCTAGAGGAGATCGGAGTAGCTCTTGCTAACTGAAACCTGCTCCTCCCCGCTGTCATGCTGTGGAGCACTGACCAACTGCAAGACTGGCAGGCAGACCCCAGGGCTCACCCGGGAGCTCCTTTTCAATCTCTCTTCTCTGCCATCCTAAGCCCCGGAGTTCATTATCTAGGAAAGCACATTAAAAATAACGATGAGAAAAGCACTTCAACACCTTTCACAAATCATAATAGTCGGATGCAATTTGTTCTAGATAAAATACGTATTTCTTTTATGGAACAAACATGCAGATGATAAAATTTTGTTTAACGGTAACCATATTATTCTGAGACCTGGTAATGGAATCCTAAACCTCATTGTGGAGTATTTACTTTCCTGGTGGCATAACTGAGCTGATGAAAAGCCTTGGGGGGGTCTTCACGATGTTTCCCTTCCCTCTGCTCATGAGCTAGGCAGCTCTAGAGGGCTGCTCACCAACATGCATGTACCACAGGACACTGTTTTTTCTTTTAGAAATATTTTATTTATTTATCTATTTATAGAGGGAGGGAGGGAGGGAAAGTGAGACAGAGAGAGAGAGAGAGAGAAGATGTGTATACCAGGGCATTGAGCCACTGCAAACAAACTCCAGACATATGCGCCACCTTGTGCATCTGGCTTATGTGGGTACTGGGGAATCAAACCTGGGTCCTTAAGGCTTCCCATGCAAGCACCTCAATTGCTAAGCCATCTCTGCAGCCCAATGCTGGGTGTTTTAATCCAAACCCAGAATAACAGGCTTCCCTCACGGAGCATGGAGCCAGGCCTGGTCATGATAGGGAAGGGCTGGAGCTGGGCCTCTGAGTTGGTGACTCTAGCTGGCTAGCTTGTGGCTGAGATCTGTGGAGCAAGAATAGTTGGAGCTGGGGGCCAGGGCAGCGTGTGTCTGCTTCCTTCAGGGGCTCGAGCTGCTCCCAGGTCACAGGTCTGAAGCAGCCTGGATCTCAGCCAGAGTCACATTCTTCCCATCTTGAGCCCTGCCAACCAGACCACGAAGCACTTGCATTCTTTTGAGGGATAAAGATAACGGGTTGGGAAGATGGTTCAGTCAGTAAAGTGCTTACTCAGCAAGCATGAGGACCCTGAATCCTCGTGAAAAGCCAGTGGTGGTGGTGCCTGCCTGTAACCCCAGCTCCAGGGAGGCAGAGACAGGAGGATCCCCGAGGCTTGCTGGCCAACCAGTCTAGCTTAATTGTCAAGCTGCAAGCCAATGAAAGGCCCTGCTTAAAAAAAAAGAGGGAGGGAGAAGTGCACAGGGTGATGCACACCTTTAATCCCAGCACTCAGGTAGGCCAAGGTAGGAGGATTGCTATGAGTTTGATGGCAGCCTGGGACTACAGAGTGAGTTCCAGGTCAACCTGGGATAGAGTGAGACCTACGAAAGAAAGAAAGAAAGAAAGAAAGAAAGAAAGAAAGAAAGAAAGAAGGAAGGAAGGAAGGAAGGAAGGAAGAAAGGACAGGGAAAAAGAGTGGGCAATGTCTGAGGAATAATGCCCAAGGTTGTCCTCTGACCTCTACAAGCATTCACACACAGATCAGTGCATGCAACACACACACACACACACACACACACACACACACTCACAAGCTTTCCTTCCTCTCCAAGTCTTACTGGCCAAGTTGGTGCCACACTGCCTGAGCCTACGCCATCTCTTTACTTGGATGGTTGAAATTCACCTCTGGGAGCTAGATTGTGGTGTCCACTCTTAAAGGATGTCCCCTTGTAGGAGAAATGACCAGCTTCCTGTTTGGAAGGAGAAAAGGCGAGGCCCGCCTGAGGAATCTGTCACGGAGCCTGACATGGAAATCAAATCGGGGGGCGCCCGTGGCTGGGAGGGGAAGCTCGGGCACAGCAGAGGGTGCCACTGCCAGGCCCAGAGGAGACCCGGGAGAGGAGCAGAGAAGCCAGGCCGCCTAGTGCCCAGCTTACGTTGCGGTTAGGGTGGCAGAACCAGACAAGGGAGGCTTCGGGCATGGAAGGGTGCTTATGAGCACTGTGCAAGATGCTTTATTTCAATTTCAGTCCAAGCTGGTTCTGTCAGTCTTATCTGAGCAGGGTCTTCACGCCACGGAATCCATGTTTCTCCACGAGGTTTTCGGTGTCTTTCATCTTGCTGAGGCAGGGCAGGTGAGGTCGTCCTATGCCTCTCACCAGGGATATCCGAGTGGGCACCATTGTTAGGAGACAAAGCTGGTGTCGCAAGATACCACGATCAGCAGACGTAGCTCTTGATTTTGAGATTCTCCAATTGGGCACCAGTGACAGCCATCTGCTGTCTTCATTGAGATGTTTGCTGGAAGTCTGGGTGAACTAGTCGGTGGTATTTTGTCACGGTTACAGATACTCTTTCTTTTCTTTCTGGTGTAGAGTCTCACTCTAGCCCAGGCTGACCTGGAATTCACTCTTTCATCTCAGGGTGGCCTCAAACTCACGGCGATCCTCCTACCTCGGCCTCCCGAGTGCTGGGACTTAAGTCGTGCGCCACCACGCCCGGCCTATAGATATTTATGAGTGAGCAAAATTCTAATAGCTTGGGTTCCTTCTTGTCCTTGCTATCCATGTCACCTTCATTTCTTGTTCATATGAAAAAGTGAGTGACAGACACAGCCTCCCCACCTTGGAGCTGTCGTTTTGCACTCACTTGGCTGAAACACTCAGGTGGCTCTGAGGTTAGCGAGGACAGCGATGACCCGAGGATGTCACTGGCCAAAGTGGCTTCTGTTTGTTACTAAAGCGCAACATGTACAACATATAAGCGAGTGTGGTGGTAACATGCCTGTGATCTCAGCATTTGGGAGAAGGTCCAGCCTTAGCCACATAGGGAGTGAGAGGCTAGCCTGGGCTACATGACAGCCTGTTTCCGTCCTGAGATGGCTCAGTGGATAAAGAACTTGTCACACAAGCGTGAGCACCCAAGTTCAGATCCCTAGTGCCTACGTCAAGCCAGATGCTGAAGTGAGTGTCTGTAATTCCAACATGCCTGGAATGACAAGGGAAGCAAGCAGAGACAGGAGAATCACCTGGAAGCTCATGGTCCAGCCAGCCTGGTGAACGCGGCTGTCAACAGCCAGCGAGAAACTCTGCCTCACGCGAGGTGGAAGGCGAGTACCAACACTGACGCTGTCCTCTGACCTCCACACGTGCTTGGTGGCATATGCAAACCTGCAGATTATGCACATGAACCTTTGCACACACATATACATACAGAAAGCACAATAAAAACAAACAGAGCTGGGCGTGGTGGCACACACCTTTAACCCCAGCACTTGGGAGGCAGAGGCAGGAGGATTGCCGTCAGTTGGAGGCCACCCTGAGACTAGACAGTGAATTCCAGGTCAGCCTGGGCTAGAGTGAGACCCTACCTTGAAAAACCAAAAAAAACCAAAAACAAACAAACAAACAAAAACACACAGATTTTGTCATTTTTTTTTCCCACACAGTGAGGTGATGGTAAAACTTTCTGGAAAAGGCTTAGGAAGCACACATCATTCTGGGGTAGTTTCTCTGAGAAGCACACTTGGTAGCAATGCCTATGTGATGCAAAATCCCAAACAGCCTAAGAGTTCACTGAAAGGTTTGGGGCTGGAGAGATGGCTCAGCGGTTAAAGGCGTGTGCTTGCAAAGCTGATGGCCTGGGTTTGATTCCCCAGCACCCACATAAAGCCAGATGCACCAGGGGGTGCATGTGTCTGGAGTTCATTTGTAGTGGCAGGACGCCCTGGTGTGCCATATTCACTGTACTTCTCTGTCTCTGCCTTGTTCTCTATCTCTCTCATAAATAAAAATAATAATAAAACCTGGTGGGGGAAAGGCAATTAGTTTTTCACTGAAAGGCAATTAGTTGAGGCTCCATTTTGTATCTTGGATTAAAGAACGTTGAATTGCTGTAGTGACTGTCTCTAAGGAGAGAGAAAATAAAAGGAAGAGGGAAAAAAAAATGCATCGTACTCTGAGGGTCAAGTTTGAAACCTGTTTGTCAGGTAAATTTGCTAAGTCTTTAAATAAAAATTCCCAGGGTGAAAGGGTGGTGGCTGTTTATGTGGAACTACCATTGAATGGTCTGTTGAGCGGGGCCCTGACCAATTAACCAAAGAAGGCAGGCCTACCCGGAGACGCTCCCACACGCAGATCAATTACCTGGATATGTCATTTCTCGCCTACATGGCTCCCGTTTCCAGTCATGGGGTGCTACCCTTTATGACTTTTATGACACAGAGTTCCTGTCATACACATGCTAGGGTGGTGGCCTCATCAGGAAGAGGCTCTCGTGGGGTCCATGTGCAAGGCAGGAGCTGTGGACACTGGCTGGCGGGTCACGGGGTGCGCTTCTCCCCCACCTCCTCGCAGGACAGCCACAGGGGAAGTCCTAAGCCCTCTGGGAACACGAGAGGCAGATAGACTGTCAAGTCCATAAAAAAGGTAACAGCCTCCCTTCCATAATTATATACCCATAAAAAATAATAAAGAGGATACGGGGCCAGAATTTTATGGCATTTATGCTAATTTGCTGTTGAACACTCCTTCTGAAGTGAGTCACAGGTTGCTTGGAAGTCACTGGCTTGTCTATTCCTTTTAATGCAAACTTCTAGAAGTTCGTTTACCGTGTGTGTAGGTGGTCCAGGGAAACTGTGCACCAAGCCATCGCGTTTCGCTGATCTGTATTCCATTCAGGTCATGATTGAGTTCTTTGGCTGTGTGAGCTTCCTAATGATTGCAGCAACAACGCAAAATTAACTTTCCTCCTAGCACAGGGTTAGCAACATGTTCTTATGAACTTTCCAAGGCTCTTCTTCAGTGGGAGGGAGAAAATATTCCCAGGTGGGAATTGCATGGAAAAAAAAAAAAAAAAAAAAAAAAAAAAACAACCCAAAATGCCACTTGTTACTCTCGGCAGGGTTATTTACCTCCACAGTGACATCTACGTGGAGAGCACATTTCCAAAGTGCTTGACATATTCTCCACTGTGCAGGGAACATGGAGTTCCTTTGATCGCTAATATGACAAATTGGCTGAGATGTGAGCATGAGTGCCCGTGTGTGTCCTGTTGCTTCATGGTGGGTGGTGGCCCGCGAGGTGTTAAGGCAAGAAGCAACCTGTTTCAAGGCCATGCCGATTCCACAGCCTACCCTCCTGCTTGCTACTAGAAGCATCCTCCGAGACCGGCAGCCAAGACCAAGACCGACCGAGGCTGGTGGCTCGGTCTGTCACATTCTGGCTTTTGTTCCATTTAAATTCACCTTCTTGCAGAGCTTGTGATCTCACTTAGAATTAAACCCACTATTTAGTATTTCATTCTTGGGGGGTTTTGAAGTAGGGTCTCACTCTAGCCCAGGCTGACCTAGAATTCACTATGTAGTCTCAGGCCGGTCTCAACCTCACAGCGATCCTCCTATCTCTGCCTCCCCAGTGCTGGGATTAAAGGTGCGCACCACCAAGCCTGGCCTAAATCATCTCTTTAAACAAATGCCTGGAGACACCTACTTATGTAGTTAAAAATGACAATGTTGGGCTGGAGAGATGGCTTAGCGGTTAAGCGCTTGCCTGTGAAGCCTAAGGACCCCAGTTCGAGGCTTGATTCTCCAGGTCCCACGTTAGCCAGATGCACAAGGGGGCGCACGCATCTGGAGTTCGTTTGCAGTGGCTGGAGGCCCTGGCGCGCCCATTCTCTCTCTGTCTCTCCATCTGCCTCTTTCTCTCTCTATCACTCTCAAATAAATAAAAATGAACAAAAAAAAATTTAAAAAAAAATGACAATGTTGACTATATTGACTGTTTGTTTTCTTCCTCTCTTGTGTGTAACTTCCTGCATGCTGTCTACCATGTCCTGTGTCTTTGTATGTGAACTAAGGCAGCCATCTCCAGGGAGATGGGTATGTCAGTCCTGCCTGTTGATCCTGGGCCTCTTTTGAGATCTATGTTGATTTGACTATGGAAAAACGCAGTGTTTTCATGACAGAAACCATGCTTATAACACCCTTGATTGAGCAAATGAGGGCTTGGCTGGAGAGATGGCTCAGCAGTTGCTTGCAAAGCCTGATGGTGTGAGTTCAATTCCCCGGTACCCACATAAAGCCGTATACACGCATAAGTGGCAAATACAGAAATGAAAATGCTTCACAAAAGGGGAAGGGGTGTATGCATGGCCGCAGGTCCTTGGGGCTGTGAGCAGGAATGTCTCACCCTGGCATCTAATGACAATCCCACCATGAGGATGGCTTCCACCAGCAAGAAGTGGGGAAAGGCACAAGGAATGCCAGTAGACCTTTGATATCGAAGCGTTGGGTCAGTGGTTGTCCTGATAACACATATTCACAATCTGGCAGGTGTAAGGGCCCACGTAGGCATGAGGGACTGGATAGAAGAAAAAGTTGATTTACTATGATCTCAAAAGCATGGCCTCCTGAGATGTGTTCTTCAGCTCTATTAATTTTGGAGAGCTGTCTGGGATTAACCCATCTGTTTCAAGGTTGACTGTCTTCACACATAGGAAACGGGTATCTCTGTTTGGGTTTTCCTCTTTGTGTTCATGATCGATAAACTACGAAATGCAAAGCTGGCGAAATGGCTCTAGAACCTTAGCGTGAAACCTCTTCCAGGCTGCAGGTTTGGTAGACATGACGTATTAGCCACGTCCTTTGCAGGGAGGGCTTGGAAACTCCACTACTCCGTGTGTCTTGTTCTGAATTCAATGGCAGAAAGACAGCAACCATCCAAGAATGTGCATTTGTGGAAATGGAACGCTGTGTGGTAAAGGTGGAATGCTGTGTGCATGTGCGGTCTGGGGAGGGGTCCTTCTTCAATCTCTGTCCTGCATTTTCTTTACAGAGCATCATCTAAGTAGGTGCCTTGCTGAATCTGAACACAACTATGCTGTTAAGTGCCATTTTTTTTGTTTCTGCAACTTTATTTCTTCATAGAAAAGAGCACATAGGGCTGGAGAGATGGCTTAGCAGTTAAGGTGTTTGCCTGCAAAGCCAAAGGACTGAGGTTTGATTCCCCAGGACCCAGTTAAAGCCAGATACACAAGGAGGTGCATGCATCTGGAGTTCATTTGCAGTAGCTGGAGGCCCTGGTGCACCCATTCTCTCTCTCTGTAAATAAAAAAAAAGTAAATAAAAAAAGATATTAAAAAAGGAGTGCATATTTTTTTTTCTTCTGATAGGTTTGGATATATAACAGCTTGCTTTGTAAATCTGGTTTGGATGTTCCATGTTGAAAATTCTGTGACTTCAGACAATTTCTTAGTCACTTGTTTATCTTTCCATATTACTAATAAGGCCATTATTTATATTTCTTTGGATACAAAGTATCCTGTGGGGGCTGGAGAGATGATTTAGCGGTTAAGCGCTTGCCTGTGAAGCCTAAGAACCCCGGTTCGAGGCTCGATTCCCCAGGACCCACGTTAGCCAGATGCACAAGGGGGCGCACGCGTCTGGAGTTCGTTTGCAGTGGCTGGAGGCCCTGGCGCACCCATTCTCTCTCTGTCTATATCTGCCTCTCTCTCTCTCTGTCCGTCGCTTTCAAATAAATAAAAATAAACAAAAAAAATTAAAAAAAACAACAAAGTATCCTGTGGCATCAGCTCACCTCCAAAGGCCTGTTGCCTCACAGCACGCAACGTGTGCTGTGGGGAAGTGGTGGTCGTGGTGCACATAGGTGGAGATGAATTGCCGCTCTGCCCACCTTTTCTTCCCTGCCTCTCTGTTGGGTTGCTAAGACTTTGCCAGACACTTGGTCAAGGATTAGTGTTACCATGGTTACCCGAGAGTCGCCCCATGGGGTGGATGACATCCTAGCACTGTTCTTCCATCCAAACTTTTTTGATTGCTTGATCTTGTCCAGGTAGATTTTTAAACACTTCCCTCTATGGACATGTTTATTATTTTAGAAAAAAGGTACATGTTTATACCAATAATAAAACATACATAATATATATAAATGAAAATGACTATGTTAGTCAAATGAGATGGAATATTAGGCAAATGTTTCAAGCTGACTAATTATACCTAATTATGAAAATAAAATATATATATAGTTTTTTTTTCTGAGGTAGGGTCTCACTCTAGCCCAGGCTGACCTGGAATTCACTATGGAGTCTCAGGGTGGCCTCGAACTCACAGCGATCCACGTACCTCTGCCTCCCAAGTGCTGCGATTAAAGGCATGCGCCACCACGCCCGGCTTATATATAGTTTTTTTGAGGTAGGGTCTCACTTTAGCCCAGGCTGACCTGGAATTCACTCTGTAGTCTCAGGGTGGCCTTGAACTCATGATCCTCCTATCTCTGCCTCCCCAGTGCTGGGATTAAAGGTGTGTGCCACCACGCCCGGCTTAATTATACAATTTTTTTTCTTTCACCTTATAGATGTTTTCTCTGTGTTCTGGATGCAAGGTGTCATTTTAGTTATAATGCCTTCTGTAATCATTAATTTCTTAATGTATAATATGAACTCAGGGTGGGATCTATCTTTGAATGGTGGGAGATAGGCCAATATTTCTATTTTTGTTTTTTTAATATTTTCATTTATTTGAGATAGAAAGAAAGAGACAGACACAGAGAGTAAGTGAGTGAGAGAGAGAGAGAGAGAGAGTTTGGGTACACCAGGACCTCCTGCCACTGCAAATGAACTCCATATGCATGTGCCATTTTGTGCATCTGGCTTTATGTGGGTACTGGGGAATCAAACCTACGCATCAGGCTTTGTAAGCAAGTGTTTTTAACTGCTGAGCCATCTCTCCAACCCTTTTTTATTTTTGAGACAAGGTTTCACACTGTAGTTCAGGCTGACCTCAAACTCATGGCAGTCCTCCTGCCTGTGCCTCTCAGAATCCTGGGATTGTGGGTTCAAGCCATCAAACACAGCTGTTTTCCTTTCTTGTGTTTTGTGATTTGGGTGAGTGGAGAAGAGTCCCTACAGTGCTCTTGGTACTAGTAGACTTGGCGCCAACAGTGCCGCCTTTGAGTATTGTATTCTTTGTAGAAATCTCTTCCTAAGCTACCTGCCCAAGCTAATCTGCAAGTCCATTTTAACTAATTGCAGGTACGTGTGATGACTTGCCAATTAGCTTTCTGTGGCAGGTACTGTGGTATGTCATGGATGACCTGGTTGGGGTGTGGGCCTTCCCTTTGGGTGGCTGCCATTTCAACCATTAAATGGAGTGTTCTCCCTCACTGCAGGTCTGTAGCCAGATGTCCATGCTGTAAAGCGCTTTATCATTTCCTAGCCAAGCAGCCCTGAGCAAGTGATGCCCACCTCTCTACACCTCACTTTCCCCTTCTGCAAATGAGGGTAGCGACAGTGTTCACCACTTAATATTTGTGAGGTAGCCGGGCATGCCTTTAATCCTAGTGCTCAGGAGGCAGAGGCAGAGGCAGAGGCAGGAGGCTCGCCGTGAGTTTGTGGTCAGCCTGAGACTACATGGTGACTTCCAGGTCAGCCTGGGCTAGAGTGAGACCCTGCCTTGAAAAATAAAAAAAAAATTAAAAAATAAATAAAATGTGAGGTATAGCAACTGGAAGGAAACACCTGTAACAATGTCTAAACAGAATGTGTGTGATGAGGGAAACCGTTCTCACTGCCCCTGGTGTTAGTGGTGTCACTATCATTACTTGATTCCTAATCAGTCCTTCATATTGAACTTGCATCTAAGTCACGGTGGTAAAATAAGACAGATTGAGATACAAACCTCAGGCATTTAATTTAGAAAGCCGGAACCTGGTTAGAATTCATGTGGGTGCTTTGCGTACAAAATGAATTATTCTTTCTTAAATCATCACATTTATTTATTTGCAAGGAGGGAGAGAAAAAGATAGCAAGAGAGAATGAGAATGGGCATGCCAGGGCCTAGTGCCAATGCAAACATACTCCGGACACATGCACCATTTTGTGCAGCTGGCTACCTGGCTTTACATGGGCACTGGAGAATTGAACCCAGGCCGTCAGGCTTTGCCAGCAAGTGCCTTTAGCCACTGAGCCATCTCTCCAGCCCCAAAATGAATTTTTCTTTACTTTTTCCTCTTTTTTTTTTTTAACACATGGTCTCATGTAGCCCAGGCTGGCCTAAAACTCAGTCCACAGCAGAAAAGGACCTTGTATTCCTGATCTTCTTGACCCTATGTTGTGTGTGGTAGGGTTACAGGCGCACACCACTGTGACTGGCTCAAAAATAAATTCTCTGCTTACAGAAACAGAAGAGTCACTGTGGGGGACCCTTTCTCTCCCCGCTTTTCCTCAGCCTTTACCATGGTCCCCTAGCGCTACCTGACCTGTTTCAGCCAGCACAACGGAGCAAGGTCCTCCTTGGGCCCATGCGGTTTATTATGCCTGAGATGCCGCCGCATTCCCTCTCGCCTGCTTGATATTCTAGCTCCAAGTTTTCATCCTTGAAAACCGCAGTAAGGAGATGCCAATACTAAAAAAAGATATCTCTGCCTTTGAATAAAGTAAAAGGCAGGGTAATTTTTGATTAACTGTGCTGACAACACGAAACCCTCTTCTGACTGCACTTGCTGGTTGAACTGAGGCTTGGCGGCGAGCAGAGCTGTAGGTGTGGTAATTAATAACGCGCCATCTGAAGACTCCAGACTTCTCAAGACAACAGCGGGCTGATGATCACTTTTGTGTCTATCTCTGTCGCTATCTCCCGCTCTGTTCTTTAAAAGTTGCCTGGTACAAATGCTCTCCAGCTGTTGAGAAATTGTTTTTCATCTGGAGCCGGCAATTGTTCTTAAGAGATTGATTCAAATGCATAAGGAGTCCCAGGGACTAGTATTTGCATTTGCAGCAATAATTATTCGATGCTAAAACTGTGGCTACATGAGGCAAGAATTTCTAATTATTCTCTATTATTTGGACTCCACTCTTTTTATCTAGCTCGCTCTCCCTTCTGCACAAGCTGCTGAGCACTGCAGTACTGCATAGACCGCAGGACACCGCGAGTGTGTCTGGTCCCAGCAGCCCCTAAGCTGAAGTCACAGGGACATCTGTGATTTTGCCTCTGACTTGTTTGGTTCATTCAAGGTTCTCTGAACGGATATCAGCTCAAAGCACCACTGACGGATAACTACATTAGTTACTTTCTCGTTGCTGGGACAAAATACCTGACCAGAAGCGATATGGGCTGAAGAGATGGCTTAGCAGTGACAGGTGCTTGCAAAGCCTGATGGCTTGGGTTTAATTCTCCAGTAGAGCTTGATGCGCAAAGTGGCACACGTGTCTGGAGTTCATTACAGTGGCACGAGGCCCAGGTGCACCCATTCTCTCTCTCCCTCTCTCTCTCTCATTTTGCTTGCAAATATATAAAATATTTTAAAAAGAAGAAGGGCTGGAGAGATGGCTTAGTGATTAGGGCACTTGCCTGCAAAGCCAAAGGACCCAGGTTCAATTCTCCAGTGCCCACGTAGGCCAGATACAAAAGGTGGCACCTGCGTCTGGAGTTCGTTTGCAGCAGCTGAAGGCCCTGGTGTGCCCAATTTATCCCTCTCTGTCTGTCTGCCCACCTCTCAAATAAATAAAATAAATTTAAAGAAGAAGAAATTTGAAGAAAAAAAGCTGTTTCTGCACAGCTGGCTTTATGTAGGTGCTGGGCATCTAGCTTTTGGCTGGCAGGCTTGTGGCACAAGTGCATTTAACCACTGAGCCATCTCCCCAGCCCAAGAGATACTCTTTTAAACAGCTGAGTTGGCATGAACAAGGCACAAATATATTCTGTATGTGGGAATTCTCAGCTAAGCCCAGTTGCTCTGTCTGATTAGGGGACATTTTGGTTTCTAGAACATGTGTATTTGAGAACTTATTAATGGAGCTTCCTAGAAAGATTGTGTATGGTGTTCAGGCTCAGCTCTTATCCAACTGATCAGTACAAAAGATCTCTAATTTAGATGCCATTTATGCAATGTCTGTAACATTGCAATGGGCACTGGTTAGTTACAACACCCAGTGAGTGGGAAATTGACACATTAGGTTTGGACAAGACCAGACGGACTTTTCTAAGCCAGGGGACAAACACCAATCATTCCATTTTCCTTTTTGTCTCTCATCATCTGGCCTGTAGGATGGCACCACAGTGTAGCATGTCACTGTAGTACCGAGTAGGGACAAGTCACAGGAGTACCGAGTAGGGACATGTCACAGGAGTACCGAGTAGGGACTTCTGCTTCCTTCTTGCATTGAGAATTCTAACATAACCCTGGAGATATTGTCTCTTTTTCCTTTTGTGCACACTTGTGCGTGTGCTTGGGTGCGTGTGTGTGTTTGTACAGTGTGACTGTAGTGTTTGAATGTGTGGTGTGCAGACACATGCTCTTAGTGAACATGTGTGTGTGCACGTGTAGAGGTCAGGGTAGAAAATTGGGTGTCCTGTGCTCTCTCTCTTCCCCTTTGTTTCACTGGGATGAAGTCTCTCGCTGAACCTGGAGCTTCCACTTTTCAGTCAGGCTGCCTGAGCAGCGAGCCTCAACCATTCTCTGGTCTCCTGCCCACACCTGGCTTTTCATGTTGGGACTGGGGATAGAACTGGGGTTCTCATGATTACGAAGCAAGCACTCTTGCTCACTGAGCCATCTCCCCAGCCCTCCAGATATATATATATATATATATATATATATATATATATATATATATATTGCTTTTAAAAATGTTTTATTTCTTTATTTGAGAGAAAGATAGAAAAAGAGGAAGATAGAGAGAGAATGGGCATGCCAGGGCATCTAGTCATTGCAAACGAACTCCAGACACCTGTACCAGTTTGTGCATCTGGCTTATGTGGTTACTGTGGAATCAAATCTGGGTCCTTTGGCTTTGCTGGCAAGCCTCTTAATTGGTAAGTAATCTCTCCAGCCCCTATTTGATTTTAAATTAGAGAACTCTTAAAAAAAAAAAAAGATAACTAGCCAGGCGTGGTGGCACATGCCTTTAATCCCAGCACTCGGGATGCAGAGGGAAGAGGATTGCTGTGAGTTCGAGGCCACCCTGAGACTACACAGTGAATTCCAGGTCAGCCTGGGCTAGAGCGAGACCCTACCTCAAACAACAACAACAACAACAACAAAAATTGAAAAAAAAAAAAAAGATAACTAAAACAAAATGGTCCCTGTTCCCCTTTTTGTAAGTAGGAGATGTGCTGAGGTCCTTCCAGTATCTCCTGGGAAATGCTGAGTTGGTAGCATCGAGAGCCAGGCATGCCATGGCTTCTCTATCTCTAGTGGCCTTGGGCCATGCCCAGGTTTTTAAAAATTATATATATATATAAAGAGATATATAATATCTAAATATATAATATAACAACCCAGTGGGTTGTACTCATACCCCCTTTCGCTGCCCCCATCCCACTGAGGGCCCTCCTCAGTGGGCCCATGATTGCACCAGTCAGTCTCCGTGTGGGGGACGATGACTCAAGTGGATACACCCTGTGGCTCTTACAGTCTTTTGGCCCTCTCTTCTGCAATGTTCCCTGAGTCTCGGCAGGCATGCTACGAGTCTCCTTCAGTGTTGAGCTCTCTGCATCCTCTGAATTTCTGCTTTGATGAGTTTTGAGTCTCCTCAGTGTCTACCTCTATCTCCCTGGAGGAGGTTGTCAGGCTAGCAGTGAGAGCAGCATTTGTATTTAAATCACCACTTTCTCTATGGCGTCTTCTGGGCTTCTTATCTGGATAGTAAAGTCATAATCATGTTGTGTCATCTCAGCAGCGGTGACTCTGCTCAGCGTAGGCCTTTGGATATGCACAGCAAGACCAAAATGGCCACCAAGGGGCTCAAGCTTGGGGGAGGGTGTTACTCCGAACTGTTTTGAAACCCTGTCATAGACCATGTATACTCACAGGAGCAGAGAGAAGTTCAGTGACTTGTGCTCCAACTGTGACCCTGTCCCTGCTCCTCCTCTCCCTCCCCAGTGCTTAGGAACACTTTCCAGATACTGGCACACTTCATCCATGAATGCTTCCACATTTTCCTACAAGAATCAAAAAACGACTAAGCCATCTCTCCAGCCCTTTCAGACTGTTCTGCTCCCATCCCTAGCACTGCCTTTCACTCAGCCTACGCCCCCTGGCTTAACACCAAATGGTCAGCAGCAAACAGAACATGGAATTGATAGATATATGTAAGCAACCACTCTGGACTCAAGTTAGACACGGGCATGACCCAGAACGCATTTCAGTTGCTTCTGTAAGCATGTTTCACATTGGTTTGGAAGGCCTGGATGGGCCCAAGGACCAGCTCCGAAATTTCAAACTTTCTTAAGTCCCTGTCAGAGACAAAGAAGACCATTGAAAGACTGGACTCTTTGCTACCAAGATCTAGGGTACTGTGAGTGAAGGCCTTTAAGAAGAGGGAGACTTGGATTACAGACACCGCGCCCCCACCCCCAGGGTGGTGCTCACGCAGTGGGAACAGAGGCTGGCCTCCTGTGGGTTGGGCTGTGACCAGTTCTGGGCTGACCCCGAAGGGCTTGGATACCCGTGTCCATGTGTGTAAACCCCTCAGGGACTCTTTCATCTTGCTAGGCCTGTTTTGCATCCTTGCAGGTAATGAAATTTAAAGCCAGTGTCCAGAGACTTTTCTGTTACTGTGATTAATTTTCCATCTCACACCAGCTGCCTCCTGATCTGGCTTCTTGGGTCTGAGGAGGTTTTATTCTTTAGTCCTGTTGACCAAGCTGGCTGGTCTCGGAGTGGTCCAGGGGTTGAGGTGTGAGTGGGGGGTCACCTCTCCATACTTACATCCCCTGAACTCACGGGATTTTGTCTCTCCACACACGGTATTTCCTTGCACTTGAAACTCCTTTAATTAATCTCTTGAGGAGGGAGGTGTCTTGAAAATGTGACAGGCACTCATGAGAGAGATAATGGATTGATGGTGAGCACGTGAGGGAGCCTGTCGAGGTAGGGTATGTTCAACAGGATTTGGGTAAGAGCAAGCCTTCCAGGACCAAAAGAGAAAAAAAGAAAGAAAAAAAAAAATGAAAGAGGCATTTAATTGGAACACTTAGCAATCACAAAACCAAGACAGAGGTTAAATTGTTTTGAGCAAAAGAAATTAATACATTAAAGGTTACACTTCCAACTGTGAGGCAGTGAGCTGGGCTCTCCGGCAGTGGTGTCAGCATTACATAAGGCAGGAGAAATGGCTCTGAAGTGATTGTGGGATCATTAACGGAAGGCAAGGCAGAGCAAGACACTTCCCAGCAGGAGGGTGTGAGGAAGAATCAAGACGTGGAGGGAGCTCATTTAGAATGAATTGCAGACCATAAACATTTGGAAGCACTAAGTGTAGAGTTCTATCTGTTATCTAATGACTCGGAGATTAGCAAGCTAGTGATGACTTTCAGAAAAAGGCATCGAGGTTGGAGGAGGTTGTTTGCCTGCTGTCCCTGCCCCCCCCCAACCACATACACAAAGGCATTTTTTTCAGTTGGGGGGGGATCTCTTATCTTTGTAAATCAGCACAATTTAAGCAACTTCAGCTGACAGTTTTCAGCTCTACAATTACACATTGGCCCCGATTTCATCAGAAGGATTTGGAAGGGCCCTGTTGAAGCAGCCAGGTGGGGAGAAGGAGACAGAAGTCCACACACTGCACTGCAAACGGACTCCTCATTTAGTCTTCAGAAAGATCCAGAAGGCACCATCGAGAATATTTTGCAAGTAAATCCTTCGAAACGAAATCATGTATTGTGCGGGTCTGGGAATCTCCATTTGTTAGTGCTGTCATCGCGTGGTTTGATAGGTAGAGAGAACACACGAACGTCACAGGCCACCCTTGATGTTGGTGTTCCCATAGCCCTTGCACACCCTTCTCCCCTCAAGAAGAGAAAAATAAACTTGAAACTCGAATGATGGCCATGTGTGAACTCTCTAATCTTCCAGAATATTCAGTGCCTATTTCCAAATGCCCTTCACTTTGTGGCTCATCCAAGTCAAAGATGGTGGAAAGACATCAAGCCCTGTGACTAGCCCTGACACCCAGGCCTCTAAAGTGCTTCTTCAGAAAACAAATGTGGCTCCAGTAATATGTTGTCCTTCCCGAAAGAGCAAAGAGCTTGGAGCCACTCTGGAAGCCCCGCAAGGAGCCGACAAGGCTTCTTAATGGCTTTTACAAGTGAAGGCTTCCCCTGGGCAGCGCAAGGCCAGCACTCCATTACTCCAAGGGGAGGCACGCACGTGGGCGGCCCTCTGTGACCCACCGCCGCCGCGTCTCCTATCCAAGCACCCACGAGAAACCCAGGAGTGGGCAAAGCCTGCTGGATTCTCTCTAAATGCTTCCTGGCCTTGGCTCTTGTTGTCTGTCTTTCATGTTTTTATTAATGCGAAGTTTTGAAAGCAAGCCCACATAGCACTGTGAGATGTGAGGAGGAAAGGGGCTGGAATTATGCCGCTGGTCACAGGGCACCAAGTTCATCTCATCACCGATTTCATAGAGACACGAGCTTGTTCCAAACAAAACGCTATGTGCAGTCTGGAGAGATGGCTTTGTGGTTAAGGTGCTTGCTTGTGAAGCCTAAGAACTCATGTTCGAATCTCCAGGTCCCACACAGCTGGATGCACAGTGACTCAAAGCGTGCAATGTTGCACGTGTGCACAAGGGGGCACACGCATCTGGAGTTCATTTGCAGTGGCTGAAAGCCCTGGCATGCCCATTCTCTTTCTGTCTCCCTCTCTCTCTCTCTCGCGCTCTCTCTGTCTCTCTCTCTCAAAATAAATAATAAAAAAATTAAAAATTAGAAAAAAAGTGTGCCACTTTTTAAGCACAGTCTCACTGGGCTGTAGCAGTCAGTTTCTTGAGGTTCCCGAGGGTGTTACTAGTATCACATTTAATGGACTTTCTTTCTTAGACGATCATTTACAAACCTATGTTATCCTTTGGGCTCAGATTGCCTCGGGTCTGCTGATGCCACAGCCTCTTCACTTCATCCAGCACTGAGCCTACCAAGCCGATGCTCAAAATGGGAAGCAGAAGTCCACTGTTAGCTATCCTTCAAGGTACCAGGCAGGTGAGGCCGGCTTCCTCTTCTTTTTTTTAGCAACCAATGAGTGGAAACATGATCAAAGGAAAGCAAATGAGAAATCTGAATAATTATTAGCATTAAGGATATTCACGTGATGGTCACTATGAAAGGTCACCATAGGACTTTGAGGAGTCTTCTTTAGGACAACTACTCATCTGTCCTCTAAATTTCAATTCTATCTATCTATCTACTTATCTATCTATCAATCTATCAATCTATCTATCATCTATCTTCTATCTATCTATCTATCTATCATCTATCTATCAATCTATCATCTATCTATCTATCATGTATCTATCTATCATGTATCTATCTGTCATGTATCTATCTATCTATCATCTATCTATGTATCTTTAAGGAGAGAGAGAGAATGAGAATGGGCACATCAGGGCCTCTTGCCATAATAAATGAACTCAAGATGCATGCACCATTTCGTGCATCTGGTTTTATGTGGGTACAGAGGGATTGAACCCTGGTCCGCAGGCTTCACAAGCAAGCATCTTTAACCACTGAACCATCTCCCCAGACTCTAAATTCCAGTTGTAAGATAAAGCATTGTCTGGCTCCTGGACATTGTATGGCAAGAAGGAACCTGCTTCAATCTTGACCCTTTAGTATTAGTTAGTATCTGTTTGAGTTATTTCCCATTGCTGCGACAAAGCCAAGCTAAGAAAGGGGAGGTTTGGGCTGAAGAGATGTGGAACCTAAGGACTCAGGTTCAATTTCCCAGGACCCACGTAAGCTAGATGCACAAACTGGCGCATACTTCTGGAGTTCATTTACAGTGGCTGGAGGCCCTGGTGTGCCCAGTTTTTTTCTCTCAAATAAATAATAAATGAATTTAAAAAAAAAGAAAAGAGAGGTTTGTCTTGGGTTGCAGTTTGAGGGATAAAGTTTACCATAGCAGGGAAGGTACGGAACTGGGAGCTTGGGGACATTGGCCATGTTGTACCTGTAATCAAAAAGCAGAGTGATGGGCTGGAGAGATAGCTCAGTGGGTTAAGGTGCTTGCCTGCAAAGCCTGAAGACCCTGGTTCAATTCCTTAGTACCCATGTGAAACCAGATGCACAAAGTGGCGCGTGTGTCTGGAATTCATTTGCAGTAGTGAGAGCCTTTGGACGCACATTCTCTCTCTCTCTCTACCTCTTTCTCTCTCTCATAAGTAAATAAAATATTGAAAAAAAGCAGTGCAATGACTGCTGTGTTTCAGGCACTTTTTCATTTTTATTCAATCTAGGACCCCAGCCCATGGTGTGGTGCCACCCCTGTCAATTCAGGATGGCTCCTGCCTCCACAGTCTTCTCTGGAAGAACCTTCCCAGACACACCCAGATGTGTTTCCTCTAGGCGATTCCACATCCTGTTTTGTGGTCACCTGCTTGTTGTTGGCATAAAACATCCAACCAAAAGCAGCTTATGGGGGGGGAATTGTTTATTTTGGCTTATGGTCTCAAGGGGGAGCTGCATGGTGGCATGAACAGAGGCTGGATGTGTCACCTGTGCCACAGCAAGTAGAAACAGCAGCCCGAGAGTAAGACAACTATAATACTAGCAAGGTAGGGCTAATAAGCCACCAAGGTCCGTCCCTAGCCACACACCTCCTCTGGCAAGCCTCTATCTCCCAAATGGCCCTCATCTGGGGATCAAGCATTCAGAACACGAGTTTATGGGAGACATCTAATTCAAACCACCACATCTCGTCAAGCTGATAGTTCAGATTAAGCACCCCGTTACCTGTGGGCGACACTGTCATGTAGAGGTCAGGGTGACGTTTGTTCAGTGGACTGGTAGAACCCTTCATCTAGTGAACTTCAAGTGGTAGCACCAGACACCACACTCAGTGATTTACTGGGGTACAAGCAGAATGTGTATGTGTGTACATGTGTGTATTTAAAAAATGTTTTATTTATTTATTTGAGAGAGAGAGAGAGAGAGAGAGATTGAGAATGGGCACACAGGGGTCTTTAGCCACTGCAATTAAACTCTAGAATCATGTGCTACCTTGTGCATCTGGCTTATGTGGGCAATGGAGAATCGAACCTGGGTCCTTAGGCTTTGCAGGCAAGCACCTTAACCACTAAGTTATCTTTCCAGCCCTGGGTTTGTTTTAGTAAATATTAGTTTTTCATTTTTTTCATGTGTGAAGTGATTGATATGTCTCTCACAGTCCACCTTAAATGTGTGTGACTCTCTCTCAAATTAACGTGTTGGAGCCCAAACCCACAGTATGACGGCATTTGTAGGTAGAGGTGACTGATGTCGTGAGGGCGGGGTTTTTGTGGTGGAGTCAGTGCCCTTACAAGACAGGAAGAAATCACCCCCTCTGCTGACGTGTCATGTAGTACAACGAGCTAGTTCTTGAGATACTCAAATTACCAAAATACTATTTGTGTACCATTAAAGAAATTAAATTCTAGCTATAAATCTCAGAAATATTCAACAATAAAAGACCCAAACAACAAGAATAGTTAGCTTGGAGATGTCTTTGTCTACTCTTTTTTTTTAAGGCAGACTTTAAATTTTTTAATTATTTATTTTTAATTGACAACTTCCATAATTGTAAACAATATCCCATAGTAATTCCCTCCCTCCCTCCACTTTCCCCTTTGAAACTCCACTCTCCATCATATCCCCTCCTCCTCTCAATCAGTCTCTCTTTTATTTTGATGCCATCATCTTTTCCTCCTATTATGATGGTCTTGGGTAGGTAGTGTCAGGCACTGTGAGGTCATGGATATCCAGGCCATTTTGTGTCTGGAGGAGCATGCTCTAAGGAGTCCTACCCTTCCTTTGGCTCTTACATTCTTTCCGCCACCTCTTCCACAATGGACCCTGAAGGTGTGATAGAGATATTTCAGTGCCGAGCACTCCTCTGTCACTTGCTCTCAGCACCATGATGCCTTCTGAGTCATCCCAAGGTCACTGCCATCTGAAAAGAGAAGGCTCTCTAACCAAAAGTGAGAGTAGCATTAATATATGGGTATGAACATTAAGAGAAGTGCTTACTGGGCAATTTGGTGAGCATAGTATATCCATTTAGCCAGACAGCAGTAGACGTTACACCCTTAGGGCTCATGACTACTCCTGTTGTAGGTTTTCAGTATCAGGGATATATTCTCTCCCATGCAGCGGGCCTTCAGTCAAATTAGAGGGCAGTTGTTTTTATTTATTTATTTGCAAGGAGATAGAGAGGAGGAGAGAGAGACAGACAGAGCACCAGGGTCTCTAGCCACTACAAACAAACTCCAGATGCACCACTTTGTGCATCTGGCTTTATGTGGGTACTAGGGAATCAAACCTGGGTTGTTATGCATTTCTGGCAAGGGCCTTTAGCCACTGAGTCATCTTTCCAGCCCTGTTTAGTCTTTTAAATTAAAAAAAAATATTTGAGGCAGAGTGACACAGAGAAACAGGTAGATAGAACCAGAGATTTGTTGGGCATGCCAGGCCCCTCTTATCACTGTAAACAAACTCCAGATTCATGTGCCACTTTGTGCATCTGGATTACATAGGTACTGGGGAATTGAACTCAGGCCTTCAGGCTTTATAAGCAAGTGCCTTTAACTGCTGAGCCATCTCTCCTGCCCTATGTCTACTCTTCATTAATGCTGCTTCTGCTGCCATCATGGTCAAGGTGACAAAAAGGGACCAAAGGCCTCAAGATGATCAGGATCATGATTTACAATGAACATTTACAGGATACTGATCTCAGGAGGAAGGCTCTCCCGACCTAAGTGCTAATTATACACATCACACCTGTACAGGGCAACACTTTCAACAAGAATGATCAAATGGGCCTGGAGAGTTGGATTAGTGGTTATGGCGCCTGCCTGCGAAGCCTAAGGACCCATGTTTGACTCTCCAGATCCCATGTAAGCCAGATGCACAAGGTGATGCAAGCACTCCAGGGCGCACATGCACACAAGATTGTGCATTGCATCTGCAGTTCGACTGCAGATTTGCAAGCAGAGAGAGAGAGAGAAGAGAGAGAGAGAGTGGGGGGTGGGCATGCCATGCCATTTGCCACTACAAACTACCTCCAGATGCAAATGGATGGAGGCCTTGGCATGCCAATTCTCTTTCTCTCTCTCACTCATAATAGAAAAAAAAAAAAACATTTTTGAAAAAGAAAGACCAAGCCGGGTGTGGTGGCGCACGCCTTTAATCCCAGCACTCGGGAGGCAGAGGTAAGAGGATCACTGTGAGTTCAAGGCCACCCTGAGACTACATAGTTAATTCCAGGTCAGCCTGGGCTAGAGTGAAACCCTACCTCAAAAAACAAAACAAAACAAAACAAAACAAAAAAAAAGAAAGACCAAACAAAAACAAACGTAAGTTGGACTTTGATTCTGTATCAGTTACTTTCTTGTTGCTAGGACAATAAATCTTGACCGGACACAGCTTAAAGAAGGAAAGAGTTTATTTTTGGCTTATAGTTTCCAGAGTTCATCGTGGTGGGGAAAGTTTGGCAGGAGCAGACGGGCAATCCCATCTGCAGGGAGGAAGCAGGGCGAGGTAGCATAGCAAGCAGGCCTGGGCTGTCACACCTCCAGCCCTCCCCAGTGACACACGTCCTTCTGCAAGGCTCTACCTCCCAAAGGTCCCACAACCTTCCAGAGCACTGCTACCAGCAGGGGACCAAGTATTCAGACACATGTGGCTAGATGGGTCATTTTATATTCAAACTACCACAGATTCTTTAAACTGTACCGAAACAGGCTGCAGAGATGGCTCAGAGGTGAAAAGCACTTGCTTGCAAAGCTCGATAGCCTGGGGTTTGATTACTCAGTACCCACAAAGTGGCACATGCATCTGGAGGTAGTTTGTAGTGGCAAGTGGCATGGCATGCCCACCCCCCCACTCTCTCTCTCTCTCTGCTTACAAATTAATAAATTGTATCCAAACAAATCACTTAGCAATTTGTAAGCTTTTAAAAAATTATTTATGTATTTGAGAAAGACAGACAGAGAAAGAGGGAGGGACAGAGAGCAAGAGAAAGAGAAAGTGGGTATGGGCATGCCAGGACCTCCTGCCACTGCAAATGAACTCCAGAAGCATGTGCCACTTTGTGCATCTGGTTTTACGTGGGTACTGGGGAATCAAACCCGGGACAACAGGCTTTGTAAGCTAGTACCTTTAACCACTGAGCCACCTCTCCAGCCCCAGTTTTCAAACTTCTTGATCACAGGACCTTTCTATACTTTTAAAGCTTATCAGTCAACTTAGAGAGATTTTGTTTATGTGGAATATGACTATTGGCATTAACTATAGAAGAATTAAAATAAGATTTGAGGTACTTCTTTATATATTCATTCATTATTTTGCTATCTATTTTATGTTAACATAAATAACACTTTAGAATACCAAAGCTAGCTGGGGGAAATAACCTTTATCAATAAAGTGTTTGCTGAGTAACCTTGAAAACTTGTAATTATTTCCCAAAACCTACTTTAATATATTTTATTTATTTATTTACTTACTTGAGAGAGAGAAAGAGCCGAGAGAGAGAGAGAGAGAGAGAGAGAGAGAGAGAGAGAGAGAGAGAGAGAGAGAGAGAAAGGGAGGGAGAGAATGGGCACGCCAGGGCCTCCAGCCACTGCAAATGAACTCCAGATGCGTGTCTCCCCTTGTGCATTTGGCTTATGTGGGTCCTGGAGGATCGAACAGGAATCCTTTGGCTTTGCAGACAAATACCTTAACTGCTAAGCTGTCTCTCCAGCCCCCCAAGCCTACTTTGAAAAGTGCTATATGTGGTGGCGTGTGCCAGTGTTGGAGAGGCAGAGGCAGCAAGATCCCTGGAGCTAGTTGGCCAGCCAGTCTAGACTGCTTGGTGAATTTCAGAACAGATGGAAGGCGTTGTGGAGGAATGCCACACTGAGGCTGTCCTCTGGCCTCCCCACGGGTGCACGGATGCGCACGCGCACACAAATACCCATGCACACACTGTGAGACAGCTGCATTGTCCAAAGCAAAACAAATAGATCAAATAGTGAGATGGCGTCATAGTTTACGGAGTTGCAAATCCCCTTCGTGTGTGGCTTCACATGTGTGAATGCAAGCCAAGCCGGGTGTGGTGGTGCACATCTTTAATCCCAGGCCTTGGGAGGCGGAGGTAGGAGGATCGCTGTGAGTTTGAGGTCAGCCTGAGACTACAGAGTGAGTTCCAGGTCAGCCTGGGCTAGAGTGAGACCCTACCTCAAAAAAAAAAAAAAAAAAAAAAAAAAGGTGTGAATGCTTCTATTTATCCCTATAATCTTTGGATCTGTGTGTGTGTGTGTGTGTGTGCGTGTGTGTGTACATGTACGTGCCCTGGAAGTGCTCCTTGTGCTCACCTGCAGAGGGACTGGGTCATCTTTGGTGGTCAGAGTCCAACACTGGGTGTCCCACTCCACCACTCTTCTGCCTGGTCTTGTCTCTTTTTTTTACTGATTTTGAAGCTTGCGGGGCTCCAGGGGGCTCCAGGGATTCTTGGGTCTCTGCTCCCCTGTGAAACCGGGGTCACAGGTGAACGTAGCCATACCCAGCTGTTTTACATGGGCTCTGGAGATTTAAACTTGGGCAGTCTCGGGCCCCCTCAGGCCCTCAGACTTGCGCAGGAAGTGCATCTAACTGCTGAGCCACCTCTCCAGCCCCTACAGTGTGATTGTTCCGTCTTTTCAGCGCACTGTGGGAAGGAAGCCCAGCCTCACCCAGCTATGCATTTGGGAATGCAACATTTTTGTCTTTCTGATGTTTGTAGACCTCCTTTGATACCATACCAAAACTCAGCATGTGGGTGTTTCTTCAAAGTTAACAGAAATATGACATCTGAAACTGACTGAGAGTCAACTTTTCACTTGACATTACACTTCTACCATTTTTACCCAGATGTGCTTTGGGAATATTTTATATTGTTTCAAAGTAATTTTTTTTCCCTCACTGGACCTTGCAGATCTTCCAGATGTTGATACAACTCATTACACTATCAAAGAGTTACCATGGTTATCTGCAGTCTCAGAAAAGTCTTTACATTTTGTGAAGCCATCAAAATCATAGCGCCAGATACCATTTTTCAAAATTATATTTTTCACTCAAAAGATTGAAATTTTTTTCTCCTTGGCAACAAATTTTGTCAGTTATTTTTCCCTGTAGTTACAGACTTACTTTGTTTTCAAAAAATGCCTGCCAAAGTCCCAAGTGTGAAAAACCATAGGCATTCTTTTGAGAGAGAGAGAGAGAGAAGAGAGAGAGAAAGGTATTTCATCAAAAAGTGTCTGCTCCAGCTTCTGGAAACAGCGGTAGGACAGATGCTGGTCCCGAGGACACCATCTTTTTTTTTTTTTTTTTTTACCCTGTGGCACAAGTTCCATTTCACCACGTGGAACAGGAAACAGGCATGCGTATAAGATCAAGGCTTAATAAAGTAGCAATCGTCATGGCTTCAAGAAAGGGAGGTTCATATGCATTTATTTATCTATCGATTGTGATGTGCTGTGGTGGTGTGTGTCAGTGTTGGAGAGGCAGAGGTGGGACTACCTGGAGCTCGTTGGCCAACCAGAGTAGACTACTTCGTGAATTTTAGGCGGGTCAGAGACACTGTTTCAAAGAAAGATGGAAGGCATTCTGGAAGAATGCTATGCTGCAGTTCGTCCTCTGGCCTCCCCACAGATGCATGTGTGTGCACGTGCACACAGATATCCACACACACACACAATCAAATAAGACAGCTGCATCTTCCACAGAGGAAAACAAAAAAAAGGTAAATGATACTCCTTGTATTTAGATTCAAAATAGTTTTGCCTTCATGGACCAACTGAATGGTTTGGTGGACTCTCGGGATATTTAGCCACATTTTGATAACCACCTTGGTTTCAAATGAGATTTTCAAAGGCACTAAAAAAATTGGATCATATTCCTAGTAGACAAAAATTAATAAAAATAAATGTGCTAATTAAAAATGTGAAGGTTTGTGTGGAACTCCAGAGTGAGACTCTACCTAAAAAAAAATATCAAAACAAAGTAAATAAAGCAAATTAAAAAAATTTTTATCTATGAATAAAACAAAAATATCATTTGCATAACCTTATTTAAATTACTATCTGATATAGCTATACAGTGGTATATTTATAATTTATAAATAAATAATTCTACCAAAATTGTGCCTGTGTTCACAAACTTTTAAAGATAATTTTTTTTGGTTTAGGCAAGTAATAAGGAACTCAAATCCTTGACCAAGAAGGGTATTTGGGTGTGCCTGTTGTGGCAGAAGTTTTGTTGGAATTTGTCTGTAGGTGAGAGGTTGAGATCGTCAGAGGTGGAAGGAAACATTCCATGGGGAATGGCACTAATTAAACTGCTTGGAGAGCAGCCTCCAGCCGGGGAATACAACATCCTAACAGCCGTTTCCATCTCAGGTCCCTTAGGCCCCAAATCCAGTCTTTCTCCTGTCCACATTCAGTCCTGCCCCTCCTGAAGGTCTGCGACTCCTTCTTCTTGTCCCCCTCCTGCCTTATGCTTTCCTGAAGTTCTCCTGCCAACTCATGCCCTTCCTGTGCCACCCAGGGCCTTCCGCTACTGCACATTCATTGTCTTCAGTGACCTTTGGCATTCTCATGACCCTCAGGGTAGGAGTGAGTTGCTTGGCACAGCATCATCCCTGTCTTGGCCACTGCCTTCCCTGGCATGAGTAACTCTTGCGTTGTGCTTCCTGTCCTGGTCCACAGATGTGCCCATATATGCAGTGACCTCCGCTTTCCCACAGGCGATCCCCTCTTTGAGGTGTGCCTCTCCCCCATCCATCTGTCCTCGCCCCTCCCTCCCTCTGTCCCACCCACACTCCAGTCTCCAACCTGTACTGATCCCGGTCCTCGACAAATCAGGCCACATTTCATCTCCTGTTAGCAGATCTATGGCGTTCAATTTTGGGTTCATGCTTTGGATTTACGACAGCGTTTTCAGAGCCTAGCCACTCTGTATCCCCTTCCATGGTGTCCACTTTCTCCTCTGTGAAAGGCCTTCCATTGCTGACTGTGGAGAAGGAAAAGAATGAGATTTCCATACGGAAAGTGTCTAGGACAGGTGCTGCAGGCCAAGCGTTTGATCAGTAGTAGTATCTCTCTTTTCATCCCATGAATCCTCTGTATTTCCTTAGCATGGTGCTATAAGTGGCTCTTCATGTCCCACTCTGATGCCTGTTAAATTAGCAACACAAGGGCTGGAGAGATAGCTTAGCAGTTAAGGCGCTTGCTTGACACTCTCCAGATCCCACGCTAACCAGACTCACAAAGGTCAGCAAGCGCAAGGTCACACATGCCCCCTAGGTGGCTCAAGCATCTGGAGTTTGATTTCAGTGGCTGGGGCCCTGACATGCTAATTCTCTCTCTCTCTGTCTTGCTCTCTCTAAGAAAAAAAATAAAATAAAAATTTAGTGACACAATGAATCAGAAGTAAATGAGAAACAAAGCTACCACTGTCCAATAGAGCAGCTGCTGCCACGATAGTTTTCAAATTCAGATTTACACATAGGTGCATTAAATCAAATCAGACATCAGTTCCTTGGTGGTAGCACCAACTAGAAGTCACATCTGCTTGGTAGCTACTCCACGGGGCAGCAAAAGCTTATGAAAATTTCCCATCATTGAAGGAGATTCTAATGGGCAGGGCTCCAACAAAATAAAACATCAGCTGTGGAGGTTTGAGTCAGGTATCCCCCATAAACTCATGAGTTCTCAATGCTTGGTCCCCAGCTGGTGGCAATTTGGAAGGTGGAGCCTTGCTGGGGGAGGTGTGTTGTTGGAAGTGGGCTCAGGGGTGTTGTAGCCATTCCCCATCGCCAGAGCTCAGCTCACTCTCTTGCTGCTGTTTCCACCTGCTGTGGTAGAGGTGATGCCCAGCCTCTGCTCATGCCATGCTTTCCCCTAGAGCTTCCCCTGGAGGTTGTGAGCCAAAATAAACAGCTTTCCTCCCATCGTCTGCTTTTTGGTCAGGTGCTTTGTTCCAGCAACGAGAGGGTAACTGCAACAGAGGGCTGACTATGCAAGTGTCTTTGGTATGGAGGAGTCGTGATGGTTTCGACATTGACAAGATCTGCTAATGATAATTGTCAGAGAGCTGCTGGGGAATGTCCGTGGTGTGGCATGTGTAAGCTATCCTCGTGGTCAGGTGAGTGACAGGGAAGAGAAGGTCTGGGGACCTGTCTGCTCGTTACTTTTGTTCATCCCAACTGGCTGCATGGGCCAAGTGGGAGAGTTCTACAACTCTGAATCAGGGCCATTATGTAGACAGGAGTGTTCTCACTTGACCTTGAGGGTGAGTGGGAACGATGCCATGTCTGTTTGGCTACTAGGGGAAGCCCTAGCCAGAGAAAAAATAAATAAAAAGTATTTAGTGGCCTTTGGGGGAAAATACTGGATTGTGGATTGTAAGGACTCACCAACTGATGAGTTCATTCTCTCTTTTCCTTGGAAGCCACATCATGTTCCTGCCCATTTCTATAGGCATGTCCACTGTTGTCATGACGATGCCAAATTGATTGACTGTTGTCCAGGAACTCATTATCCATGACCTTGCATTGGGGATTATGTGGAGCATTATGCTTTTGCATAGAGAGCATTTCCAGAAGGTAATTATGAAGCCCAGGGTTCCTGGTTGGGGCTGGACAGGAGTGAGCTACAGCCTTCCCTGCCTGTCTCGCTGTTCAGAGCTTCCTCACACACACCCTCACCAGACAGGCTTTCCGCTTCCCATCTTCCAGGCCTTTATTTGGCTGCTTCCTGCCAAAGCAGCAGACATCAGGGACTTCTTTTGAGGTTTCAGTGCCAACAAAGACGGTGGCAATTTGAGTTTCTCTGGATCTGAGGCACACCTGACCCAGGTGTTCAGGTGATTAATAGATGTAGCATGGTGCTGCTGTGGAAATGTGACTCACACAGGCCCTGGTAGCATTCTTGGACAAGGGGGAAAAGATGTTTCCTGATTAGGAGCACATTTTGATGACAGCTCTTGAGTCACAGGATGTGGAGACAGAAGAGACACCAGCTTGGGTCTGAGGTCATAGCTAATGAGGAAAGGGATCTAGAGAGATAGAAGGACTTTCCTAGGGTATAGAACTAGGGCTGGAATCATCTTTGGACTTCTAGTCCTGTGTTCAAGCATAGCATGCTCACTGCCTTGTTGTCAAATCAATCTGATGTTGCTTGTCTTGTTCAGATGTTTTATATCCCTAGCTGAACAATAATCTCTTTTTTTTGCATGTGTGTGTTATATTCATGTGTGCTTGTATGTGTGTAAAAGTGTGTGTGTGTATGTGCGTGTGTGTTCAGATACACAGGCAAATGTCTATGTATGAATGTAGAGGTCAGAAGACAACCTTGGGTGTTATTTCTTAGATATGCAACCTATGTCTTTGTTAAGACAAGGTCTGGGGATGGGGAAATGGCTTAGAAGTTAAGGTGTTTGCCTGCAAAGCCTAAGGACCCTGGGTTTGATTCCCCAGGACCCATGCACAAGGGGGAGCATGTGTCTGGAGTTTGCAGTGGCTGGAGGCCCTGGCATGCCCATTCTCCCTTTCTCTTTGCCTCTTCCTCACTCACTCTCTCTCACTCTCAAATAAATAAATAAATAAAATATTTAAAAACAGACAAGGTCTCTCATTAAGGTAGACCGGCTGGCAAGTGAGCTCCAGGGACCTGCCTGTTTCCACCTCCACAGTGCTGGGATTGCAAGCAGTCATCCCCCTGCGTTAGCGTTTTCACATGGATACCGGGAGCCACGCTCAGGCCCTCAGACTTGCAAAGCTGACTGAGCGCTTTTCCCAGCCCTTGAACTGTTACCTTGTGAGCACAGAGGTCCTTTTTAGCCTTCCTTAGAATCCTCTAGAAATTTACAGTCCGCCCGTGGAAGACAAAACGAACTCGTATGAGATCAGTAAGGGACAACTGTATACTGAAGTGTCCAGTACAAAGAGAACTCAGAGAAGGAGCCATTGTATGGAGAAAAAAATATACTGAAGGAAACTCCTCCTAATGCCTATTCACCACAGACAAAACAGAACTGGAACAGAGAGAACGGAGACAGGGGGAAACCAGGAAGAGAAACACCTTGACACTAGCAAGTGTGCCCTGTGCCAGGAAGGCTCTTCCTGAGGGGACCAATGGTGGCCAGGTCACCTCGTATGGAAACGTATACTGTAAACAGGAAACCTCACCAAGGTGGGGGAGAGGGGTCACCAGAAAAGAGAATGAGAATAATTTGAGCAGTAGATTCTGAGGAGCATAAGTAAAGGCTTGCGTGGCCTTGATTTTCAAACCAAGATACCTAAAAATAATAATAACAAAATAGACACCTAGGAGCTCCTGGATGTATTCTGGCTATTTGAAAGAGAATGTAAAAAATATATATGTGTTGGTTTTCTGAACTGAAAATTCACAGGCAGTATCTTTACTTCATTTCCCTTCAACCAAGACATCCTGTGCTCGCACCCTTTATCTGGTGCTTTGTATACATATTTTTAATCCTATACAAAAATGATAGGATGTCAAGAAGGCTCTATAATAACAGCATTTTTAAATTTCACTTCAAAGACTTGGCCATTTCTATCCATGTGACATTCACGCTCCTTCAGGGTCAAACAACATCTTGCAGCCTTCATAAAATGATTAAATATTTTAAACAGCTCCTGTTATACCTCCATCGCCCCTCGAGACTGATACTGTTATCGTTTTTGTCAAAGCCAGTTTCCACCTGCATTTGTCATTCCTGCTTGCATTTATGAGCTATCAATCGCCACGTCAAAATGCAAAATAACTGATGTTCTTTGGGCGGTATTGGATGGTCTATCTGGGGCTTTTAATCAATGCTGATTTTTATTTTCCATACCCATACATAAATCTCTACCATTCCGGGCCACATATAATGCGTTTGTACAAAACGCAGTGACAGAAGCAGCAGTTACATTATCAAACATTACACCTCGGGGCTAACTGAGTACCAAGGGCTTTCAGAAGGGAACACTGGGAATTACTACTGTACGAGGGACATGACTGCAGTGGGGAATATAAGGAATTGGCTGTTGCCGTTTATAAATCAACATCTTGCTAGCTAATCCTTCTCACTTACATACCGTCCAAGTTCCTGCCTTCATCTGTTGCGACTTAGTCATTTTTTTTTTAAAAAGGCAAAGTTTGCATAATCTCCACAAATAATAATGAACTGTGTTTTCTGATTTCTTCAACTTTCCCCCAGGGCATAAATTCAAATGGCAGCAACTTATTCCGGAATAGCTTCTTTTTTAACCTACGCAGGAATTTTCCAGGTTGTGTCTTACCTCTCATGGCTCTAGGAGAGAATTTGCTTTGCCCTTTACAGTTCGCCTAGGTGAACAGCAGTCACTGTAGACGTCATTCGAACAGGACATGCGTGCACCACGGATCCTAGCGCCCGCAGACACCCAAGGCCGTGGGAAATCACGAGGGTACCTTTCACAGGAAACCAGGTTATAAATAAGATCAGAGCAGAATATGCACAGGTGTGTGGCCAGCACAGTCCACAGGTATATAGCAGCTTCCAGAAAAAGTTGAAGACGACGTGAGGAATAGGCCCCAAGTGTCCTCCTTACAATCATGACTTCCCCTCGGACCCCACAATAAACCCACTGGCCTGTGTCTCTGCCCTCAATTAGCGGTCTTGGCAGGCAGGCCAGCGACAGGGCCTTGCTTGGAGTAGAAGGGGCCGTGGCTTAACTAGTTTTCAGGGATTTGCCACTGAAATCAAGAACTAGAGAAATGGTTGGTCCGATAAACTTTGATTTGTAGAAAGCACTGCAGTGGTAAACATGCCTCCCAGCATCTCAAACACAAAATTGAATACTGAAGTAAACAGCGGTGTGGTTGAGGGGTAAATAATGGTCAGGAACGACTAAGAAAACTCGGATGTGCTCGGAGACTCAGGGATGATCTACAAGGTGGTCTCAAAACACGGTCGTCACCAGGGTGCGGTAGCGCGCGCCTTTAATCCCAGCACTCAGGAGGCAGAGGTGGGAGGATCGCCGTGAGTTCGAGGCCACCCTCTGATTACATAGTGAATTCCAGGTCAGCCTGGGCCAGAGCGAGACCCTACCTTAAAAAAGAAAAGAAAAACAAAAAATACCAGTTTGCCAGCGGCTAATTCAGAACAGCACCAGCGTGTTGAAAACGGCCTTTTGTTCGGTGTCTCAGAGAGGCAATATGTTCTGAATGGAATTCAAGTACTCATAGCATCACAAAGTCAGTGAGTAGACAGCCTCCCTTGGCAAGTTGTGTGTTCAAAAAGCAGCATGTGATATCGCCAACATTTATTTATCTCAACACTGGGAAACTCACTCACCACACAGGGAGTCTCTGTCAAGTCTACAATGTCCAGGAAGACTGCAGAGTGCATCACCAATAGGGCCACGTGAAGTCGTTCTGGTGTCTGAGGAGAGCTTAGCCCTGTCCTCACATGTACCTGAGCACAATTGAAGCCCGAGTCACACTCCTCCCGACAGTTGGCAGGTCTTGAAGTACTTAAACAATGGCCGGCCCTCCCCTTAGATCTGCAGGCACGGCCCATTTGGTTTGGTAGTGAGTGTCCTCACCATTGTCTCTCCCTCTCTGTTTCCTAGACACACTCTTGACACTGTACTCAGCCTGCATGCCGTTGGCATTGACTATTGGCATAGACAGTTGGATTAGGTCACAGCACCGTAGCCGCCGTCATTTTTAAATGCTCTCATTTTCATACCCCAAGATGGATCCGTTCATGTACTCAGATTTATATCCATCCCTTTTTTATCCATGGGCAATTGGTTCTAGGACCCCTGATAATTCCAAGATCTGTATGTACTTAAGTTCCTTACAAAATTACATGTGACCAGTGTACATGCTCTTGAATACGTTGTCACCTCTAGGTTACTTCCAATACTTATTGAAATTTGAATGCTCTGTGAGTAGGTGTCCTATATTGTTTGGGGGAACAATGATACAGAAAAGGATCTGGACATGTTCAGTATAGCTATTTTTTTTTTTTGTTCTTATTTTGAGACAGAGTTTCAGATATCCTACGCTGGCCTCCAACTTACTGCGTAGCCAAGGATGGCCCTGAATCTATAATCCTCCTGCTCTTACTTCCCGAGTACTAAGATTATAAGCATATCCAAGTTAAGTGGTTCCCCTGAATCGAATCCAGTACTGGCCTCCCCCATGCTAGGCAATCTATCAATCAAGCTTTCTCTTTAGCCAGTATCTGCAGTTAGTTAGGTCCATGGGTGTGAGGTCTGTGGATTCAGAGGGCTGACTGTCTGCAGAACACCTACTGTGTGTCAGGTGAGGTGTGAGGTCTGGGGATAAAGGGGTCTCATTGTTGTAACAATAGTGCATGACTAGATCTCTGACACACACACACACACACACACACACACACACACACACACACGGTAGCTTTGGTCAGTTCTTAGTGGCAAGAACTGCTTTGTGTGTTCTTCGTGGAACTCAAAACAGTGAGAACAACCCCAGGCGGTGACATGCTCGTTAATGATCAAACCACATTATATGCATGCATGAAAATCTTACAATGAAACCCGTTATTTTGTATAATTACTACATACTGATAAGAAAATTCTAAACAACATACTTCAATGTGGATGGAGTGTTCTTATTCTGAAAGTGATGGCCACCATTGGATGAGTCACTTTGGCTGACCCAGTGCCGAATGGAGAGGATTCCCATTTCTTCCATTCGGGACAAGTTAACTTGTGCCAAGACCTCCAAGGAGCAGAGAGAGATGCTGTGGCCCTCAACACAGGAAAAGCAGAATGGAAGGATATGAAGAACCGCCCTTCTCCACCCCCAGAAACTACCCCCGAGGTGACTGGATCTGTGAGTGAGAAAGGAATGTGGAATTTGCTGGAAAACTCACTATCTACTCACTCTCCACATTTGTTTAGTGACTTATGATTGAATGTGGCCTGACTGCAAACTCAGTCTTCAGTCTTAGAGCTCAGGCCAGGGAGAATTTAGACACACAGCCCTGTCTAAGATGGAATCTTGTCACCAGGCTTTGCCTCTATCCTCAAAAGCCATCTGGGGGGGATGTGTTTTGTGGGGTGTGTGGGGTTAACCATAGGCATCCAGGGGAAAGAACGCAGTAAGACCGCTAACATGCAGAAGGACTTAGCCACAGATGTCAGAAGTGCCAAAGTTGAGAGACCCCAATCAATACAGGGCCATTCTTAAGAAAGCCTGAGGGATATGTTCAAAACCCTCTCCCAACGTGCATATTTGCATGGGGGAAAAAAAGGGAAGAAAGATGAAGCGGTCTGCAGCATGAATTTATATATTTCAGCCAATGTAAGGTAGGGAAGACAGTATGTTTCCCAGTTATGCCTGATAAGAATTGATAAATGTTTATTAATACAGTATTTTTAAATGAGTTTTTTTATTACTAAAGTGCATACTCCAGGGACACAAAACCCACACACTGTGGATATAGATGTAGTTATGACATATTTAGATATCTAAATTGCACTTGTATTGAAATGACTTGCTTTGGAAAAAAAAAAGCAACATTTTTTTTTCATATTTATTTCAAATTTTGGATGAATTACAGCCAAATACAGTTAAATTTAATTTCTGGATTCATGAAAAAAAAAACACTACACATGATGACTGTTTTGCCTTGTCACAACAACATATGTGTCAATATTTCTGGGTAAAATCAAAGCGAAATTCCAAATGACAATCTCACGAATCATTCCCAAATAGAGAGCACTAAGAATTTTGGCAAAGGGTTCCTGCTGTCTCTCTGCCTACAGCCTTAGGATAAATCCCTGTTATTTGCAAAATGTGTATGTCTCATGTGCTGGGATAAACATGCTGGAAAGCATGGGCGCAGGGGGCCCACCCACCTTTAGTTGATTGACAGTTCTCTCTCTGTCTAGTGTTCTGGCCTCCAACAAGATGCCTTAACCCACCTACCCCTCCATGTCCCATTGTGAGTCATGGAGCTAGTAACAAACGCACTTACTTCTTTGGAGTTGTGGGATTATTAGCAACCCAGGGCACAGAGGGAGGCCTTACCATACCATTTTACTATTGCTACGGTTATGGCTCTTATTATAGTGGCACAATTACATCGCGTTACATCCCTAGCGCAGTAGTATCTGAGGGCTTCTCAAACAAAGACCATAGACTGAGTGGTTAAAGATAAGTAAATAAACAAATCAATCAGAGGTTTACTTCTTGCAGTGTGGAAGTCAGGACGCCAAATCAAGCTGTTGTCAGGGGCTGCTATGACTGGAGTTTCTAAGGGAGTCAATTCAATGCCTTGCTCCTGTCTGGTCTTGCCAGCAATTCCGGGTGTTCCTTGGCTCGCTGTGCCTCATATCCATTTGTCGCATGGTATTTTTCTGTCTCTGTGTCTTTTTCCCCCACCTCTTCTTATAAAGATACCAGTCCACCCTAGTTGAGTATGACCTCATCTTAACTTTATTGCTTTGGCAAAGACCCCGTTACCAAGTAAGGTCACCTTTACAGGTGCATGCTGAGGTGCGCATATATTTTGAGGAATGAAATACAACCCACAAAAAAAAAAAACAACAAGAACCCTGCATAAATTGGCTTTGTCAGATTAGAGAGATGGTTTAGTGATTAAGAAGCTTGCCTGCAAAGCCTAAGGACCCAGGTTCACTTCCCCAGTCCCCACGTAAAGCCAAATGCACAAAGTGGCTCATGTATCTGGAATTCATTTTCAGTAGCTAGGGGTCCTGGTGTGCACATTATCTGTTTCTCTTTGCTTGAAAAACAAAACAAAACAAAACAAAACAAAACAAAACAAAACAAAACAACAGGGCTGGAGAAATGGCTTAGTGGTTAAGGCGCTTGCCTGCAAAGCCTAAGGACCCACGTTTGACTCTCCAGATCCCACGTAAGCCAGATGCAAAGGTGAGCAAATGCAAGGCCACACGTGCCCACTAGGTGGCGCAAGCATCCGGCGTTCGATTTCAATGGCTGAGGACCTGGCGTGCCAATTGTCTCTCTACAGTTAAAAAAATAATTTTTTTTTGAAAAAGAGATGGCTTTGTTGAGCTTAAATTCAAGCAGGACGTAAGACTCCACCATGGCAAGGATTGTGGCCCCAGTGGCTGTCACATGAAGACATGAAGAAGCAGGAGAGAGGGCTATGCACAGAGGAGCCCCTCCCCCTCAAACACTGACACAGACGGTAAGATGAAACAAATTGCACAGAGAAGTGGCCCTGGGGACACGAGACCTTAATGGGAGTGCCTGTGGGATGTGAGAAGGCCACCGTGCTTGCTAGTGTCATACTTGAGTGTGGCCACCCACACCCTATGCAATGATTTACAGAAGAACTCTCTATTCGGGGCATTTGGGCAGTGTGCTTAGAAGTGAAGTGCTCTCTTACTTCGGGCCATCTCTGGGGAAAGGTTTCACCTGTGCCTGCCGGCTGCCTCGGACCTTACTGGGTTTGGTTTCCTTGGGTTGTGGATGCAGCCTTTCTGATCACGTCACCAGGGCGTTGTGACTCAGACCTGATGGATTTGTTGTGTATTGACTTTCATTTTCTCAAACTTCATCTGTTGAAGTCCTAACCTCCAGTACCTCATGATGTGACCTTCCTTGCAGATGAGAAATTCACACATGTGATCAAGTTGAAAGAGGTCGGTGCTGGAGAGTTTGCACAGTGGCTCAGAGCACTTGCTTACGAGGCTCAGAGGCCTCGATTTGATTCCCTAACACCTAAAGCCAGATGCACTGAGTAGCACATGCGTCTGCAGTTTGTTTGCAGTTCTCTCTCTTTCTCTCTCTCTCTCTTCCTCTTTCCCTCCCTTCCTAACTGCTTGCAAATAAATAGAAATAAGAATAAATAGATCACTAGGGAATGGTCTCATTTGAAAGGACTGGGTCTTATTAAGAGCAAGTTGGCCACCAGCACATACAAGGGGAATGGTATGTGAGACAAAGGCCGCGGTCAGGACATCGATGGACAGCGTTACCTCCAATCCCACTGGCACCTTGATCTTAGCCAACTCTTCCTAAGAACCATGCGACAATTCCAGTGAACTCAGCGAGAGCTCTGTGAGATTTCAAGGAGGGAACGTGTGTCCTGCAGTGGGAGGGGCCCTAGCATCAGATGATCTCCTGGTGCCTGAGACATCACTGTTTCTTCACCCTTTGCCTAAATGTCACTGACAACGGGGGACTCAGGGTCCCAAGGGTGCACGCCTTGGAGACAACTATAGTCACTCAGTTCTTCCTCACTGCAGTCTGCTTCCTGAAGCCATAGCCCAGCTCTTCGAAAGCTCAACTGGAAGGACTCCCTATTCCTCTTGGCCACACTTCGAGTACTTGAGAAGAGCAATCGAGTCCCTCGGTTTTTATCTGGCCAAGCGCCTGTGGTTTTGGGAATCTATGTGCACAGGCAGGAAGATCTTTCAGTCGGCGGCTGGTGTGGGTGACTCCATCCCTCTGCGTCCATCCGTGCCTCCATGGTGGGCGCCCCCAGGCAGCCACCACATCGAGCTGTGACGCCCCAGGGCCAGACACTCATTGCTCAGCTCCTGTTGCCTGGTGGGACATGTTCTGGTCTTTTTCGGTGGGTCTGTAGCACACAGCGGGGGCTTGGTCTTCTCTGAGACAAATCTGGAAGAGATTCTGGAGATTCTGGCAGCTCAGAAGGAACCCTGTTCTAGGAAAATCATTTTTTTTTTGTTTATTTTTATTCATTTATTTGAGAGTGACAGACAGAGTGAGAAAGAGGGAGAGAGAGAGAGAGAGAGAATGGGCGCGCCAGGGCTTCCAGCCACTGCAAATGAACTCCAGACGCGTGCGCCCCCTTGTGCATCTGGCTAATGTGGGTCCTGGGGAATCGAGCCTCGAACTGGGGTCCTTAGGCTTCACAGGCAAGCGCTTAACCGCTAAGCCATCTCTCCAGCCCAGAAAATCTTTTTTTTTTTTTTTTCCCCTGTGTGTGAGATGAAACACTGGAGATGACACAAAGACTTACTGTCCTCTGTGAGGTGCCAGTTTGCACAGAAACCGACACAGGTACTATTTGCTCCAGACACCTTTAGGACAGAAAGCCAATTGTTTATCTTGTTGTGTAAGTACAAAAAAAAAAAAATGCTCGGTGTTTATCTTCATTTCATTCATGTGTGTGGGATCGGCGTGTCGTCTTTCTCTTGTTACTAGAGCCTCCTGCTATGTCCCCATGTTGTCACAGTAAAGGTTAATTTTGCATCATATCAAAGAACCCACGCAGACTGAGGAGGGTTTATTAAGTATCCCTCATCTGGAGAACTGTCCTGGGAGCTGATCATGTCCTTAAAATCTGGTCATTTGGGAGCTGGAGAGATGACTTAGTGGTTAAGTGGCTTGCCTGTGAAGCCTAAGGACCCTGGTTCAAGGCTCCATTCCCCAGGACCCACGTTAGCCAGATGCACAAGGGGGCGCACACATCTGGAGTTCGTTTGCAGTGGCTGGAGGCTGTGGTGAGCCCATTCTCTCTCTCCCTCTTTCTCTGTCAAATAAATAAATAAATAATATTTTTAAAAAATCTGGTCATTTGGTCTTATTGCCCTAGTTTGTTCCCCACTTTCTTGTTCTCACCCACCTGTTGGCTGTCTCGCCTTGGAAATGTCTTGTCTAAAAGCACAAACCACTCAGTCATGTGGGGACCAGCACTTCTGGGTCCTTGCTAATGATTGTGACACACCTCTCACACACGGTGATATACTCGTGTCATCTCAGCACTTGGGAGATGAAGGAAGCTCATGATTTTGAGGAGAGCCTGAGCTACATAGTGACATCCTGTCTCAAAAAAAAAAAACCAAAAGCAGGGCTGGAGAGATGGCTCAGCGGTTAAGGCGCCTGTCTGTAAAGCCAAAGGACCCAGGTTCAATTCCCCAGGACCCATGTAAGCCAAATGCATAAGGTGGTGCATGCATCTGGAGTTTGTTTACAGTGGCAGGAGGCCCTGGGGTATGCCCCTTCTTTCTCCATTTGCCTCGCTCTGTCACATAAACAAATAAATAAATATTTTTTTTCAAAAAAAAAAAAAACCAAAACCAAACTAAATTAAGCCCAACCAATGTAGTGAATGTAATAGTTTCTCTGAAAGTGGAAACTGAAGCTGTTTTCCTGACACGTGTCTCTTGCAATAAGCCCAGAAACATCTTTGTACAGTGTTGATCAGAGCAGCCAGGCACCAGTTTTCTATATGATAATTTCTCTGCTAAACCAATGCAATCACTTCTTGACATTTGACCTTTCATTAAACATGATTCACATTCCTGTGGTTCATTTCAAGAGATGCCAAAACCCATCCTGGAGAATTATTAGTCACCATGGTGTTTTGGTAGCTGAGTGAGGCATAAGCACTCCATATTAACAATTGTTAGGGCATACACAGTGCCCAAAGCCAACCTCTATGTGACAAAGAGTATTCCTGTGAGGTCGAGGAGCAGCCTCAGAGTTCATGAGGTGCTGGGAGTTCAGTCGATGTCTTCTTGGGAAATCAACAGGCCAAGTCCCACGGAGACTTAGAAGGTCTTGCGTCTGAGGCTTCAGGAAGCTGACAGCCCTGCGAAGTCACTTTCCATTGTGCCTCTGTGGCGTGTCCCGTCGTCTTCTCAGCCTGCTCCTCCGCTGCTCACCCCCGCTCACCGCCCCAAGCCTGGCTAGCCCGCCGCCTCCAAGTGAGGCTCCCTGCCTCTTGCTTCCTCCTGTACATAGGTGGCAGGATAATCTTCCAGGAATGCTATTTTCTTTTCTTTTTTTTTTTTGTTGTTTATTTTTATTTATTTATTTGAGAGCGACAGACAGAGAGAGAAAAAGGGAGAGAGAGAGAGAGAGAGAGAGAGAGAGAGAGAATAGGCACGCCAGGGCCTCCAGCCACTGCAAACGAACTCCAGATGCGTGCGCCCCCTTGTGCACCTGGCTAACGTGGGTCCTAGGGAATCGAGCCTCGAACTGGGGTCCTTAGGCTTCACAGGCAAGCGCTTAACCGCTAAGCCATCTCTCCAGCCCTGAGGAATGCTATTTTCATCAAGGACTCCCCTGCTCCGGAGCCCACAATAGCTCAGCATTATCTTTCTTCAGCTCACTTGCATTCTCCTCTGACCTTGCCTTCCCTTGACCTCAGAAGCCCTCTCTTCGCGCCTGTGTGAGAGCCCACAGCTTCCCCATGGGCACTGTGGTTCATCTGCAGCACCTCTGCCTTGAGAAAGCTCATAGCCTGGATTCCCTTTTGCCTCCCTTGCCCAGTCTGCAGCTCACCTCTTGTGGAGATTTTCAGCGTCTAACATGCTTATCTGAGTGAATCCACGACACAGTCAGCACCCTGAGACTCTATGACCTGCGCTGGGCACAATGACCTGGGTTTAGCTGGTTGCTTCTCAGCATTCACGAGATACCCACATCTTTTTCTTCTTCATTTGATTCATCATCGATCATCGCTACTCCAACATGACGGTTAGGAGCTTGCACTGCGAGCTCACGGAGTTCAAAAACGATGGCTTTGCCAGCAACAGCCTAAGTGACCTTGATTAAGTTATGTCATCTCTTTGAGCCTCAGTTTCCCTATCTGCCCGATAGGCCTGGTACTATTAGTGACGGATCTTTCTCAGGTTGCTCCTGGGGAGGTTTAATAATGCAATATATGTCCAATGCCTATTAATTCCTCAAGAAAATGAGCTTGCTTGTTCCCACTGCCTGTGCGGTAGGCAGTACATGCCGATTAGAGGCAGACAAATACTTGCATGGGCTGGGATAGCAGTTAAGATGTTACCAGGCATTGCTTGTTAGTTATTTACTATTTACTATTTATCTTGTGTTGCTAGGCATGGAACCCAAATGCTCTACTACTGATTAGCACTTTCTAGCCAAAAAGAGGTTTTTGCATTGCTTCAACTTCTCCTTTTTTGACGTGTGTGTGTGTGTGTGTGTGGTGTTTGTGCATGTTCATGTACGTGCATGTGCATGTGTGTACACATATATGTGGAGACCAGAGGTCTATGTGTCTTCCTCAATGGCTTAAAACAAGGTCTCTCCCTGAACCAGGGGATTACTGCCATTGTTGAGGATCTGAACTCAGGTTCGGGCTGGAGAGATAGCCTAGTGTTTAAGGCGCTTGTCTGTGAAGCCTAAGGACCTAGGTTCAGTTCCCCAGGACCCATGTAAGCCAGATGCACAAGGTGGCTCATGAGTCTGGAGTTCATTTGCACTGACCAGAGGCACTGGAGTGCCCATTCTCTCTCTCTCTCTCTGCCTCTTTCTCTCTCTTTTAAATAAATAAACAAACTCGGGTCCACATGCTTGTGACGGAGCCATCGCCCCAGTCCTAAATTTCTTTCAGTTGTATTTCCACTTGCTGTCTGCTAAACTTCCCATACTCCTCGATTTCTCAGGAAGGACCTTCTCCCGCTCAGGCTCGGGAGCCTCACCACTGTCTCATGTTCACTGGGTTCTTTATGCCTCTTCTAGATACCCTGAGCATCTTGGTGGCCGTGTTTTCTAAGGATGGAGACTGTCACAGTTCCTTAACAACTCCACCAGCAAGCATGGTGTCTGGCAGGACGTTCCTGTTGATGGTAGACATGCTGCAGTGGTCACCTTCTCATTGCCGGTACAAAAGCAGCTTATGGGAGGAAAGGGCTTATTTCAGCTAACAGTTTCTAGGGGAAGCTTCATCATGGCAGGAAAAACACACCTGGAGGGCTGGAGAGATGACACAGCAGTTAAGGCGCTAGCCTACAAAGCCTAACGACCAGGATTCGACTCCTCAGTACCCACATAAAGCCCGAGGCACATACATCTGGAGTTCTTTTGCAGCAGCTGGATGGCCCTGGCATGTCTGTTCTCTCTGTCTGTCCCTCTCCTCTCTCTGCTTGCAAATAAATAACTACAAATATTTTTTAAAAGCATAACAGGAGAAAGACAGTACCTCAAAACGTGTTTGGATAAATAGGGTTTATCTAGCAATGAAGGAGAGAAGCAGGTTCTGAGCTCTCTGCATTGCAAAGTCTCAGTCTAGTGACCACCTCTCAGGGAGGTCCTGTGGAAGCTACGCCATAGATATGCAAGAAGCTGCAGGTGACTCTGCAAGGTCCCTTGAAGGACAGATTTTTGTGGGTCTTGACTGGGGTGTCAGATAGGTTGCCTGCGCTTTCTTGTTTTGAAAAGCGAGAAATGGGGGCTGGAGAGATGGCTTAGTGGCTAATGTGCTTGCTAGTGAAGCCTAAGGACCCAGGTTCAAGTCCCCAGTACCCACATAAGCCAGATTCACAAGGGAACTAACGCACGAGTCTGGAGTTTGTCTGCAGTGGCTAGAAGCCCCGGTGCACCTATTCTCTCTATCATCCTCCTTCTCTCGCTCTCTCTTAAATAAATAAATAAATAAATAAATAAATAAATAAAATATTTAAAAAAGAAAATTGCAAAATGTCCTTTGGGGATGTTGTGAGGGTAAGTGGCCATGAGACATGAAATGGTGAGCAGAGGGTTGGAGAGTTCTAGATAAGGAGAGGGTTAGTGAACAGCACTCAGCAGCATGGCTAACTCTCTGAGATCCCTTGACTTTTCTGTATCGTCGTGGTCATCAACTGTCAGCATTTTCAAAAAGAGATTAAAGCCTTACTCCCTACCCCATTTATTTATTGCCCCCAACCCTACTTCGTCTTCTTTGCTCAGAATGGCGCTGGATAATGGACGTCTGCTGCAGTAAATTACTAATGTTCTATAAAAGTGACCCTTGTAAAACGTGATCAGATCACAGGATCAGTACAGCGCTATGGTTGCATCCTGAGGTGTAAGCTACTAGGGGTGGTTCTCATCCCCCAACCCCTGTTTCATAGATACTTTGCATGTCCGTTTGCTTTTCTTTCTTTCTTTCTTTCTTTCTTTCTTTCTTTCTTTCTTTCTTCCTTCCTTCCTTCCTTCCTTCCTTCCTTCCTTCCTTCCTCCCTCTCTTTCTTCCTTTCTTTCTTTCTTTCTTTCTTTCTTTCCTTCTTTCTTTTTTTTTTTTTTTTTTTGAGGTAGGGTTTCACTCTGGTCCAGGCTGACCTGGAATTCACCACGTAGTCTCAGTGTGGCCTTGAACTCATGGTGATCCTCCTACCTCTACCTAGTTTGCTTAACTTTCAACAACTGGCTTCCTTCATTTGCTCCAGAGAAAATATTCTCAACTGATGGATGCCATCTTTTCACCCCACTAGTCGGTGATATTCACTGGGGGGGGGGGTTCTGTCCACTAAAGAAAGTAGTACCCCAGTGATGTTCCTTACATATTAGTTGTCTTTGCTGTGTAACAAGTTTTCTCTAAACCAACGAGTTCAAGCAGTAACACGTTATTTAGCTCATGATTCTTTGGGTCACAGTCTATGGACACAACTGGGCCATGGCTCTGGTCTCAGGCTGTGTTCACCCCTTCATCTACTGTCCACAGCCAGGATGACCAGTGCTGGCTGGTCTAGGCTGCCCTCAGCTAGTGTTGCTTGTGCTTGTGTGTGTTGTCACCCTTCAACAGGCCAGCTTAGGTTTACTCACAGTGGCCGGTGGGCTCGGGGGGTGGGAGAGTGTAAGTCCCCTTGGGCTTAGAGAAGGAGTGCTTCACTTCTGACCCCTTACTCCGATCTCAGAAAGTCACTGCCCAGCCTGGAGTCAAGAGATGGGGGAAGATGTCCACCTCTGGATGAAAGTGTTTTCAAAGTCCCACTACAAAGAGGCATGGGAGCAGAAAGGGGGACAATTGACACTTGACTTCATCCCCTCCTCTGTCCCGCGACACTCCTGTGGGTGGTGAGTAGAAGGAGAGAGCTTGGCTTCTGTCCTTGAGGCAACAATGAGCTATACCTTCCTGTAAGAGACGGTATGTCCACCTGGTGCAGAGGGTACCCATCCCTATTGCAAGGTAACTATTGAGGGTCATATGTTGTTACCTCCTTGTATGTTTATCCATGTTCATCTATCTATGTCAGAGCTTAGTAAGTGCATTCTTCAAAGATCCCCATGGCCATCTTAAGGAGTCTGCCATGACCATTCTTTTCTCTGCCATTGTAGTTGAATGTAGTGGCAATAAAACAGCATGTTCCAATAGCTGCCCTGGTCCCTGCCATAGTTTGCTGACCTCTGACCGATTTTGAATCTATACCTGTCCTTTACAAAACATTTTTGGTCTCTCTCTATCATATACAGAAAAAAAAAAAATATATATATATACACACACATATATATGCACTATATATTATATTATATACTCAGTATATATATTATTTATATATTCTGTATATATATATTATTTATATATACTCTGTATGTATATTCTATATACTCTGTATACATTTCTTATATATATATATACTCTATATATACACTCTATGTATATATATTCTGTATATATGTGAATGTATGTATGTATGTATGTATGTATGTATGCGTGTGTGTGCCATGGTTTGCATGTGGAGGTCAGAGGACAACCTATGGACATAAGTGTCCTCTTGTCATGATAGGCTCTTTCTTGTTGTTTTACTGCTGGATAAACCAATCTAGCTGTTTCATGAGTTTCCAGATTCTTCTGGCTCCACCTCCAATCATCACAGGTTTGTTGGGATCATGGCCTCTTGCGGTGTGTCACTTTGTGTACAGCTTTACATGGGTGCTGGGGAATCAAACCTGGCTCAGCAGGATAGCAAGCAAGTGCTCCCCAAGAACTCGTTCTTTTCTTTCTGAGGACTGGGCACTGAGCTCTGATGGCAAGCTTCGATATTGTTTTCCTTGTAACTGAAGAGCTTCCTTCCTGGATATTTTAATTTTAAATTTTTATTATTTTATTTAATTTTATCTGTTTTTTATTTTGAGAGAACAAGAGCAAGAGTGAGGCAAAGGGAGAGAGAGAATTGGTGCACCAGGGCCTAAGCCACTGCAATCAAACTCCAGACGCTTGTGCCACCTAGTGGGCATATGTGACCTTGTGCTTGCCTCACCCTTTGTGTGTCTGGCTTACGTTGGATCTGGACAGTTGAACATGGGTCCTTAGGCTTCGCAGGCAAGCACCCCAACCTCTAAGCCGATATCCAGTCTTTTCCTGGATTCTTTTTTTTTTTTGTTATTTTTATTTATTTATTTGAGAGCGACAGACAGAGAGAGAAAGAGGCAGATAGAGAGGAGAGATAGAATGGGCGCGCCAGGGCCCCCAGCCACTGCAAACGAACTCCAGACGCGTGCGCCCCCTTGTGCATCTGGCTAACGTGGGTCCTGGGGAGTCGAGCTTCGAACCGGGGTCCTTAGGCTTCACAGGCAAGTGCTTAACCGCTAAGCCATCTCTCCAGCCCTCCTGGATTCTTTAGACTACCTCTCATGAGGGATGCAGAATGTGTCCTCTCTGAGCTCCTGGTCTGCTGTAGCCAGTGGTTCCCCCCTTTTGTTCTGACTGTGCAGGACCCTCAAGGCCAACAGTGTCATTAGTCTTTCATCAGATGAGGTGGTGTGTCCCTGAGAAATTACTCCACAGGCAACAGTCGACTTCCTAAAATGTCATTACAGAGAAGATTACAAATCAAAGAATATGGGGCATCATGAAATTGTAACATTCGAGACTTCAAGACGGCCTTCCTTGGCTCTGGGATGGAAGGAACAGTGCAACACTGGAGCGGGGACAAGGAAATAAAAAGCCAAGTGAAGGCAGAAGAAGTCTGCCGTGTGACATGGTGCGCCAGCATGTACCCAGGCTCGGGTCTGTCACGCACAGCTCTGTTTTGAGAATGCTGCGGGCTGTTTGCATTTTCCTTCCAGAATCAGCAAATTGCATTGGCAGAACAAAGCTGTCATATTGGGTGGTATTTAGTTGCATCCATTATTTTACTCAAGTTTAGACATCTATTTGCAAAAGCAGATCCTACTTTAAAAAATTGCCTTGTTTTGCAACATTAAACAAAATGACAAGCTGGGAAAAAATGTTGATTAGTAAGCAGTGTGTTGAGGAAAACCCTCCTTGAAGTTCCAAAATGAAGACTTTAAGTCAAACAGTGCTGTTACCTTTCCTGTATACAGGAAGGTGGTCTGGAATTTTCTGTGAGTATTTCCATGGAAACCAGAGATCCCACTTGCTGCCATGCTGTGTGGTGGGATAGAGGCTAGAGTGTCTTGTTGCCACCACCACCAAGAGCCTTGGGACGTCCCTCAACGCTCACCCCTCTGGCCCAGTCCCAGCCACACAGATCCTTGTTTCCATGCAGACCAAGTCACCTGCCACTGATCCGAGTTCCCTCTTATGCCATCATCTTGAGTGGTTTCAAGTGGATTCACCCTTCAGAAAAGTTTACCTGCTGTGTGAGGAAAGAGCTCAGTCTGCATATTGGACAGGGTTCTCCAGAGAGAGGGATCCAGCAGCCCCCAGGGTAATGTGATGGTTGAACTTCACGATTTGTCAATGCTACAAAAGTGAAATAGATTCAATGCAAATCATATGTGAAATTTTAAATTGTGATCTTTGCCCTGGTTAGTAATAAATGATAGGATATTGCCTCATGAAGGTGGACAGTAGTCGTGGGTATGGCTCAACCTTATTCCAGGGCACTGATATATATATAATATATATATATATTTGCTATATATATATATATATATATATATATATATATATATAATATATTTTGTGTGTGTGTGTGTGTGCATTGTTGCTAAGCTATGATGGTAGGTTGGGTATATCAAATGCATGTTTGACATATGGTGTGTTTAATTTATAATGGGTTTATAAGGATACAGCAGTATAGTCAGGGAATATCTATATATCTGTCTATCCATCTGTCTGTCTATCTATCTATCTATCTATATTTACACGCATACATGCACAGTAAATAGATTGATTCGTGTGTTTACAGAGTTCAGTAAGTGGTGTGAGCTACAAACTGAAGGAGGGATTGCACCAGGACTCTTGGTGGCAACGAGGCTATCTTGTCAGTGCCTTAATTTCTTCCAGTCTGCATTCCCATGTTGCTGGGATGCCAACATTCAAAGACGAGAAGATTGGTGCTCTCCCTGCCCTTTGTGTTCCCTAGGGACCTCGGTAGGTTGGGTGGTGCCCACCCACGCTGGAGCAGGCCACCTGCTTTCTTTCCCCTGTCTCCTGATTTAAGTGCTGATCTCTTCCAGAAACTCTCACAGACTCATCCAGAATGGTTGTTCTGCCAGCTATTTCAGCATATCTTGGCTCCATCAAGGTGGCATGAAATTAGCCATTATAGTTTAAATCTTTCTTTTTTCTGTTTTTTTAAATATATATAGTGAAAGCATAGACAAAAGGAATGTATCTTACAAATAAGCGATTCTTCCATAGCGTTCTGAGAAGCAGTGCAGCTGGCCATGAGCTATCGGTGACTCGTGGAGGGAGAGGTCCTGCTTCTGCCAGCAGCTTGGCCTCTGCTTCTCCCTGGGTCACTTCACAGAGCTCTCTGTGTTGGCACACACCGCTTCTCCCCGACTTGCTCCCCAGGACCCTAGCCTTGGAGCTTGCTGATGGGTTCGGAGCCCACGTCTCCTGTGCTCACCTATCTCTTACCAAGCCAGCTGCTGGTGCTGGGCGGGATCACTCTCCCTCTCCCTTCCTCCTCAGGGAGTACTTCTTCCCAGGCCCTGTGAAGTTGACAGGTGACTCCCCAGGCTGCGGAATGCAAAGTCCCTATCCTGGAAGCTGACAAGAGCAGAGAAGGCATTAGCTTTGTGAATCAGGCTGGGTGGTGTTGGGATTTTGGATGTGGTTCAAGGACAGAGCCTGATTTATAGTGTGCAGTCATTCTTCAGGGAGGAGAGGCACCAGGAACTATCACGGAAGGCAGGAGTGCTCGAGGTAGTCTGTCAGACAGCTTAGGTTTGCTTCAACCCAGGGGCCTGCCTGTGACCGCCGGTCTTAGCTCGGGGACCAGACCGCAGTAGTCCTTAAGGAGAGGCACCAGGAACCATCACAAAATTCGGGTGTCCTTTAGCTGGTCCTGGAACAGCCATACAGTCGGTCACAATGGCTCAACCTTGTTGGTACAGTGTGAAACTGGTAAGGAACACTACACAAAGGAAGTGCCAATAAAGCTTTATTGACAAGCTCCTCATGTATATGATAACATGGCGGAAAAATGGTGTCTTTAAGAAGATGTGTTTGTGCTGGTCATGGTGGCCCATGCCTGTCATCCTAGCCCTCAGAAGACTGAAGTAGGAGAATTTCCTCAGATTCTAGGCTAGCCTGGTCTACCAGAGCAAGACCCAGTTTTAAAAAGCAAAGCCAACTAAACCAAATAAATAAACACCAAAAACTAAACAAACAAACAAAACAGGTGATTGCAGCTGAATGGGGCATAAGGGAATGCCCCATCAAATATGTACATAAGATTTCTGTGCTTAATTCATGGAAATGATAAGGCCCATGGGCTCCTTGAAGGAGGTGGAAAAGCTAACCATGGACGGGTAAAAAAAAAAAAAAAAAAAGTGTGCTGTATTTTCTACTTTTAGAACACCTAGAATGTCTAGATTGCTGGCTACCTGGGGAGAAACAAAAGGCCAAACTGTAGGTGGGGAGGTTTCCTCCTGGGCTGCCTGGGAGCTGGGCTCACCAATTCCCTTTTCCGTGAAGAGCATGAAAGGTCTGAGAGGTGGACTTGTCTAAGTTCACATCCTCTCTTCTCAAGCGCACGTCCACGGTCAGTTCAAGTTCAATTCTCTGCAGCACCTGACCGACTGTTCACCTTGCCTTGAGGGGCTCGTTACTCTTACTTGGAGGAGACACATGGGAGCTGTGCCCTCACCTTTCCCTGCTGGCCACACATCTTCTGGAGGGTCAGTGGATACTGGCAAGGTCTGGCCAATGGGACAGGTGGAAAGACAGGAGGAAGAGAGAGGATGGTGTGTTTGTTCTTCCTCTGCCTGGGAAGCAAGTTTTTCTGTGTGTGACCCTGTAATGGGCTTTCAGATTCCAGCCATAGTATCTCTCTCTCTCTCTGTCTCTCTATCTATCATCTATCTATCCATCTGTTGATTAATCAAACTACCTATCTCTCCATCCTTGTATGCATGTATGTGTTATATACTGTCTGTCTATCTATCTATCTATCTATCTATCTATCTATCTATCTATCTATAATCTATCCATCTATCAATTCAGCAACCTATCTCTCCATCCTAGTATGTATGTATGTGTTATATACTGTCTGTCTATCTATTTATCTATCTATCTATCTATCTATCTATCTATCTATCTATCTATCTATCATCTATCTATATCTATCTATCCATCCACCAATTCAGCAACCTATCTCTCCATCCATGTATGTATGATCTATCTATCTATCTATCTATCTATCTATCTATCTATCTACAATCTACCTATCTATGATGGGGTCTCACCATGTACTGGGGTTACTACTGTGAGCCAGCAGGACCCACCTGGCTTGTCTCCTCATAGCTTCTCCTATTCCCCCTGTGTTCCCTGCTTTGCTCTTTAAAAAAAAAAACATAATTATTTATTTGTCAGCAGAGAAAGAGGAGAGGAGGAAAGAGAGGAGAGAGAGAGAGAGAAAGAGAGAATTGGTGTGCCTCCAGCAAACTCCAGATGCACATGCCACTTTGTGCATCTGGCTTCACACGGGTACTGGGGAATCAATCCCAGGCCATCAGGCTTTGCAAGCACGTGTCTAACTGTGGAGCCATCTCCCACGCCACCCTGCCTGGCTTCGTAAGCAGCTCCCTCACTCTGGCACTCTGGCCGGCCAATTCTTTGCATTCAAACCCAAGTTGGACCTTGTTTGATTCAGGGTCGGTCTGAGATGGCCTCACGTACTGTAAATGCGTTACCTGTTGTGGAGCTCATTTTCAGTGTAGTCTCATGCTTCCACCCAGAGGATGACGTTTAAGAAGGCCACGTCCCGTCTGTTCTCAGGCAGGCTTGTGTGAGACTCTTTGCAGCCCCAGTGTGCTGCCAGAAACATCCTGGACTCTGGGACCAAGTGTGCCTGCCATAAACCACAGTGACCTTTCAAAATACCACAGGGCCATGCCCCTCGGCAACTCACAGTAATTCACTATGGGTTTTGCAGTCAATTAAAAATTATTTTAAAAATTCCATTTCTTGCTAAGAATTAAAAATTTAAGGCTATTTTTTTTTTTAAAAAAAACAGGCTATATAAGTGATACTGTTTTGAGAATTAATTATCCTGCTTCTGATTTCAGCTCTCACTTTCTTTCTTACAGAGGATGAGAACATTTTCTAGTTTGAGAGTCACGAAACAAAATAGTGTCCAAATCGCCTTGCCCTAGTTTTGCTTTTTAATTTCTGTGAATTGGAAAAAAAAAAATCCAATTTAAGAAAATACTTGACCCCAAGCTCCCCAAATGTGCAAACTGGTTCATTCTAGCCCTTCCACAATTCACAAAGACTTGGAATTGAAAGAGAAGCATCTTATGGGCCCGTGATTATAGATCCCTGGGGACTGCCTGTCCTCTCTTGCATACGGAGTTCACTTCTGCTGGAGTAACACAGAGAATGAACATGGGGTGGGCAACCCTCTCATTTTAATGAAACCCACACTTCTGGCATGGAATGAAAAAAGCCAGACTCAAAGATGTGTAAAATTATCCCATTTTTCTCTAAAGGTGGTTATGGTGGTGGTGATGATGTGCACGCGCACTTGTGTGTGTGTGTGTGTGTGTGTGTGCGTGTGTGTCCTGTGTCTAGGACATGCAAATGCGTGTACTCACACATTTAATCCTAATTGAATAGTGGGATTTCTCCACCCACTTGCTGTTGTTTGCAGACACCGTGGAGCCCAGTAAAGACTAGCTGCACTTGGAGATCTTCATGCCTGTAAAGTTCAGATTTGGAGACAATGAGAGAGAGAGAGAGAGAGAGAGAGAGAGAAGAAAGAAAGAGGAAGAGAGCGGGTAAAGAAAATGGTGGTGGTGGGGAGGGGTTAGGGACAGCGTTTTTTTTTTTCCTTGAGAAAGTGAATAATGTCATCGTTGATTTAATTAGCAAATTCTAGATGTGCTGACAAAGGAGATTTTCTTGGGAGATGCACAGGGTTGTGTCAATTCTCTAAATGATTAGGCAGACCCGAGTTCCCGGTAATAACAGATGAACACCACCACTCGCCAGACCTCAAACAGTGTATAAATCAATTTGCTGGGAATTAACCACTCGCTTCAAAATTAGGGGTTACTTGACAGGGTTTCCGTGATTGGGTTGTCAGGGATCTGTATTTCTAGTGGGGACTTATCTGCCATCAATAAGTGTGAGTCACTTTAGACTGATTTTTGGGGAGCAGCAGAGGTAGACCGTCCGTCCTCCGCAGGACACAGGGCGGGCAGGGGAGGCCCCCCGGATCCCAGGGATCGTGCTGGGTTTTCCAGCCCCTTTACCCAGGATACGCCTGTGATGTGGGCAGGGAGACTTTGAATGAGGCCCTGTGTTTTCAACTCCTTCAGAGATCACATGACACCACTCATGAGGAGCTGAGCCATTTGTTAAGTGGGATCCCTGAGAGTGGACCCTCTTCTCTGGGACATTAATGAAACACAGAGAGGCACTCTGAGGTCACTGAGCTCAGAGACCGCATCCATCATGTCCTCAGGACACAATGCTCAGGGGGCCTTTAGGGTAAATGCTTGGGCAGGCTGCCTCCGGGGCTTAGCTAGGGCCTTGTGCTACAGAGGAGGAAGTGACCGGCCTCTGTCCAAGCTATGCGCAACATGGCAAGGGGTCTGCTTCCGGTGAGATTGTTACCTGGAGTGCAGATGTTTTGTCAGTCCTTCTCTGATCATATTCGACTTTTTAGAATTTACACATGCAACTTCCCAACAGACAACTCCTTGTAGTAGAAAACATTCCAGAAATCCTATCATGTTTAACCCTGGATGATCGGCGTTCTTTATTAAACTGACCCTAAGAGCATGGCCCTATCACACTGTCAGGCCTGAGGGGGATGCAGGGATAACTCTAGAACCTTCCCTGTGGACTGGAGAGATAGCCCAGTGGGTAATGTGCTTACTGCACCAACGTGAGGACCTGTGTTCAGATCCCAACAGCGTCTAAATCGCCCAGGATGTTCCCTGAGGTCTCTCATACCATCCATTCTCTCTCTTCTATTTCCTTTCCCTTGCTTTTTTGTGCTCTCTCTCTCTCTCTCACACACACACACCCCTTTGTGTGTATGTGTAATGCGGTATGTGTGTGTAGGGTGTGGTATGGTGTGGCACCCCCATACCCTGGCCTCCGGTAGGGGTGCTCACCTATGATGGCTGGAGAGAAACACCTGGTATCCTGCTCCGTGGCTCTTCCATCTTGTCTTGATTTGAGACAGAGTCTCTTTGACGATTCCAGAGATTTTGGGGCTCTATAATTTTCAGTTCTCTGCCCTCCTTAGCGACTGAGGTTACAGATGTGCTTGGCAACACCCAGCTGAGTGCATGAGATCTGGAGATGTGAACTCCAGAGGTCTCAGTTCTCCTCAGGCCCCCGAACTTGTACAGGGAGTGAACTGAACCACTGAGCCATCTCTCCAGGCCTCTTCTATTTCTTTTCTGCTAATTATGTCTTCACTGTTTGCTAAGTTTCTAAATAAGAACTTGGACTTCCTCTGCTTACTTGGGATCTTTGGAAAGAGGTTTGCACTGTGTTTATATGTGACTCAGTTTACCTTCTTCTCATAGGCTGTGTGTGCTTAGTGGTAGAGGTGTTTCTCCCTGGAAGAATCCCAGGCACATGCCCAACTCGCAGATGCCCAGTTGAAGGGCCTCAATGTCCATTGAAATGTCATCAATTTGGGCTGGGAAGCGAGTTGTGAAGCGCTTGCTATACAAACACAAGGCCCTATACCCATTCCCCCCACTCTCTGCTTACAAATAAATAACCAATAAAATATATTTAAAAAAAAAACAATTGATACCATCCATCTATGGACAACACTGCCCTGAACCCACTTCCTAAATTTGTTCATCTTTCCCCACTGAACACGTAATCCTTTACCTTAATTCTGACTTCAAACACCTCTTGAATACAGTTAGCTCCTGCAAGCATGAGGTAGTCCTCCCCTAAGTCCGAGCCTTTGACATTGGTAAAGACTTCCCACTGCTGTGTGCTCACACTGAGCCTTCCATTTGTGTGTGTGTGTGTGTGTTTGTACAGGCATACATGTGTATGCAGGTATACTTGTGTGTGTATAGGTACACATGTGTACAGGTATACATGCGTATGCAGGTACACTGGTGTGTGCGTCTGCACATGGAGGCCCGAGAAATAAAACCCCGGGTGTCATTTATCAGGAATGCATCCGTCTTTCACGGGGCTGGGGCTCGTCAATTAAACTAGAGTCGCTGGCCACTCTTTCCTGTTTCTGCCTCCTCAGTGGCTGGGATTACAGTGCACACCACCATACCTAGCATTTATGTGGACTCTGTGAATCAAACTCATGCTCTCCTGCTTGCGAGGCAAAAACCTCATCTACCGAGCCATCTTCTTTGTCCGTTCAAATCTAGTTTTTAAGGACAACTGCCCTGTCACACTTATCTAGCTTGAGTTCGGTAGAGTCTGAATTATTATTGTTAATACTATTGGAAATTTTGTGGTAGGATCTCCCTCTAGCCCAGTCTAACCTGGAATTCAGTATGTAGTCACAGGCTGGCCTCGAAACTCACAGCGATCCTTCTACCTGTGCCTCCCAAGGGCTGGGATTAAAGGCATGTGCCACTGTGCCTGGTGAGTCTGAATTATTTTCCATTAAGGGAGGTGAACATCTCTGACTGGAGATACCGCATTTTGGAGAGTTGCGTGTGTGGAAACCATCTGCGTTGCCTCCCTTCTCATAACCGGCATTTGCCACTGCCATGAGTGGCTTTACCCTGTTGTTCTGGGGGGGCCAGACCTCACATGACCCTGCGCCCGAGCCTCATCTCCCGTGTCTAGGCAGCACAGCCTTCCTCCGTGCATCTTTATCCGCTCTGGTCCACCAGTTCATTCCCACATCTAGAACATTCTATGTGCCACCGGTGGAAATAATGCAAGTAACAAGTCACGAAGATTGGATTGGACTTGTTCATCCGTCTGTGATCATATCTGCCTCACAAAAACAATCACCATGGAGTGAGTACGTGGCACACGGCTCGGTGGTGAAAAGCCAAACCTGACTTCAGGCCTAGCATACGTAAGATTGAGACAGGCAGCGCCTGTGTCTATAATCCCAGTGGGCTTATCCCGAAGGGAGGTGGGGTCAGGGGAATCTGGAAGCCCTTGGGCCAGTTACACACACACACACACACACACACACACACACACACACACCACAATAGGGAATTCTTCGCAGGAAGGGTTCCAGAGTTTTCTACCCTGTCCCCACTAGTGCTCTCACAAGGGCATGCGGCTATGATGACGGACCTGTGGGACGCAGGCCGTCCCCACCCCCCCCCCAACCGCTCTTCTCTCTTGGCGCAAGTGGCTGCAGGAACAAAGATGGTTCCAAATGAAGCCATTCTCATGACAAAGACTGTAATGAGGACACAAAAAAATGGCACAAAATCAATTTATTCTCATGACAACCTTAAGATTGTAATGAGGGCAGGAAAAACAGTCTGAAATTTATCAATTCTTGTGACAACCTTGAGACAGTAAGGAAAGCGGCAAAGGGTCTGAAATTGGCTCAGTTGCCGACACCGGGTGAAACGAAACCAGAAAATAGCACCGTGTTTATCTCCCTGTTGACAACCCTGGTACTGGAACAAGAGCGAGAAAGGTCACGGGATTAACCCAGTCCTGTCAGGAATTGTCTTGAGAGGGCAGCCTCCCCGTGCTTTGCAAAAAAGGACCTACTAAGGTGAGTAACACATCATTTCAGACTTTCGCTAAGGGATGCCAGTTTCCTTGGCTTTTTAGCAGAAACTCAAGTATCTTCCTTACTCTTGTTCCTTTCCTTTTGTTCCCTTTTTCTTCCCTTCCCTTTCCTTCCCTTTCCTTCCCTTTCCTTCCCTTCCCTTCCCTTCCCTTCCCTTCCCTTCCCTTCCCTTCCCTTCCCTTCCCTTCCCTTCCCTTCCCTTCCCTTCCCTTCCTTTTTCTTCCCTTCCCTTTCTTGTTTTCTCAGTACTAGGGTTTGACTCTAACGCATGCTCTCCAACACTAAACTACACCTCTAGCCCTCTTTTCATTTTTTTTTTTTTTGCATGTTTAATATGTGGTGTGTAGTACACACGTGTAACTGCAGGTGCATAGAGGCCAGATGAGACTGGTGAGTGTCTGTCCTCTGTCGCGGATCCGTGTATCGCCTTAGCCAAGTCTCTCTGTGAACACAGAGCTGCTGTTTCCTCGAGCCCCAGCCATGCTCAGTGTGTGCTGCCCACAGAACTGGCTTCCAGATATGTGTGGCCACCCCCCAGCTGTTCATGTGGGTGCTGGGGAATCTGACTCGGGCAGTCTCAGGCCAGGCTGCCACGCTGACAGAAAGCACTCTTGCCCTCTGAGCTATCTCCCCAGCCCCAGTTTTTTAATTATTATTTTGAGACGGGGTCTCATAAAGGTGCCCCAACTGGTCTTGAACTGTGTGCCCCTTGCCCCTTCCTCCTGAGTCACTGGGATCAATGACCCGCCTGGCCTGGCTTCATATTTCTATGATGTACGACGAGTCATTTGTGCTGATCTTACAGGCTAGCCACCAGTCAGCCTTTATCGGAAGCCTTCAAAGCACTGTCAACTTGGACTGAAGGGTGATAGAGACCACCATTCTAAAAGTAAGCATCCCTTGGTACCCCAAGTGACGGAAGTTGTGGAAGATAGAGGTAGTGTTTTGTGGTCAATAAGACACAATTCCTGCTATGCATTTTCTCAGAAAGATGCGATTTGGATGTTAGGGAGATGATTCTGTGGGTAAAACGCTTTCTGCTTAAGTGTGAGGACATGAGTTTGAATCTATAGGCCCATATAAGGGCTGAATGGGTGTGGCAGGACACCTTTAATCCTGGCATTTGGGAGGCACAGCTGGCCAGCGACACTAGCCAAATCTGTGCAGTCTGGTTTCAATGAGAGATCCTGTCTCAATACCTAAGGTGGAGAGTGACTGAAGGCCATCAACTTCTGGCCCCCACATGCACACGCACACATCTACACACACTCAAACACATGTGTAGCACACACAATAATGCACACACCCTGCATACACACATGAAAAACTAAAGAGATGCAATTTGGGGGCTTGTGTTTCTGAGCGAACATCTGTTCATCCGCTTAGCTTCCCAGCCTGTGTGATCCTACATGTGCCCTACAGAGTCGCTCAGTGACTTGGAATCTCATGGTAACTGACACATGACAGACTGACTCACTGAGTCTGGAAGTAGGGTTTGGGAGGGATTAGGGATGAGTTAATGTCATGATGAGTTGGCAGATTTTGGTTAAGCAGAGGTGTACTGATGGGCTGTGTTCTGGGCACAGGGTTAAAAAAAAACCCCTGGACCTGTGATTCCCAACCCCACACACCCCTCTCTTGGCCGGACACTTAGGGATGAGAAGCAACAAAAGGCTCTCCTAACTAAGACCTGGCTTTCCTGGCATGAAATGTGACATGGTCGGGTCTGTGTCTGCCGGGTTACTGTGCCCACTGATTTGGTAGTTGTTGGATGGTAGGGAGGAACATTTCTGTTTGCAGAGGGTAGGTCGGTTTCCTCATTACTGCATTCCTGAAGCAACCAGATGCTAACCTGGATCCTCTTAATTTCTATGAGAATCTCTGTGTTCTTCATTTCTCCTGCTGGTGGTTGGCTTCTAGTATTTCTATAGAGCTCAAGGAGTTGAATCTGAATCAAAAGGTTTGCTAACTTTCATCTTTAACCTGTTTTGGAATGAGTTAGCGGTGTGATGTTTGCTTGAATATTCCATGCTTGTCCCCCCCGGGCTCTGTCTCTGGAGTCCTCTCGGTACGTCTGTTGTCTGCATGGTGTGACTATTTTCAGTCAGGTTCAAGGTCAGCCCGTCACTGAAGAAGTAACTACCAGAGAAAGAGGAATAACGGGAGGGCTGCTTTTAGGTTAAGGTGAATTTTGTCATATGACAAGTTTGCACCATCCCGTATTTCATTTTCACAACTCTACATGGCTCAGGAGCCAGGAAATTGGATACAAGGTTGGGGATTTTCAGATCAATGTCATCAGACATGCAGAGGCGGAAGGAATTTAAGGTGATTGCGGAGGCCGCTTTGAAGTAGGTAGCCTCTGTTCAGGTTCCCGCCGAGTCAGGAGGCTAATAGTTTGGTTGACTTGGGAGGAGGTGAATGATAGGTAAGGACAGGGGTTTTTCCTTTTTGGTCAGGGTTGGGGGAAGAGGAAGAGGAGCAAAATGAGAATCAGCGAGAGAGAGAGAGAGAGAGAGAGAGAGAGCACAAAAGAGAGAGACCTGTTGTTATTTCTTTTCCCAGTGTATCTGCGAGGTAACCAGGATCTTTGCAAAGCTCAAATCCACAGACTGGGTAAAAGCGAGGCACTGGGTGAGCAAACACATCCATTCAGGATCATGTCCCAAGCAAGCGTCAGGACCAGAATTAAACCTGGCTCCGGATTCTGCTGTCCTCATTGTGAGAGGCATGGTACTGACACATTTAAAAAATTCCTTTTAAAAAAAATATTTTATTTTATTTATTTATTTATTTAAGAGAGAGAGAGGCAGATGGAGAGAGAATGGGCACTCTACGGCTTCTAGCCACTGCAAATGAACTCCAGACACATGTGCCACCTTGCGCATCTGGCTTATGTGGGTACTGGGGAATCAAACCTGGGTCCTTAGGCTTGGCAGGCAGTAACTGCTAAGTTATCTCTCCAGTCCCTGAAAACTCCTTTTAAAGGGTTCACAGATGATTTCCTTCTGAACTGTGGTTGTCAAGAGTTCAATGAAGAGCTGGAGAGACAGCTCAGCAGCTAAGAGCACTTGGTACACAAGCACGAGGAACCGAGTTCAATTTCCAGTGTCCATGTAAAAAGCCACATGTGGCCACATGTACCTGTAGCCCCAGACCTGAGGGGGGCCAGAGACACAAGAATTTCTGGGGCTTGCTAGTTAGCCAATCTGACTGAAAACTAGTAGTTACAGACTCCGTGAGAAATTTCATACCAAGGAAATTGATGGATAGATGGAGGAAGATAACACGCTCCTCTGTCCACCGTGTGCACACATACCACATACATACCAAAGAGAAAAGTAAAATGAGGGGCTGGATAGATGGCTCAGTGGTTGGAGGCACTTGCTTGCAAAGTCAAAAGGCTAGGGTTCAATTTCTCATGTAAAGACAAATATACAAGGCTGGAGGGATTGCTTAGTGGTTAAGGCGTTTGCCTGCAGAGCCAAAGGACCCAGGTTCAATTCCCCAGAACCTACGTTGGCCAGATGCACAAGGGGGCACACTTGTCTGTAGTTCGTTTGCAGTGGCTGGAGGCCCTGGTGCATCCATTATTCTTTTTCTCTCTCTCTCTCCCTCCCTCTTTCTCTGTCAAATAAATGAATGAATAAATAAATAAAATATTTAAAAAGACAGATGCAGAAAGTGGTTCATACACCTGGAGTTTATTTGCAGTAAATATTAAAAAGACAGATGCAGAAAGTGGTTCATACACCTGGAGTTTATTTGCAGTGGCAGGAGGCCCTCGCATGCTCATACTAACTTTCTCTCTTTGTACTGGGGAATCAAACCTCAGTCCTTTGGCTTTGCAGGCAAGCACCTTAACTGCTAAGTCATTTCTCCAGCCCAACTGTAGTTTTAAAAAAAATATTAAAAATATTTTACAAGAGTTAAATAAAAGCATAACACAGCTTCAAAGTGTCTTCAAGCCCCCTCTTCATACACTTGTTTTGGTTATGTTGACACATAATCAACTTGCTTATGCACACTAATGCTTCAGACTTCAAATTAATCACATGAATGGTTAGCTGTTTAAATTTTTGGTGAGTAAAGGGTTCTAATGATTTTTTTTTAATGAAAGACAATGAGTGAGAGACAGAGAAAGAGAATTGGCATGTCAGGGCCTCTAGCTACTGAAATTGAACTCCAGACACATGTGCCACCTTGTGCATCTGGTTTACGTGGGTATTGGAGAATCAAACCTGGGCCCTTTGACTTTGCAGGCAAGCACCTTAACTGCTAAGCCATTTTCCAGACCAACCTGTAGTCTTAAAAAAAATATATAAAAATTTTTATTTATTGATTTATTAGAGAGAGAGAGAGAGAGAGAGGCAGATAAGAGAGAGGGAATGGGCATGTCAGGGCCCCTAGCCACTCCAAACAAACTCCATATGCATGTGCTACCTTGTGCATCTGGCTTACGTGGGTACTGGGGAATCAAACCTCAGTCCTTTGGCTTTGCAGGCAAGTGCCTTAACCGCTAGACCATCTCTCCAGGCCTAGAACTGTAGTTTCTGATCAGACTGGCTAATCAGTGGGCCCCAGTAATTCTCCTGTATCAGTTCCCCCGCAGGACTGGTGTGACAGGCATGCATGACCCAGGCTCAGATTTTTGGATGGGTGCTGGGGAATTAAGCACAGCACGTCTCATGCCCTTTCAGGCCCTCTTGCTTGCATGACAAGCGCTCTTACCCACTAAGCCATCTCCGCCGCCTGGAGTACCCCTTTCTTAAAGATTCCCAACCAGGAGATACCTCAGCATGGCGAATGACCAGGAAATGCTCCAGGTTTTCGCTATAATGAGGTGTGGCATATAGCAAGTTGTGACGTCTGTATCCTGTGGGGTTTGCACAGTGATGTGTTGTCAAAGTGGCTTTGCTGAAGCTAAGCACTGTGTCCAATGTAATCCCTGCTACGGAGGTGACACTCCACGAACTAGCTAGAAACCTTTATCCCACATTTATCCACGGAGTCGGAATGGGCAGAGGGGTCACACTTTTGGGTGCCTGAGGGATTTTTTTTTTGTTTTGCCTTTTTCTTTGCTTGATGGTTTAATGAACTCAGGGAATCTGGACATCATCTCACTCATCCTCATATTCCTGTGTTCAGTACTGAGCTGAGCAGGGTGGGCTGCCAGAAAACTTTGTGTCCTGGAGAAATCAGCTCGTAAAATTCCAAATGAGGCTCCTTCCTCTCTTTTCCAGATCTAGGGACAAAGGCGAAGCTGGCCTTGTCACAGCTAAGTGCTCCTTGTGATCTCATGACACATTTTATCCACTTACTTGCTTTTGAAAAGTTTATCAGTATAATTTCTTTCTCCTTCCTTCCTTCCTTCCTTCCTTCCTTCCTTCCTTCCTTCCTTCCTTCTTTCTTTCTTTCCTTCCTTTTTCTTTCTTTCTTTCTTTCTTTTCTTTTTTTTTTGAGGTAGGGTCTTGCTCTATCCCAGGCTGACCTGGAATTCACTAGGTCATCTCAGGGTGGCCTCAAACTCACAGTGATCTTCTTAACCTCTGCCTCCCAAGTGCTGGGATTAAAGGTGTGCACCGCCACATGTGGCTCTATCACTTTCATTTTAATGTGTTTTTAAAAATATGTATCTATTTATGTTCATGTGAATGTGCATGTGTATGTGTGCATGCGCACACGCGTGCGTGTAGGGCCATTCCAAGGCTTCTTGCCACTGCACATATGTGCCAAATGCCCGAGTCATGGCTCTCTTAGTGGTTGGGAATTGAACCCAGGCCAGCAGACTTTGCAAGCAAGAGCCTTTTACTGCTGAGTCATCTTCCCAACGCCATTGTCACTGTATTTATGGCCCGAGGACACCATGCTGACAGGAAGGTGAAGGCGGAGGAGGAAGAAGGGAAGGAAGAGAGAAAGATGAGAAAGAAGGGAAGGGGAGAGGAGGAGAAGGAAGAAGTGCACAGGGAGGAATGAAAGGAAAACTAGGAGAAGAAAAAAAGATGACAAGAAAGATAAAGAAGGTGGGAGAAGTGGGAGGAAGATGAAGAAGGAGAGGAACAAAAGGAGGGGAGGGAAGGAGAATCAGGGAAGAAGAGAAGATGGTGGCACACGCCTTTAATCCCAGCACTTGGGAGGCAGAAGTAGGAGGATCGCTGTGAGTTCAAGGCCACCCTGAGACTACATAGTGAATTCCGGGTCAGCCTGGGCTAGAGCAAGACCCTACCTTGAAAAATCAAAAGTAAAAACAAATAAACGAACAAACAAAAAACATATTAAAACTAGAGAGATGGCTTAGCGATTAAGGCGTTTGCCTGCAAAGTCAAAGGATCCCAGTTCGATTCTCCAGGACCCATGTAAGCCAGATGCACAGGGGCACATGTATCTGGAGTTTGTTTGCAATGGCTGGAGGCCCTGGTATGCCCATTCTCTCTCTCTCTCTCTCTCTGTGCCTTTTTCTCTCTCTCAATTAAATAAATAATAAAAACATAGTAATAAGAAGAAAAGATGAGGAGGAAGGTGAAGGGAGTAGGAGGAAGAAGAGGAAAAGGAAAGGTGCAGGGGGAGCAGAGAGAAGGATAGAGGGAGGCAGAGGAGAAGGAGGAGAACGGGGGGAGAGAAGATGAGGATGCTGAAGAGGGGAAAGAGGAATCAGTGGACGCAGAGGAGGCATGAAGGGAGGGCGTAGAGCAGCGAGGAGGGGAGGGGAGTTGCTCTTCTGCAAGGGATCATAGTCTATGAAATGGGTCAACCTAGTCGGGTACCAGCTGGGTAGTGACACAATGGTAAAGGCAAGGAGAGGGAAGAGCAGTGAGGTCAGAGGACTCTCAGCAGGTGACAGTGAGTGGGGAGCAGGCCATTGCAGAGCTTAGGCGCAAGTGACACTCCAGTGATCTGAGCGAAGACATCCTTGACACAGGCCAATGTGTCTGCTTCGTGGTACACCTCATGGTGTCTTTTTTCAATTAAAATATTTTTATTTATTAGAGAGAGAGAGAGAGCGAGAATGGGAGCACCAGGGTCTCCAGCTGCTGCAAACGAACTCCAGACGCATGTGCCACCTTGTGTGTCTGGCTTACATGGGTCCTGGGGAATTGAATCTGGATCCAATGGCTTTGCAGGCAAGTGCCTTAGCCACTAAGCCATCTCTTCAGCCCCTGGTGTCATTTTGAAAGTACCAAGACATTGCTATGCCATATTTATCATAATTCATGCTTAAAAATTTTATTTATTTATTTGACAGAGAAAGAGGGAGGGGATATAGCAAGTTGTGACGTCTGTATCCTGTGGGGTTTGCACAGTGATGTGTTGTCAAAGTGGCTTTGCTGAAGCTAAGCACTGTGTCCAATGTAATCCCTGCTACGGAGGTGACACTCCACGAACTAGCTAGAAACCTTTATCCCACATTTATCCACGGAGTCGGAATGGGCAGAGGGGTCACACTTTTGGGTGCCTGAGGGATTTTTTTTTTTTTTTTGCCTTTTTCTTTGCTTGATGGTTTAATGAACTCAGGGAATCTGGACATCATCTCACTCATCCTCATATTCCTGTGTTCAGTACTGAGCTGAGCAGGGTGGGCTGCCAGAAAACGTTGTGTCGCGGAGAAATCAGCTCGTAAAATTCCAAATGAGGCTCCTTCCTCTCTTTTCCAGATCTAGGGACAAAGGCGAAGCTGGCCTTGTCACAGCTAAGTGCTCCTTGTGATCTCATGACACATTTTATCCACTTACTTGCTTTTGAAAAGTTTATCAGTATAATTTCTTTCTCCTTCCTTCCTTCCTTCCTTCCTTCCTTCCTTCCTTCCTTCCTTCCTTCTTTCTTTCCCTCCTTCTTCTTTCTTTCTTTCTTTCTTTCTTTCTTTCTTTCTTTCTTTTTCTTTCTTTTTGAGGTAGGGTCTTGCTCTATCCCAGGCTGACCTGGAATTCACTAGGTCATCTCAGGGTGGCCTCAAACTCACAGTGATCTTCTTAACCTCTGCCTCCCAAGTGCTGGGATTAAAGGTGTGCACCGCCACATGTGGCTCTATCACTTTCATTTTAATGTATTTTTAAAAATATGTATCTATTTATGTTCATGTGAATGTGCATGTGTATGTGTGCGTGTGCACACGCGTGCGTGTAGGGCCATTCCAAGGCTTCTCGCCACTGCACATGTGTGCCAAATGCCCGAGTCATGGCTCTCTTAGTGGTTGGGAATTGAACCCAGGCCAGCAGACTTTGCAAGCAAGAGCCTTTTACTGCTGAGTCATCTTCCCAATGCCATTGTCACTGAATTTATGGCCCGAGGACACCATGCTGACAGGAAGGTGAAGGAGGAGGAGGAAGAAGGGAAGGAAGAGAGAAAAATGAGAAAGAAGGGAAGGGGAGAGGAGAAGGAAGAAGTGCACAGGGAGGAATGAAAGGAAAATTAGGAGAAGAAAAAAAGATGACAAGAAAGATAAAAAAGGTGGGAGAAGTGGGAGAAAGATGAAGAAGGAGAGGAACAAAAGGAGGGGAGGGAAGGAGAATCAGGGAAGAAGAGAAGATGGTGGCGCATGCCTTTAATCCCAGCACTGGGGAGGCAGAAGTAGGAGGATCGCTGTGAGTTCAAGACCACCCTGAGACTACATAGTGAATTTCAGGTCAGCCTGGGCTAGAGCAAGACGCTACCTTGAAAAGTCAAAAGTAAAAACAAATAAACGAACAAACAAAAAAAACATATTAAGACTGGAGAGATGGCTTAGTGATTAAGGCGTTTGCCTGCAAAGTCAAAGGATCCCAGTTCGATTCTCCAGGACCCATGTAAGCCAGATGCACAGGGGCACATGTATCTGGAGTTTGTTTGCAATGGCTGGAGGCCCTGGTATGCCCATTCTCTCTCTCTCTCTCTCTCTCTGTGCCTCTTTCTCTCTCTCAATTAAATAAATAATAAAAACATAGTAATAAGAAGAAAAGATGAGGAGGAAGGTGAAGGGAGTAGGAGGAAGAAGAGGAAAAGGAAAGGTGCAGGGGGAGCAGAGAGAAGGATAGAGGGAGGCAGAGGAGAAGGAGGAGAACGGGGGGAGAGAAGATGAGGATGCTGAAGAGGGGAAAGAGGAGTCAGTGGACGCAGAGGAGGCATGAAAGGTAGAGCAGCGAGGAGGGGGAGGAGAGTTGCTCTTCTGCAAGGGATCATGGTCTATGAAATGGGCCAACCTAGCCGGGTGCCATCTGGGTAGGGATGCAATGGTAAAAGCAAGGAGAGGGAAGAGCAGTGAGGTCAGAGGACTCTCAGCAGGTGACAGTGAGTGGGGAGCAGGCCATTGCAGAGCTTAGGCGCAAGTGACACTCCAGTGATCTGAGCGAAGACATCCTTGACACAGGCCAATGTGTCTGCTTCGTGGTACACCTCATGGTGTCTTTTTTCAATTAAAATATTTTTATTTATTAGAGAGAGAGAGAGAGAGAGAGAGAGAGAGAGAGAGAGAATGGGAGCACCAGGGTCTCCAGCTGCTGCAAACGAACTCCAGACGCATGTGCCACCTTGTGTGTCTGGCTTACATGGGTCCTGGGGAATTGAATCTGGATCCAATGGCTTTGCAGGCAAGTGCCTTAGCCACTAAGCCATCTCTTCAGCCCCTGGTGTCATTTTGAAAGTACCAAGACATTGCTATGCCATATTTATCATAATTCATGCTTAAAAATTTTATTTATTTATTTGACAGAGAAAGAGGGAGGGGAGAGAGAGAGAGAGAGAGAGAGAGAGAGAGAGAGAGAGAGAGAATATGAGCATGCCAGGGCCTCCAGTCACTGCAAATGAACTCCAGACGCATGTACCACCTTGTTCATCTGACTAACATGGGCCCTGGGGAATCAAACCTGGGTCCTTTGGCTTTCCATGCAAACGCCTTAACTGCTAAGCCATCCCTCCAGCCCAATTCATGCTGGTTTTTTTTTTTTTTGTTTTTTTGTTTTTTTGAGGTAGGGTCTCACTCTAGCTCAGGCTGACCTGGAATTCACTCTGTAGTCTCAGGGTGGCCTCGAACTCTTGGCGATCCTCCTACCTCTGCCTCCCAAGTGCTGGGATTAAAGGCGTGCGCCACCATGCCCAGCTTTCATGCTGTTTTTGAGTATAGGATCCGAGACCATCATCCGCACCAGCTGCACAAGTAAATAATGAATAAAAGACCCCAGTGTCAAATTTCAGAGGCCCACACTTGGAGAAGTACAACGAAAAATGGCCCAAACCTCTTCTAGCCATCGATGGCTTTTGCTCACTGGGGAGGAGGGCACGTTAACCTGTCCCCGTCACTTGGTGACAGATGTGAGTCTTGAATGTGTGGGGGTCATGCTATATTTACCCAGGTGAAATCTGAGGAAGACCAGCTAGATGCGAAGACGTTATGGAGTCTTCTCTGAATCAAGACAGCATGGTCCTGTGTGGGTGAACCAGCCACTGCAAGAGCATTCCTTCCTGCTAAATTCACAGCAGCAGGGTCACAGATAAGAGCCAGGCTGGCCCACAAAGGATTGTTGTGGAAGAAAGTGTCAGCTAGGGACAAAGGGACAGGGAACCCCATCTCCAGCGACACTGTCTTGCCTTTATTCAGTGCTGTTTCTCCTCTCTCTAGGAAGGGTATGATATGAGTATTCCCTTACCAAAAGCACTAGACTAATGTTCAGAAATTGTGTAAAGTGAGAGCTGGAGAGATGGCTTAGTAGTTAAGGTGCTTGCCAGCAAAGCCAAAGGACCCAGGTTCCATTCCCTAGGACCCCCATCAAGTCAGATGGTGCAAGGTGGCTCATGCATCTGGAGTTCATTTGTAGTGGCTGGAGACCCTGGTGTGCACACTTTCTCTCCTCTCTCTCTGTCTCTCTGCCTGTTTCTCTTCCTCCCCCCACTCTCAAATAAACAAAGAGAAAATATTTTAGAACAAAGTGAGGCTGGGGAGGTATGTCAATGGGTAGTTTGGATCTCCCACACCCATGTAAAAATTCCAAGAGTGGTCGTACCAGCCTGTGAACCCAATGCTCCACAAAACAGGGACAGGGGCTCCTTAGTGCCCACTGGGTAGCTAGCTAGTCTAGCTGATTCTATGTACTCTAGGTATAGTGAGAGACTGTTTCACAGAGTACAGTGGAGGGCAATTTGAGGAAGACACCACACGATACTGACCTCCGGCCACAGAGATCTGACCACACACATGCACCTGAACCTGTCCACACATGTATGCCCACACACATATGAGCATGCACACTTCATGCATTTACATACCACATATATAGAGAAGCAAAAGAGACTGCTATGTCAGACTGCTAACAGGCCCGCCAAGGCTCAGGGATCATTGTTCAAGAAGGGGCAGGAAGATTGTAAGAGTCACAGGGTGGGTCAAAATATATATATATATATTTTTGGTTTTTTGAGGTAGGGTCTCACTCTAGCCCAGGCTGACCTGGAATTCACTCTGTATTCTCAGGGTGGCCTCAAACTCATGGCGATCCTCCTACCTCTGCCTCCCGCGTGCTGGGATTAAAGGCGTGCGCCACCACACCTGGCTTATGGGTCAAAATATTTTAAAACACAGCCTCTTCCCCCACAGAGACTGACTGAGGCCTTAAGCACCTCACAGTGAATACCAATAACCCCCACAATGGAAGGCCCTCAGAGAAGCTGGGATGGGGGACAGGGGATATAAGACTATACAGCCTTTGTAAAAAAAAATAACTTAAATAATTTTTTTTTTAAAAGATGATGGTAAAGTTGGTATATCCATGGCTCTTTAACAGTGTGGGTTTTCTGAGTGGCAGGAGAGAAAAAAAAAATCAACTTTTGCACAAACTCTATGTTTGCCTTGAGTGGCACAGTTGGTCAGGGTAAGGTTATCCACACTGTGGTCTCAATTTCGATGATTGAAGATGGGACTTCTTGATTTTCATCTTATCCCAAAGGAGATATGATACACATGAAAACTTTAGCGTGGGTTTACTCCTCTCGGAGTCTATACTTTGACATGCGAATGTATAAATGGATGAAACTCATCTTTTCTGTGTTTGAAAAAGTTTTTATTTATTAATGTTCTTGGGAGTGAGTGAGTGAGAGAGACTATGGATGTACAAGGCCTCTTGTCACTGCAAATAAACTCTGATTCATGTGCCACTTTGCACATCTGGATATATATAGGTACTGGGGAACCAAACCCTGGCCATCAGGCTTTGAAAGCAAGCACCTTTAACTACTGGGATATCTCCCCAGCCCTTTTCTGTCCCCACCCCCCACCTTTAGATTTTGGCCTCTTAAAAAAAAAGCTCACTGTTAAAATCACTGTTGCTCTATCCACTGCTCACGAATGCGTTTCTGTTGGGCCGATGTTTAAATGAGGAGTTACAGGAGCTGCTCTGATGGAAACAAACTAGTGTTGATGGCCGAGCAGCCATCTGGAAAGAAGGCCACCTCGGAAGGAGAGGAGCTAATGGAAAAATGGGCCGATTTGTTTGTGTGATAGGCCTCTTGCCACCGGCCTTGGTGAGTGACGTGAGATTACAGCAGCGCCAGGAGAGGCAGATTGAGAAGTGACTCCTGTCTTCAAGATGAAATGGCGGGTTTGCTATTAAACGTGAAAGACATAAAACGGCATGATTGCTTTGAGGATGTTTGTGCGACTGTATGCACTCGCCAGGTGGCAAGACAGCCTGGTCCCTGCTGCCAGCAGCTCTCTTCTTCTTGTGGCTCCGTGATGTCTTCTCCCTCAGTACCAGTAGATGTTGAGGATAACAGAGTTGGGGAGGAGTCACTTGGTAACCAGGGACTTATGTGGCACCTCCTGCCCAGGGTCTTCCTTCTCCAGTGACCTTCAGAACTTGGAAATATGATTGATGAACTTCTTAGGTGTTCCAGTCACTAATTCTTGGGTGCTTAATGGTCAGAAATGGGGTGAAGGGGAACTGGCAGGCCCTGACCTCTGACCTGGCGGCTTGCTTGTGAGCTCCAGGACTCACGTGGCTTCACCCAGAACAAAGGTAGATGGAGCTACAGGCTGATTTTTGCTGCTGCTCCTGATTGCCAGGGGATTTGGGAATCTGTGATGATGGTTAATCTTTTTAAACAAATATTTTTATTGGGCTGGAGAGGTGGCTTAACAGTTAAGGCATTGGCCTGTGAAGTGTAAGGACCCAGATTTGATTCCCCAGTACCTACATAAGCCGGATGCACATGGTGGCAAATGCATCTGGAGTTTATTTGCAATGGCTAGAGGCCCTGGTGTGTCCTTCCTTTCTCTCTTCCTTCTTCTCTTTCTCTCTCTGTCTGCATCTTTTTTTTTTTTTGCGGTAGGGTTTCACTCTAGTCCAGGCTGACATGGAATTCACTATATAGTCTCAGGGTGGCCTCAAATTCACAGTGATCCTCTTACCTCTGCCTCCGGAGGGTTGGGATTAAAGGCGTGCGCCACCATGCCTGGCTCTCTCTGCATCTTTCTCTCTCTCTCTGAAATAAAAATAATAGAATAATTAAAAATAAATAAAATAATAAAAGTAAAGAAAAAGGCAGACAGAGACAGAGACAGAGAGCAGAGAGAAAGAAATGGGATGAGCACACCAGGGCCTCTTGCCACTGCAAACAAGCTCACGTGCGTCACTTTGTGTATCTGGCTTTACACGGGTACTGGTGAATCCATCCCGGACCAACAGGCTTTGCAAGTAATTGCTGATGGCTAATCTTGATGGGATTTAGAATGACAATGGAAACTAATTTCTGGGCAAGTCTGTGAGAGAGTTTTCTGAAGAGTTCATTGAGGTGGAAAGACACACTCTAAATGTGGTAGCACCATTCTATGGGCCGGGGTCCCAGCCTGAATAAACGGGGGAAAGCGGACTGAGCACTGGGCATCCGTCTTTCTCTGCTTCCTGCCAGCCGCCTCACCCTCCTGACACCATGCCTTCCTGCCATCATGGACTGTACCCTCAAGCAGTGAGCCAAAATAAACCCTTCTTTCCTCAAATGATAAGTACTGTACTAACTGACCTACCCCCCAACTCCCTTCCAGGGCAGCTGTATGACATGTCTGATGGAACAGATGAGTGGAGGGACGGATGAATGAATGAGATTGGGCAGCCATCTTTTATGTCATATCCATGCTGGGTCCTGAATCCCTTTGGACCCCAGAGTTCCAACCTGAGGAATCCAACATATGACTACAGAGACTGGATCCCAGATGCCACATGTCTCAGCCCTATGACATGCCACATGGGCATGCAGACTGGCATGGAGGCGATAATGCTATGCCGTATGCCATTTTTTTTAAAAAAAATTATTTCTTTGAAAGCAGAGAGGGACACACAGAGAGAATGGACACACCAGGGCCTCTAGCCGCTGTAAATGAACTCCGGGTGCGTGTACCACCTTGTGCATCTGGCTTTATGTGGACACTGGGGAACCAAACGTAAGGCAAATAGAGGCAAAAGCCTTTACCGCTGAGCCATTTCTCCAGCCCCTGTATGACACTTTCATCGCTCACAGTCTCACGTCCTGCTATATTGCATTATTTTATATTCTCATGTGACTTGGTTTTACACGGGACAATCAGTGAAATGAAAGACAAGTAGTGAGATGAAGCAGGTTGATAAGACTGTCTTTTAGGTCAGATGCGCACCACCCATTCCTTTCTTTTCCCTTTAAGATTGGTCCGTGCGACTTTACTACGCAAGAAATCGGAGGACTTCAAGCTACGGGCTCGAGCCATTTCTATGATGTGGAAATAAATGCTCCTCCCTGCTACTGTGTGGCCAGGATCTGCCAACGTGCCTGGCAGCATTGGGTTGCGGCTTTCCTGACACAGCCCTGTGGCTATGCCAAATAACACGCGGGCTTTGTCACGACGACAGTGTCAACCGGGATCACAGCGAGAGAACCAAGCTCATTTTCACTTTTGACCCAAGCAGGACTCATTCCCAGATTTTCAGATGTGAAAAGCTCAAGCACTAATTAGCACTGTCTCTTGCCCTCAGCATCAATTTCTAAAGTCACCAGTTCAGACTGAACACCCAGGAACTTGGCAATATCATCCAAAGGAAATCCAAACAGATTTCAAATTAATCAGCTTACGAATCCAATTTGCTAGCTATAATAAGACTTTATATTTACATGACACGTTTTTCTACCATCGTTCTTACAGCTAATCATGCTGGAATAAATATTGATTAAATACAGTTCAGCCTACGACAAAGACGGGGCTACTCCCCTCTCCAGATTGAAATACTTGAGACCTCCCTCTCTCTCTCTCTCTCTCTCTCTCATTAATTCTCAAAGCATCTCTTTGGAAGGTTACTGTGTGTATATTTCAGCTTATGCCTTCTCTAGCCACTGGCTTTCTTGGCCAAACAAGAAAAATCACTCTCCCAGAACTGGATCAGTGTATGCTACGATTTGGATATGAGAGAGCCTCTCCAAAGTCTCTTGTACTAAAGGCCCAACTTCCACAGGGTGGCGCTATTGGGAGATGATTGGATCCTGAGGGCTCTGCCTTCAGCCATTGATTGATGAATCTCTTGATGGGTTCAAAATCTGATGGCATTGTTGAGAAATTGTGGGAAGTGGGAGGGGTGGGGTCTAATTGGAGGAAATAGGTCACTGGGGGAGGGGGCTGTGCTCTGGAAAGGTCCTTTGTCCCTATTCTCTTGCTGTCTCTCCGTACTTCCTGGCTACCAGGAAGAAATTTGGCCAAGCCAATATGTCCTGCCACACCCTCTCCCTTCATGATTCTCTACCTCACCACAGCCTAGAAATATCAGAGCCAAGTCAACCATGCCCTGAGAGTTCTCAAACTATGAGCCCAGGTAAATCCTTCCTCCTACCCTGAGTTGTTTTCTCACAGTGAGAAGAAACTAGCCACATACCTGACTAAAAGCTTCTGCCCTTCAGGGCTGGGCTCTACCCCTGGCCCTGTCTGGCTGGCTCCTATCTTGTCCTTCCTCTGGGCTCCTGGCTGATTTTATTGTCCTATCCCGTCATAGTCCGTATGTATGTGTCCTCTGCATACACGCACATGCATGCTCACCTGGACTTTTGAGTTCTCCTAATCCTCCCTCACAGGACTCCTAGTCTGTGATTCAGTTTTGTCTTGGCTCCTGACCTATGTCTTCCTACTTGCTGGAAGCCGGGGCTGGAGTCTTACCTCTCAGAACGCCTCTTGTTTTATCTGACATACGAAGCATGAAGACCTTGGAATTGTGCTCAGCCTCAACTCTGTGGAAACATCTAGTCTAATCATTCCTCTCCCTTGACCCTGGCCCTAAAGAGGAAGAGGTTCAGAGACTGGTGAGGCCAAGGAGAGTGTGTCAAATACTGGCAAGGGGAAGCTGGCTACAACACCCATAAACCCCACACCCAATAATACATCACCACCTCTAGGAGGCTCCAAGTCCTAAATTGCCACCAGCTGGGGACCTAGCATTCAGAACAGGTAAGTTATGCGGGGGGGGGGGGCACCTGAATCAAACCACTACAGCTTCTCTCTTTCACTTCCCTTACAAAATGCATCCTTTCCTGGATTCCCCAGACCCAGAAACACAGGAGACTTGTCTACAGCCATACCACCCACGCTGAACGCGTCAGATCTCATCTGTTCTCAGAAGCTAAGCAGGGCCAGGCCAGGTTAGTACTTGGCTGGGAGGAAACAGACAAGTAGCCAGGCCCAGTGACGGGATAAGCTATGCTTGTGATCTCTCGAGGGTTCAACAGAATCATCAAGAGGGTGCGCCAATATCTATGAGAGCCATGATCAATTTAAAAAAAAAAAAAAAAAACTTTTTTGGAGGCAGGTTCTTTTGAGACAGTCTTGCTGAATGTCCCAGATTGCCAGAAGTTTAATACAGAGGCAGCCTGTCGGAAGGTCACTAGCTTTGGTCTTTATCCAAAAGGACTGTAGTGGCATCTGAGGCAAAGGGTCTGTGCTCCCCCTCTAACATGGATGGCGACGGCTGATGGTGGTGGTGACAGCAGAGGCCAGGGCTGTTGGGACCATTGGTTGGGAGGGTGTTTAAAGCACTTAATCCACCTGCCACACGGGAATTGCTCAATAGATGCTATGATAAGCTTTGTTTATTTTATTTTACTTTTACTTTTAAATGAGCACTCTTGGTTCCTCCAGCTACTGCAAATGAACTCCAGATGCATGTGCCACCTTGTGCATTTGGTTTATGTGGGTCCTGGGGAATTGAAACTAGGTCCTTCGGCTTTGTAGGCAAGTGCCTAAACCACTAAGCCATCTCTCCAGCCCCCACCTTTGGTTTTGATGATGCGCTGCTACTCTCTTGGCTCTCAGAACCCCCACTGGCCACAGGATTCTCCGTAAGGGTGTTCTCATGGGTTAGATTTCCCTGCTCTTGAATATGGGCCATTCTGGCTTGTTCCGTATCTGAGCACCATGGGGTCTGCATTGCCTGTTCTTGGTGGCATCACTTTTAAAGGTCCCACTCTGCACAGGGAAGCTTTTAGCCTGTGTGTGTGGGGGGCATGGTGGTCTCCTGTGGAGAACCTGTTCCAGACCCAGGAGGGCCCAGGAAGGTCAGGCTCAGCTGGCTTCCAAAATGGAAGCAAAATAACATTGTAGGCCAGCTAAGCCAAGTTCAATTTTCAAGCGACCTTTGCGTCAAACTGGTCACGTATTTGGCCACTCCCCCTTTCTGAAGGGCTCCTGTCACAGGACTTGCTTTCTTCTGACTTGGGGGGGTGGGGGTCGTCTAAGAAGCACATGGGGTCTTGCATTTCAGCATTACTGATCGGGCTGTATAGTTTTCTGAGTAGATAATTGATTGTGATTGAATCTTGTACTGGATGTCCTGGAGTTACTGTGGCAAGAGCCTACTCCCCTCACTTCCTGTGGCAACATCATGAGAGACAAGGCCCACAGAGGTCACACCTGAAAGCTGGGGTAGGAATGTAAAGAGAGAAGGAGAAGGAGAAAAAGGAACGGCGTCCTTGGGCACGGTGTCCAGGTCCCTCTAGAGTGTCCCCATTCCCTCCGTGGATGGAGTCAGGCTGTCGGGCTGCCTCTGCAAACTGGGCTCTTCGTTCTCTTCTCTCGTACCCCTCTTGGGTACGTGCCTCATTTGTGCTTTGAGCCGTTTTGCCGTCTGGGACTCTTCTCATTATTCCACGAAACCCACTGTCAGTCAACAGCCATCAATCACGGGAAACTCACGCGTTCCTCGGATCTGTCAGGAAATCAAAAGTCTGTTAGGGTTGTTGTGATTACCCATTCATGAGCCATTTTGACTGGAAACTTCACAGACCTTCCTGTTACTGCAGAGAGGGGGGGGAGCCTTTAAATCAATCACTGGAACAATTTGTCAGTGAGGAGGTCTATTTCTCGCCACTAGAAAAACCACCTCTCCCGGCCCTGGTGCCTGGCCTTAGACATCAGCAAACATTTCTTCTCGTTTAGACAGCTTATGGCGAGCATTGTTTCTGGAGGTAGAGGATCCATGCACAGGGACACCTTCACGTCACCTGAGTGAATGTGAGAAGGGGACTCCTGCCCACATGTCTGAGAGAGGAGAAGATGTTTGGAGAGGAAGAAGCAGGGGCGGGGGCCGTAGTGGGGTTATTCCCATTCCATAAAGAGGTCCTGGTTATCTGGGTTGGCGTTTTGATGGCATATCTGTCTCGCTCTCAAAAACATTCCTTGCAATTCACCCTTGAGCAGGCAGGTCATCACGGTACCACCTCTGAGCAGCCTGGCACTTTGGCACCATCCAAGACAGCGAGGGCATCTTCTCTTTGTTCATTTCCCTGCTGGTCTCGGTGTATCCGGCTGTCTCTCACTGGCACTGATAAAGTAAAATTTCTCTAGTTTGTCGTCGCTTGGGATGCTGTTCTCTGTTTTAAACCAAATACACTCAGATTTTTTTTTTTTTTTTGTAAAGAGACTTCAGGTACCGGGGAGATGGCTCATTGGTAATGTGCTGGCTAGGCAAAACGAGGTACGCAGTTTGGGTCCCCAACATCAACGTGAAAGTGTGAAAGGCAGAAGTGGCGGGGCCCACCTGCGGTCTCAGCTCTGGGAAGGCAGAGGGTAGAGGCTAGTAACCCAGGGCTTACTGGCTAGCCAGTCTAGCCAAATTGGTGAGCTCCATGTTCAATGGGAGACTCTGTCTCAAAAAAAGTAAGGCAAAGAGGGCTGGAGAGATGGCTTAGTGATTAAGACATTTGCCTGTGAAGCCTAAGTTCCCAGGTTCAATCCCCCAGTACCCACGTAAGCCAGATGCATAAGGTGGCACATGCATCTGGAATTTGTTTGCAGTGGCTAGAGGCTCATTATTTAGAGAAAGTAAACTGTGAATAATTTTTTAAAGTTTTTTTTTTTTTTTTTGGTTTTTCGAGGTAAGGTCTCACTCTAGCCCAGGCTGACCTGGAATTCACTATGGAGTCTCAGGGTGTTCTCGAACTCACGGCGGACCTCTTACCTCTGCCTCCTGAGTGCTGGGATTAAAGGCGTGCGCCACCACGCCTGGCTTTTTTTTTTTTTAAAGTTTTTATAATTAGTTAACTGGGGTGGGGAGAGACCTGCTTTTCCTCCTTGAATAAAAGCTGGAGATGCTGTTTGAAGAAACATCAAGATGCTTTTGTTCTTGAGTCAGGGTCTCAAGGTAGCCCAGGCTGGCCTCAAACTCATGGCAATCCCCTTGTCTCATCCTCCCAAGTGCTGAGATTATAGGTGTGAGCCACCATGCCTGGTCATGGAGTCAGTCTCAAAATGGGTTGAGAGCAAAGTTGGTGGTGTGTCAAACATCAAGACTGTGGGTTTTTTGTTATTTTTATTTATTTATTTGAGAGCAACAGACAGAGAGAGAAAGAGGGAGGGAGAGAGAGAGAGAGAGAGAGAGAGAGAATAGGCACGCCAGGGCCTCCAGCCACTGCAAATGAACTCCAGACACGTGCGCCCCCTTGTGCATCTGGCTAACGTGGGTCCTGGGGAATCGAGCCTTGAACCGGGGTCCTTAGGCTTTACAGGCAAGCGCTTAACCACTAAGCCATCTCTCCAGCCCAAGACTGTACTTTTTGATAAAGCTGCTAATGTCACCCCATGTGACTGCGTATTAGTGGTCCTATGTCAACATCCTTGAGGGGATCAAGCGCTGTGCGGAGCAAGCTAGGGGATAAGAACATACCACTATTAGGAGACTGTTATGGGCTGCGGCGTCAATCTGGCTAAGCAGATTGTGTGACAGCTCCCCTTTCTCCCCTTTCACAATGGCATTAGCTGATTTGCATGGCAGAACACGGAAGAGCGAGGTACACTGGTAGCTGTCCAGCAGGTTCTCAAATCGATTGGCAGAAGCACCTAAAACAGAGTGTAGTGACTCTTTCAATAGCTCAAGAGAGCTGATGGTAGGGTGTTAGAAGAGGGGGTGGAACGAATGCATGAGCCACAGGATGGGAGGGAATATCCAGAGACATTGCTCCCCTCCACAACGACTGACTACTGATGTCACAACTCATAATCCACAGCTCCACAGGGAATACCAGCAATCCCACTAAGGATTTCCCGTTCATCCTGATTTTGTTTAGTCATTCTGAACCAAATTTAACTTAGCTAGCAATGAGTAGTCCAGAACCCGTGTCCCTCAGCACAGAGCCATGTCATCCCGACTCCCATGTGCTCATCAATGAAGTGATTTGGGGTCCTGGGCTTGCGAGTTTCATGAAAACTCCAGGCTGATGCTGTGGCCACTGGTCAGAAGAGCCCCCCTGAGTCGTGAAATATGTGAGGACACTCAAGCCTCTGGATTTCAGCCCCACACCTTGAGGAAGGGTAGGAGGGCTGCCCTTGCCTAGTAGAGGCTCTACCAATGGCTCAGTGCTTGCTTTGCTAATGGTGCACTATGGAATATGGGCCTCAGGTTTTGAATGCTCGAAGAGGGCTTTTCAAAGTATGCTAAACCGACTCTAACATAAATACTATTCACTATAATCATCTAATCAGAACTTTTTTTTGTATAGATGCTTCTACTGTAAATTCTCTCCTAACATATCCTTCAAAAAAAAAAATTTGAGGGGGGGGGGAATGAGATGGCTCAGTGGTTAAGGCTCTTGCCTGCAAAGGCTAATGACCCAAGTTCGATTGCCCAGTACTCATGTCAAGCCAGATGCACAAAGTAGCGCATGCATCTGGAGTTTGTTTGCACTGGCTAGAGGCCTTGATGAATCCATTCTCTCTCTCTCTCTCTCTCTACTTGTAAATAAAATAAATAAAATATTTATTTATTGTTCAAGATACCCTTTATCAGAAAGAGAAGTTTCATATTAGTCCTGAGCATTTTGTGTCTCAGCCCACGACAACCACACCTTTTTATAAAGGACCCTGTGGTTTCTGCTTAGCTGGGTCTGGAAGGGGTCCTGAGGAGGGGACATTCACCACTTTCTAAGACCCCTCTTCTTCCCATGCAAGGTGTAAAGTAGAAAATGGGAATGTTTTCTGCTTATGAGTATAAAGGAAGAATGAATGTGTTTTTTTTTCCTCCCAGTTCTTGCAGGCTCTGCCTTTCCAAAATTTACTAAATCTGATATATCACATGATGTTACGTTTATGTTTTCAAATGCTATATTTATAGTCAAATAAAAAAAGGGGAACACAGATGCTTTCTTTGGATGACTTGATCCTTCCACCGGGTTCCCGATACTTGCAGACATACTGCAAGGCAGTTCTCCTTGTAGTCTCTTTTCTTAAACATGAAATATTGGCAGGTGGAACTGAAAACCATGGAGGGTGCTTTCCTTAGGCCGTGACAACCAAGTTCGCCTTGGAGGCCAACCGCTGTCCTTGTGACTAAGTCTGGAAAGACCAGAGATACAACTCCATTAGAGGACATGGAAGTGAACAATTATTTTAGTCTTTTATACCCCAATCACACTAACACAAGCTATGAGTGTTGTAAATCACAGGGTCATCTACTGGTCTATGCAAATGAAAACTCATTTCTGTAGATTGTCCGACTCATCCAGTGTACGTGCGCACATGTATTTCAAAAATTGCCCTCTCTCTCTCTCTCTCTTTTTCTTTTTTACTTTCTTTTCTTTTCTTGAGGTAGGGTTTCAATGTAGCCCAGGCTGACCTGGGATTCACTATGTAGTCTCAGGGTGGCCTCGAACTCATGGCGATCCTCTTACCTCTGCCTCCAGAGTGCTGGGATTAAAGGTGTGCGCCACCACTCCCAGCTCAAAAATTTCTCTGTTTAAGAGGTCAATGACTCCTCAAATATTTGCCCAAGATCCTTCTGCAAGGGAGCTGCTAGCTAGATATGGAAAAATTCACTCCATCAGAATTTATTATCTCCAAATGTTGAGAACTGCTTCCTGCAGTCTCGAATCCTTAAATTTCATGACTGTAATATTTTTTGAAGGTTAAAGTCCAGTTATTTTTATAGACTGTCCTTCCATTTGGGTTTGTCTGATATATATTTTTTCCCCTCACAAATAGACCAGGCTGCACACATTTGTGGGGACTTCAGAGAACTGGGTTGCTGTGATCTCCTTGTGTCCTCTCAGGGATAAACTTGTTCCACTGCTGTCCCCTTTGTTATCACGTGGAAATCCTCTCCATCCTCCATGATCATTACTAAATGTTCTCTGTGCCCTCCATCATCATTGCCAAATGTTCTGTGAGGAGAGGCTTGGGAGCACGCGGAAGTCTTTCTTCATCCGGCCTATATGCCTCTCGTTATCAGCCATGGATGGCTCCTACCTGAATCGATTATTATTGCGGTTGTTGCAAATAGTAATTTTTAAATGACACCAACGTTGCTCTATTATTAGGTAGCTTTTTAGTGTTAAAAGGAAATTTATCTTCTCCATATTTATTCACTCATTTATTTCATCTCTGTAGAGACTTGGGTTTCTGTTTCATCCAATGTGTTATTGACCACTTTTATTTATTTTTGTCTCTTAAATTTTCCCAACTTGGGCCAGTAGCAATCCCTTCAAGCTCACTTATACATCCTTTTAGCATGTCTTTGGGCAATTTAGTTTTCTTTCTTCTGGCACAAAAGTAGACAAACCATGTTATGCTTTTCCTACTCCAGTTTGATATTGACCTTTTTAAAAAAATGGAAATATTCTTTTTATTTTATTTATTTATTTGATAGAGAGGATAGGTAGATGAGAGAGAGAGGGAGGGAGGGAGGGAGGGAGAAAGAATGAATGTGCATGCCAGGGCTTCTAACCACCGTAAACAAACTCCAGAAGCAAGTGACGCCTTGTGCATGTGGCTCTATGGGGGTACTGGAGAATTGAACCTGGGTCCTTAGGCTTTGCACCTGGACTTTATTTCTGCTTCCAGTCTGCAGGCAAAGTTTCATCATGGCAGAGAAAGGCCGAGAGCAGAGGCTTGATGTTGTATCTTGCCACAGCAGCTGGAGGGATGCAGTCAGAGTCAGCTAAGCCACTACTTGTAAGATTAACTCATAAACCACGAGGTCTGCCCCCCGTGATGCCTCTCCTCCAGCAAGCCTCCATGTCGCAAACTGCCGCCAGTTGTAGAGGAAGTGTGGTAGTTTGAATAGATGGTCTCCGGTATGTTCAGTGTTCTATGAGTTTGTAGTTTACATCCGCAGCCACCTGGGTGGAGGCGGTGTCACTGGGCGGATCTTAGGGTGTGGTGGTGGGTTTGAGATTTCAATCTAAAGATGTGCAAAGTTTGCCTAGCTGGAGTTCCTCAAGTGTGCTGTGTTGTGTGGCTTTTGGCTTGTTCTTCTTTCTCTCTCTCTCTTTGGACCTGTGAAGGCAGGCCAGCTTCTTCTGCCATTATGGAACTTCCCGTGGATCTGGATCTGTAATCTTCAATAAATATCCCTTCCTCCATCACTGTGCCTGGTCTGGAAGTTCATCTCAGTGAACCTGGAGCTGTCTGCTACAGTAAGCATTCAAAAGTCATGAGGTTATGGGGACATTTGGTATTCAAACTAGCACATCATTGCTAACTATAGTGTTGCTGGTCCCGGGTCCTCAAAGATAGAAAATGTATGTTTCCATAGGTGCATGTGTATAATCCATGGAGAGGAATACTGATTTTCTTGAATTTGTGACCCATCTGTGTGTCCCTCACCACGAGTGTACACTAGGTCTGTCATGGCTCCATGACAGCTTTCTCCCATTCTGTGTCTGTCCCATTTTCTCCAACAGTTAGAATGTTGGCTTCTACCATATTGGCATACAGCAATGCCTGCATGAGTTGTCCCCGACTCTGACTGCTGCTCTGTAGACACGTGATGCCCCCCGCACCCCAGGTAGCACCTGCTGCTGCTGGATGCCACCTCCTTACCTATATTGAGCCTGCCTCATAGACTTTTATCTGAAAGTGAAAGAAGCAAGGAAGGGAGAGAGGGAGAAGGGATGAAAAGAACACAAAGGGAAGGGAGGGGGCCGGGCCTGGTGGCTCACGCCTTTAATCCCAGCACTTGGGAGGCAGAGGTAGGAGGATCACCGTGAGTTCGAGGCCACCCTGAGACTCCATAGTGAATTCCAGGTCAGCCTGAGCTTGCATGGCCCTAACCTCAAAATACCGAAAAAAGCTAGTAATCACGGTACGTAGAAATGGCTTCACTTTATGTTGCTGCTCTTTCTATCAACCATGGACTATTGGCTCTCTTGTGACAGGTGCTGAAGTATTTCAGTTGCAAAGGAAATTCTGAATAGGAAGGTAGCTGGCGCTAAGCACCGTTGGCTTATTTGTGAGTCTGTGCCCAAGAGTGCCCGTGTGTGCCTTGAAAAATGGAAGCAGCAGGTGTTTAGACACCACAGCATAACTCTTCACAGAACATGCTTCTTTAAATCCAGATTAAATATACAATTTGAAGCCTGACCTTTCCGAGTAATTAAAGATTTCTACTTTATGGTTTTTATAGACATGGTACGGTACACAGGCTAGAAGAAACCCTTTAATGATGAACGCGGATGGTGTGTGGAGGCTTTTATGTTTTTGTGCATGGATTTAAAGAAACAAGCTCTGGGCAGAATTCTATTGCCAACACTAGTCTTAATGTACTTGGCCAGGGAGGAACCACGTCTCCTTCTTGCCTTATAGGAAGGAGATGTCGAGGAAGAACCCTGGGTGGTGGCTGGATTATGGGCTCATTGGGAAATAAAAAAAGATTCAAGAACTTGAGAGATGGCTTAGCAGTTAAGGCACTTGCTTGAAAAACCTAAGAACCCAGGTTTGATTCCCCAGATCCCATGTAAGCCAGATGCACATGATGGTGCAGGTGTCTGGAGTTCGTTTGCAGTGGCTGAAGTCCTTTATAGCCATTCTCTCTCTCTCTCTCTGTCTTACATATATATGTGTGTGTGTGTGTGTGTGTGTGTGTGTGTGTGTGTGTGCATATATGTATATGTATACACACACACACAGATAGATAGATAGATAGATAGATAGATAGATAGATAGATAGATAGATAAGTAAATAAATTTTTAAAAATCAAGGCTAATGTGGCCCAGGCCAGAGCCTCACATGATTGACGGGTGGTACCCTACAGTGCTTCTGAGATGCGATAGTGTCCTGAGAGGTTAGAAAGGCCTTCCTTGGACAGCATGCTACAGCTCTGATGCACTTCCCAATGGTCACCAGCTCTCATCTCCTACCTTAACACTGTGGATCAGCAGGGCATGCAATAGCCTACTTGACAGTTCAGAAAATGTCTGATTCTTGGGCTGGAGAGATGGCTTAGCAGTTAAGACACTTGCCTGTGAAGGCTAAGGACCCTGGTTCCATTCTCCAGGACCCACATAAGCACACGTAAGCACAAGGTAGAACATACATCTGAAGTTTGATTGCAGTGGCTAGAGGCCCTGGTGTGCCCATTCTCTCTCTGTGTCTCTCTTTCTTTCTTTCTCTCTCTCTCTCTCTCTCTCAAAGAAATACATTAAATATTAGAAAAAAGAAAATATCTGATTCTCAAGGAGAAGGCAAGTAAGCTGGAGGAAGAAAGATGCAGAGTGAGCCCTACCATCCGTGCAGGAGAAAGCCTCGATGAACACAGTACCGAGAGGGTGCATCTCACTTGGGACCTCGGGTTCTGTGTCCATAAAACAGAATGGCTGGATGAAGCCAGCCTCTGGGGAAGGGGGGGGAGTGCTGTGTGGCCTCGATAATCTGGGATTTTTTTGTTTGTTTGTTTTTTCGAGGTAGTCCAGGCTGACCTGGAATTCACTATGTAGTCTCAGGATGGCCTTAAACTCTCAGTGAATCTTCCCACCTCTGCTTCCCGAGTGCTGGGATTAAAGGCGAGCGCCACCACGCCCGGCTACAATCTGGGATTTAAAATGGAATAGTGTGGATAGGAACCCAGCTGGTGCCACCAAGGAGGAAAGCTTTCAGAGAGGGAGGAGGTGGAGTCATGTGGGGTGGGGTGTGGCAGGGGCTCTGACCCTGACCGTCCAGATCCCTGCAGATTAGCTCTGGCTCCTCACCAAGCACTCCTGGCCTCACTGACATTCACATCCTTCCTACCCTCTGCCTGGAAGGCCCAGGGCCAGGGCCACCCCTCACTCCCTGATGGTCCCCAGTTGTGCTTACAATCACCCCTTTGGAAGAAAAGAAGAGCCCTGCCTGCAGGGAACCATGTATGAGCAGGTTGAGGTCCAACCCACATCACTTAGCAAGTCTTTTGTCCCCTGAGGCCATTCTGTCCCTCTCCCCATCTAGGGCTTGGTTGTTTCCCCATTTCCTTTGTACCAAATAACCACAATTAGTAAGGGTCTATGTGTTATCTCTGAATTTCATATCGACTGGAGTTGAAGGGGATGTCAGAACTGATCTCACACCTCCTGCAGACAGGAGTCATGTGTTAGGGAAGGGTGGTGTCTCTAGAGGTCGTGGAGGAGGCACAGAGATTATGTGTCTAGCTCCAGGAGCAAAAGATCATAGAGTTTAAGATGTAGGAACAGCCAGTATCTGGGACTGAAGCTCCAAAGAAGCCACATGATGCTAGAATTCTGTTGGACTCCCTCTTCCACCTCCCCCCTTCTTCCTGGAAACTTAGGTCAAACCTAGGTATGGCTCATATTCATAAGGATAGGGACCACATTCGGCAACGAATCTGGGCATGCTCCTGAGGAAACATGCTCCACCTCCGTCACAATTCACAGAGTGTGCCCAGGCCAGTAAACCCATGAAGGTCATTTTGATTTTCACTTTGGGTGTCAAATGACCCCATTGGAAGGTACAGTCCACTCACCTTCAACAAACTACTGCTCTTAGTAGACTTGTTACTTCTTTGATCTGAGGATGTGCATACATTTTATCTTGACATTGTCGCCGAGTCAATTTTCTAGAACAATCATTTAGGAAAATCAGATTTACTACTTAACAGAGAAATACAGCTTGTAAATGAGGCAAATAAGAGACAATTTAGGGACATAGTTGATCTGCATATGAACTGGAGGAAAATTGCTGAATCAAATGCCAAGTTGTCACGGTTTTCTTTTAAATTCAAATGGAGTCTTTCTCAGAGAGATGGCCAAGTTTCTGAGGCCTGTTGAATTTTTATAGTTTCTCAAACTCCATGTGCATCTCAAGAATTTTCACAGCAAAAAGGATTGCTCTCGTGTCTCTAATGAATACATTGATCCCTATGCTTCCATGACCCTATTTGGAAGACCATTATTTTAAACATCCATTACTATTAGTGCTAACTAATAGTTAATTACAACAGAATTCCTATAGAAGTGTATAAGAGAGTCATGTGAATACCAGATGATACATTAATGATAGGTGTTATCACAATGAATAGAAAATGATCCCATAATGACTAGGGAAGTAATATATAATATTAAAGACTACTTCTGCTTTTATATACTTATCACAGATTTTAAAGTCATTCCTGGCCTTCATTCAAACCGGGAGTTATTCAGGAGATTTTTTTCTTTGAAGGTTTCTCAGCAGTCCATGTACCTTCAGTCAAAATCTCAACAGTTCTAGTAATCATTAGGTTAAACGTGGAGGATAGATATTTCATTCCTTTTTACAAAGAGCCCTAAAAATATTAGACAATTGCTTTAAGTAAATCCAGATCATTTATTTATTCATCCAAATATCCTATAACATCTATCAGATACATAGAAAACTATTGGCATTATGATAGTTCAAGGCACTCAGGGAAAAATTAATTTCTAAATTTTTAAAAATTTATTTATAAGCAGAGAGAGAGAGAGAGAAAGAGAGAGAGAGACAATGGGCATGCCAGGATCTCCAGTTGCTGCCAACGAACTCCGGATGTATGCACCACTTTGTGTATTTGATTTTATGGGGGTTACTGGGGAATCAAACACTGGCTGTTAGATTTTGCAGGCAAGCACATCAACCATTGAGCCATCTTTTCAGTCCAAAAATGAATTTTTGTCAATGAGAAAAGTTAGATGGAAGAAGACACGTGGACACCTAATTATAGTGACAGTTCATGTGCGATGAAAGAAAGGAAAAGCACCATTTTGGAGGGTCAGGAGGTGCTATCACATTGCCAGAATTTGGGGCAAGTGTCCCAGGCGAAGAGGCATTTTAAGTGACCTTTTGTGTAAAGGTACCATGTTGGCAAGTTGATAATGGAACGAAAGCCCATTTCTGATGCAGAAGAGAGGGATGGAAAGTGCGCGTTAGACTTGGATGAGGAACTGAAAGAGACCTGTGATAGGGCGAGTGGAGCTAAAGCACGAGATACAGGGGAAAGCTTGAAGAATTTTTAGAGCAGTCTAGAGAATGCGGGTTCCCCTTTATCTCAATCTCAACTTTTATGCAAAACACCAATGTACAAATCTAAGACACTCAGTGAGCCCTACTCAAGATAACGACAAAGAAACTTACAAGGCACCACACCATATTCAAGCTTCTGAAAGAAGATGAAGAGGGACTATGGAAAGCCACCAGAGAAAAGTGACGAACTGAGCATGGAAACACGAACTAGGTGGCAGTCGATTATTTATGGAAGCAAAGAGGACAGAAGATAACAATGTGTGCTTTAAAGGGCTAAAAGGACAAGAAAAGACAACGATTCTGTATCTAGAAAAACTATCCTTCAAACTGGAGATGAAGCAAAGACATTTTAGATAAACAAAAAACTGAGAGAATTTGTTTTTTTTTAATTTTTAATTTTTTAAAAAAATTTTTGTTTGTTTATTTTATTTATTTGAGAGCAACAGACAGAAAGAGAAAGAGGCAGAGAGAGAGAGAGAGAATGGGTGCGCCAGGGCTTCCAGCCACTGCAAATGAACTCCAGATGTGTGCACCCCCTTGTGCATCTGGCTAATGTGGGTCCTGGGGAATTGAGCCTTGAACCGGGGTCCTTAGGCTTCACAGGCAAGCGCTTAACCGCTAAGCCATCTCTCCAGCCCCGAGAATTTGTTTTTAAACAGCTGTGCATTATAAGGGAAGTTCTTCTTTCATTCTTCCCTCCCTTTTTCTTTCCTCCTCTTTCTCCTTCCCTCCCTACTTCCTTCCTTTCTCTGTCTTCCCTCCCTCCCTCCATCCATCCCTCCTTCCTTCCTTCTCTCTCCATCCCTGTCTTTCCTTCCTTCCCTCCCCTTTCTTCTTTCTTTATTTCTTTCTCTCTTTTCCTTTCTTGTCCCTTCCTCTTCTCCTCCCTCCCTTCCTTCCCTCCCTCCCCGCCCTCCTTTCCTTCCTTCCTTCCTTCCCTCCCTTCTTCCTTCCTTCCTTCTTTCCTTCTTTTTTGGTTTGGTGAACCAGAGTCTCACTCCAGCCCAGGCTGGCCTTGAACTAACTCACAGCAATTGTCCCACCTCAGCCTCACAAGTGCTAAGATTATAGGTGTGAGTCACTACTCCTGGCTTAGGAAAGTCATTCTTTGAAAAGGAAATGACAACAGTTGAAAATTTATCTCCATAAAGGAAGAAAGAATATGAAAAAAAAGATGAATTATAGATATTTCTTAATTTATGGAAGAAGTATGAGGCCTAGAGTAAAAAATATCACACTGTTACAGAACAACCGTGGTACAAAGAAAAGGGTAGAGTTCAGCTTTTATATATTTATTTATTTTTAAAGCTCAGGTCTGGACAGATTCACTGCTGGATTTTACCAAAGTTCTTCATTTTTATTTATTTGTGTTTTTAATATTTAATATTTTATTTATTTGAGAGAGGGAAAGACAAAGAAAAAGAAAACAGAAAAAAATGACTATGGGCCCGTTAGGGCCTCCTGCCACTGCAGCTGAACTCCAGACATTTGCACCACTTTGTGCATCTGGTTTAACGTGGGTACGGGGGAATCAAAACCAGGCCATCTGCTTTGTGAGCAAGTGCTTGCTTCTTTCTTCCTCCTCTTCCTCTTTCTTCTCCTCCTTTTTTTCTTCTTCTTCCTTATGTAACAGTGAGAATATATGTGTGTGTGTGTGTGTGTGTGTGTGAGAGAGAGAGAGAGAGAGAGAGAGGAGAGAACTGGCATGTCAGGGCCTCCAGCCACTGCAGTCAAACTCTCTGGAGTTTGCTTGCGCCCCCCGTGCGCATGCGCCACCTTGCGTGCTTGCATCACTGTGTGTCTGCTTTGTATGGGGCGTGGAGAGTCCAACATGAATCCTTAGGCTTCGCAGGCAAGCGCCTTAACTGCTACGCCATCTCTCAAGCCCGAGCGCAGCTTCTTAAACTCTGTGGCTTAACCCCATACTGGGTGACGTAACTGAATGTGGAAGGGATAGAATGACTTGAGGAGCATGATGGGAACAACGTAGATAACAAACCAGTGTGTGCACGTGGCAGTAACATCTCCTATCCACTCACATGTTCATATTAATTCTGGATGTATAGTGTTCAAGAAATATTTATTCTCATTTTTGGAGTTTCCATGTACTGATTTTTTTTTCCTGTAAAAATGAATCACATTTGTAGTTAGAAAAATAAAATTGAAGGGAGAAGTCAGTAAAGATTGTGATCTGGGGCTGGGGAGAGGGCTCAGTGGTTCAAGGCACTAGCTTCCAAAGCCTGTTGGTCCAGGTTCAATTCCCCAGTGCCCATGTCAAAGCCAGATGCACAAAGTGGTGCATGTGTCTGGAGTTTACAGTGGCAAGAGGTCATGGTATTCCCATACATTCTCATAGTCTTAAATATGTAAAAATCTTTTTAGAAATAAGATTGCAGCCAGGTGTGGTGGTGCATGCCTTTGATCCCAGCACTCAGGAGGCAGAGGTAGGAGGATCACTGAGAGTTCAAGGCCACCCTGAGACTACATAGTGAATTCCAGGTCATCCTGAACTACAGTGAAACCCTACCTTGAAAAAAAAAAAGATTGCAATCTAAGGCAGTGGTTGTGGGATAAGAGAGAAATGGTGGGATTATAAAACATTTCTAAAGTAGAGTTGAGATGTCATGTGACCATCTGGGCATGAAGAACAGGGCAGGATTAAGGGTGATCCCCACTGGAAAAGGGGGTGATCACTCTTCTGGGATGAGCAGTTCAAGTGTCTGAAAAGCCACAGGAAGCTGGCTCATTCTAGGTCTAAACAGTGTACATAGAAAGGGAACAGGGTTCTGGCATTTCAGAGAGAGACTGAAACACATACACAGGGCTGGAGAGATGGCTCCGCAGTTAGGGTGCTTGTCTGAAAAACCCAAAGACCCAGGTTCGATTCCCCAATACCCATGTAGAGCCAGATGCACAGGGTGGAGCAGATCTGGAGTTAATTTGCAGTGGCTGGTGGCCCTTGCATGCCCATCCTTTCTGTTTGTCTTTTCTCTCTGTTTGTAAATCAATAATAAAATATTTATTTAAAAAAAACCCACATAGGGCTGGAGAGATGGCTTAGTGGTAAAGGTACTTGCCTGTAAAGCCTAAGGACCCAGGTTCAATTCCCCAGATCCCACGTAAGCCAGATGCACATGATGGTGAATGTGTCTGGAGTTCGTTTGCTGTGGCTAGAGACCCTGACACACCCTTGTCTCTGTCTCCCTACGTTTCTCAAATAAATGAATAAATATATATAAAATATTTTTTAAAACCTACATGTACAAATTTCAGAGTTACTAGTGTCTAGAAATACTAATTAAGGCCAAAGGAATGAATGAACCAACTTGGGGAAAGAATGAGTCTCAAGAACAAAGTAGATCAGAATCCTTTTATTTCCTGGAAAAAAAAAAAAAATCATGCCTTGAGTGTGGGTGGGAAAGAACCCAGCCCATGAAATCAAAGAGGAATATTCAGAAAGACAAGAAGAAAATCAGGATATGGTGGTGTCCAGGGGTCTAAGAGAAAAATATCTCAAAAAATGGGATGTTGTCAACAATATTAAATGCTGAAAAGAGACCGTCAGAATATCTCCTATACACATCCTTGGATTTGTCAGCTAGGGAATTACTGATCATTTTATAGTGAACTACTTTGGTAGGCAGAAATTGTGAGAAGGCAGAAAGATTTCCATTTTTTAAAAATTTATTTATTTTGAAGCAGGATCTCACTAGGCCTGGCTGACTTGGAACTCATTCTGTAGCCCAGGCTGCTCTCAAACTCATGGCACCCCACGATGGTACCCCCAGTGAGTTTTAGATGGGGCCGGGCACCCTGGCCATGTTGCAAGTCTGCAGAGCTTGGAGCCCTTTGGCCGTGCATGCAGAGGAAAGCCGGCCTGACCCCGGTGTGGTATGGTTGAACACCAGGACGTTGATTTGTAGGCCCAGCTTTGACTTTTCCTGCCAAGCAGAAGTTCTAAATATATATCCAGAATGATGTCAGGGGTTCTCCATGGTCTCCCCTGGGAAACTTGGAGAGGTACTGAAGACAAAAGCCTGGAGGAGAGGAGGCAGAATGCCCGTGGGTGTCGTCTAAAGCCCATGTTTCATAACTCTGGAGAGACCTTGTGATCTTATATCATGTCTTGTGATGGTCTTTTCTTTTCAAAGGAGATTTGGGAAGACTGCAAAACAATCCCTCAAAATGTCACCTCATTTCATGTCTGGAGTGGAATTTTCAGAGCTCTTTTCTCCATCACGCAAAAGAGTCTACATTTTACTTAACAGCACACGTAGAAGATCAGCAGTTAAGTGAGACTTTTAGAGTGTGATACACATCTGGCAACAGACATAACTTAAGGAAAGGTTTCCCTACTGGTAAGTTTCTTTGAAGTGTGTCGGTGAGACCTTGGGGCTTGGTGACCCAGAACACCACACTGACCTGAGAGTAGCTTGGTGTCGGGATCGTGTGGGGACTTCCAGGGAAGACACCGGCTGCAGGACCTGCGTCTCTCAATCTCCAAGGGTGCCCGGTGGGCGGGCTTTCTAAATCACATTTCTGGTTTCCATAATCACCCTAATCACTAATCACTAAGCACCCATAGGACAAAGCTTGAGGGAGGGGGGTCCAGCATGTGACAGGCCGCTGTCACACTCACAGCTGCACAGGTCCCCTAAAAGTCAGGCCTGTAACTTCTGCCTGAGATTCCCTCTCAAAAGTTGCAGCCCAAAGGGTTCCTACCATTCCAGAAGTCCACTTCCGCTGGAAGTTGGCTCTAGAAAGGGGTCTGTGTAAGCTGGTGGAACCTGGTCTCTGGAAGTTTACCAGAAGCTGCCAGAAGTCAGCTTCCAAAATCAGTCTGGAAACTGGTCTCTCTCTAGGTCAGCCTCAGCTGGCCGGAAGTTAGCTGCAGAAGTTGGCCTGGAAGTTACCTGGAAATCGCCTTGGGAAGTTGGCTGTGGAAGTCAGCCTGAAAAATCAGTTCGTAAGCTAGCCTCCAGAAGTTGGCCTCCCAGGTCACTGGGTGAGACCGCGTTGTGTGCACAAGACTTAAACTGTTTAGATTCAGAGGAGACGGCTGTAAATACGTATCAAAGTTTAGACATGATCAGGGAGGCATTTCTTTTAAATTATGTTGTTTCAGACAGCAGTAGTTTACCACATGATAAGAAGTTTGATTCAGGGGCTGGAGAGATGGCTTAGCAGTTTAAGGCGCATGCCAAAGGACCCAGGTTCGATTCCCCAGTGCCCCAGTGGAGCCAGATACACAATGTGGTGCATGTATCTGGATATCTTTGCAGTGGCTGGACACTCTGCTACACCCATTCTTTCTATCTGCTTCTCTCTCCCTCTTTCTCTCACATAAGTAAAGGAATAAGCTATTTAATTTTTTTTAAACATTCATCTATTTTATTTATTTATTTGAGACAGAGAGAGGGAGAGAGGAGAGAGAGAGAGTGAGAATCGGCGTGCCAGGGCCTCCAGGCACTGCAAACGAACTCCAGATGCATGCACCACCTTGTGCATCTGGCTTACGTGGGACCTGGAGAATCAAACCCGGGTCGTTAGGCTTTGCAGGCATGCACCTCAACCGCTAAACCATCTCTCCAGCCCTGATTTTTTTTTTTTCTAAAGGAATTTTGATTCAGGTAGCAAGTGGGAAAAACAAAGGACAACCCAAGTGTAGAGAGAAACTGGTTTGTGTTTGTGGGGAGAGCGAGGGTGGGGGAACTGGGTCATATGTTCAGTCAGCCACTCTAGGGTTAAAAACCCAAGAAAACACGAGGACCCTTGGAGAGGTCTTAAACACCCCAAGATGTCGGCATGGTTTGTTATACAGCCCTTGGAGGAGGTAAAGTAGATAATCCCAGAACACAGGCCCCCTCCCTGCTATAAACCAGCCACAGAGTAGAGGGACTGGGAGCAGTCAAGGGCAGGAGTATTATTTACAGCAGGATGCGCCTTTCATTCTGGGCCTTGCATTTCACACCAAGGATTTTAAACGTAATCCCAGTTTAGAAAAAAAGCAAAACAAAACAAAACAAAACAAAACAAAAAAACCCAAAAAACAAAACTCAGTATAAGGGAGAAGGGAGGATAAGGGTAAAAAAATAAACTCAAATGTTCCCCTCACTCTGTGACCATATAGCAATTGAACTGTTTTGGCTGTTATCACTATAAGTTAATAAAGAACCTCTTTTATAGAATGGTGACTACAGACTGTTTTAAATGTCTTTTTTTTTTTTTTTTTAACATTCCTGCAGCATTCCCTGGAGTGAGACTCAGGACAATATTAAATCCAATGAATCACACAGCCTTCAGAAGGGCAGGACTGCGCAGCGCAGAACAACTTGGAGTGATGGTTTAGCCCGGAGTCCCTAGTGGCCCCGAGGACCGCACCAGGCACAGGGCTCTCATTCAACAAAGACTCAGTTACTGAGGGTGGTGCTCTGTCAGATGTCCCCCCTGTTATGGAGTTTATGGGTATTACAGAATTCTTCTCCGCGGCCCTCCTTCCAGGAGGGATCCCACTGGCTGCTTTCGTGGTGGTATTATGTGGAGCGTCCAGACAAGTACTGGCCACGTGGTCTGGGCGTGAGTCATTGACTTGAAAATTACGCGTGATGACTCTTCCTGGCTCTGGGGGTTTAGGTTGACCGTCGGTGGGTGAGGAAGTTGTATGGCTGGGGAGAGGAACGCTGTCCTGGAATGGGTTTACTTTGACGGGGTTGTGCTTTCCTGGGCCTGGCCCGAATGTTCGTTCCCTCCGTCGCTGGGGGCTCCTGTTTCTTACTACTTACTGTCCTGCCCCAAAGTGTGCCTTGATGGCTGGCATGGTGTCGCATTTTCTTTCTAGAGAAGCCCAATTCCACCACCTCCCTTGGAGTACTAAATTGCTCATAGATTTTAGATTTATTTATAAGAGGGGCGGGGACGGGTGAGAGAGAGAGAGAGAGGAAAGAATGGGCACGCCAGGGTCTCCAGCCACTGCAACTGAACTCCAGACGCACGCGCCACTTTGTGCATCTGGCTTATGTGGGTCCTGAGGAATCGATCCTGAGTCCGTTGGCTTTGCGGGCAAGTGCCTTTACTGCTAAACCATCTCTCCAGCAGCCCGGATTTTATAATATTTTTAAAAATATTTTATTTATATTTGTTTATTTGACAGAGAAAGAGGGAGAGAGAGAGAGAGAGAATGGGTGCAACAGGGCCTTCAGCCACTGCAAGTGAAATCCACACATGTGTGCCCCCTTGTGCATCTGGCTAACATGGGTCCTGGGGAATAGAACCTGGGTGCTTTGGCTTTTCTTTTCTTTTCTTTTCTTTTCTTTTCTTTTCTTTTCTTTTCTTTTCTTTTCTTTTCTTTTCTTTTCTTTTTGGTTTTGAGAGGTAGGGTCTCACTCTAGCTCAGGTTGACCTGGAATTCACTCTACATTCTCAGGGTGGCCTCGAACTCATGGAGATCCTCCTACCTCTGCCTCACGAGTGCTGGGATTAAAGGCATGCACCACCACGCCCGGCTATGCAGGCAAATTTCTTAACTGCTAAGCCATCCCTCCAGCCCAGCCTGGATTTTAGACTGTATTCTTAGGACTGTTCTGGTGAGTTCCTCTGAGATACGAACTGCTGCTTTAAGGATGGATGGCTTAAAGATAGGCCAGGTCAGAGACCTGGTGTGTAGCTTGTTAGAACTGTGCTGCATCTGATCCTACTCAGACCCAGCAAGCCACACGAAGGCACACTCACTAGCTGATCCCTTTGTATGCTTCCGTTTGAGAAGCACAGCTTTTGAGAGCTCATCTGAGGTTGGTGGCTCTGACTCATGGCATGTGGGTATGTGGTAGGCACACAGCCCACCCAGCCCCTTTCTTACATGCCCAGTTGTCCAAACACTCTCCCAGCGGTGACTCACTCCTGTGTCGAGCCTTCAGCGGTGAGTCACCACTCTCAAAACCCTTCCTGGGGTGCGTCAATGTCATCGGATGCCTTATGTGGTGCTTATGGGACCGAATGATTCCGTCAGTGATGTGGAGACATGACACCCACTCAAGCCTTTGTGACTAGCACATGAGCTGGCTTCTGGCCTCACAGAGCATTGTGCTAACAGAGCCAGTTTCTCCCTCCCAGAATGCCTGGGAAGTGGTGCAGGCAGCAAAAAGATGCAGCCCAGGCTTGTCCTCTGGGTGGGTCTAGAACCTTCACGAGAAGATGAAGGAATGTCAACCCTAAGCCTGTATTATTTCCCTCATTGCTTCTGTTCTTGGCAACTTCTGTGGCACTGACATCTCATCTACTCTGGCAAGAAGAATCCTACCTTATTTTGCTTTTACATCCTTCACACTGCCCAGTCCCCCCCCCTACCTAGCCTGTAAAAAGAGGGGCCCTACAGGGACAGAGGAGAGGAAATATGGCACTCAAATTCTTTTTTCAATGTGGGTGCGCCCATCAACCTGTTCTCATGGGTGAGGGAGGGGGGCAAAAAACATTGATGACATCAAACTAGAACAGGGGCTAGCTTCTCTGAAGAGGGTTCAGTGGAGGGGTGATAAGCAAGGGGAGCAGAGCATGCTGGTGGGAGGGGATTATGATCAGGGCACCCTGTGTATATGTATGGAGGTAGTCAATAAATTTATTTTAAAGATGAAAAAAAGAGAAATCAATAATTCATAATTTCTGAAAAAAATGTGCATGTGTGTGTGTGTGTTTGTGTGTGCGCATCCAGAGGATGGCCTCGGAGGTTATTTCTCAGGAACACCGTCTACTCTAAATGTGCATGGTGTGTGTGTGTGTTTGTGTGTGCGATCCAAGAGGATGGCCCTCGGGTTTGACACCGTTACTTTTTCTTGAGACAGAGTCTCTTATTGGGCTGGAGATCATCAGTTAGGCTAAAGTAGCTGGGCAGTGAGCCCCAGGAATCCTCTTGAGTCCCCCCTCCCCAGCCCTGGGATTACAGAAATGCTAGGCCTGCATTCCTGTGCAGCTACTGGGGTTCAAACTCGGGTCCTCATGCTTGTGAGGTGAGCCCTTTACCAATGGAGTCATCTCCTCAACTTGGCTTTCAGATGTTTTACTCATAATGGGGGAGCGGGAACCCTTCCACAAATAGATTCTTTTTTTTAATTTTATTTTCGTTCATTTTTATTTATTTATTTGAGAGTGACACAGAGAGAGAAAGAGGCAGAGAGAAGAGAGAGAGAGAGAGAGAGAGAGAGAGAGAATGGGTGCGCCAGGGCCTCCGGCCACTGCAAACGAACTCCAGACACGTGCGCTCCCCCTTGTGCATCTGGCTAACGTGAGTCCTGGGGAATCGAGCCTCGAACCAGGGGTCCTTAGGCTTCACAGGCGAGTGCTTAACCACTAAGCCATCTCTCCAGCTCAGACAGGTTCTTTTGTGAGTGTCATCCACTGTCTGTTTTAAGCGACCGCACTTGGAATGTTGGACAGTTGTTTGCGGATGTGATTCTAGAAAGATGGCAGACAAAGACAGTCTCCTCAGTGATGAGAACTTTGGTTTCAATTATAGTCTCCAGGCTGGTCTTTTTTTTTTTTTTTGTCTCTGAGATCCACACAGGGGCTGTGGAAGCAGAGTTCCACCTTGGTCTTTTCTCCTTCGTGCGGAGAGCCGGCCATCTGCACACAGGTCCTCAGGTGGATTCGCCCTGCGATCCCCCAGCTGTGCTGTGACTTCTAAATCCCCGGGCCACAATGTACAGCTGCCACAAGCAACCTGGCCAGAGGCAGCCAGGCGGCCCGAACAGGGCTCCCTCATCAAGGACTTCGCACCTGCCTTAACTTTGAGTCTCCTTGCTCCTGTCAGAAGGTGCCACAACCTTCCACGTAGCTCTTGTTGGTGTTAATTATTTCCTTTTCATTTCCAGCTGGTGCGGAGCGTTAGCGCCTTAAGTTGCTCCATTTGATCTCTGCACTCAGGAACAAGGTAATTAAGTCGGTCACAATTTAAGCAAACGGATCTGCCTCGACTTGTTGCCCATCTTCAGACAGCGCTCCATCCTAAATCACTGGATAATGTAAGAGGCCTGGCGCAGTTCTGTACTTGAGGGTTAGTTCATTAGGTCACAATTGGTAATTGATTCTCAGGGTGTCTCCGCTGGTTTTATTACAGTAATGAGGACTATCTTCTTCTTCTATTTTTTTTTTGTATTTTTTTTTTTTATTCATCTCCTCTAATATGTTAGCCAAACCATCGGCTTCTCAGTTTGGAGTCAGATGACTTTGACAGGTTGTTAGCAACTATATGATGTATGAAACATCACAGAAATGTCTCAAACTGTGTTGCTGTGTACCACTCAGAGCCTTAGGTGGTCCCGAAATAAGTGAAATCACTTGCAAGGAAGAAGTTACAGCGCGATTGAAAAATATGACTACAGGCTTGATGTCCTAATGAAGAAGTTTTTTTTTTGCACCTTTGGATCTGTCTCCACTCACAGGACTGGGTGGCACCTGAAAGTGTCTCTCTCTCTCTTTCTCTCTCTTTTTTTTTTTCTTCTAGAAAATTCCTGGGCAGTAAATGCAAAGAGAGATGCTCAAAAGCAAAGCAGACATTCTTTCAGCAGAAGTTACTGTTGCTCTGTGGAGCTCTTTTTTTTTTTTTTTTTTAAGTGAGCAATAATTTGCTGATCTCTGTAGAATCTGACTTCCCCTTAAATTCTTTTAATCTTGAGAAAGGGAATGCATGAACGAAGGCCACGAGAGAGGAGGAGGTGTTATTCATGGTGCTTCTACTGGGCCCCTAGGAGAGTTCAAGCTTATTTGTAAAAGACAAAAGAGGAAAGAAGACATTTCCTAGTTATTATGTATACAATGAGATGCTAGAACAAAATTGAATGCTCGCCTTTATCCAGTGAGCACTATTAAAGTTTACATTTCCTTTCAGGTTTTTTTTTTTCTCTCTCCCCCCTTTTTTCGCATGTGTATGTGTAGAATGGTGTGATGTGTGCACAGGGTACGCACATGTGTGTGCAGAGCCTCATGCCCATGCATGCATGCAGAGGACAATGGAGAACGCCGGGTATCCGCCTCTAGCATTCATCTGTATGTCTCCTTGAGGCAGAGTCTCTCACTGAACTCACAGTTACTGTTTGCAATGGGACTGCCTGACCAGAGGCCCCAGTGATGCTCCTTTCTCTTCACCCCACACTCCACAGGACTGCGGTGACACACGTGCATGGCCACACTCAGCTTTTTTACACAGGTGCTGGGGCCAGAACCCAGGCTGTGTCGGGCCCTCGTGCTTAAGCAGCAAAGGCTCTCACTTGCTGAGCCAGTTTCCCCGGCCCCTGCTTTCAGATTTTTCTGAGGTTCAGGATTACACATTCACAAGTCAAGCTTGTTTAATGTTTTAGGTGATTTTGAGTCTAACATAGCTACAAGTCTTGGAACCCTGCTGGAGGAGGGTGAAGCAAGGGCCACCGGAACAGAACTGTGCCGTGGATGGGATTCCCAAAGCCTCACATCCTGTGTGAAGCATGACGACAGATAGAGGTTGAATGTATTTATACTATGACATAAATTATACTGTGAACCTGTGACACAAAAATCAATACAGAATTGTGGATCAGGAAACGTTGACCTTAAACCCGAAAGTCATGAGATCACTGGGCGAAGCAGAAAGAGGCCATGGATTTAGGCTTAAAGACTTGGATCTGATTTTTGCTGTGTGCTATGTCAGTTACTTAATTGTAGCTGAGACAAAACACTCAAGCAGAAGCAACTTGTGGAAGGAAAGAGTTTATTTTGGTTCATAGTTCCAGATGGTAGAGTCTATTGCGGTGGGAAAGCATGGCAGGAAGCTGGTATCATGGTATCACTTCAGCAGGGAGGAAGGAGAGAAGGGGAGGGAGGGAGGGAGTGGAACTGGGTGAGGGTGAGGAAGAGAGAGAGAGAGAGAGAGAGAGAGAGAGAATAGCAAGTGGGGCCAGTCTATAACATTTCAAGGTCCGCCCCTAGTGGCACACTTCCTGTAGCAAGGTTCCACCTTCTGAAGATTCCACAGCCTTCCCCAACAGCACCGCTTTTCTGGAGACCAAGTGTTCAAACACTTCAGCCTATGGGGGGGGGGGGGTTACATTCAAGCCACTAAACATAATTGCCTTCCTGTCTAAGTCATAAGCAATGATTCTTGCAAGAAGAGGCTGTGACATGTGCCCAGAAGTGTAGATTTACATGCATCGAAGACAGCCATTGCTTCTCCTCTGCACTGGAGGTGGAGGGACGGACAGAAGGACTGGAGACAGCTGAGGGCCGAGTTGCCTCACTGACGGTGTGGGTGACATTGTCAGCTAGCTCCACCCCCAGGGTGTGTTGGTGCAGAACCTAGAATTGTCAGGGCATACCATGTTTGCAGCCCGAGATTATGAAAAGCTTTTATCAACACTAAAAATAATATTTAGCAAGCCTCATCGATCCTTCCTTAAATAAAGCACCTATTTTAGGTGAGGTTAGCAATTTTATTCATAGGATTAATTTCACCCCACAAACTGCTATGCGATGTCTGACAAAAGATCTTTTTATAAATTCAACTTTAGAAAATAAGTCATAATCCCATCTGCTCCTTTCATTTCTCTTCACTCTGTGGAAGGTATTCAGCAATACAAGGTCTGCTGCAGACTGAGGCAGGTGAAACAGTTATTAATAAATCACTGGAAAATATATAGATGAAAGTGACAGTGGCTATGAGAAATCAAATTATTAGACTTGTTCTGCGGCTCTGCTCTGAGTAGCTAGTTCTGCTTACAGAACTTGGACCCCAAGACATCTGAACTTCCAGATGTCCCCCAAGGCTTCCCGAGAGTTCATGTTCAACACTGCTCTGACCTCTGGCTTCCAATATACAAAACTAAAATCCTGCGTGAGAGAACACTTGTGTTATGTGCAAATTTATTTAAAAGATCCTTTGTGTCTTTATTCTGTGTGTGGTGGTTTGATTCTGTTGTCCCCCATAAACTTAGGTATTCTGAATGCTAGTCTCCCCAGCTGATAGAAATTGGAAATTAAACCTCCTGGAGGCAGTGTATTGTTGGGGGCGGGCTTATGGGTGTTATGGTCAGTTTACCCTTGCCAGTGTTTGGCACACTCTCCTGTTGCTATTGTCTACCTGATGTTGGCCAGGGGGTGATGCCCACCCTCTCCTCATGCCATCATTTTCCCCTGCCATCATGGAGCTTCCCCCTCGAGGCTGTAAGCCAAAATAAACCTCTTTTTTTCCCCCCACAAGCTGATCTTGGTTAGGTGATTTCTACCAACAATGCGAACCTGACTGCAACACTGTGTGTCTGCAAAAGCTTAGTGAATGGAGGGAAAAGGGGGAGAAGAGAGGGAGAAATAAAGAAAAAAAGAAAAAGAGGGAAGGGAAGGGATAAATAAGCAAACTCAAATACAATATCAAATTTCTACATATTCTATATTTCTATATGAAATCCCAAGAGTAGCAAGATTGCTGTTTGCGAGAGCCTTGCTATGGAGCAGGAACCCCACACAACACAGAATATTCTGTAGGTGCCACTTTTAGAGGCCGGACTTCCCAGTTTGTGGAGAAGTGACAGTCCGGCATTGGTCACAAATGGCCACTGGGCAACAGTATTAGCGTCTGACCACTAACTAAGAAGGCACAGATATCACTGGACGCTTGGACGCGTTGTGTCACACGTCACTCAGACATCCAACGTCAAGAAAGGTTTTCTTCCATGTGTGCTTTGAACACATTAAAGCTAGTCTCTCAAAGAAGGTGGTAGTGTTTGTGGCACAATGGTCGTGTGTGTGTGACTCTGTCCATGATGATGTGAATGTTGTTTGCAAGTTCCGAAGTCAAGGCTTGGAGGGCCAGCTCTCAGAAACACCAGCCTCGGGTTGAATGAACTCTCAATATTGGGGAAGTAACTCTACGTTACAAACACCAGAGCCAGCCATTCCTTCATTATGAGCAGCCGTCTTTGTTTTTGAATGTTCACTTGTCTGCACTTTTAGTCAAACCTTCGCTCTGATTTGAACCTAGCGGTCTCACTGCCTTCCAGGTACACATCTTCCCCTCCTTTTGGACTGCTTCTTGTTCTTTCTGTGAGCCGCACTCTGAGCTCTCCTGGTTGTTGTGAGTGGCCTCTGCCCCTGGTATCCTTGGCCACCTAACGTTCAGGAGTCCAAAGTGTGACTCAGCAGGCCCTGCCTTGGAGATAATTGTCTTTCTCAATCTTGTCTCAAACCTCAGCCCATGTGAATATGTGGATGCCATCAATCCTCCTTGCACGTCAAGCTCAGTCTGTTTCCAAGTCCTACCACTGCCTACCTTCACCTCGTCCATCCTGATGTATTTACAACCCTCTGGCTACCTCTTCCGAACTTCCGTCTTGAATTAGTATCTAACTTGTATCTGGAAGTGATGATGACCACCTTGCCTCTAGTAATCTTCCATATTGCTACTAAGTTTTTTTTTTTTTTTTTTTTAATTCTAGAACTCCTCATTTCTCTCAGGATAAAGCAAGATACGTTAAACCAGTGATAGTCTGACATGGTCTGCTTACCCTGCAAATCCATTTCTAGGCATTCCTGCCTCCCTTCTTCATCACCCACCTTCAAATACACATTCCACCAGACCCAAAAGGACCCATTTTCAGACTAGGGCAAGATCTCTCTGTATTAGGCTCTTTGTGTAAAGCCATCCCTGACCTTGAATGTCTTCCTTCTTCCGGTGCCAAGAGGACAAGCATCTTGTCTGCTTCAATGTGTGATGGGCATTGTCTACAGCAGGGATGAATAAATATAGACAACTCTATTGCATTTAAGAATTACTAAATAAGCTTGAGTCCCACGCATTCAAATGAGCACTGTATCCTTCATAGCATTTACTTCAGGAAACAACAGGGGAAAAACAAAAACAAAAACATTCATTTTTGCAAATAAACTCTTGGTTCAAACCCCCTGAGGATGACAATTTCTAAGATTTCCTTTCCTCTTCTCTCTCTCTCTCTCTCTCTCTCTCACACACACACACACACACACAGTGCTCTCCAGACTCACAGAGATCACCACCATTAACAGTGTCACAGTATGTTCTGATGTTTCTTCTTCTCTATTGACATACACAATTTCAGTAAAATTAAGTAGGATGTATATACCCAATCTTCTATCAATACTTTACCTACCCAACTATATCATCTATTCTTTTTTTTTTTTTTTGTGGGGAGGGTGTGTGTGTGTGTGTGTTCACATATTGTGAGCAGTGTCATGTGCACATCGGAAGGAGCCACAGGACAACCTCAGGGGTTGTTACCCTTAGGCATGTCATCTGACACTTTTTGAGACAGGGTCTCTCACTGGCCTCCAGATCAACTAGGCTAGACTGGCTAGCCTGGAAGCTCCGGGGGTCCACCTGTCTGTACCTCCTCAGTACTGGGAGCACAGGAACGCATTGCCATGTTTGGCATTTCCGTGGGTATTAGGGATTGAACTCAGGTCCTCATGCTTGTGAGGTAAGCACTTTACCCACTGAGCTGTCTTCCCAGCCTCTATATCATACAGTCTTCATCTGTAACTTCTTTTATTCACTTGCTGGAGAACAAATGTCTTTTCATATTTCGAAGTGTAACTCTATCTCATTCTTTTTAATAGCTACCTAATATTCAATTTAAGGGTGACACAATTTATTTAAGTGTTCCCCCGTTGATGGAAATTTGGTTGTTCACAGATTTTAATGAGTGTATGACATTCCATTTTGTGATTCTATCATAATTTATTAAAGCATCCTACTATTGATAGATACTTAGGCTATAAGCAATGTTTCCTGTTACAAATGGTACTCAATCAACATCCTTGCACATATATCTTTATAATGTTTTTATCTTTTTGATAGATGCATAAAAGTGAGATTGCCTAGGCAAAGGATATGCAAATACATTTTATTAGATAATGCCAAATAGTTCCCCAAATTTTGTATCAGTTACTTGTTCCTGCTGACAATTATCACGGGGTCTGTTTTATCATACCCTTAGCAGCAATTGACACTAGCAATATATTACATGCTAACAGTCAGATTTGGAAAGAACTATCTTATTGTTATTTACTTCCACATTCCTTTAATCAATAGTGTGGCTGAGCATCTTTTGTCAGATTTATCTGCCATTGGTACTTCTTGTCTATATCTTTTCATTGTCCCTTTAGGGACTCTTTTGATGAGTCGGAGTTTTCTGAACACAGGATATTAATATTCAGGCAGTTGTAAATGTTTCCCGTCCTCAGTCTGCCACTTGCCTTTTAATTTTGTTTAGTCTGGTTTCCACTGGAAATACGTTTATAACATTTTGAAGCCAAATATATCATTTTCTTCCTTTTTTTTTTCATTGTGTCTGCACTCACTGCAAGATTTCTAAAATGTGTCCCTTCATTTTCTTAACAGTACTCCTTTTTTTTTTTTTTTACTTATTTATGTTTTTATTATTTGGGGGAAATTGTAGATTGAATTCAAGGCCTTTCCCATGGGCTCTACCACTGAGCAGTCACCCTGTCCCGTGCCTTTTTAACTTTTTACATTTAGCTCTGTGACTTAAGAGAAACTGATTTTTGTTTGTGATATATAATGAGAAGGTTTATTTTAGCTTATTTTCCAAATGCATCGGACTGTTTTCGTTCCCCAGGTTCAAGGGAATGAATCTCTCCTTTCCTCACTAATGTGACATGCCACGTATATTACAGATTATGGACCCATATTTACTTCAGTTGGCTTCTGAGCCATCATTTTGGTTCCATTGACATGTCTGTCTGGTTCTGGCACCAGGTCGACTTCTACCAGCTTTGTAAACTGGGACTTTTGCCAATTGCCTCAAGTTTCCAGAAGACAGAGATGATGAGTTAAACTCTTCTGTCACCCAGGGAGTGGAACACACTGGCTGGACATGGTGCTTACACTGGGAGAACATTTGGATTTTCATCCATTCAAGAGGAAATGATCCCATTTATCTAAAACTCCAGGTTATAAAACCACTTCTAATGGGGCGGAATTTCACTTCTCCTTGGTGCCCTTCATTTGCCTTCGCAGATGGGCAGATGGCCCCCTCCTGGGGGGAGCAGGGGGAGCAGGGCTGATGCGGCTTCCTCGTTTCTTTAGGCTCTCTGCTCCGTGGAGCCTGTTCAGGGCGAAGTAGCCTCCTGAAGAGCCCGTTCCTGTTAAATCTTCAGATCTCGCAGGGCAGTGGGAAACTTCACATTCTCCCAGCAGGAGGGTAGAGACGGAGTGTAGGCGTAAATCTCAGGCAGGCCCACGGAGCTCTCTGCCTTGTAAATAATTCACTTCGGTGCAAGAAATCTGCATATGAGGATGAAATGTCATTTATAACTCACAGGATATTGGCTTGGCTGGGAGCAGCTTTCCAATCCCTTCCCCTCATTAAGTGCTGCTAAGCAAGGGAGAATATAGATGATGTGGAATAAACTGCACAGTGAGCCAGGCTCTGGTACAGGCTAGTTAGCGGTGCTCAAAGGAAAACCCAGGCTCTGGGAGGCTTGGCCGGAGTCACTCAGCTATCCTCAAGCCTACCTGTTATGGGCTCCACCTACTTCTCCCAGTGTGCCTCTGTAGACGGGCCAAGAACCCTCTGGGCTGGGCATGTTCTCGCAGCTACGCAAAGCTCACTGGCCTCAGAGAGAATATATAATATTCCAATTAGGAACTTATCTCCCAGACATGCTGGACTCTCACGGAGGATTTGTGCGGAGACAAGATGGTCTCTGTTAATGGGATCCTTTTCTGTCCTGGTTAAATATTGAGTGGATATGGAAGAAATGTGATATCAATATCCAGGTAGACCTTCAGTGTCATTCTGGCGGCGGGGGTCTTTGGGAGGAAGGCCTTTGTTTTTCTCATGTGTTGGTTCCACTTTGACATGAAGACTCGGAGATATCGTGAGTAGGAGATGCGTGCAAGGCCTTGCTCGATCCTGCTGCCCTGGCGTGGGGTGTTTGTCTAATGAGGCCATGTGGTTGAATAATAATAATAATAAACCACACGTGTGAAGCCCACAGTGGGAAAAGGAAGGCATTTTTTTTATATCTCTTGTAGACTAGGAGGCAGAAACTAGCCAGGCAGCTTAGGGTCAGAGGACCTCAGGGTGAACAGCGAAAATGTAGGTCGTTACGCTTCACTACTCTAGGTCAGGAATGTCAGAAGGTTTTGGCCTGTTCTTATCTCTGCCCTCTTAGGGGAGTCCTTCATCACTTTCTGAGAAGGTCCTTTCCAGAGAATGAAAATTTCTGGGAAGATTGCCCTTTTCCAGAAAATCTAACCCCAGACGCCTGAAATCAGTACCAACTGGTTAGACTAGCTGTCCATTCACAGGACTCATTAAAAACAAGAAAACAAAAAAAAACAAACAAACAAACAAAAAAACTCGGGCTGGAGAGATGGCTTAGCTGTTAAGACACTTGCCTGCAAAGCCAAAGGACCTCGTTCGATTCTGCAGGACCCACGTAAAGCCAGATGCACAAGGTGGCACATGCGTCTGGAGTTCATTTGCACTGGCTGTAGGCCCTAGCGTACCTTTCCTGTCTCTCTCTCTCTGCCTCTCTCTCTCTCAAATAAATAAATAAATAAAAATAAAATGTTTGAAAAATCCCAACCTGAGTCTTGAGGTGGGATTCTCAAACCCCTTTTTTGGCAAGAGCTGGGTCTTCTTTCCTTCCCTTAAGCCCCCTTCTCTTAGAGCTTTGCCTCTTAAAGCTCCAAGCTGTTATAAAATCTTTCTGAACCTTATCCTCTCCTATGTGGATTTCATTCATTAAATTCACAAGAATCCAGGTCATCTCAAAATTATTGGTGCATTGGCAGAGGAACCACAATTCCTATATCACTATGAAAGAAAAAAAATTACAATGTGCCACATTTGATCATACACCTCTGAAGGCATTCAAGTCCATTGTCTAGCTTTCTGATCCATGTGGACCTTAATTGAGCAGAGTTATAATTGCCCTAGAAATGAACTCAGATGAGCTGAGCTTCCATGGATTTGTCTTTTTTTAAAAAACTTTTATTTAGTTATTCGTTTACTTATGAGAGAGAGGGGGGGGGCAGAGAGAGAGAATGGGTGCACCATGGCCTCCAGCCACTACAGATGAACTCCAGACACATGTACCACCTTGTGCATCTGGCTTATGTGGGTCCTGGGGAATCAAACCTGGGACTTTAGGCTTCGAATGTACCTTAACCACCAAACCAGCTCTCTAGTCCCCGTGGACTCTTCTTGAAAGATTTATGGTGATCAGGCCTGGAGGATTTCTTGGTTAAAATGTGTGCCAGGCACTGGCTGTAAGAGGAGTTCTGCCATCCTTCTTGCCTCTAGTAAATATCTGGTCGACATGGGTCATTACGGACTATGTGGTCACCTTACTTATCTGTGTGGACTGGGCTCCATCATGGGTGCATGGTAATGTCCAATGTCTTCTTCCCCATTTTCCTTTATACACAGTCACTTGATAGCTACCCAGAATCCACACCCTTGTAAGTATCTACAAATCTGATTGTTTAATGAATGTCCTGGTGGGTTTATTTTGAAACCGCTAAGGTCATCATTTACCCTGTCTCACAACACGTCACATTTACCCTTTTCCTAATCTCCAAAGATCCTTCTTGCTCTGCTATGACTCCTCAATGACAGTCATGCAGAGAAAGGACAACCATGTGGTGAACTGCGAAAAGAACATTCGAGACTGAGAAAAAGTATTGGGGGCTTGCTGTCTCCTTTCTCAAGCTTCGTAGATAGATCTATGTAGGCAACATAGGTTCCAGAATAAGTTGAATTCACTTTGCTTAAAAGCAACAATAATAATATATATTGTAACAATAGACATAGTTTTCACTGAGTTATCCAAAACAAGTCTTGGTGATGTAACTTGCAGGATTTTAAGGATCAGCGTAAATCAAAAGTTGAGATTGTATCCAGCAACACAGTGACAAAGTAATCCGAGGGCACTGGATTGGACTACTTCTCAGGTTTTGTTGTTAAGACACAAATAAGTCAAAATTAAACAAATTACAAAAGAGATTCATGGCCATTGTGGCTTGAGTGCTCCCATGGGATGTGTCATGGATCATTTTATTGATTTCATGTGGTTTTTGAAAACACATTTGACAATGTGTGTGTGTATATATATATATATATATATATATATATATATATATATATATTTTTTTTTTTTTTTTTTTTTTTCCTCAAAGTCTACCTGAGGGCCTGGCTCATATGTGATAAGTTTTGTGCCTTTCCTCCCGAGTAGTGTCCTGGAAGCATGCTGACTGACAATGGTGTCAGGACAGTAAGAGATCATGGGAGCTGGTCAAGATGAACTTGAGAATGACTGGAGCCACTTTTCTTAAGGACAGATAAGGAAGTCACAAAGTAGGTAACTCTGGGATCCTCCCAACAGCTATTCCCAACAATTCTTTGGCAAATATATATATATATATATATATATATATATATATATATATTTATTTGAGAGAGAGAAAAAGAAAGAGAGAGAGAGAGAGGGACAAAATGGGCACACCAGGGCTTCCAGCCTTTGCAAATAAACTCCAGATGCATGCGCCACCTTGTGCATCTGGCTTACGTGGGTCCTGGTTAATCGAACCTGGGTCCTTAGATTTCAAGCACCTTAACCTCTAAACCATCTCTCCAGCCCCAAATCTATTGTTTCAAGAAGTATAAATAAGAGCAAAAGTCAAGACCCTCATAATAGGAGAAAAAGATGATGACATCAAATTAAAAGAGAGACTAATGGAGAGAGGGAGGGGATATGACGGAGAGCAGAGTTATGGAGGGGAAAGTGGGGGAGGGGAGGGAAATACCATGGTTTGTTGTCTGTAAGCACAGAAGTTGTCAATAAAAAATATATATATTTAAAAATAAAAAAGTGATCTCCTCAAAGGAAACTGACAAGCGAGGAAAAATAGTTAATAGGAGCCTTCACTCTTCCTGGAGCAAAGGGTGTGGGTGGTGGGGACTTTTCTTCCTTCATCTTGTTAGGGGCCACGGAGTCATGAGTTAGAGAAAAGGAAGTCCATGTCCCAGTGCTCTCAGTGGAGACTTCTCCCTCTCCACCATCTCTGCTTCCTCGCTACCCAACGGCCGCAGCTCAGGGTGGCGCTTCCCAAGAGCCGAGTGGTCATCCTCAGGTCAAAACTTGACTGATTACGGGGGAAGCTGGCTCAGACTCCCTGCCAGAGTATTAAGTTGAGATACAGGATGTACTTAGCCCTCCTTTCTTCTCAGAGAGCTGCTTGGATTGTCTTGCATTTGCATTTTAATAGTCTACCTGCTAATAGGCCTCTAGCCTTGAGACACTCTAGTACTGAGGCAAAGGGAGAAAGATGGGATTTCTTCATGCAGCAAAAGTCTCTATTCCAGTTATGGAGAGGTGGAATTGGTGGGTTTAATTATTGTTGAAATATATGTCATGTCTTTCTTAACTACCAAATCAGGTTCTGACTCCCTTTAAATTACAAATTGTTTTCAGTGTATGTATAACTTTGGTAATGAGAAAGTTTCTGTGTGCACCATGCACAGATGAGTAACAATTTTTAAATGATACGATTAGAGGAAAATGCACTTGTCAGATCTGTATTGTTTGATTAAGTCTTATTTTAATATTAGGAAAAGGATCATCAGGAAGCATTTGTAAAGGAAAATAAATTAAAAAGAAGCATTTAGGCTGGAGAGATGGCTCAGCAGTTAAGTGCACTGCTTCCTGTGAAGGCCCCTGAGGGACCCGAGACTGCCCGAGTTCAAATCTCCGGATCCCATGTGTGGCCATAGACACTCATAACCTCAGTTTCATAGGGGAGCACAGACCCAAGACTCTGAGAACCCCAGAAGCTCAGGAATAAGTAAAAAATAGAGACTCTGCCTCAAAACAAGACCAGGTGGGAGAGCAATGGAGTGGGACACACAGTGTTTCCCTCAAACCACCAAAGGCGAGAGACCCCCATTGCAGGCAAGCACATAGGACAATGCAAGGGCACATATAAGTGCATATACCACATACACACACACACATCATATCACACTACATACACATATCATATTACACTACACACATATATCATATCATACTACACACACACACACACACACACACAAGCAACAAAAAAGATACATTTGTATGGGAGGCAGCTTAGGAACCTATCTGACAGAGCTGAGGGGAAGTGATTTGGGAGCATTGCAAGAGCGCCAAGTCTCATGCATCCTTTCCTTTACTTCAATACTAGCCCTGTGTTTGCCACAAGAAGCTTGTTTAGGACTTTTCTTCAGGGACTGAGAAAACACAACTGAAGACCTAGGAGATAGCCCAGTGGTTAAGAGTGCTTGCCGCTTCAGCTCGAGGGACTCTGGGCCAGAGACTGCCAAGTTCAACACCTCAGGACCCGTGTCTGGGCATCAGCACACACATCTGTAGCTGCAGGTCATGGGGAACAGAGAATGGAGAGAGAGGAGGAGAAGTGGAGGGGAGGGGAGGGAAGAGGGGACTGGGTACAAGACATCTCCTTCAAAGACCTACCCTCTGTGACCGACTTCTTCCAAGGAAGTCCCACCTCTTGACAGCCTATGCAGCTAAGAATTAAGTCACCATCAAATTTATCAAATCCATTTTTTTTTTGTCGTACCTTCACAATGCAATCATCTTTCAATAGAGCACCAATTGCGGACCAAATCCTTAACCCATAAGCCCGCGAGGGACATTTCATAGCCAAACCATAACTCCCAGGGAAACGAAAACATATGCTCACTCGAACACTTGTACACAGATGTTCAGAGTGGCATTATTGATCATCATCGAAGCCTTAGGATCCCGGTTCAATTCTCCAGGTCCCACATAAGCCAGATGCACATGGTGGCACATGTGTCTGGAGTTTGTTTGCAGTGGCTAGAGGCCCTGGTGTGCCCATTCTCTCTCTCTCTCTCTCTCTAAGAAATAAATAAATAAATAATTTTTCTTTTAAAAAAAGGAAGGAAATGATGAGAATGTCCATCACGTGATAATAAAGTTTCATCCGCACCATGGAACATTAGTCAGCCATGAAGAGGCATGCATTGTCAACTCACACTGCAGCATGCTGTGAACCTCTAAAACACTGTGATGGGGGAGCCAGTCACAGAAGAACACAGGGTTTATGTGATTCCATTTGCATGAAGTGTCCAGGACAAGTGAGGCCATGGAGACAGAATACAGGTTGGGGGGCTGCCAGGGCTAGGGGAAGCCAGAGTTATGACTGACTACTAACTGGCTTGGGGTCCCTTTTATGGGGTGATGAAAATATGCTAAGATTAGATATGATAATAGTTACTCAACTTTGCGAACACATTAAGAACCATGGAATGGAATGCTTCAGGGTACATTTTTTTATGGTATGTAAATTATATCTCAATCTGTTGTTCATGAAACAATTAGGTCCTTATTTTATCAAAATAGGATTAGAGAATTAAAAAAAAAAAAGACTGAGTCCCTCACTCATTGAGCTTCATAATTTTGGCTGTGAGATCAGATGAGTTACAAAAATTAAAATACTACATCTAAAAAAATTACAAAATGCTACTTTGCCTTCAAATTCTAAAATGTTAAAGGCCTCATCCCCACAAAGCTTCTCAGAGCTGCTGTCTGTTCACCACTATGCTTGCTACTTCCAAATGGGGTCATCCCCTGGACCTGAGGCATTTTGGGGTGACTGGGCCTCCAAAAGTCAAAAGTGGGACTCTCCTTGAGTCTGCCCTTGCAATCTCTACTTTGCTACAGATCAGAAAAGGATCCCTCCTCTCTTTATCTCTTGCCTACAGGAGTTACCCAGACCTGTTTTTCTATAAACTGTCGGAGCCCCTCCCTGAGAAGGAGTTCCCCTTTTCTAGAATGAAGGTTTTAAAATCTGATGCTAGCATTGTGGTTGGTTAAGCCCAGCCCCCAAACTTGGTGTCATGGCTGGCCTCTTCCTGAGCTTGCCCCTGAGAACTCTCCTGAGCCCCGAGCGTGAAACCCCACCAGAAATGATTATAAATAACTGCTTGCCTGGTGCGCAAGGCTGCCTCTTGCTGTTCATCTCTCCTGATGCCCAACCTCCAGGCCCCTGCTCTGGTAAGACTTCCCCCATCCCAGCCTAGGGGGAAAGTCTACCACATGGCTTCTCTACCCACTCCTGCCCTCCCCATGGCAGGAGCTCTCTGCACTTTCTTCTCTTAATCTAATAAAGTCCCTCTAAACCTTACCCTCTGGGGTGTGGATTTCAAGTATTTACTTATTAGAGTCAGAGAGAGAGAGGGAAGAGAGAATGGGTGCACCAGGGCTTCCAGCCACTGCAAATGAACTCCAGATGAGTGCGACCCCTTGTGCATCTGGCTAACGTGGGTCCTGGGGAATTGAACCTGGGTCCTTTGGCTTTGCAGGCAAGCACCTTAACTGCTAAGCCATCCCTCCAGCCCAGGATTTCAGTTCTTTAAATTCATAAGAATCTGGGTATACCCCAAATCTGTTGGTCTGTTGGCGTATGTTGGTGTATTGGCAAGGAAGCTCAAGGCTACCGTTTCAGACTTCTGTGGGGAGAGAGACGTGACCCCCTGTTTTCTAAAGATGTCCATCAAAGATGCAGTTCTTTCTTGACTCTAAGAGTAACAACCAGGGCTGAGAAGATATCCCAGTCAGGAAAGTGACCACCTGTTATGCATAAGGACCCGAGTTCTATCAGCAGAACCCATGTAAAAATGCAGAGTTGGGACTGGAGAGATGGCTTAGCAGGCTAAGGCATTTGCTTGTAAGGCCAAAGGATCCCGGTTTGATTCTCCAGGACCCACGTAAGACAGATGCACAGGGGGCGCATGCGTCTGGAGTTCATTAGCAGTGGCTGGAGGCCCTGGTGTGCACCCCCCTGCCTCTTTCTGTCTCTCAAATAAATAAATAAATAATATATATATATATTTTACAATGCAGGGTGCAGTATACAAGTAAAATCCTAGCACTAGGAAGGTGGAGAGAGGTGAATCTCTGAGCTCATTGGCCAGCCAGTGTAGCTTAATCTTTGAGCTCATTGGCCAGCCAGTGTAGCTTAATCTCTGAGCTCATTGGCCAGCCAGTGTAGCTTAATCTCTGAGCTCATTGGCCAGCCAGTGTAGCTTAATCTCTGAGCTCATTGGCCAGCCAGTGTAGCTTAATCTCTGAGCTCATTGGCCAGCCAGTCTAGCTTATTGGCAAGTTCCAGGCGGGTGAGAGACCCTGTGCCATAGAAGGGCCACAAGTGAGCGGGTCGTGCCATTGGAGCTCCAGAGACCCTGTCCTACACAAGGTGGGTATGTCCTGAAGAACCACATTCAGGATTGTTCTCTGGCCTCTACATCTCCCCTCCACACATGCATGTGTGCACATGCACACACACACACACTTACACGCAAAAGCAACTTTAATCATATATGGAAGGAGAAAAATGTTGAAAATAGAGTTAAACTGACATGTGTACATTGACAATAGTCAATTAACTTAAAGGGACCTCCTAGTGGGTGAGTATTCCCCCAGTATTCCCCTAGAGCCAGTGTGCTGTCCGTGGACAGACCAGCGAAGTGCTTGGGGAAATCACTTTGTCTGGGGCCTCACCCAAGGGAATGGCGGCTGGGCATCTTACCTGCGTAGCCTTGGCTTATACCCTTGGTGGGAAACAATAGTCAACATATTTCCATTTTGGGGTGCACATCTCTGTTCAAAGCTGATTTTTTCTTCCATGTAGAGAAGGTGAAAGTAGCCTGAAATTACTTCTACTGGTCCAAGTGTAAAGAGAAAGTACTAATTCCTTTTATGAACGGCTTTAATCCGTGAAGACACCTTCATTTTCGTGATAGATGTTTGGAATGGAGGGCGATGCAGTCAGTGTCACACTGTGTAAGGAGGACAGGTTTCTCTTGTTGCAGAGAGCAGGCACGAGGGACAAGGGGCAAGTGACACTATCATTTTTGCAGGCGTCTCAGAGTTATTATACATTATGCCATTCATCTTCTCAGGGTCAAAGCAAGCCCCACGAAGCCTGAGCATGGTCCACAGCCATGGGCAGGAGAGCCACCTCTTACTGAGAAAGGAGAAGCGACATGGTTGTGACCTATGACGTGAACCTACTCTCAGGTATTTCAGTTCCTTCTCTGGGAATCAGAGGCATCATCGTGGACACTGATGTACTACCAAGGTCCAATCAGACATCTGGGATCTGTGGACATCTGATTACTGTCTCCAAACATCGGATGCTAACACTTCAGTAAGTAAACTCTCCCAGAATATAATACCTAACATGAAATGTGACAGTCTTCTCAGAAGTACAGCCCTTGCACCAGGAAATTGCCAGTGGAAAGAATAAAACAAAAGAGTCCCACTGTACTGCTAGAAGAACTATCAATTATTTTACTCATTGCTGGGACAAAATACTTAACCAGAAGCAACTTAAGTAAGGAAAGGTGGTGTTTTTCCACACATTTCTAGAGGGATACATTTCTATTACAACAGGGACAGCATGGTGGCAGGAGTAGGAAGCCAGTATCGCATTGGTAGGCAGGATGCAGAGAACGAGCAGGAAGTAGGGATGGTTCAGAAAATCTTCAATGCCTGGGGCTGGAGAGATGGCTTAGCAGTTAAGGTACTTGCCTGCAGAGCCAAAGGACCCAGCTTCGATTCCCCAGTGCCCATGTAAAGCCAGATGCACAAGGTGATGCATGCATCTGGAGTTTGTTTGCAGTGGAGTTCATTTGCAGTGGCCTAGAAGCCATAGAATGCCCATTCTCTCTCTCTCTCTCTCTCTCTCTCTTTCTCTCTCTCTCTATCTATCTATCTGCCTCTCCCTCTCTCAAATAAATAAATAAGAAGAAAATTTCAATACCTGTCTCCAGTGACCCACTTCCTCCAGCAAAGCTCTACCTCCAAAAGGTTCCACAACCAGCACCTCCAACTGGGGACCAAGTGTTGTAACACATGAGCCTATAGGGGACGTTTTATATTCAAACCATAACAGGAGGGAATGTGAAAGAATTGCGTCCAGTTTGTCTCCCACCCTGGATTGTCTTGGTCCTCACACAAATGGCTGTCATTTATGTTGCAGGATCTAGGAAGAGATGGGAAATGGCCATAAGAAAAAAAAAAAGCATTTTTCCTGTGGAAAAAAAAAAAGTTCCTACTGACATGTCACCATCATGACTTATTAATAAGAGTTGCTTTACTCAGTCAGTGTTTTTGGCTTAACAGCCCACTTGAGTGTGAGTTAGTCTAGCCACTGGCTTTCTTAGTGAAAAGGTGGATGTGGCTTGGGAGACGCCCAGTATCTGTGTGGGAAGCAGCTGACCAACAGAGCTGTAGGGATCCAGAAGGTGAATTTTCTGTCCATTGTTCTTTATTTCCCTTCTTCCCTCTTCTTCCTTCTTTTCCTTCCCTTTCCCTTCTTCCTCCTCTCCCTTCCCTCTTCTTCCTTCTCTTCCTTCCCTCCCTTCCTCCTTCCCTCTCTCCCTCCCAGGCTAATTTGTTCTTTCTTTCTTGTTTTCTTGTTTGCTTGCATGATTTCAATGTAGCCTGAGCCTCACTGGAACTCACTCTGTAGCCCAGGCTGGTCTCGAACTCACAGCAATCCTCCTACCTCAGCCTCCTAAGTGCTGGGATTAAAGACGTGTGCAACCACGCCTGGCTGGCTTATAGTTCTTTAGGTAATACAGTACATCTTGTGCTGCTGAAATCTCTTTGACAGCATACGAATTTCCACCCTGCAAAAGATGGGAGAGATGGAGAGGGAATACAGGCTGCAGGGGCTTAGAAGTGCTTCACAATAATGGCTCCCGAAGGAAGGGCTGGCCTCCATTTTCTTCATAGTGCTAGAGGAAGAGCCAACTTCACTCTTCCTTGTTTTCCTCAGACTTGATGCTTACCTGGCATGGACCAATTGCCCTGAGACATTAGAGGTGTGGCATTACTGCTGTCTCCGTGGATCTCTTGCCCAGCTTTTTCCGAGGCCCAGGCTGCACCTTGGAAGGTCCAGAGATGAAACCAACACTCAGGAGCCAAGGGTTAACTGAAAAACCACCCTAGTGTACCTCAGCTTCTTCTTGCTCAGATGTTGACTGAAGAAATTTATTAAGTGTTACAGGGACCTCAAATCCCCTTGCAACAATTCACACGGAGTGCACAAAACCAGCTTTTAAAACTTTCTGTTAGGATAAGTTACATTTGGTTTAGGACTGGAGCACTTTAAATTTCTCGCTGTTGGAGATACAGGGAGAGAGCGAGAGAGAGAGAGAGAGAGAGATGCACACACAGAGAATATAAATATAGAAGAGAGAAAGAAAGAGGAAAGGGTCAATTCCAGGCTGCTCCCCCAGTCTCCTGGCCTCCCTTTTAAGTCAGAAACTCTGCCTCCCAGTGGCGGGGTGGGGGGACACAGCAAGCTGAAGTGGGTGTCTGTTTGTTTTGTAGTTAACGGGATAGAAGGAGACTTTCAGGAATTTTGTCAGGACTTCTTATTTGCTGATAGATGTCTTGGCCGTGAAGTTCCCTTCAGGAAGCTATTGATCACCCTGCCACACGGGCAAATGGGAAGCCCATGAAATGGTATCTGTGGCCAGAAGCACAGGCTGCAGCTTAGTAAGGGACCCAGTTGTGGCTACTCCTCCAGGGAGAAGAGTCCCACTCCTCAGAGGGTGGATCGTGTCCATTCATAGTGGATGCTTTGCACGTGTCGCAGCTGCACAGGATGCTGGCCTCACCGCGTGGACCTGTGTCTCAACGTGGCGCCCAAGGATAGGGCTCAGGTTCCCTCTCTCTCCCTTGTTCTGGAACGGAAACCCAAGGGTGGGTGTCTCCAGAACAGAGGCAACTCTACGTCCTCAGTTAGGCCTTGTGGACTCTGACAGGGAAAACGACAGCATTGTCAGGCTGGAGGGCAAGGGAGGGCTTTGTCAGGACACAGCTAAGCCCACTGCTTCCCCACTTTGGCCCAGAGATAGAGATCTACAATCAAATGGGGGAAGACTTTTCTGTGGCAGATTCCTATTAACAACGGGCTCTTCTAGAGAGTCCTGTTCAAAATACAGGTCCCACGGGCTGGGGAGACAGCTCAGTGGTAAAATGCTTGTCTTGGAAACATGAGGACCTAATTTCAAGCTCCAGAACCCCCATTAAAAAACAAAACAAAACAAAACAAAAACCAACTGAGGCTGGAGGGATGGTTTAGTGGTTAAGGTGCTTGCCCGCAAAGTTCAATTCCCCAGGACCCACGTAAGCCAGTTGCACAAGGTGGCACACAGGTCTGCAGTTCGTTTGCAGTGGCTGAAGGCCCTGGCACACTCATTCTCTGTCTCTCTCAAATAAAAATAAAATTAAAAAACCGGGCATGATGGTGCACACGTGTACTCCCCACACCGAGGAAGCAGGCAGGTGGACCCTTGGGTCTCACTGGCAAGCAGGTCTAGACTACTTGTAAGTTCCAAGCCCATGAGGGACACTGTTCCAAATAGGCGGGCAGCACCCGAGGCATGAGACCCGAAGTTGCCCTCTGGCCTCCACAGTTACATGCATGCACACACACACACACATACACACATGTACATGATCACACACTCATAAGAGAAACCAATAAGTGGTCCTAGCTGGTCTGAGCTGTGAACCGAGAGGCACTGTTGCACCTGCCCAGTGGCTCACGTGGTGATGGCAGCAGAGACGAGAGAGCCACTTCCTTGGAGAAGGACACTCTGAGAACTGTGACGAGATGCTATAGTAACAGGCATCCCCGGGCCTCCAGCAGCTCTTCTCTCCATTGCCCGCCGCGGAGGATCCGGGCTTTCTCCTTGAACTGCAGCTGGAAGCTTCCCACACACCGAGAGCCCCGCGGTCACGTGGCAATGTGTGTAACCAGGACCCCGTCACACGAGTCACGAGTCTGAAGGGCAGATGCTTCTGTAAACTTTCAAACAAACCCTGACTCCCTGAATCTAAATAAACACTACTGGATTCGCCTTAACAGACACACGAGGAATCTGGAATTGGTTTGGGGCCCTGGGTAAAAGTGAGGGATTGTGTTTCCCCGTTGAACTTTTCAGGATGTCTGCTCTAGCCTAATGAGTCCATATGAGACAGGGAAGAATGGGGAATAGTTTCGCCACTGAAGACACCGTTTGGTCTGAGTGGTAAACACTCCCTTTGCCTAACAGTGCATCTAGCAACCTGTTGGGAAGCTGGGGCAGTGCCCTGCCCCTCTGTCACTGTAACCTGTGCTGAGATGCATGCATACCCCACTCCCCACAGTGAGCTTGTTTTCTCTTCCTGTTAGCGACCAGTTTTCATGAGCAATACTCATTCAAATATATTCTTTCTTTCTATTTATTTATTTATTTATGTTTTTTTCTGTTTTTAGTATATTTTATTTATTTATTTGCAAGGGATCAAGAGGCAGACACACACACACACACACACAGAGAGAGAGAGAGAGAGAGAGAGAGAGAGAGAGGAATGGGAGTGCCAGGGTATCTAGCCACTGCAAACGAACTCCAGACGCATGCGCCCCTTCTGCATCTGGCTTACGTGGATCCTGGAGAATTGAACCGGGATCCTTTGGCTTTGCAGGCAAACGCCTTAACTGCTAAGCTATCTCTCCAGCCCTATTTCATTTTTATGCTTTCTTTCTTTCTTTCTTTCTTTCTTTCTTTCTTTCTTTCTTTCTTTCTTTCTTTCTTTTTTTGAGGTAGGGTTTCACTCCAGTTCAGGCTGATCTGAAATTCACTAGGTAATCTCAGGGTGGCCTCGAACTCATGGTGATCCTTCTACCTCTGCCTACCCAGTGCTGGGATTAAAGATGTGCGCCACCATACCCACCTCAAATACATTCTTAGACAGAAACGTGGATTGGTTTGGGACATGTGTACAGTAAGGCACACTGTGTCCTCCAAGTGAACTTTTAAGGAGGAACTCCTGTCTATCAGCATGTGCCTGGGTGTACGTGTGGGTAAAATCAGATGCATCATGGCAAGGAACATGTGAAGTAGGAAAAAACCATAGTATATAAATCAAACTTGTCAATCAAACCCTAAGATCACCCAACCCGAATCCCTAGCAACCAATCCATCCTTCTTTATAAATCCTGTAAAGTGAAGCCCCAGATCTGTTTCTAGGCCCTTGAGTACTGTCCACTCCAGTGACCTGCTGCCCCTTGGGCAGTGTATTCAAACCTTTACCGTCACTTTTCCTACAGTGTCTTTCTGCAAAACTGATCGTGTGGGTCTTTCTTCAACTCTTTGAGCAAGACTTCAAGAAGCTAGAAACACCCAGAGACCCCCGGTAACACACAGGAATCTACTGTTTCTTAGACTGGACTTCAAGGGCAGGTATCCTGGGCTGCTTGGACAGGTAACTCTGACAGTGGGACAGATTCTGACGTTCACTGCTCACGTACAACAAATTCGTAGTAAGTTCATACTATGTGTCGGTCATATACTTGTCCCAGGACCCGCCAGAAGCTCCCAAGGCCATTGTCACCCGGGAACCAGTAACTATTAGATGCATGCAGGGACCTCTTGGAGCTCTTGTGAACTCTTGGGAATTTTCTGCACCTCCCAGCTTTTGCGATTGGCACACAGTCAGACTGGGAAAAATAAGGGTTCAGGGGGGCATGGTCTCTAAATATGTGCTGGGTCAGCTAGTTCAAGTTTTTGGCATTTTTGCCAGGCATTGATGACAAGATTCACAAACGGCCAATCAGAAACAGTGTGGGGAGCTTCAAATAAAACCTGTCAGAATGGCGCTTATTATGACTGACACATAACACAAGCTTACTATGTATTTGCTGTGTGTGAGCAGCGAACATATGCCTGACAGATATCAGCAGCCAAGGAGGAGGAAAGGCGGCCACGGAATCCCTGGTAGTCCAGCCTCCTTGGCAAATTTAAGGCCTGTGAGAGACTCAATCTCTAAATAGGCGCATGTGAGGGGTGGGCTGGGAAGGCAGCTCACCTTGCTTGCAGAGCCTGAGAGCCAGGGGTTCGATTCCCAAGCCACCCACATAGGCCCGACACAGAAAGTGGCACAAGTGTCTGATGTTTGTTTTCAAATTTTTAAATTCAATTAATTAATTAATTTGAGAGAGAGAGAGGGAGGGAGGGAGGGAGAGAGGAGGAGAGCGAGCGAGCACCAGGGCTTTAGCCACTGCAAATAAAACTCCAGATGCCTGCACTATTTTGTGCATCTGGCTTACATGGGTACTGGGGAATCGAACCTGGGTCCTTAGGCTTCATATTTAAGTGTCTTACCCACTAAGCCACTTCTGCAGCCCCTGGTATTTGCTTTTAGTGGCAAGAGGCCATGGTACGCACACACATTTACACACATACACACATGCAAGTGAATAAATATTTTAGAAAAAGATGAATGGCATGTGAGGAATGGCTCCCAAGGTTGTCCTCTGGCTTCAATATGAATATGCAAACATGTGCTCGTACACAAACACACACACAGTGAGAGAGAATAGGAAAAAGAGCACACAAGGAGGCTAAAAATGAACCCTCACTTTCCATGGACCCTGAAGCTCCTAGTTGATAAAAGATGACATGTGTATATTGTCTGTAAGACAGAAGACCAAATCCAGGAAGAGGTGACAACACTTGTCTGTGATAATTGGCATCAATGTGGACAAAAGGTGAACTTGTTATGCCAGCTAGAGTAGAAACCAACCTGAATTATGTTTTCTATATAACTTTATTTTATTTGCAGGGAGAGAGAGAGAAAGAGAGAGAAGAGAGACAGACAGAGAGTGAATGGACACTCCAGTGCCTCCAGCCACTGCAAATGAACTCCAGATGCATGTGCCCCCTGTGCATCTGACAAACGTGGGTCCTGGGGAATCAAACCTGGTTCCTTTGGCTTCGCAGGCAAATGCCTTAACCACTAAGCCATCTCTCCAGCCCCCTGAATTGTGTTTTCTATGAAGATCCAATACAGTGACAGCAGCACCGTACAAAAATATGGCAATTCCTTTTTTTGCATCTGTATGTATGTGTGGTGTACATGTGTGAATGCATGTCTGTATACATGTGGGCAAAGTGTGCATATGGGTGCACGTGTATGTATGAGTGCATGCATGTGTGTGCATGTGTGTGTAGAGGTTGACATAAGGGGTCTTCCTCATTTGCTTTCCACTTTATTCTTTGGGATAAGGTCTCCCACTGAATCTAGAGCTTAACATTTCAGCCAAATGAGCTAGCCAGCAAGCCCCAGGCATCTTCCTGTTTCCACCTCCCCAGCGCTGAAATTATTGGTGTGCCCAACCATGCCTGGCATTTTATGTGGGCACCAGGGATTCAAACTCAGGTTCTCATGCTTTCACAGCAAGCACTTTACCCACCAAGCCATACTACCCACCCTCCCTAGTCCCGCGGCAATTCCTTTTTTATGGATGAAATGAGAACAAAAGTTATTAAGAAGAAGAAAACAAAAAAACTGGACAGGAATTTTTAGTTTTCCAAAGAGTTCAGAGCTCATGCTAAGTCACGGCTGAGCTGTGGAATGGGGTTTGGCCTTCTCCTGTCCTGCTGTGACTCTGGGAAGAAGTGGTGGTCTCTCCTCATCTTCCTTCCCACCTCCCTTCTCTCTCTTCTTCTTCTCCTTCCCTGTATTCCTCTTCCTCTTCACACGTAGCTGTCTTCTCTCTCTTGGGCATCTCTGGCCCTTGGCTGGAGCAGCTGACTAGACAAGGGCATGGATAAATATACGGGAATCTCTGTCACCCACTCTGGGAAAAGGTATTACGCAGAGCTCACTTCACTGTGTCTTTTGTATTTAGCAAAGCACTGTTGGAACCATATGTAGATGCTAAAGATGCCATTTGCTGGTTTTTTATTATAACACACTACAGTCTTCCCTTGTCAGTCTGGCTCTCCCCACGCCTATTATGAGGCATGTGGGTGGATGAACGACCTCACAATTTATGGACCAAGTAACATGGCTAATTAATAAGACAGTGACCTCTGCTCAGAGCCAGCTCAATTAACCCAGCTTTCTCCATGGGTCGTCCCTATGTAGAGAGTTGGTCCATTGGAGGAAGATTTTACTGTTGGTTTACTGGAGAATCTCCTTGCTTTATGTAAGGGTCAGATAGCCCAAAGGTTTTCCTTTTCCATTTCCTTCTTCTCCTTTTTCACCCTTTAAAAATAAAGAGAAATTCCATTTCTCTCCTCTGGAGAGAAAGTTTGTCTCCAATGTATCATAGGAGACTTCTCAAGCATGGGAAGAGCTATCCACCTCAGGGCAGGGAGTCCCGAATGTTCTCAGCATTCCTGAGTCTTCAATGAGCAGAATGGGCTCCTTCCTACCCACGGTCATCAGGGCCCCCAGTTGATACAAGTCCTAGGAAATGCTGGCTTGTATGGGAACAGCCAGCATTGTCCCAGGGAAGGCAGATTGGTGTGACAGAAATTCTTGCTGAACTCCGAGGCAGTGAATCATGGGAAGGTCCTCTTAAGACACTGGGCAGCAGAGAGTTAAGGGACAGCTGCCTTGCTACCCCTTGGCTGGAAGAGTCTGGAGTGAACATTTCCCCACCCCTTACTCACTGGCTTCCAGACTCCTTTTCTGGACTCACTCTACTTCAGGCTGTCTGGTCTTGCATGCCCAGCCTTCTCCTCCACCTTTATATGACTTTCCTATTTCTGTTAATGACATCACCAGCCTTCTAGTTAGTGACCAGTGTTGTTCACTTATCCATCCTCTTCCTCCATTGCTGTAGCCTTTGACCTCACAATCTTTTTTTTGCGTCCTCATAATCTCCTGCTTTTAAATTCTGATCCTGGCCTGGAGAGATGACTTAGTGGTTAAGGCACTTACCTGTGAAGCCTAAGGACCCAGGTTCAATCCCCAAGTACCCACATAAACAAAATGCATAAGGTGGGGCATGTGTCTGGAGTTTGATCACAGTGGCTGGAGGCCCTGGCATGCCCATTCTGTTCCCCCCCTTCTCTCTCTCTCTCTTTCACTGCCTCTTTCTTTCTTTCTTTCCTTCTTCCTTTCTTCTTTCTTTCTTTCTTTCTTTCTTTCTTTCTTTCTTTCTTTCTTTCTTTCTTCTTTCTTTCTCTCTCTCAAATAAATTAAATTAAATCCAATCTTCAGTGCCATTTGGGGAAATACATGATGTCCATGCCCATGTAATGGCCTCTCCAAGAATTGCCTGGTGCCCATTCCTCAAACGTGCCACTGCTGTGCTCAGACAACCCTTGGAGCTTCAGGGTGTAACTAAACACTTGAAATTGAGGCAGGCAAGCATAAGGATTAGCTTAGCAACCTGGGACACTGCTTGGCTTGGGCAGTAAACATCCCCTTTTCCTGACAATGCACCTAGCAACCTCTTTGTAGTGCCCCATTTCTATTCAAGTACATTTCAGATATATCCAGCATTGAGGAGATGAAGTAAAGCCATGGAGAAATTGGACATGAATATGCATGCTTGAGGCAGCAAGCATAGGGAGATAATTTAGCCACCAGGGACACTGTCTGGCTTGGGCAGTAAACACACCTCTTTCCTCACAATGTACTTGAGCAACCTGTTGACAACATGGGACCCTCACCTGTCCCGAGCTGCACGTACATCCCACTCCTGACAATGAACTGTGTGTCTCCCCTCCTTAGTGACCATTATTTGGCGTTAGTTCCTTTTCAAATATGTTTTGCGATCCGATCAGATTCGGGATCAGAATGGCAGGGGACCATCCAGTCTGGACTTGGTTTGGGGTGCATGCACAGTGAGGTAAACTGTCCTCAGAGTGAATTTTCAAGAAAGATCACATATTTGCCATTTCATGCCTATGCATGATTGAGCATGCATATGATTAAAATTAGATGCAATATGGGAAAGGACATTCCCAGTACAGAAAAGCTTACATAGTCCAAGCTTCTCAATGAAAACAGAGCATCACCCAAACTATATTCTTCAGTAACCTGCTCCTCCTCCTAGACCCCACCTAAAGAAGCCTGAATACTAACCTAAAACTCGCAGGCAATCTAGCTCAAGGATCCCACTGATCTCTGGCAGCATATTCCCCCACACTTTGTACTTTTTTAAAAAAATATTTATTTATTTGACAAAGAGAAAGAGGGAGAGAGAGAGAGAGAAAGAGAGCAGGAGAATGGGCATGTCAGGGCCTCCAGCCATTGCAAATGAACTACAGATGCGTGCACCCCCTTGTGCATCTGGCTAACGTGGGTCCTGGGGAATCAAACCTGGATCCTTTGGCTTTGTAGGCAAACGCCTTAACCGCTAATCTGTCCCTCCAGCCCCACACTTTGTACTTTTGTTTGACCCTTATAAAATTTCTTGCTATTTTGCTAGCTGTGTGTTCTTTGAATAAGATGCTAAGAACCTGGAAACACCCTACCAAAAACCACTCCAAACAAAATTACCATTGGGGTTGTGTGCATCAAGCAGTATTGTAGGCACACCAGACTCCAGTCACTTCTATACAGCCTTCCTGCAAATTTCCTTTCTTAAAACATCATTTTACTCATTGATTTACAAGGGAAAAGAGAAAGGGGGGGGGGAGAGAGAGAGAGAGAGAGAATGGGTATGTCAGGGCCTCTAGCTGCTGCTAACAGACTCTAGATGCATGTGTCACTTTGTGCATCTGGCTTTACATGGGTACTGGGGAATCTGACTTGTTAGGCTTTTCAGGCAAGCGCCTTAACCACTGAGCCATCTCTCTAGTCCCCATTTGCCTTTTAATGTGTCCATTCTTTACAGGAAACCTTCTGCACCCAGCTATCCTGCCTGAAGCCCAGCCTCCTCTGAGAAGCCTTTCTTGGTCTCCAAGGAGACTGCTCTTCCTGCTTCCAGAAAATGCATCTGGAGCCCCGGGCTGCGTGGTAAAGATTTGTGTTCTTGGGGGCCACGTTTTTCTTACAGCTCTAAGGCCTGTGAGTTAAGGGCCTTGTCCTCTTAATCTTTCACTACTATGTGGGCGTCCTTCACTGTGGGGTTCCTTGGGAAACAATTTATTTTATCTGGATGGACACAGCACAGAAAGATGTCCAGAAAAGACCTGGTTCCCTGAGGGGAATTTTCCCTTGGTGTCATTTCTCTGTAAAAGTCCCCCCAGCACTGTTCTCCTGATTCCGGTGAGAACTCAATCTGGAAAGGAATATTAGGGGGTCATGTGGAAGACCTGAAGAACAGTATTCTTCCTTGGGCACAACTTTTTCGGGGAGACATTTTTCTTAATTTTCTACACATCTCTTACTGCCCTCAAGTCTTGAGCTGCAGTTAAGTTTTCAGCAGTTTCTTTGAGGAGAAAAGAGAAATACATAAATTTATGAATTTCTGGGGGCTACAGTACTCCCCAAATATAAGCTAATGCAATTAACTGAAGTGCAATTATCAAAAAACCTCAGTGTGATACAGTTATATGTAATTTGCATAATCCCAGAATGCAATATGTTTGAGCTTTCAGAAAAAAAAACAACTAATAAGATCAGCATTTATTGTTTTACTCTTTGATTGCTTTTTAAAAATTATATTGGTATTGCTTTGTATGAATTGGTCTCCATGAGTAAATTATGATGAAAATTCAAAGCCATCATAAATTAGATGTGTTTTTTTTTCTACTTTGGTATACAAGACTTTCCATTAAGCTAGCCCCATATAATATACCTTGGATGTGTTCAAGAAAGCCCTGTAAATTATAGTAAGTATTTAAAATGGTAAGTAGACATTGGAAAAGGCCACATTAGGATTAATGAATGAAGGGGTTGAGACTGAAAACGCACTTGTAAATAAATAACATGAAAAGTAAAGATGACACATTGTTAGGTTGGAGTTACAAGTAGAGCATGACAGTAAATTGCAGAATGACAGCAGAGCGTTCCTGGAACTTCAGGGTCTTTGTGGGAGCATTTCTGATTTCTTCGCAGTCCAAACTTCTCAGCTCCTTCCGCTCTGAGCACTCGGTTCTTCTGACTGGATTTGGGACTCAGATTTGGGAAGTCCTTGAGATTTCTAACCATCACCAGCCATCAGTTCCCTCCCTGCCAACATTCAGTGAGTCATGGGGGCAGTGATAGGTTGAGCTGGGCTGAAGACAGGGAGCATGTATTTCCTCTTCCTATTTGGAGACTAAATGTTTTTGGGGGAGGTAGAAAATGCAAGCATACCACAATACACATAAATAAATAAATAAATACTGATCAATAATAAAGATAACATCTCATAGAAAGGAAAAAGAGCCACCAGGGGGGAGAGTGGCCAACATCTGTCCAGGCAACTCAAAGTCTAAGTGACTCAGAAGCAAACAACCTGACGTGATGCTCACACAGTGCAATAGTGGCACACAGACATGGTGGGTAACCAACTGCTCTTGGATTGCCTAACAGATCTGGTGGTTAAGCAGTGGAAAGGAAACCATATCTGAAACTGGGAAACAAGTCAGAATCATATCCAGATGATTCTGCTTTCCATTGTCAAGCTCTCACTAACCTCACACTATAAAAGTGTCTAAACCCTTATAATTCTCTCTAAATTAATAGTGGTTATCCTATTTAACTGGCACTGACTACACTCTCCGTTGGAGAATCTGCTTCTCTTTTTTCAGATGGGACCTGGTTTTGAGGAGATAAATGACCTAGCGCACTCCACCCCGGCCCAAGTTGAAACCACAGAGGAATTGGGGAAATGAGCAAGAATGCTGCTCTCTCAGTTAAGCTGATATCAACACAAAGGTGATGGAGAAAAATACTGAGGACACTCAGCACCTACCAAACCAGATATCTAGATGCTTCTAAGAGACCATTACTGAAGTAGATTTAAAATGCTCCCAGCATTGAGGGGACAGAAAGATTGTTAGAGCCTCAAGTTGGGTCATTTTGCACAGAGATACTGCCTCTGTCCCATAACTGACTGCTACCCCCATATTTCATGACCCACAATGCCATGGGATTGACCTGCATCCCCAATGAGGAAGGCCTCTTCAGAAAAGGGGCAGGGAGGAGGGAAAGGATGGTACCAACATGTGATGTTTACATACAAAATCTAATAATAAAAAATAATAATAAATAAAATTAAAAAAAATAAAAAAAAATTGCTAGAGAGATGGCTCAGGAGTTAAGGTGCTTGTCTGCAAAGCTTACTAATCTGGGGTTTGCATCCCCCAGTACCCACATCAACATGAATGCACAAAGTGGCACATGCATCTGGAGTTAATTTGCAGTGGCTAGAAGCCCTGGCATGTCCACTCTCTCTGCCTCTCTTCTCTCTGTCTTTCTTTGCTCTGTCTCTCTCTGTTTGAAAATAAATGAAAACATTTTTAAAACTGAAAATAAAATAATAAAAATAAGGAGATATAAAGGAAATAGAAAGGGGGGAATCAATAGGGTGGCATTGTATATATGTAAGTAGAAGAACAGATTAATGGGGGTGAAAAGGCCTAAGTGAGGTCAGGGGAAGAGACTGAGTAAAGGAAAGGTGGAGGAAGGGCTAATCAAAATCTAAGAGGATATAAATAAGTCACATGGAAATCTACTTTTTTGGACAATGGAATACTCAGAAGCCATAGATTGTTGCTAGAAAATTTTCAGTGCCAAGGATGGGATACCTTCCAGTGAGTTGTTGGCCAGGGAGGTCCCTGATGCCCCCAAACCATTATATGCCATTGCCGAGGCCCTTGGTTTCTCACCAGGAATATATGGTAAGACCCTATTGCTGAAGACTCCACATACTTGGGCCACAAGGTCACTGAGAAATCCTGCTGGAATTGAGCTGAAAACCTCCTCCGTGTAGACCAGCTGACAAAAAGTTGGAAAAAGCCATGCTGCATTCAGTTCAATGGGAGAGAGAGAAATCACCAGTGACAATACTCAACAGTGGACACTGTAAGCCTTATATTTGGCCAGCCAGGCCAAATGAGCCAATGGGTACAATAGTGGCATGTCTGTTATGGGGAAACCAACTGCCCTCTAACTTGAATGGAGGCCTGCTCCATGGGAGGGAATACATCCCTGATACTGAAAACCTACAACAGGGGTAGTCATCAGCCCTAGGGGTATAATGTCTGCTGCTGTCAGACTAAATGTGTATACTATGCTCATCAAAGTCCCCAGTAAGCACTTCTCTTAATGTTCGTACCCACATATCAATGCTACTCTCACTTTTGATTAGAGAATCTTCTCTTTTCAGATGGCAGTGACCTTGGGATGACTCAGAAGGCACCATGGTGCTGAGACAAAGTGACAGAGGAGTGCTCGGCACTGAAATATGTCAATCACACCTTCCAAGGCTCAAGGTCCATTGTGGAAGAGGTGGCGGAAAGAATGTAAGAGCCAAAGGAAGGGTAGGACTCCTTAGAGCATGCTCCTCCAGACACAAAATGGCCTGGATATCCATGTCCCCACAGCGCCTGAGACTACCTACAGAAGACCATCATAATAAGAGGAAAAGATGATGACATCAAAATAAAAGAGTGACTGATTGGGAGGAGGAGGGGATATGATGGAGAGTGGAGTTTCAAAGGGGAAAGTGGGGGGGAGGGAGGGAATTACCATGGGATACTGTTTGCAATCATGGAAGTTGTCTATAAAAAAATTTAAAGAAATAAAAAAACGAAGATAAAGAGAGCTAATCTAGCTAGAACTGAGAAGAGAGTAGAGCTGAGCCCAGTGGTGATGATTTCTACTAGTCAGCAGTGTTCCTTGGGACAGAAGGGTTGTAGGGAAGTGGTATGACCACAAGTCACTACCTTTTACTATGACTGACTGCAGCCCCCTAGGAGCTGAGTTCATAAGGCCCGGGTATCACCAGGCTCCCCTCAGAAACACTGGAGTCAAAAGAGGAGGATCAAATCCTCTGGTACCCACTCTGGCATTTCTAAAACATTGGAAGCATTAGAAATTGGAATTGAAGGACTGGAGAGATGGCTCAGCAGTTAAGGCATTTGCCTGCAAAGCCTAAGGATCCAGATTTGATTCCCCAGGGGCCCATGTAAAGCCAGATGCACAAGGGGGCGCATGCATTTGGAGTTCACTCGTTGCAGTGGCTAGGGATCCTGGCATGCCCATTCTTTCTCTCACTCTCTCAAATAAGTAAGTAAACAAATAAAATTGTGTTTTAAAAAAAGAAATTGGGATCGAGTTTTGAACAACAACAACAACAACAACAAAACTCCGTTGCTTCCAGATCCAAAAACAAGACGTTCCAGATAGCAATCGCTGGAAGGGCAAGGGGACAGCGAGAGTTACGTCGCTAGAGTTTGTCACTCTTCCCGTAGTCGCTCTCGGGATGCCGAGCGTGGCTCGCAATGCTGGCCTGAGAACGCGTATGTACAGATGTTCACTGTCTCCCTTGCCCTTCAGGATGAAGCAAATCTACACAGACACAGGATGCTATGGGGGTGCTGAGCAGATTAAGTGAAATAAGAGCTCCCTGACCCTCTCGGGGCCCAGATGCTCAGCATATTTCTCCCTTTAAGTAGGTACCTGTGCTGAGTTATTAGGAAAAAAATACATTGAACATTCACCTCACCTTCGTTCCGTCCCCACTGAGCTAGGCAAGTATTTATCTCACTGGGGGAACTGGAGGAGAAAGTGGACAAGGGGGGGTGGGGAGAAGGAGTTCTGGGCAGAGCACCATTGGCTTATTGATGGCATCTTCCCCAAGTGTCCATTATGTCTGGAGCAGCCGTGCTTACATGCTGAACAGACGTCGTCATCCTGGGGGGTGGGGGCGGTTACTGTACAATCCCCAGGGTTCTCTGCAGAAGGAAACTGACCATATACAGGCATCTCCTGGTTTTCAAGGTGTGGGATACATTATTCCTATTCCTCCATCACAAGGCCAGGCTTAATGAGTCTGGCCGCTGAACCCAGAAAGAAAGAAAGAAAAAAAAAACCACCCTTTTGTCAGTTCTTGTCACCCAGGATGATGCATGGGTCTGCCTGTTCATCTGGGAGGCACCCTTTGTGAACAATGACCTTGACCAGTTCCGAGGCAGGTTGGCACCCCTCGATCCTGCTGATGAAGCAATCTTGGCTTTCAATTCCAAGGTCCGTTAGCTTGGATCTGTTCTAAGGGGGCTGACGACATCCTTATCATGTGTAAGCCTTTGGCTGTGGGTCACAAAGGGTCTCCACAGTCCTTTTAACCCTCTCCGTGTCCCAGGGAAAACCCATGTGCTCTGAGCTCCAGATGCATCCCCTCCATCAAGAGCATTTCGTTATATAACAAAGAGTGCCCGACTCAGACTTCTTGGAAACCCTCGGTGCTGGGGACTGACAGGAACAGTGACACAGTTAACATTGACAGAGGTCTTACACCGGGGTCGTTTTTCAGGCGCTTATACTCTCCGATAGGTTATGGCAGACTTGTCCGTTGGTTAAAGCTTTCTCAACAGCCCTTCCATTTATCCTGAAGATTTATCCAGCCAAGAGGCAAATCCCTCCAGAGTCTCATGCCTTTTTAGTAATTCAAAAAAGCAGCCTTGGTAAGAGATTTAGTTTGAAATTACCATCCCCCAAATCTTTAGGGGACTTCAAGGTAAGATGTGCCAATGAGTGATGGACGTGATTAGGTAAAAACTGAAATTCCACAGCTCATTACACGTGGGCGAATGACTTGATACCTGGCAGGAGACTGCTGGGGTGGTTCCCTCTCAGTTCAGGAAGGCTCTATCCAGTGAGCTCCGTCTGTTCTCATTTGTTTCCTGTCTAATCACGAGACTGGCTCTGGTCTCTAGCTTCTTCATAACCATTGCTCCAAATTCCTTAAAATAGCAATCTTTCCTCTTTCTTTGGTGTTCAAAAGTGTGAAGCAGATCTCTCTAAAGGAATTCCAGTCCCTGTCATAAATCTCTAGTGATTTTAGAAAGATATATAATACTCCTAAATGATGACATATTTCCAGAAGATCAGTAAAACATTTCTGAGTGATATATGGCTGGGCCGTTGTGTCTCTGCTCTGAACCTGAGGGAGAACAGCAAGCCAGTGTGGTATTTTATGAGTATTATTGGCCGTATCTTTTGATTATTGGCCATATCTTTTGTTTTTAATCTGCAACTAAAGAGTCTGGCCACACAGAAAATTGGTGTACTTTATACCAGAGCTGGTGGGGGAAAGCACTACGAGTTTTTATTTGCCATGAGAACAACAGATGTGGGGCCGGGGCAGGAGGAGAGTAAAAGGAGGAGAGAGGGTGAGAGGAGACGATGTGCAGTAATTGAGGAGTAGGTGATAGTATTGGAGAATGGGTCCAGTGTTTCAAAGCCAGTGTGTGTGTGTGTGTGTGTGTGTGTGTGTGTTTATTCATTAACTGAATTTGTCTTTAAACACAGGCTGGAGAAAGGGCTCAGTGGATAAAGTGCTTGTGAAGCAAGTGTGAGTTCCTGAGTTGGTATTTCCAGAACCCATGAAAGTTGTGCGTTATAGTGCAAATGTCCATAATCCCAGCACGCCTCTGGTGAGACGGGAGGTATAGATAGGAGGATCCCCTGGAAGTTGGTTTGCCAGTCTGGTAAACATAGCAGTGAATGAGTCCCTGCTTTTAAACAAGGTGCAAGCCCAGGACTGACACACAATGTTATTTACACACACACACACACACACACAATGGTGTGTATGTGCCCATACTCACATGCATGAACACACACACACACAAACACATCATACACATGTGAATTTCTTTCTTTTTTTTTTGAGGTAGAGTCTCACTCTAGCCCAGGCTGACCTAGAACTCACTATGTAGTCTCAGGGTGGCCTCAAACTCATGGTGTTCCTCCTACCTCTGTGGCCCGAGTGAGTACTGGGATTAAAGGCATGTGCCACCATGCCCAGCTCCACATGTGAAGTTTTTTTTTTTTTAATGCTCAAACAACACATAATACACATGCCTAATACACTGAGTGGCAGGTCATTTCTACCAGAAACCTTTGGGTATACTTGTCTGTGGGTAGGAGGTGCCCAGAAGAGAACTGTACTGTTAACGAAAATCATAAAGGATTGAGACACCTTTGTGGCAGGTGAGTTGGGAGGTGCAGTTTAAAGCTGGTTGGAATTATGCACTGATCTGCTTTGCAGCAAAACACGGGAAGGCTAGTGTGGTTTAAATCAGACGCACCACCGGCAACGCATGTACTCTGAATGCTTGGTGCCTAGCTGCTGGCAATTTCAGAGATGGAGCCTTGCTGGAGGAGGTGTGTTGTTGGGGACGGTGCTCAGGAGTGTTCTAGCCAGCTCCCCTTTGCCGGTGTTTGGCTCACTCTCCTGCTGCTGTTTTCCACCTGCTGTGGCAGAGGTGATGCCCAGCCTCTGCTCATGCCATGCCCTTCCCCTGCCATCGTGAAGCTTCCCTTTGAGATTGTAAGCCAGTGCAAAAACTTTCCTACCATCGCTGCCTTTGGTGAGGTGCTCTGTCTCAGCAGTGTGAAGATAACTACAACAGCTGGCACAAGAGAGAGATGTTTCTCCCCTTTACTGGGAATCAGTGGGGCATGTACCACTCATCCTCAGCCCACGCTGCGCTGAGGCATGCTATGTCACCCACCACTTCAGGTGGGCATTTCAAGACAGCACCGTGAACGAGAGGTGTTGCAGGCAGAATGCACTTTGTGGGAAGGTTCTGTGATGTCACAGAGTAACAACCCCCCTCCCCCGCAGAATTGCAGATAAACCATATTTATGTGGAGGACCGCCACACTTTCATAAGGAGCTTATCTGCTTTGGCCATTTGCCAATCAACCCTCCCATGGTCACGATGGCTGTGCTCCTCTGAAAACATGACCAGAAGAAACTCTGGGCAAAGTTGCTGTGCCCCATTTGCCTCAAATGCACCCCAAAGCGATTTTCCTGAAAAGCACAGGGAACGAACGCTTCATCAATCACAAGGGCTTACGAATACACAGCCTGGATTTAAATATCACAGCGATGATTGTGTCTACCATTTGCAACTCTTCTTATTTTTCTGCACATCACCAGAGTCATTCTCCAGTGGGAAAAATATTGAGCCATGATAATGTCTGTCCTACTTTCCATCACATATCACACAAAAGTCTATGACTCCAGATGTATTACCTGGGACCAGTTGGGGCGGGGGGCTGGCCAGCTCCCTGCAGGACATGCAATGCTGTGCACTGGTGCACATCTCCGGGTGTGTCTGAGTGGTTAGATTCCAGAGACAACGATGATGGCTTTCTTAGGACACCCTTGTGATACCTCAGGAGTCTTGGTTCTGCATTGCTCAGTAATAGATGATGTATTGAAGCTCTTGCCTGTCCATTTAGAATAATCAACCATCAAGGTGTTTCTGACAGCCCCTGAGTGGTCTTCCAACATCTCCATGCAAGCCTTGGTGTTTTTTTTTTTTTTTTCATTTTCCCCCCCAAAGACCAAGAGACTAGCAAAGGAGCTGTGGGACCGGCCTCCAATTAGTCCCTACTTTCCTAAAGTTAATTTGCCTTAATTAGCTATTAATAATAATTGAATGGGGACCTTCCCTTCTGCAGGAATCCAGGGAGCTATTTCCCAGTTTATGGGGTTTCTTTGGTTCCTTCTGGTGAATTGCCTTATGCCTGCCTGAGTCAACTCAACTGTGGGTACTCGTGTTTTCAGTTTGAGGTCAAGGTCAGGTTTGTGGTCTACTGTGAGTTGTGGATTAGCATCTGATTTCAAAGGTGTGAAAGAAACAAGGTCATACTATGACCTACAACTCACTCTCAGGGATAGCTCTTTCTGTGAAAATCAATGAGGGTAGAATTAAAAGTGGTTCCCAGGAAAAGCAACCCCAGCTGTGGACATCAAAGGTCAGAGGAGTGGTCTGCCACCTGGCCCAAAGGCACGCCGGTTTTGTGACTCTTCATTCAGCTGTTCCGAAATGCTGGCTTTAAAGGGTCCCCCGAGTCCTATATGGCACCCGTGATTATAAAAATATTTAAAGCCACAGAAAGAATGTATGGCCGTGCAGATCCCAGCACTGATTTATGGCGTGCCATGGTTTGATACACACTGCAAAGCGAGGCTCCAGGCTGACAAAGGCATAGGAGTAGCAGGCGTCAATCTATATATCATGGGCCCCGCCCCAGAAAGAGAGCTGGCCCGAAACAAGGCGTAAATACAGGGATCCGAAATCTCCCCTACGCCCAGGCAGGAGGAAGCATAAAAAGTTACACGACTATTTATGTGACGTGGACTCATATTAGCAGTGACGCAGCCACATAAATAGTATTGCGAGTTTTTGGAATATGGAAATTAAAGAAAAAATATTTCAAAACCCAAACCATATTTTATTAAAACAAAAACAAATCTTCCCAAACGTCATTTAAAAAAATAAAGAAATAGAAGGACAAAGGGTTCGGAAATATCTGTAAATGTTCTTTATTGATGAAAAATTTCATTCTCCGCAAATCCTTCATCATCTTTGTACGCGGTACATGTATTTCTGTGATATATACATTTGTTCTTTGTAAATGTCAGGAGCGGTTTTGGTGATCAAGTTGAGATACTACTACGTGCACACGTTTGTTTATTGGGCTGCACTGTGCCAGTTCTGTCCTCTCCGCTCTCCTGGGTGGAGCCCCCCGACCTCGAAGCCCCCCCCCCAACATGTGCTGGAGCCAGCTGTGTTCTTACTTCATGCACCTGCGATTTCTTCCACTCTCCAGCTGCGCAGGGCTTCTGCTGAACACTGCCACGCCCTCCTCTGGGGACCTTGGTGCTTCCTTTGGTCTCTCTGCCCGGAACATTCTAACCTCGGCTTCCACACCTCTTTTCCTCTTCTCGGAGCAGCCTTCTCTCCGTACTGTGGCACCCATCCGTCCCACCCTCTGCCACCCTCATGGTGAAGAACCAACAGGGGCTTTGTGCCACATGAGCTCAAGGAAAGTGCAGATGCACCTGCTGGAGCTTCCCGCCAACAGGGACACGGAGGAGAGCAAGACTAGACGGAGAAGTCCGATTCTGCTGGAATTAGCTTAGTGATAGCCCAACAAACCTGGTTACATATATAGAAGTTACAGACACATGCTTGGATTCTTAGGTAACACCTGAGTGAAAGTATAGGACAGATGAATGAACATGTTCTGATGGTGTACAATCCTCGAGCTCTACTGTGGGGAACCCCTATTAGATTACTGATAATAACGTTTCACAAAAAAAAAAAAATGTAAGCACAAGCCCAGCATGGTGGCGCACACCTTTAATCCCAGCACTGAGGAGGCAGAGGTAGGAGGATCTCAGTGATTTCAAGGTCACCCTGAGACTACATAGTGAATTCCAGGTCAGCTTGGGCCACAGTGAAACCCCACCTCAAAAAAAAAAAAAAAAAAAAAAAGTAAGCCGAAAATAAAAGAACTCCTTTACAGGTGATATGATTGTATCTTTTTTTTTTCGGTGTGTGTGTGTATATGTGTGTGTGTGTGTGTGTGTGTGTTTGTGCATGCTTGTGGGAGTGGCTAAATGTGCCAAGACATGTATGCAGAGGTCACAGGATGTTGCAGTCAGGTTCACTGTGCTGGCAGACATCACGCGACCGAGAGCAGCTTGTGGGAAAAGAGGTTTATTTTGGCTTACAGGCTCGAGGGGGAAGCTCTATGATGGCAGGGGCAAACGATGGCATGATCAGGGGGTGGACATCAATCCCTGGCCAATATCAGATGGACAACAGGAACAGGAGAGTGTGCCAAACACTGGCAAGGGGACACTGGCTATAACACCCATAAGCCCGCCCCCAACAATACACGACCTCCAGGAGGCGTTACTTCCCGATTGCTATCAGCTGGGGAGACTAGCAGTCAGAAGACCTAAGTTTGTGGGGAACACCTGACTCAAACCACCACACAGGGCAACCGTAGGTGTCGGTTCTTGATCCCACCTTGTTCGTTCACAGTTGCCGTCGTTCAGGCTAGCTGGGCGATTTTCCCGGCTCCACCTACCTTCTTGCCATAGGTGCTCTGGGATCGCAGAGGCTGGTGCTACAACGTCTGCCTTGGCATGGGTTCTGGGGATCTGGACTTGGGTACTCAAGCCTTCTCAGCAAGCACTCAATCTACTCAGCCCTCTCCCCTGGCTCCTCCTATAACTTCATTTTTAATGTTCTTTTCATCATATTATAAACCTTCGGGTCACCTGAATTTGTAAAGTGACCACACATTTATATTTTTAGTATATCTCTGGGCGATGTTCAGATGTAGCCAGTTAATTACTGATACATTGTGCTGACGAGGTAGGGAAGCAGAGGAAATAGCTTAGCAACTCGGGGTACTGCTTGACTTAGGGAATCAACACATGCCTTTCCTAACAATGCCTGTCGTGACCTGTTGGCACCCTGGGACCCCCCCATCTGCACTGAGCTTCAATGCAACTCAACTTCAAACAATGAAATCAATCTCTCCTCCCTGAGAAACCTTTAGGAACACCCCTTTTGTGGTCAGGTTCTTTTATTCTAGTATGTTCCAAGTTGTATGCCAGATCAGGAGGTGGAGGCCATCTACAGTAAGGTAACTGTGTCCTCTGAGTGAACTTTCAAGGAAGAGCTTCAATTACCATTATATGCCTATGCATGATTGGGTGTACATGTGGCTAGAATGAGATGCATCATGGGAAGGGAAAAGGTTTTATAACTCAAATCTGTCAATGAAACCAGAAAACTACCCTGAGCAACCAGCCCCTCCTTCCCCTAAAGCTCCATAAAGAGAAGCCCCCCGTAACTTCAAGAGGCCCTTAATGTCCTGCTCAGGTGGCTTGCTAACCCTCTTAGCACGGTGATCACTTTGCTGCTTTTTTGTTTCTTTATTCTATTTCATTTTTCGAGGTTGGGTCTCACTCTAGCTCAGACTGACCTGGTATTCACTATGGAGTCTCAGGGTGGCCTCGAACTCTCAGAGATCCTCCTACCTCTGCCTCCCGAGTGCTGGGATTAAAGGCGTGTGCCACCACGCCTGGCTACTTTGCTGCTTTTAATAAAGTTTCTTGCTGCTTTTCTTTTTGTATTCATTTTTCTTCAATTCTTTGAGTAAGATGTCAAGAAGCTGGAAATCTATGGCGACCACTGGTAATACTTGATTTGCTATTTTGATAAGTAGTATGCTATGAGCTGGGCATAGAAAAGAGGAGCCGGGCGTGGTGGCACACGCCTTTCATCCCAGCACTCGGGAGGCAGAGGTAGGAGGATTGCCGTGAGTTCGAGGCCACCCTGAGACTCCATAGTGAATTAATTCCAGGTCAGCCTGGGCTATAGTGAGACCCTACCTCAAAAACAAAACAAAACAAAACAAAACAAAACAAAACAAAACAAAACAAAACAAAACAAAACAAAAGAGGAACACAAACTCCAATGGTTAACTGTGAATCAGTGCATCAAACAACTTGGAAATCAGTCTGCTCTATATGAACAATAGTTTATTTTTTTTTGAAAAATATATTTATTGGACCTGAGAGAGGACTTGGCAGTTAAAGTCACTTGCTTGCAAAGCCCAAGGGCCTGGGTTCAATTCCCCAGTACCTATGTAAAGCCAGATGCACAAAGTGATATATGCATCTGGAGTTAATTTGCAGGAGGCCCCAGTGTGCCCATTTCCTCTCTCTCTTATTCTCTTTCTCTACTTGCAAATATATATATATGTATATATATATATATATATATATATATATATATATATGTATGTATATATGTATGTATGTATTGAGGTAGGGTCCCACTCTACCCAAGGCTGACCTGGAATTAACTATGTAGTCTCAGGGTGGCCTTGAACTCTCAGCAATCCTCCTACCTCTGCCTCCCAAGTGCTGGGATTAAAGGTGTGAGCCACCACACTCGGCTATTTTTTTTAAATGTATTTATTAATTTGTGTGTGTGTGCAGGAATTACAAACACACATCCCCGTGTGTGTGTGTGTATGTGTGTGTGTGTGTGTGTGTGCAGAGATTACAAGCACACATCACCGTGCCTGGCAGTCACATGGGTGTAGGGGATTCACACTCAGGTCCTCATGCTTGGGCAGCAAGTGCTTTCCTCACCAAGCCATCTCCCAAGCCTTTTTTAAAAGTACTTATTTATTTGAGAGAGGGAGAGAGAATGAGCATGCCAGGCCCTCAGCCACTATGAGTGAACTCCAGACACATGCACCAAAGCACCTTGTGCATCTGGCATAAGTGGGTTCTAGGGAATCAAACCTGGGCTTGTATGCTTCACAGACAAGCATCTTAACTGCTAAGCCATCTCTCCAGGCCCCCCCACCCCCAGCCTTTCACAACAGGCTCTCTAAGGCACTTTCATGGACAAAGTAAGAGAATGCTGCAACTTTTTTTTTTTTTTTTTTTCCTGCAACAGTTTCAGAGCATATCTTTTCATGAACAAAAAGTGAAGATGTAGCTTCCTTGGCAACTAGAACAAGCAATGTTACCAAATCACTTGTGTTTTATGTCATTAAGTCTTTAAAGCTTTTGCTTTCGGTATTTATTCAAGAAATTTTTGTTTGACTCAAAAGTCACAAAGATATTATCTTATGGTTTTTTTTTTTTTTTGTCTGTTTTGTTTTTCAAGGCAGGGCCTTGCTGTAGCCCAGGCTGATCTGGAATTCACTATGAGCTCTCAGGGTGGCCTCGAACTCATGGTGATCCTCCTACCTCTGCCTCCCAAGTGCTGGGATTAAAGGCGTGCGCCACCACGCCCGGCTAATTATCTTATGTTTTTTAAAAGGTATTACAACCATGGGAATCCATTTTGAGGTAAGTTGTGTGTACCATACACAACTGTGGGGCAGGTGTCTAAGCTGAGTTTGTGTGTGGTGTATGTGTGTATGCGTATGCATGTTTGTGTGTGCAATGCTGGTGTGGGCAGGTGTACATGCGTATGTACGCATGTGGAGGCAAGAGGCTGATGTCGGGTGTCTTCCTTAGTCACTCTTACCCCTTATTTTCTGAGACAGGGTCTCACACTGAACATACTGCTCGCTGGTTTGGCTAGACTAGCAAGCCAGAGAGCCCCAAGGATTCTCTTATCTCTGCCTCCCAGCATGTGCCACTACCTCTGGATTTTTATAATATTTTATTTATGTATTTGAAAGAGAGAGAGAGAGAATGGGCATGTCAAGGCCTCCTAACCACAGCCAGTGAACTCCAGACGCATGTGCCACCTTTTGCATCTGGCTTTACCTGGGTACTGGGGAATCAAACCCTAGTCCTTTGGCTTTGCTGGCAAGCACCTTAACCACTAAGCAATCTCTCCAGCCCTTCATCTGGCTTTTCCTTAGATGCTGGGGATCCAGACTCAGGTCCTTAGGCTTGCATGGCAAACTCTATACCCAATGAGCTATCTTGCTCATCCCCTAGTTTGTTGTTTTCACAAACAGTATGATGTGGGCTGAGACACAGAGGAGAAGAGAATAAGCTCAACTTATTGTTAACTGTTGGTGACATGAAACAACTAAACATAAGAAAATTGAATGCTCTATGTGAAGCCTAAGGGGTCATTATGAAATGTAAGAGAAATGTTTCTACCTCAAAAAATCCATTGCCAGGCTGTTGGAGTTTGTGGACAAGTTGAATATTACCTAAGTATATTTAGACCACTTTTATGCCAGTTTTGATCACATTTAGGCTATTTGATAAAATAATACATGAATCTAAGTTATTAGTTTTTGTGAGCAGTTAGTTAAACTCTTTGAACAGACTCAATGTCAAGTTGGTAAGTTGCTAATAACTTAAGTGTGTTCAAGGAAGCTATTAATGTTTAGGATGAAAGAAGCACTCAGGAGGCAGAGGTAGGGGATCGCTGAGAGTTCAAGGCCATCCTGAGACTACGTAGTGAATTACAGGTCAGCCTGAGCTAGAGGGAGACCCTACCTTTTAAAACCAAACAACCAACCAACCAACCAAACAAACAAACAATAACAAAAAAACAGTCTAGGATTTGGCCTCTCAAGGTTTTTCATGGTTTTCTCACTTAAAGAAAATGTGTAGAGAGGGGCCTGAGAGATGGCTCAGCCATTAAAGGTGCTTGCTTGACCTCAAGTTTGGCCAGACAGGACAAATGACCAGACAGGTGCAATAGTGGCATGTTGGGAGAAACCAACTGCTCTCTAATTGGACTGAAGGCCCGTTCTATGGGAGGGAATAAATGCCTGGGACTGAAAAGCTAATCAAAAGCCTGTGGCAGGGGATGTCATGACCCTTAGGGGTATAAAGCATGCTTTTGTCTGGCTAAATGCATATATTATTCTCACCAAACTGCCCTGAAAGCACTACACTTAATGTTCATATTCATATATTAATGCTACTCTCATTTCTGGTTAGAGAAGCTTCTCTTTGCAGATGGCGGTAACCATGGGGATGACCCAAAAGGCAACACAGTGCTGAGAACAAGTGACAGAGGAGTGTCCAGCATTGAAACATCTCTACCATACCCTCCAAGGCTCAGGGTCCATTGCGGAAGAGGTGGCGGAAAGAATGTAAGAGCCAAAAGAAGGGTACCACTCCTTACAATGCAACTGCCCACACAGAAATTGGCCTTGATATCCATGACCTCGCAGTGCCCAGCAATACCTACACCAGACCCTCATAATAGGAGAAAAAGATGATGACATCAAAACAAAAGAGAGACAAATGGAGAGAGGGAGGGGATATGATGGAGAGTGGAGGTGTGAAAGGGAAAGTGGGGGTTAATTATCATGGTTTATTATCTGTAAGTATAGATGTTGTTAATAAAATTTTTTTTTCAAAACACATTAAAAAAAGGTGCTTGCTTGAAAATGTGTAGAGAAAATCCTGGATGAGCTCCAGGAGTGGTTTGGGCAGCACAGCCAACAATTGATCCCATCTGCAAAGAAGCGTTGACCTCATTAGTAGATGAAGGGATGCTCAGAAGTTTTGCTGATTTTCTTTTCATTTCTTTTTTTCTGACAATTAAAAAATTATGTTTGTTGTTCATTTTTTTATTAGAGAGAGAGAGAGAGAGAGAGACAATGGGCGTGCCAGGGCCTCCAGCCACTGCAAACAAACTCCAGATGCGTGCGCCCCCTTGTGCATCTGGCTAACGTGGGTCCTGGGGAATCGAGCCTCGAACCGGGGTCCTTAGGCTTCACAGGCAAGCGCTTAACTGCTAAGCCATCTCTCCAGCCTTTTTTTTTTTTTGACAATTTTAATCCTATGGAGTATTTTAATTAATCATATATACCCTTCCATTACCCTCTCTTAACTCTCTCCCACTCTTATGGAACCTCTACTCATTTTCACCACTTGCCAGTGGCTTCACAATGAAGAGAATGACTCTCTCACTCCCTCCCGAGCCCCCAATAATTCCTCTGGGATGAGTGGGACTTCATGAGCCCCTCCCCCATCCCAGGCAGAAGAGTGACAGGCCTTAATGAGTGCATGTCTTGCGCTATTAAATGACAGAGTTCTACAGTACTCCTGCCCATCTTCCGGCTCTTACCTTCTTCCAGCCACCTCTTTTGCAGTGCTCCCTGGGCCTTGGAGTGGGGGGGGGGGTATAAATGTCCCACAGGCTCAGTTCTCAACAGCCACTTATTTTCAGCACTTTGACCAGCTATGAATCTCTGCATTAACCACCACACAATGACAAAACAAACAAACAAACAAACAAACAAACAGACAGACAGACAGACAGAACCCCTCCCCCCCCACGAAAACCAAAAACGAAAACAGCTTTTCAGGCAGGAGAGATGGCTCAGCAGTTAAGGTACTTGCCTGCAAAGTGTAACATCCTAGGTTTGATTCTCCAGTACTCACATAAAGCCAGATGCACAAAGTGGCACATACATCTGGAGTTCGTGTGCAGTGGCAGGAGGACCTGGGGTGTCCATTCTCTCCCACCCCCCATGCAAATAATAATTTTTAATTATTTTTTTATTTATTTGCTTGAGAGAGATAGAGAGAGAGAGAAAGGGAGATAGAGATAGATAGATAGATATATAGATAGAGAGAGAGAGAGAGAATGGGTGTGTCAGGGCCTCCAGCCACTGTAAACGAACTCCAGATGCATGCGCCCCCTTGTGCATCTGGCTTATGTGGGTTCTGGAGAATCGAACGGGATCCTTTGACTTTGCAGACAAACTCCTTAACCGCTAAGGCATCCCTCCAGCCCCTATTCTCCACTTTATTGAGACAGGCTCTCTCACTGAGCACAGAACTCCCCTAGATTCAGCTAATCTAGCTAGCTGGTTTCCCCGGGGGATCTGCCTTGTCTCTGCCTTCTGAGCGCAGTGATTTCAAGCATCACCATGCCTGGCATTCACACGGGTGTGGGGGATTCAAACTCAGGTCCTCACGTTTGAGCAGCAAGTGCTTTCCTCACTGAGCCACCTCCCAAGCCTTTGATAACAAGATCTCTAAGGCACTTTCGTAGACAAAGTAATAGAATGCGACAACGCCTATCTTCCCATGAATAAAAAGTGAAGCATCTTCCGTAACTAGAACACGCAATGTTACCAAATCACTTATGTTTTATGTCATTAAGTTTTTAAGGCTGATCATTAATTTAAGCTGTTCCACTTCAATAAAGCTCCCAATGGCAAGGAGTAAAAAAAAAAAAAAAAAGAACTGGGTTTCTTAAAGAACAAAACTCATTTTGACACGATACTTTCTAATTAACATGACTGGTTATTGAGCCGCAATGACAGTAACTTCAAAATTCTAAAGGAAGAAAATTTCAACTGAAAATTCTGTGAGTAAAAGCAGAAATTAAATGACAGTAAAAAAAAAAAAAAATTCCCACATAGCACAGAAGACTCAAAAAGTTTATCTAGAAAAGAGACTCCATAAATGTTGTCCCCCAAAAAGAGCAAAGGGGGAGGAAAGGCGGGAAGTAGGTAGGCACCCCCACTTCCTCACCATTCATGGTAGTGTGAACTGGTCATCTCAAGATGGACCACTTGGGTCCCTTGAATGCCAACAGGAAGTATAACCCCACACACGCATTATTTTATTTTTATTATGGAATTTAGTCAGTAGAGCCATATCTGCACCTTATATGGTGACTTTTGACTTACAAAGAAATTTCACCTCCATTAGGAAGGTTATTTGCAGCTTTTCCTCATCCATCATTACGAGGACTGAATACCGCAGAAATACAAGCAGCGTTGCTCACAAAAGAGCTGAGAACCTTAGAGTCCTGTTTTAAGATGCCTGCTTATGGAAATGGTTTTCAGAAAGTATAGGTGATATCATTTAAAACGTTTCAACTTTATGCTGAAATTATTTACTAACAATTTAAAGACACACTTGAAGAAAAAGAACACGGTTCTCCCCCACTTTCTCAGTTTTACTGGCCACTTAAACCTTGACTCCTGCTTTCTTTCTTTTTTAAAAAAATTTTTTTGTTCATTTTTATTTATTTATTTGGAGTGACAGACAGAGAGAAAGAGGCAGATAGAGAGAGAGAGAGAATGGGCACACCAGGGCCTCCAGCCACTGCAAATGAACTCCAGACGCGTGCGCCCCCTTGTGCATCTGGCTAACGTGGGTCCTGGAGAATCAAACCTCTAACGGGGGTCCTTAGGATTCACAAGCAAGCGCTTAACCGCTAAGCCATCTCTCCAGCCCTTGACTCCTGCTTTCTAAACACCGTCTGCGGTAAGAAGTACCATGTCTTCTCCAGGGGCAATGATCCTACACGATTCTGGGGCACCTAGAAACAAAACAACTTGAAAAATATTGGGACCACATCAAAATGTATAGGACCAACCTGGAAATGTACTGATTTGAATAACCAAATAAGCTATGTTCTCTTAGATTATAATCCATAGAATAAAGTAAACACTCATGAGTTTGTAGTGATCTGTTGTCTCAGTCAGGTTCACATTGTTGGTAGAAATCAACTGACCAAGAGAAGCTTGTGGGAAAAATGGGTTTATTTTGACTTACAAACTTGAGGGGAAACTCCATGATGGCAGAGGAAAATGATGGCATGAGCAGAGGGTGGACATCACCTCCTGGCCAACATTAGGTGGATAATAGGAACAGGAGAGTGTGCCAAACACAGGCAAGGGGAAACTGGCTATAACACCCCTAAGCCCGCCCCCAACAATACACTGCCTCCAGAAGGCATTAATTTTCAAATCTCCATCAGCTGGGAACCTAGCATTCAGAACACCTGAGTTTATGGAGGGCACCTGAATCAAGCCACCACATCTGTGAAGAAATGGATTAATAAATGGGAGAGAAATGACAATCTTCCTTACAGAAAGAAGAATTAAAATGAATAAATATCAAAGAAATGAGGCAACACATATTGCCCCAAGGAAACCCTGATGGCAATAAAGTGGGGCTTTTTTTTACTGATAAACCCTAGATATATGGGCAGAAGTTGAAAAAGAAATAAAATATTTGCCTCAACTCAAACTTTCTTCTCTAAGACACTTGTCAGCTGCAAAGGGAGAAATCATAATCTTATGGTAGAGAAATACGTCAGGCCATATTTCATATCAAAAAGTGGTTGGGGCAATGCCATTAATACTAAGAAACATTAGCAGCAAACACCCCAACATGGCACACTGACCAGAACACGTCACTTGTGTCATGTTCTTTGAAAAGTGCCTAAGCCAGGTTTAATCACAGCCATCTAGAAACCGAGGCATACAAGTTAACTGACCAGGTTCATCAAACAAGTCGCGGTCAGGAAGGATGAGGGAGACCCTAGGGGCTATCAGGCAGGAAATGAACACATTGGTTTCCTAGGACAGGAATGAGCATTCAGGGAAATGGACTCAGAGTCAGTATTTTGTTTGTTTGTTGTTTGTTTTTTCGAGGTAGGGTCTCACTCTAGTCCAGGCTGACCTTGAGTTCACTATGTGGTCTTAGGGTGGCCTCGAACTCATGGTGATCCTCCTACCTCTGCCTCCCGAGTGCTGGGATTAAAGGCGTGTGCCACCACGCCCGGCTGTCAGAGTCAGTATTTAGTATTAGTATTTCCTGGTTTCAATAGTCATACTACATTTATATAAGTTAATGCTGGAACTATAATTTGAACCAAGGATGATTTTGTGCCCCCAGGAGATACAAGGCCATGTCTTCAGGCATTTTGGATTTCATGATGGCAAAAAAGAGTTTGGGTGGCATCTAATGCGTAGATGCGTAGGTGTGCTAGGGAAGCTGGGTATAATGTAAGAAGGGCATGCTGAACTATGGGCACTGCTTGTGACACTTCTATGAGTCTAAATGTATCAAGCCTAAATTAACGTATAAAAATGGCCAGCCAATGCCTTGAATGGATATCCTCCTGAGGTTGGGCAGTTTTCTCTGAGCCTTCCTTCTTTCAATGCCTTGTTCTCTTAAACTCCCCTTATCTTAGGAGTTATATCAATTTCTTCCCTCCCCAGCATTGTAAAGGACCAAGTCCTCTCTCTAATTCTCTGCACCTTCTGCTTGAATACTCTGTTTGCTTGGCACAAGAATTGGCAATGCTTTAGTCATATGTTTGCACTGTGGTCTTCTCCTCCCCAGGGTCTTGGTCCCTCAGGTCCTGGTAGCATTGACAAATCCTACAGCAGGAAAATTTTTTTTTTTTAAATCCAGATTTCCTATCTGCTCCCAGTGGAACCATTGGTAGTCTACAAGTTACTCCATCATGGCTGAAAGTAGAGTTTCATCACCATTTTATGTGACAGTTTTATTAGGATGTGATTTACATAGCACAAAATTCGCTTGTATTAAGTATACAATTCAATATTTTTTAGTACACTTGCCAAATTGGGAGATGACCCTGACAATCCAGTCTAAGCACATTTTCTTTACTCTGATACATTTTTCCATGCCCTTTAATAATTAATCTCCATGTCTACCCCAGAGTCAGACAAGCGCTAATTTACTTTCCTAGATTTTCTTTTTCTAGACTTTTTGTCATGCAATATGTGGCCTTTTGTGACTTTCTTCACTAAGTACAATGACTTTGAGGATTGTCCATATAAAGCCTGCTCATACTGGAACTATATTTTATAACCAAATATTCTGTATATAGGTGTATAGACTTTCATATTACTTTCCCCCTTTAAAAATAGTTATTTATTTATTTGAGATAAAGAGAAAGAGAGGGAGAGAGAGAACAGGAGCACCAGGGCCTCCAGCCACTATAAATGAACTCCAGACACAGGCGCCCCCTTGTGCATCTGGCTAATGTGTGTACTGGGGAATTGAACCCGGGTCCTTAGGCTTCGTAGGCAAGCGCCTTAAACCACTAAACCATCTCTGCAGCCCTACTTCCCCTTTGGGTTATGAATAGTATTGCTGTGGCCATTAGTAGACATTAATCTGTGGGAAAACAAGTTTTCTAACCCTAACCCAGCAGTACCATTGTTGGGTTATTAGTTAAATTTGCATTCAACTTTTTTGGGGGGGAATTGTGATATATTGTTCACTAACTGGCTATGTAATTGACATTCACCATCCATGTATAAATGCACCAATTTCTCCTTGTCTTCATCACCAAGTCTGTGTGTAGCAATATTAGTGGATGTGAAGAGGTAACTCACCATGGTTTCAATTTACACTAATGGAATCATCTATAACGTTGATCAATTCTTTGTGTATTTATTGATCATTTTGAATATCTTCTTTGGGAAAGGTCTATTTGAATTTTTAATCTATGTTTAAGTAGCCCACTTGTCTTATTAGTATTGGACTGCAAGGCATTCTTCCTTCTTTTCTTTCTTCCTTCCTCCTCCCCACTTCCTTCTCAAGCAAGCACCTTCACTGCTGAGTCTCTCCAGACCCCGCACTTCCTTCTCATCTCATCTCTTCTTCCTTCCTTCCTTCTGCTCACCCTTCCTTCCTTCCTTCCTTCCTTCTTTCCTTCCTTCCTCTCTGTCTTCATCCTCTTCTTTCCTCTGTCCTCTCATCTCTTTCTAATTTTTTTTTAGATACTCTCTTACTTTGTAGCCCAGGCTGGCCTGGAACTCACTATGTAGCCCAGGTTGTTCCTTGTCCTCCTTGTGTTAGCCTCACAAGATGCTGGGGTTACAAGTGTGAGCCACCATGCCTGACAAGATTTTCTGATTTACTCTGGATAGAAATCTCTTTTGGGATACATGATTCATAAATGTTTTCTCCCACGTGTGGCTTAACTTATTTTATGAATGGTATGTTTGAAAGTAAAAAGTTCAATTTGCTAATTTTTTCTTTTATTCTTTGTGCTTTTGGTATTTATTCAAGAAATCTTTGCTTAACTTAAAGTCACAAAGTTATACTCTTATGTTTTTTAAAGGGTATAACAACTATGGTGATCAAGTTGTATATATAGTGTAGGGCAAGAGTCTAAGTCAAGTTCTATAATTTTATTTATTTATTTATGAGAGAGAGAGAGAGAGAGAGAGGGAGATAAGAGAAAGAGGACAGGTATGCCAGGGCCTGTAGTCATTGCAAATGAACTCCAGATGCATATGCCACCTTATGCATCTAGATTATGTGGGTAGTGGGGAATTGAACCTGGGTCCTTAGGCTTTGCAGGCAAGTGCCTTAACCACTAAACCATCTCTCCAGCCCAAAGTTAATTTTTTCTATATAGACTGTCCAAAAATCTATTATTGGAAACTAGTCTTTCTATAATCAATTACTTTTAAAGTATAATTTTAATTTCCATTTTATTTTTAAATTTGTTGTCCTGGCATAAAAGGGAATACATTCACACTGTGTTTTAGCATGTATTCTTCACTCACTTCATTGAACAATCTTGATTTAAAACATGTATTTAGAAAATCATCTTAAACTAATGGTATAATTTCCTCACCTATTCTCTCGTGGTTTCAATGTAAAATGTCCACCGTGGGCTTGTGTATTTGGACACTCGGTCGCTGGTTAGTGGTGCTGTTGGGAAGCTTGTGGAGTCTTGCTGGAGGAAGTGGGTCACTGGGAGTAGAGCTCATTTCCTGTCCCCCCTCTGCTTTCCTGTCTGAATAAGTGTCGCCTGGTTCCCTGAATCCTGAACTGCTTTTCGCATCATGACGAACTCTATCTACCCTTTTGGAACTGCAAGCCAAAATAAGCCCTTTCCTTCCTTAAATTGCAATTGGTCAGGTATTTTGTCCCAGCAAAAAGAAAGTAACTGAAACATATTCCTTCTTTTAAAAATATTTATTTATTTGTTAAAAAAAATGGGGACAGACGGAAAAGGAGAGAGAGATTGAGGGCTGGGATGGGTGCACCATGATCTCCTGCCACTGTAAATGAACTCTAGGTGTACATAACACTTTGTGAATCTGGCTTTTACCATGGGTGCTGGGGAATCAACCCCAGGCCATCAGGTCTTCAAGCAAGTACATTTTACCTCTGGGCCACCTCTCCAGCCCCAACATATTTCTTTTTGTTAAGTTCTTTCTGGATATATTATTATGTACTGACTTGGAATTCCAAGAAACCCAGATGAGTTTCATTTCTCTTGTCTTTACTCTTGACTGCTCTGGAATCCCTTCAGTATTTCATCAATTAACATGAAATACTTGTTGGTTTTGGAAGAGGTTCCTCTGACCGTTTAGGACATTTCTTAGTTATCTTATTATATATTACTAGAGAAAGAAACAGCTGTTAAATTCTTTTTTTTTTTTACATTGATGACATGCTCATGTGAAAATTCTCTTTAGCAATTAATATAATAAATGATGTTAACAAATTTGTTAAAATTGAATCATAGAATGGGATAAACTCACTTGTCCAGGGTACTTTTCTTTATATTTTGTAAGGAATTATGTGTTCCTTAAAACTTTGCAACTAGTCAGTGTGGTAGCTCACACCTTTAGTCCCAGCACTCTGAGGCAGAGGTAGGAGTATTTCTGTTAGTTCAAGGCCAACCTGAGACTACATAGTGACTTCCAGGTAAGCCTGGGCTAGAGTGAGCCCTACCTCAAGAAAAAAAAAAGAAAGAAAATGTTCAAAAATAATTGGTGCTTATAAAATTTTGTGGTAGACATTTGATAAACTTTAAAATTTATTTAAAAATTATAGAAATGGGGCTGGAGAGATGGCTTAGCAGTTAAGATGCTTGCCTGCAAAGCCTAAGGACCCAGGTTCAGTTCCCCAGGACCCACATAAGCCAAATGCAGAAGGTGGTGCATGTGTCTGGAGTTGTTTGCAGGGGCTAGAGGCCCTAGTGCTGCCATTCTCTCTCTCTATCTCCCTCTCTCTCTCTTTATCCTTCTCTGTCTTTCAAGTAAATAAAATATTTTTAAAATTATAGAAATAATAGGTTTAACTTTATAATTCAGTATCTCCTTTTAGTATTCAACACTCACTTAAAGAAAGATTGATGATGGAATCAATAAAGCAAAAGAGATTCCTTATAAAATATAAACATATGAAAAAGCATATTTTGTTTGTCAGGTTAGTGATTCATGGCTGGGATCCAAGTACTTAGGAAGTAGGAGGATCCTGAGTTCAAGGCCAGTCTGGGTTACATAGCAAGAATCTTTCAAAAAAGGAGGAGAGCAGGGTATGGTGGCACACGCCTTTAATCCCAGTACTTGGGAGGCAGAGGTAGGAGGATTGACATGAGTTTGAGGCCACCCTGAGATTACATAGTAAATTCCAGGTCAGCCTGAGCTGGAGTGAAACCTTAAAAAAATAAAAAGAAAAAATAAGGAAGAGAAAAAATTGATATGAAACAAAAATGTACATTTTTAAAATTAGGAAGGTGAGAGGCTGACCAAGAAATACTTTTATTTCTCAGAGAAAAATCCTTGAGTAACTTAAAAAAAATTCTTATTTATTTGAGACAGAGGAGAGCGCGAGGGAGAGAGGGAGAAAGAGATTAAGAATGGGTGCCGAGGCCTCTCGCAGCTGCAAAACACCAGACATATGTACCATTCTGTTAATGTGGCTTTACTTGAGTACTGGAGAATCCAACAGCCTTTAACTGCTGAGCCATCTCTTCAATCCCCTTCCCCTCAGAGTGGCTTTCATATCAATAAAATTAATGATTTTTTTCTTTTAGACTATTGTAAACTTCTGTCATTTAAAAGTCAAAGGTTGGATCTCTCCAGATATTAAAATAACCTTTGGGGGGGCTGGAGAGATGGCTTAGCAGTTAAGGTGCTTGTCGGTGAAGCCTAAGATCCATGTTCCACTCTCTAGATCCCATGTAAGCCAGACGCACAAAGGTGAGGCAAGTGCAAGGTTGCCCATGCCCACTAGGTGGCGCAAGTGTTTGGAGTTTGACTGCAGTGGCTGGGGCTCTGGGGAGCCAATTCTCTCTCTTTTTGTCTATCTGTCTAAAATTAAAAAAAAAAAAAAGTTGAAGAAAAACTTTTGAGATCTGGTCGTGGTGGCGCACACCTTTAATCCCAGCACTCGGGAGACAGAGGTAGGAGGATCGCCATGAGTTCAAGGCCACCCTGAGACTCCATAGTGAATTCCAGGTCAGCCTGGGCAACAGTGAGACCCTACCTCAAAAAAAAAAAAATTTTTTTTATTGAAAAACTGTCCCAATCAAATCATTACTTAGAATCATTACTGGAAAACCGAATATCTGCAGCAACTTTGAGAACTCCGGACTGCGGAGACACACGGAGTGTGCTGTCCAGTAAGTGATGCATTAGAAGTGGCTTCGGCATGAGGTTGGCCACGCAGCTGTGCAGAGCAGACGCTGAGCTGGTTCCCCGCCAAGGGGCAGTAACAACCCCATCTGCTGTCCACAGACCCCATCTTTCTTTCGCAACACTCCAGAACACCGCTGGAGGAATGGCCCTCGCAGCCATCACCCTGGTAAGGGACAAGGATGGCTCCAAGGGGCTCGCCAAAGGAAGGCTGGTGTCGACACCCCGTGCTCTCAGGGCTGTGTCTCGCACTAGCACGTGACGCCCCTTGATCAGACACATCAAGCAATATCCTTTGCTTTGCATCTAGTTCCGCCTGCGACCTACAAGGCTGTTCCGCGGCACGGTGAGGTCAGTCTGGCCAAGACTGCGGGTGGGGAACCAGGAAGGCTTGCCTAAGAAAAGCAGGGTCGGAACTGCGTGTCCCCGAGTCCACCTTCAGTCCTTGCCTGGAGTCACATTTTTGGGGGGACGGGAGGAGGGGGAGAAACAGCAGTGGAAGCTACAAAGAGGCATACTTGGTATGTGGCCTCAAATCACCATGGTGGGGGGGGGGCCTTCAGGACTGTCACTTTTGAATTATCTGTAGACTGCTTGGAGGGGAAGGGGTGGGGAGTGGGGGTGGGAAGGAAGACCCTCAGACAGGGGTTCTCTTTAAAAACACATGTGAGAAACTACTGGTAACAATACCCAAGCCCCTTTCAAAGTGGTGCAGGACAGGAAGAGGAGACCCCTGCCCCGAAGTCCAGGCCCTATATGACTTGAACTTTCCTAGTCACAATATATATATATATATTTTTAAGAGCTTTACATAAAAGGTCTTTCTAAGTGAGCAGCCATTATCGGCCTCTCCCTGTGACATTTCTAGCTCGGTCAGTACACTGCTCTTAGCAACAGGCCTGGTGGTGGCGGGGTGGGGTAAGGGGACAGAAGTGGCTTTTGTCTCTCACAGAAGCTAGCAACCATCTCTTGGCATGGTCACCATGACCCTATCAGGGTTTGGCCTTCCCCGGACATCACCAGGTCCGAGCCGCCCCCAGCCCCAGCGTGTGCCTTTGTGAATTCTCAGGCCTCAGGGATGGTGCCCCATGAATGTTAAGTCCAGCCACATCTGCCAAGGGCTCCCCACAGCTGTGCACGGCCAGGGAGGACAGGCGGGGCCCATCCATCACCCCAGCCACTGCTGTGAGGACATTCTCCTTGCTGGATGAACCTCCCGTGACTCCGGCCTGGGCCTAGACACCCCCCCCCACCCACCCCACAGCACACACCCGTGCTATCAGTCAACTGCTGGTGAACTCTGGTTCACCCCCTGACCTCCCGTTCAACCCAGACAAGCATGGAAGTGTGAACTGGGCCTCTGAGGGGCCAAGAGGCCTCTTAACCCAGCTCCCCTCCACTTCCTGCCAGCATCAAACGTGCCCCCTGCTGACCCCTGCTGCTGTGGACTGTCCTCACACGTGTCCAGTGGCTACCGGGCAGCTAGGCTGGGTCTGGAGGCCCAGGATTGTCTCTCTGGGCAAGTGGCTGGACTGGGTCCCTTCTAACAGCCGTTAGGCCCAAGGAAAGACCTCAAGCTCACTCTAAAAATGTAGCAAAATGCAACCACACGGGCACCTGCCAACTCTTAAAGTTTCTGGGAAAGAAAATCCGCCCAGAGCATTGGCCGTTTGAGAGTAGATAGGACAGAGTCTCTGCCAGGCCTGGATAGGAGGGAAAGAAGAAGCAACTGGTATCACCAAGCATCCAGTAGACTGTGCTGTTGATGGCTGTGCAGGATGGTGGGACGGGTGGCTGTATAGTTGGAGCTGTGAGACTTTCAGAATTCTGGATGAGACTGTGCTGCGAAATTCAGCCATCATCTCTCCCTCTGGCTCAAAAACTCGGGGCGTTGAACAAGCAAACTCCAGGGAGCTGTGTCACTGTGTCTTGACTCTCCACCATGAGGCCTGCCATTTTGGTCCCATGTCTAAAACCCCAGCTCCACATGCTGTCCTCACTCCTTGGTCATCCCTGTCTTGACCCTACTGATGGCACCATGCCATTCCTCAACCCATGAGAGGTTATGAGAAGTAGTTTTTCTTTTTCTTTTTCTTTTTCTCTTTCTTTCTTTGTTTCTTTTTTTTTTTTTTGGTAATCAGGGCAGTCCTTTTTCTTTTCTTCTTTCCAGTGCTAAGATTGGAAACCCAAGGCTTTTGTGTATGCTAGGTAAGTGCTTATAACACCGAGCTACATCCCTAGCCACTTCTTTTTCCAGATAAGAGCTCACCATGCAATCCAGGCTAGCCTCCACCTGGTGATTCGCCTGCCTCTGCTGGGATTCATAGATGAGCACCTGCATCCTGAGCCCTTCTGGGGCACTTTGGAAGTTGGTTTGGAATTCTATAAACTCAAATGAAGGTATGACCCAAACATTTTCTCTTATATAACTTTCTCTGGCTATAAAATATTAAAACTAGCTTATTAAATCTCATTGCAACAGAGAAAGAGAGAGAGAGAGAGAGAGAGAGAGAGAGAGGGAGAGAGAGAGAGAGGACACTTTTTTGTTAAAATTCAGACAGGTTGAAAGAGAACAGTTCAATTGCCTGGACATTCATCCACCCCAAACCTGCTCTGCCCCGGGGCTTCCCAGGCAGAGGTACCCCAAAGCTCAGAAACGCCATGAAGAAGCTGTCTGAGCTCTCTGTGGGCCATGGGTCAGGGGGGTCAGCTCTAGGCATCTTGATGCTGCTGCCCGGAGCTCCCAGGGCAGTGAGAGAAGGCACAACATGCAGAAGCTCACGGGCTCCACAGTGGAGCACTGTCTGTAATTCCTTCGGTCATCCAGCAATGGGTAAAAATGGAAATTCGCTTTCAAGTTTCTTGTTGAACATTACTGATACATGCATTAATAGGTATTGATTAATCACGACAGGGTGCCTGAAACTACCAACTGCACGTGGATTCTACAGCCATCTCATGATTGGTTTCTATAAATGCGAGTGTATTTCAACCCTCCCAAGGTCTCACATGGCAATATTTCAAGCTATCTTACACTTTGTGTGTACTGTCATGACGATTATGAACATTAGTACATTATGGAAACCCTCAGTTCTCTGCAGGAATAATGGCTATGGACTTTTCAATCTAAAGGTTTATAATTATATATCTTGATATGAGTATAAAATATGACTTTATATGTCATTTCAAATAAGTGACAAATAGTGATAATTAATTAATGAGACTATTGTTTCCAAAAATTATTACTTGATCTGAATCACTGTTTTTTAGATACATAAATATATTTGAATTTTTATGATATTCCTAGAATGGATAGAAGTTCCCAATCTTCCTGGATATGTTTTAAAACGGTAGGATCTTCCTTCAGATATGTGTTTTCAAATTAAAACATAGTCGAGACCAGACCCTAGTTTATGGATTTGACTTGCTGTTGTTGTTCCTTAGGTATAGAAGCACCTATTAAAAGGTAAATAAATTATCACAAAAGCTGAAGTAAAAAAGAAAGTGCCAAACATAGGTGGGAAAATGGAGCAACTGGAACTCTCAGACATTACTTGTGGGGGTATAAATGGTGCATTTGCTTTAGTAAAATACTTACAGTTTCTTATGAATTGTACTTTGTGGCCTTATGTATCTATACATCACGATCTTGCAATTAGAGCCATAGGTATTCATCCAAAGACACAAAATGTATTCCCATAGTAGGCAATATACAAGAATATTCATAGCAACTTTCATTGTAATAAGTAAAAAATGGAATCAGATCAGGTATTGAAAACAGGAAGCTAGATTAACAGTTAGTATACGTGCACTATCAAATACTACTCCATATTAAATAATAATGATTTCTTGACACACCCTGGGGTAGATAGATCTCAAAAGCATTACAGTAAATGAAAGCTGGCCACAAAAGAGCAAAGGGGTACAAACTTTAGGAATTATTTTGCATATTGTTCCAGGACAGGTAGAGCTGATGTATGACACCTGAAATCCTTGTATCTGATAGAGGATTCCTGGGGGGAGGGCATGAAGACCTTCTTACTTCTTGACAGAAATGTGAGACTCACCCCAGTGCATTGAAATATTATACTGTAGCTCACAGACATGCACAATATCATATGTTAATCAAACCACTTAAAAAATTTTCATTTAGAAATGCCATCTCAATTTGATCATTACATATTGTATATGTGTGGCATATATGGTAAACACGTTAATATAAGACTATAATGATTCAAAACGAATGTTGATTTTGCAGGTGTATTCATTTACCAAGACTCATTAAAGTGCAGGCTTAATATTGGTGTTTTGTGTATAGAATTCATTCCTTAATATGAAAAAAAGAAATAGTCCTATAAAAACCATAGTACGACAAAGGAGGAATTCTGGAGTTCTTGTGGAATACATTGCCATTTCAGAAAACTATTAAAGAATAAACAAAATGAATTTTTAATGATGTGCAGCCAGATCGAGACAAGAGTCTCAAAATCAAAGAACTTATTCAATGGTAGCATTGCAGTATTAATTATTCACAAGAGTTATATTCCCCAAAAATGTGTTCATTGGGATATTAAAAGGCATTCTGTACAAAAAGAGTCTATGATCATGAATTTGGAGAACTGGAGGTTAAACCAAGTTTAAATGGGACTTCTCAGGTCCTTTTAAAATGCTAATTCTTTGAATAGACTTGCTGTGGTTTGAATTTCTGTCCCTCCTCATTGTTGGTACTTGTGAATATGAGCTTATGTGAAAATAGGGTTTTTGCTGTTATACTTAAGGTGAGGTCACAGTGGAGGTAATACAGGCTCTCAGTCCTGTTCACTGGCATCTCTGTGAGGAGAGTGAGACACAGGGGAGGATGGTCATGTGAAGTGGAGCACAGGTTGAAGTGACGAGTCAACAAGCCAAGGTATGCCGAGGGGTGTTGACAAGGCCCAGAAGCTGCAAGAGAAAAGGCAGGATCCTCCATGAGGTTCAGATGGCTCTTGGTCCTGCTGACATCCTGCTGTTTCAAGCCCCCCACCAGCTGGTTGTCGGTCACAGCAGCCCTCCACACACCATAGCACATAAATCCCTGGGATTAGGGAAACGATGATCCTGTATTTCCCACATGGGTCTGATCATACAGTCGTCCTCATTTTCCAACCCAAATCTTAAAAACAACTGCTCAATCCAGTATGGTCGTTCCTGCATGTTAGGGAATCAGTTGGATAACCTCTTTAGCTTACACTTTGGCAATAGTTAAGAAGCAAAGCGATGGTCCCCAAAGATGTCCACATTTTAGACTGAAGATGTGACCCTGCAGTTCATGACAAGGAGGAGTCAAGACAACAGGTGGTGGGGGAAAGTGCCAATCAGGGGGAGGGTACCCAGCTGGGTCGGGTGTAATTGTGTGGGAACTTAAAGTATAAAAGCATATGCAAGGGGCTAGGGAGATGGCTAAGTTGGTAAAGTGCTTGCCTTACAAACATAAAAGACCCGAGTTCAATCTCCAGAACCTATTCTTGTACCTATTGGTGGCAAATGCTTGTCACTCAGTGCTGAGAGGTAGAGACAGGTAGATTCCTACCCATTGACCAGCCAGTCCAACTTAGTTCGGTGAGTTTCAGGTCAACGAGAGACCATGTCTCAAAAAGAAAATGAGAGATGGTATGCTTTTTAAAAATTCTTTTTATCAAAAATAAAAATAAAAAAATTAAGAAAATTAAAAAATAAAGGACTGGAGAGATGGCTTAGTGGTTAAGCGCTTGCCTATGAAGCCTAAGGATCCCAGTTCGAGGCTCAGTTCCCCAGGACCCATGTTAGTCAGATGCACAAGGAGGCGCACGCATCTGGAGTTCAGTTTGCAGTGGCTGGAAGCCCTGGTGCGCCCATTCTCTCTCTCTCTCTCTCTCTCTCTCTATCTGCCTCTTTCTCTCTGTCTGTGGCTCTCAAATAAATAAATAAAAATGAACAAAAAAACTAAGAAAAAAAATAAAATTCTTTTTATCATTATGAACTTTATAGCACAAACAAATTACACATTGATCATATTCCCATGGGGTTATACTCTTATATCCCCCAATTCCACAGAGGGCCCTCCTTGATCTTAAACCTGTGAAATCCATGCCCTACTTCTGAGAGTGCAATGGTAAGCTTGTACCTGTTCAAACCCCTATGTTTGTGGTAATATGTCATTTGCGGTATAAAGCCAATGCAAGCAGTATGTCAGGTCATTCTTTCTTAAGTTTTTGGAAAACCTGACCTTTGAGGTAGAAAGCTTAAATCTTAGATTTCTAGATTCTAGTTCTAGGGTATTACTAAAATTGTATGAACTCAAGAAAAGACTGTTCTAGATGAGTGTTTGGAACATGACAAAAGTAATATGCATGACACTGAATATCCTGTAGTGTTTTTTTTTCCCCCCATTTTCCCACCAAGGATATTTTCTAGTGACAATGTGCTTGTAATCTCTGTGTGGATCTGCTTTTGTGTTCAATCAGGAGCTTGATGCTGCTCACGTTGTCCCACGTGACGAGAGGGGCTGTGATGTACTTCACAGACCCTTCCAGTTACCTTGAGCTTGTCCTATTATCATTTGTCCTGAACTCACCTCTCTCCTCCTCTCTCCCTGCCACTGCGCCAAGATTTTTTTGCTTGTTTGTTTGCTTTGTTTTTATTTTTTCAAGATAGGGTCTCACCCTAGCCTAGGATGAATTGGAATTCACTATGAAGTCTCAGGATGGCCTTGAACGTATGGTAGTTTTCCTACCTCTGCCTCTCAAGTACTGGGATTAAAGACGTGCACCACCACCCAATTTAAACAAATATTTTATTTTTATTTATTTATGGGGGGGGGGAGAGGATGGGTATGCCAGGGCCTCCAGCCACTGCTAAAAAGTTCCAGATATATGCCCCCCCTTGTGCATCTGGCTTACGTGGGTCCTGAGAGTCGAACCTGGCTTTGCAGGTCAGTGCCTTAACTGCTAAGCCATCTTTCCGGCCCTATTGAATATTTTTAATAGAAATCCATGCTTGTTATCAGAGGAGGGAGACAATATTGATGGAGGGGCCAGTGTTGATAAAACAAATCTGAGCTGCCAGGAGGAGACTCCCAAGCTCACTGTTGTCTGGCCTTCCTGTAGGAAGCTTCACGAACTTTGTCCACTCATGGCACTGTCTCATCTGAGGAACCTTTTAAAAAATATATTTTATTTTTATTTATTTATTTATTTGACAAGGAAAGAGGAGAGAGAGAGAGAGAGAGAGAGAGAGAGAGAGAGAGAGAGAGAGAGAGAGAATGGGTGCGCCAGGGCCTCCAGCCATTGCAAACGAACTCCAGACACATGCACCCCCTGTACATCTGGCTAATGTGGGTGCTGGGGAATCGAACTTGGGTCCTTTGGCTTTGCAGGCAAACAACTTAACTGCTAAGCCACCCCTCCAGCCCTCACCTCAGGAACTTTTACACACCTCAGACATACATATATAAAATAGCTATGTATAACAAACATTTGCAGATGAAATCATCAAGAAAATTGTTACACAAGTTGTTGTTAGACACTTATTTTACTATTTCTTTTAAAGAAAGAAAGCAAATTTGCATGCTAAGGCAATGGTTGTGCTATTTACCTTGTACATATGTAATTAAATCCTGGCTCGGTATCGAGCTTGCATGATGTAAAGCACCTGCAATGTTTTTCTGAGTTGATTGATATTTTGATGTCATAATTGTTAATACTGAGAACGCCACTTCACGCAAACACATAGCACAGGATGGCATGAGGACATTCAGGGCCATTGCAGAGATTGTTGCAAGTTCTGTCACAATCTCAAGCCAAAAATTAATTTAATGACTTCAAAATATTTATTTGCATTTATTTATTTGAGAGAGACAGAGAGAAAAGGGGCAGACAGAAAGAGAGAGAGAGAATGGGCATACCAGGGCTTCCAGCCACTGCAAATGAACTTCAGATGCATGTGCCACCTTGTGCTTCTGGCTTATGTGGGCACTGGGGCATCGAAACCTGGGTCCTTAGGCTTTGCAGGCAAGCACCTTAACTACTAAGCCATCTCTCCAGCCAAATGTAATGATTTTTTTTAAAAAAACTATAAGATGAGATAACTCAAATAGCATTTTAAAACATCATACCTTCTAACGCAATGCAATCCAAACATATTCTGATTTGATACTTACATACTGAGGGATGGAAGTAGGAAAATAGTCATTGTTTTCTGTAATTAAATCATTATATTTCAATAAGAGCAAGAGACTTTATGTATAATAAAAGGCTGTAGTTCGTAGCATGTAAGTCTTGAATCTGAGCTGAGATGTTTCAGGCAACATCAGTGGTGTTGCATGCAGTGCCAGTGTGTAGTGCGAAGCATATATGTTGTGTGTTCAGAACCAAGGTTGCTCTGAAGTCATGCTATGAGAGTGTATACTTCAGATATATTAGATCTATTATGTATTTGATTTAAAAAAATTATTTATAAGGAGAGAGAGGAAGAGGGAGAGAAATAGGTATGTCAGAGCTCCTAGCCACTGCAAATGAACTTCAGATGCATGCGCCACCTTGTGCATCTAACTTTGCGTGGGTACTGGGAAAATCGAAACTCGGATCATTAGGCTCTGCAGGAAAGCGCATTGAATGCCGAGCCTTCTTTCCAGGCATCTGTGTTTAATTTTTGAGTTATTTTTTGGTTATGGCACACTCAGAAAACTTTCACTGTCGGCAATAGTTATTTATTTATTTATTTTTGATTTTTCTAGGTAGGGTCTCGCTCTAGCCCAGGCTGACCTGGAATTCACTTTGTAGTGTCAGGGTAGCTTCGAACTCATGGCAATTCTCCTACTTCTGCCTCCCAAGTGCTGGGATTAAAGGTGTGGGCCACCACGCCCGGCTTGTTGCCAATAGTTTTACAACCTCCCACTCCCCATTAAGTTTATGTGACATCATAGGAGGTCAAGAACCACAGATTAAAAAGCAAGGGTCCATATGAACCTTGCCACCTCTCTCTATCATCTGTGGGGCACATATGTTTCGTAACGGCCATTGATTTAGTCTATTTGAACTGTCATAACAAAACCCCATAGATGGAGTGGCTTGTCTAAAGCATAATTTATTTGTCATCGTTCTGGGAAGTCCAGGATCAAGCCACTGGCAGATTCAGTGTCTGGTGAGGACCCATTTCCTGGTGCATAGATGATTTTCATCTGACCGGAAGGGAATTTTTAAATAAGTGCACCTATAGTTACCTCCCAACAGTTCAACTTCCCAGTGCCATCACAGCGGGCATTAGGGTTTCAATATGTGAATTTTAGGGGACAGGCATTTGGACCCAGCAGCCGTCTTCTCAAGGATCTTCTTTGTTCCCACGTGTAGTAGGATCAAGCAGTACTGGGATGGGAGTCATTTCAATATATCTCACAAAGTCATGTGAAATGTTTTGGCCCAGGGTCTCTTGCCACTGCAAACAAACACCAGACACTTGCTCTACTTTTTGCTTCTGACTTTTGTGGGCAGCTCGGGAACTGAACCTGGTCTATGGGCTTTGCAAGCAAGCGCTTTTATCTGCTGAGCTATCTTTCCACTTCTGAAACTTTTAGATTTTTAAGGTAAGTATTGGAAAGCTACAGGCATTCCCTACCTTCAGTCATGAAGGTAGGGGAAAACAGCAAGTCACCTGTCCTCAATGCTAATGAAGTTCTCAGAAAAGTGAAATTGGAGAGAATGATGCTGGCAAACTGAGGCGCATCTTAGCTGTTTTCCCTCCTTTCTGCCCTCTCTCCCTCCCTTCTTCTCTCCCTCACTTCTTTCCTTTCCTCCCTTCCTTTCTCCTTACTTTTCTCTCTCTCTCACTTCCACAGAGCTTCTCTCTGTACTAAAGGAAAGTGAGTACTTTCTCAGCTCCCGGAAAAGGAAGATTTTCTTTGATCACAAGCTTCACGGAGATTTGACACCAGCATCCCAACACATCTGAATGTGTTTTAACAAGAATAAAGGTTCAAGTTACTCACCAACCCAAGAATATGTCTTCCCAGCCATTCCCCAGGCTGAGGTTGAATCCATTCTATGTCTCTGAGTGCAAATGAACCAAGGGTGACTTGTTTCCGACAAAGTGCCAACAAGGCCATTGTTACAGACACATGCACACACATGTGTGCACACACGACATACCAAAGCCTGTGTTTAGTGCACACGCACACCTGGGGAGTAACAGAGTTCCGTGTGCCTGAGAGGGTCACGTGTGCACACCCATACCCTCCTCAGCCTCACTCTTATGCCCCATACACTTGGCACTGGTGCCCGGCTGCTCTGTCTTCTGCTTTTGCTGTTCTCCCACGCAGGGGTGGCGGTTGGCCACTCGGAGATGAGAGGAGCCATCTCTTCCCTGGCAAAGAGGGCACTGTGAATTCAAGATTAGCCTGTCTGTTGTTTGGGGGTGTGCATAAGGTGACAAATTAAGAAGGGTGCGCTCAAAGGTTATTCAAATATTTCAAATAAAGCATATTTGAGTACGGAAAGGCCAGGGAACATTAATCAAATGTCAGCACCAAGACACTTTGTAGACTATTTCTGCATGTATTTGCCGAACAGCAGCCTGGCTTAGGCTCCGGGGAACGTGCGATCACCCCGAGATGAAGAAACGCACAGAGCCTTCTTGCATGGGAGTACGCAGATGGGGCAGCGTGGGCTGGGCGCGCCTCGATCACCCCCAGAAATGCCTCGGAAACAGACACAAAGGGGCAGGAAGCGCTGTTGACTGACAAGGCCAGAGTCGATTTCCATGCCTGCGCCTCTTGGGAAGTTGGATTAAAGGAGGGGAAATCTTTTGCATGAAAATGATTTTCGTGCAGTAACGACGGAGATGACTGGCGACGGGCATCAATCACACTCAGGAAGGCCATCCTGCAGGGTTGGCACGATGGGCTGTTTCCCTGGAAGCCTTCCTCCCTCCATCATCCTCTCCCGGGCTGCCGTCGAGGGGAACGCCACGAGAGCCAGCGATATTGCCTTTCTCTCCTTCAAGCTAATATCAAAACAGTGCGGCAGCCCCAGTCACAAACTCAAGAGTCTTTTGACAGCAGCAATTAAGCAACTTAATTAATGAGTGAATAAAAAACGATAATATTTACTGAATGGGAGCATCCTGTTTTGCATTTTTATTCAAACTGCACATCTGAAGAACATCACTGAGGAAGGCACCCACACCCTTGTTATGGGAACGCTCCTCTCTCTCTCTCTCTCTCTCTCTGTCTCTCTCTGCCTCTTCCCTCTCTCTTGTTTCCTTCAGTTCCAATCTCATAAGCACCCCAAGGGTAAGATTCACACAAGGCTCACCCCTTCTCTGTGTCCAAATGGAATAGGCTTCTGTCTTCATCATGGTCTCTTGTTCACCCCCTAAAACCCTCATTCATACATGAAGGGCAATTTCATGATAACTTTTCTGAGCCTTGAACTTTACATCAAAGTGGGTGATTAATTACTGATAAGGGTATAATAAAACATTAATGCATTTTGTAATTAGCTAGCTTCGGAATGACATCTCCAATCTCCCCATGAATGGCATACTCACAATTTATACACACACACACACACACACACAGAGAGAGAGAGAGAGAGAGAGAGAGAGAGAGAGAGAGAGAGAGAAAGAACTTTTTTTTAAAAAATCTTTATTTGGCTATTAATTCGGCAGTGCCCTCAACACATTACATTCTTTTTTTTTTAAGCCACATATATTTTCCTCAATGAAATATATAATCCATCTCAAGTGTAAGGAAAGCCCCGTACATAATTATTTCATCATGACAGACAGTGAGTTTTCCAGCTATTATTTTTGACGGTGCTGTCATGGATGCCAAACGTATATTGTGGTGGGAGCCAGCCAGAGTCGGAAACCCACCTGGAGAGCAGGGCCTTTTTTCTCTCAGGAAAGGTTCCCCAGTTTGACAGGCCACCATTCTGGTTAAGCTTAATTAGTGAAGAGAGGAAAATAACTGACTTCAGAGTGTTCCATGCGGGGCTCCCCCCCTCCTACCTTTCCACTCAGAATTTGACATTCTTTGGAGACAACGAGGTTCCAAATGGGATCTGTGTTCCCAGCTTTCCCACCTTCCTCTCGTCGTCCTCACGTGGGACCCCCTTCACAGGGCCCATCTTGCGCCTTTCTAAGGCCGCAAGGCACTGCTGAGCTGGACTCATAGGACGTGGGATTCAGCACCTTGCAGAGGTTGTGTAAGGGTGCGTTGGGAACTGATTTTTTTTTTTTTTCAGGATAAAATTGGTTGGATTGGAGGTAGGATAGCATAGGCTGGGAGAAAATATTACCTCAAGGGTGGGGTGGGATGGGAGATATGAGTCCACTGGTCTCTTTTGTCTGCACCCCTCCACAAAGAGCCAATCACTTTGGGCAAGCGATTCCTCCCATAGATAAACGGGACAGTAGCAAAATTGATATGAATCAAGAGTGAAGGTGTGCTTCTGGAACTCTCCTGGACTTGCCACTCCCATGAGCACACTGTGGGTCATGGCATCTGCGTGGAGAGGAGCTATCTCTATCTTCAGTGGGGCTAGGCCACCTCATCCAGGCCTCAGCAAAACTGTCAACTGGCTGAATATATGTGTGTGTGTTCTGAGTAAACCCAGAAATGCATGAGAAGCCATAGAGTAAAATGCTAAGTGATAAGGCAGTGGGTTTAGTTTTGTTTTTAGACAGGGTTCTTCCTCTGTAGCCATAGGTTGGCTTTGAACTCACTATATAGCCTACGTTGGCCTCAAAGTCATGATCCTCTCGCCTTTGCTTCCTGAATCCCAGGAACACAGGCGTGCCCCATATACTTGTGGTGCAGTATCGCCCCTGCCCATACCGTAGGTCCTTCAGCACAGAGGGGCCTTGAGCACCTACTCAGTGCAAAACTGTACTCACAAGACCCTTCCGTAAGGATTTTTTTTTTTCAGAATTTCATCAAGGTTTTATGTTTATCCAGTGTTTATATAATTTCGATGTAATTTTTAGATACATTTCTTTTTTTGTTTGTTTGTTTTTCGAGGTAGGGTCTCACTCTGGTCCAGGCTGACCTGGAATTCACTATGTAGTCTCAGGGTGGTCTCAAACTCATGGCGATCCTGCTACCTCTGCCTCCCAAGTGCTGGGATTAAAGGCGTGTGCCGCCATGTCCGGCTTTTATATACACTTCTTATGAAGTTCTATCATCTGTGAGATGGATGACAGAGGTTAAGCTGTGATCATAAGGTTTTGTAAAAGGGTAGACAACCGCTTGAGGAGAGACTCTCTGAAAAGCCGGCTGCCTGCGTGTCCTGCGGTGTGCTCCAGAGACACAGCTTCTGGGGGTCGTCACCTACGCTGGGGTGGGCTTTCGGGTGATGCAGTTGCCTCTGAGTCATCCACTGCTCCTGAAGCGACGCCTCACCCCGATCTGGAAGTGACCCCAATCAACTCATCGGCTCATCAAACTGGTATCTGTGCACTCATGCTTTGGTCTGTAGTCTGTTTTTATTCGGGGTGAACAGATGTGTTGGCGACAGTCTCCTTATTTTCCAGAAAGGCTTTTGAGTTCTGGGCTGCATCAAGGGTCACAACCAGGAAAGGAAGATGCAGCTGAGAGGAAACACAGGAGCTTCCAGAAGCTCACACAGGGCGATTGCAATGGAGGGAGGTCATTCTAGGAGTAAGAGCCCTTGTCACCTGGATGTTCACTGATGGATTCCACAATCCTAACTAGGCCCGTGTGTTAGTTACTGTCTAGTTGCTGCGGCCACAAGTCTGACCTGAAGCAGCTTAAGGAAGGGAAGAGTTTATTTCAACATGTAGTTCAAGGCTTCAGTTCATTTTGGTGGGGAAGGCATGGCAGGGCAAGAAATGGAACTGATCCCATTGCATCCACAGTGAGGAAAGAGAGGAGAAAGAGAGAGAGAGAGAGAGAGAGAGAGGCTAACACTCAGCTTGCTGCCTTATTTTCATTCAGTCTAAGATCCCAGCCCGATGGACCTTTCTTCCAACCTTAGTTAATCTAGAAAATCTCTCACAGATACGCCGAGATTTATTTCTGTGGTGGTTCTAAATCCTGTCAAGTTGACAACCATCGATTGACTGCCACAGAATGGTTCCAGTGACTTCATCCAGTGTTTATAAGGCACGCACACCCCTGCCAGAACACACACACCACCACTGTCATCAGTGCCACTAAGGACACAGGCCACAGTGTAGGACTAGGTGATTAAGGGAAGGCACATTTCTGTGGCTGGTGGTACACACTGGAGCTATGACCCATCACTACATAGCACTGTTTGTGGGCTTAACAAAAATATTAGTTTACTTATATCCCCTTTCTCCTTCAGGTCACTACTGCAGTCCCTCTCAGAATGGACTGAGGGCAATGGGCCATTTATACATTCATACTTCTGACAGGATAACTGGCTGTAAAAGTGGTAGTTGAGTGCAAGCCAGGAACAGCGGGCCAGCGTTCAGTGTTTCTGTTCCCCAAAACAGACTGTACTCTCGATGAGATCCTGGGGTGCTTCTCGCTCCTGCACGCAGCGCTGCCGCTTGACAAGAAGTCCTTGGAACTGCCTCAGATTCATTCATGACTCCATTTATAGATGAAAGGACTTCCTGCCAGCTGGGGCCAAGGCCTCAGACACTGAGCCTGTCCCAGGCTCTGTTTACGTAGAACCTTGCCTGGCCGGTCAGGAAAAGCTGGTGACTAGTTCATTCTTGGAATGTTCCTTCAAGTGCGCTTTCTTATCATCCTCACCTCAGCTGTTATGTTAGCCGCACCTCATAACCATCATAACAAGGGACCTTGTTATCCATCCGTGGTCCATGTCTCTGCCACCGACACTCAGTTTGGTGGCCCTCCTCCACCATGCCTCTGGTACTTGACACATCCTCTCCAGTCTGTCCTGAAGGTGACAGGTAGACTTCTGGCAGAGGGTCCACCTGTGGGACATTCTGACTTTGGTCTGATGTCTTGATCACCAGCTGTTTAATCTCCGGGTCCTCTTCCTCTGCAGACAGGTGTGGGGTTGGATTTCACAGTGACCCTCTAACCTAGGCTCTAAAGCTCATTCACACCTGCCTCCCCGAGCCACTGAGTAAGAACCTCTCACCTGGTCCGCACTTCGAGCTACACTGGACAAGGAAGCCCTGATGGATCCGGGCCTCTACTCCCCTGCACCTGCTAAGTTATGAGCGACACCATTTAACAGTGTTTTGAAAAGAGAGATTTAAAATTATTTTGAAAACTGAAGGAAAAGAAAAATACAAATGTTTGCATGTTAAACATTTTGCCAAAAATACTAAAATGTTTGTGTCTCTTTATTGTGACAGTCCTGCCGGAGAGTGAGCTCCCGGCTGTCAGTGAGCACATCCACTCTGTCTGACAAACGCGATGACAACGGGAGGCAGCGCAGGAAGGAAGTTTCCAGAAAGAGAAGTGTTTAATGTTTTCCTAATTGTCCTAGGTCAATAGCCTGCCTTCTCTTTCAGTCTTTTAAACTAAAATCAAAATCCACATTCTACCCATATGCATCCTATCATTGTTGTTTAGTGTTTTCTTTGATTATAAAATGTATGTGTTTAATAGAAAAGAGACTGGTATGAAAAATAGTGTGAAAATCATTCCACATTCCTATCCACAGGAATATTCACACATGCATACATATGTATATTGATACACACACATATTCTTCACATATTCATATTCTTTTGAGGTCATGTATTGTTATAGTCTAAATGTTTCAAGCCAAAATTTGAATAATACTTTAAATAGCAGTTGGATTCTGAGCTATTCTCTTTGTATTGCAATTTTTAAAAGAGGCATTTTTATTACCTCAATTTTTCTTCATTATGTGAATATGTATGCTCTTTATTAGAAAAATAAAAAAAAAAAAACACAGAAAAGGAAGGTGAGAAAATAAAACCAGTAATAAGCTCTTCACTTAGAGATGACTACTGTTATTATTCCAATTTTTTTGTTTCTGTTTATCTGAAAGAAAATAGTATAATTCCTCTCCATATAGGTTGCACAGTAATATAATGACTTAATTCTACAGTAAATAGTGTGTTACATAATTATGAAAAATATTCCACAAAATGATTTTATTAACTATATAGTGTTCCATTGCATAGATGTACCACACATTTTTTAAAAAATAAATAAGCTCCTAGGTAACTAGGTTGTTGTGAATCTTCTATGATTTATGATAAAACTGTCAATATAACAAATACTCAGGGATGTTTATTATTACTTATTTCTCAAGCAATACACAGAAGTAGAATTTTTGGATCAGGTAATTAAAGCAGAATTTTGTCATGTCCTGTAGCTATCCTGTCGTAACATTCTACAGTAATTTGTGTAACCATCTTTAAAAGATGATTTATTTACTATTTGAGAGAGGGAGAGAGAGAGAGAGAAAGAGAGAGAGAGAGAGACTATGGGTGCACCAGGTTCTCCTCCCACTGCAAATGAACTCCAGACACATGCACCACCTTTTGCATCTGGCTTTACATTGGTCTTGGGGAATTGAACCAAGACCATTAAGCTTTGCAAGCAAGCACATTTAACAACTAAGAATCTCTCCAGTCCTTGAAGGTAGATTATATGACCAGTGGAGAGGTGAAGTTGAAGGTTACAGTGGAAGTCGTAGATGACTTAGCATGGAATGACTGTTCAACCGACATCATGGGGTGGCTACCAGGACTCTGTAAGCACAGCAAGCTCTCTGTAGAACTGAGCTGCCACTGCACAGCTGCACTGGGCTATAGCCTGGGGTAAGCTCAGTGCTCAACCAACATTTCACTGGGATTATGAAGAGCCAAGGGAATAAGTGTAGGGAGGTGACTAGTGTCTCATGACAAAATTAGACCCTGCGCAGACATCTGAGTAGCGACATCGGGTGGTGAGAGTTTTGAACTGTAGTCACATATCTGCCACTCCTTGACTCTCTGATTTCTTTTAGCTTGCGCTAAATAATTTTGGGAGTGCACCTTGGATTAGGAATTTTATCTTCTCGTCCTTGGCCTTCTACATATCTAAATATCAGCCTTCCCATTCCATCAGGAGGTCTACTTCCCTTAGCTAGTGGGGATGTTTCACCCTCCAGTGTGGCCATCCATGTCCATAGCCTAGGCACCATCTGGATGAGGTGAAATAGAAACATATTATGTTTACTATGGTTACCTTTTCCCTATTCTAGTGAGAATTGCTAGCCATCAAACAGACCAGGCTGAGAACTTCTTATAATAGAATAGTTGATGAAACAGGACAGGGTTGAGCTGATGATACGAAGCCCCCATAGAAATTAAAAACTAGCCTAGCATGATGGTGCATACCTTTAATCCTAGCAATTGAGAGGGCAGATGTGGGAGGATGGCTAAGAGTTTGAGGCCACCCCGAGAGTACATAGTGAATTACAGGTCAACCTGGGCTAGAGTGAGACCTTACAGCAAAAAAGAAGGAGGAGGAGGAGGAGGAGGAGGAAAGATAGCAAGCAAACAAGCAAGTGTGCTAGAAATGTATGATGGGAAAGGTAGTGTTGCAAGAGAAACTGGCCCTGCAGACTGCATGGTTCGCAGTGGTCACTGATACGCAGACCTTAGCATTAACTAGTGTGAGTGTTGGTACTATGACCTTCAGGCCAGACTGTCATCAGAACCGCATACCAATTGACCTGTGGAATTTAAAGTGGAAATTTGCTCAGAAGCAGGGGCAAGATGGAAGTTTCTGTGTGGGCTCTGGGTGAATCTTTCATGTTGTAACTGGTGAGCCTGGCTCACCTCCTTAGCTTAAATATCCCATCTTGTGGCCATTTTTATGGAGGATACGGAAAGTTATAGGAATGGTATGAGGACCTGATATGTCAGGAGTGGCATCAATAATCAAAGTTGAGCTGAAGAGATGGCTCAGTGATTAAGGCACTTCCTTGCAAAGCCTGGGGATCCAGGTTCAACTCCCCAGCACCCATGTAAAGCCAGACACACAAGGCAGTGCATGCATCTGGAGTTTGTTTGCAGTGGCTAGAGGCCCTGGTACACCCATTCTGTCTCTCTCTCTCTCTCTCTACCTCTTTCTCTTTCTCAAATAAATAAATAAATAAACTTTTAAAAAATAATCAAAGTATGTTACTGTAACTAGATAAAAGCTCTCACAAAGCTACTAGTTGACCACACTGATACTCCATGAAGTTACTAGCTGACCACACTGATACTCCATGAAGTCACTAGCTGACCATGCTGATACCCCATGAAGTTACTAGCTGAGCATGCTGATACCCCAAGAAGTTACTAGCTGAGCATGCTGATACTCCATGAAGTTACTAGCTGACCATGCTGATACCCCATGAAGTTACTAGCTGGCCATGCTGATACCCCATGAAGTTACTAGCTAAGCATGCTGATACCCCATGAAGTTACTAGCTGACCATACTGATACTCCATGAAGTTACTAGCTGACCATGCTGATACTCCATGAAGTTACTAGCTGAGCATGCTGATACCCCATGAAGTTACTAGCTGACAATTCTGATACTCCATGAAGTTACTAGCTGACCATGCTGATACCCCATGAAGTTACTAGCTGACCACACTGATACTCCATGAAGTTACTAGCTGACCACACTGATACTCCAAGAAGTCACTAGCTGACCACGCTGATACCCCATGAAGTTACTAGCTAAGCATGCTAATACTCCATGAAGTTACTAGCTGACCATACTGATACTCCATGAAGTTACTAGCTGACCACACTCATACTTCATGAAGTTACTAGCTGACCACACTCATACTCCATGAAGTTACCAGCTGACCATGCTATAATACTCTATGAAGCTGCTAGCTGACCACACTAAGAATCCACGAAGCAGGATGATCTGGCTCTTTGCTGTTCCTCCCTCAACATGCAAGAGCGGTGGGTGTGAGCAGCAGACCCTGCTTCAGATGTGCCCTGATAGAGATGCAGAGAATTAGCAGCAAGGTGCCTAACCTCAAGAAACATGCTGCTTACTAGGGGGCTGGACATATACAAACTGACAATTGCATTAGCAAATCACATTAAGCAGAGGCACCTATGGAGTATCTCAGCTAGTCTTCCAACCTTTCAAGCGACTCTACTCTTGGTGATGTTGATCCCTGGAAAAGTCACATTCAACACTTAACAACTTCAGCTCCCCCGAAGGTACCCGGGACTTGCCAAACTTAGTATCGTATGGTTTCACTGAGAGGTCTCATCATGTCCCAGGGCCCCCTCTGTGAGCCCATGCCATGCCTTTCAGAAGCAAGTCCTTGGGGGAAATGAGAGAACCAAGGGGTCTTGTCATGACAATAAGTCTGCCCCTGGGCCACGTTGCCCGGGTTGTAGCTTAAGGCCGCAGAACTGCGTCTTTGGAGCAGGTAACTTCACTGTGGCAGAAACATCACATCCTGCCCTTGTCACCACATGTCACTGTCCACAATTACTCATCATCTGCAGATAGACAGCCCTGGAGGAGACCATCAATTGCCAATGCAATTCAGCAGATACACTTCATAAATTTTAATTACATCCCCACTGAAAATGAATGGTCAGAAAATATAAAACATCTGCCATCCAGATCATTTACATTTTTCATACAATAAATCATCAACAACATCCCGAGCCACGACTTAAATCAAGCGAGTGCGGTAGGTCACGAAGAGGGGACAACTATCTATCCTGTCATTGCGGTTAGATCTCTCGGCCTTTCCTGGGGACGTGGAAAGCAGGGCATGGGGACATGGGACCCACCATGTTCGTGATGCACTAGAGAACATCTTGGCCTCATCTTCATACATCCAAGTTCCAGAGTTTCATCCAGTGCCTTCTGCTTCATCTGCCCATGATCACTTTGGCCATCGTAAACTGTGTTTAAATCAAATAATATTTTTCCAATTGTACTGGAGAAAGCAGGCATCTATCATTTAGATGGCTTACGCATCTTCCCTGTAGGTGGTATACGAAATGCAGTTTCATTTCCAAAAATCGATTTTTTTTTTTTTTTGCTCACATTAAATTAATGAAGCTCCCATTTGCCTCTAAGCATCTGCAGCGTAGAGAACAATGGGGGGCACGTGCAGAGAGAACGGCATCCTTGGCAATTCTTTGTCACGAAAAGACTCTACAGCTCACGATGCCGTGGACCCCGAGGAGTCTAAGCCCCGGCTAGGGCGTCTCGAGCCACCCCGGCTGCACATGTAACAGACATAAGCTCGCTCGATGAGACTTAAGGAAAATCAGCACAGCTGCCGAGTGTACTACCAGAACCTCGCCTCCCTCCGCTTATTTTTCAGTTTGTCTTTCCACAAACTCTTCTACTCTGTATCTGGGATGGAAGTGTGGGCCTGTTATTTTCCTGAAGGAGTAAGGTTTGTTTTCTGGCAATTGGAGAAAGGCTAAAATGGGCAAAAAAGAAAAAAAACAAACAAACAAAAGCAAGACTGTGTGCTGTTGAAACACACACTAAGCCAGAGGCTATACCCAAGTCTGTGAGCAAGGGGACATAGCCACTGGTATTCTAGGACTACTGACATAACACCCAACAGGAATGACAGAGAGTCATTGCCTTTTTTTTAAATATATACATATACATATATCTATATCTATCTATATCTATATCTATATCTATATCTATATCTATATCTATATCTATATCTATATCTATATCTATATCATCTGTATCTATATCTATATATATATTTGAGAGAGTAAGAGGGAGAGAAAGAGAGAGAGAGAGACAGAGACAGAGAGAGAGAATTGGCATGCCAGGGCCTCCAGCCACTGCAAACGAACTCCAGATGCATGCGCTCCCTTGTGCCCTTGTGCACCTGGCTACTGTGGATCCTGGGGAATGAAACTGGGACCCTTTGGCTTTGCAGGCAAACCCCTTAACTGCTAAGCCATCTCTCCAGCCCAGTCATTGCCTTTTTAAAGGTCCAAGAAAGGGCCGAAGAGATGGCTATGCCTGCAAAGTCAAAGGACTCAGGTTTGATTCCCCAGTCCCCATGTAAAGCCAGGTGCACAAGGTGGCGCATCCATCTGGAGCACGTTTGCAGTGGCTGGAGACCCTAGTGCACCCATTCTCTCCCTCTTTCTCTGCCTCTCTCTCAAATAAATAAATAAAATATTTTTTAAAATGTCAAATAAACCTTAATCCAATGTCCTTGCTTAAGCACGGGCCCACCGAGGTCCAGTGATCCAGCCATGGTCACGTGTAGTGCCTCCTACTCTCTTCTTGCTCTCCTGTGTTTGCTGAGCTGCCTGAGCAGTTCTGGCTGAACTGGGACCCTTCCCAACAAAGTGTATGTGTCTGTGGTGTGCAGAGTCAAACTGGGAAGCAAAAAGATTGGTATAGGATGCAGACCTCCTCTCCATAAGACAACCAAAATCTTGAGGTTGGAGAGATAGCTCAGTTGATGGAAAGTTCTTGCTTTGAAAGAATAGGGACCTGAGTTTAATCCTTAGAGCCCATATAAGAAAATGTCAGGCATGGTGGTGAAAGCCTGTCATTCCAGAACGGGACAGACAGACAGGCAGATCTCTGGGACTTGTTGGCCAGTCAGTCTAGCCTTCTTGGTGAGCCAATGAGAAAACCTATCTAAAAAACAAACAAACAACAACAACAACAACAAAAAAAAAACCACTGATGTTCCTGAGAATGACACCTGAGGTTGTCCTCTGGCGCGCGCGCGCGCGCACACACACACACACACACACACACACACACACACACACAATCATCATGTGAGAAAACACTGGGTAAATGGTGAAGATAAATCATCTACCGCATATGGTGGACAGGCGCTATTTCCAAGAGCAAGGCTCTAAGCTAGAAGCATGGGGAGAAGGGAGGGGAGGGGACACACACTTACCACCTGAGCTCCCTTTTGCCTGCTTGCAGTGCCCCTCTGGCTTTCCCCATGACATGGTAAGCATGTGTCGCCTCACTGTGCTTTTGGCCACTGGATGGCGCTCTCCAAAATTTCACATGCAGTTTAATTCTCTTCCTTTCTCTGACTTTGTATCCGGGGTTCTTGGGAGTGTTTCGCCATTTGGAATCTCCTTCCTGGCATGGTCTAGGGAGGCCTGACCTGTTAGAACCTCTGAATCAGGCCTGGCCACCTCTTATAAAGGCTGTACCAGCCCCTGTGCACAGATTTTACCTGGAAGTTCAATTGCTGGACTTGAAATGAACTTTCATAAACTATGCCTGCATTTTCCTCAATATTATCATCATCACTATTAGTAGTAGTAGTGGTAATATTAAAGAAACAGGGTCTCTCACTGAAACTAGAGCTCACTTATTCAGCTAGCCAGCAAGCCCCGGGGACCCACCTGTCTGTACCTCCGGCAGCACTGACATTACAAGCTTGTGCGACTGCATCCAGCATTTTGACATGGCTGCCAGGGATTCGATCTCAGGTCTTCATGCGAGTGTGGCGGGCACTTTACCCAGTGAGCCATCTTCCCAGCCCTGCATTTCACTCTAAAGGTGAGCTGAGATGCCTGGTGTGAAAACATTACCGAACAAACTCATTACAAGATATTCAAAGCCAGTGGTTAATTTTCTTTCTCTAATATAGACAATTGTTCCAGTAAGCATTTCTTTGAAAAAGGAACTCTTAAAGTATATTGAATATTTTGTTGTTTTTACAGTTTTCAGAGTGAGGCGAGGTCTAGTTCTTGAGGGATTCTTGGCTCTAATTTTACAGTGGACTGTGCCTACGTCGTCCAGCACCTGTCCCATCCTTGGGAATGTTAGCTACAGTGACTATCCTGAGAAACTGAGCTAGCAGTTGCCATATTTGTCTAGATAATTAAGAGAGAGACAGGGTAAAAAACAGCCCTTAGTCTCTTACAGGGCTTCTTTTCCCTGCTTGAATAGAACTGAAAAAAAAAAAAAAAAAAAAAAAAGCAATTCATTTGGCATTAGCATATTTCTGCTTCCCAGAAAAAAAGAAGTTTTTCACTATAACAATTTCTGACAGGTCTAGAATTTTCTAGAAGACTGAGAGTCCTGGCTGCCTAACAGACAGATATTCAACACACCTGTAGAATTTAATATGGAGACTGGGTAATAGTTCCTGTCCTACTCAGTTTGATAGATGTTCTGGCAATATGAAATTATGTACTATATCTCTCTTGCATAACTCACTAAAAACAAAAGAGAAAATGGAGTTTATAGAATAAAACTTTCCATATTTTCCAACTTCTCCCCAAACTTCATTTCATTTTATTACACATAAAAATTGAACTCTTAAAACTCTATAAGCAATTAAGATGTATTTTGGCTCAGTAAAAAAATGATCTGTTAAAACATTAACTGGCCTAGACTTTGCTGAGTGTTATGGGTTGAATGTAAAATGTCCTTCACGGGCTTATGTTGAAATACTTAGTCCCCGAGCTGGTGGTGCTATTTGGGGAAGTTGTGCAAATTTTAGGTCCTGTCAGAGGTGTCCAACCAACCCTTTGGCTTCTCTGGACCACACTTGGCAAAGAAGAATTGTCTTAGGCTACACCTTCAGAAGTGTCCAACCGGCAGCTATTGGGTTGCAAGCACATACGTTTATTTTACATGACGTTGCCCTGACACTGTAACCTACGAGGTTCATGTTACAGAACCCAGCATTTGAGTTACAAAAAAAAAAATCATTTAAAAAAAACTCATGAAGTTTTAAAATATTTTTATTTATTTGTTAGCAAGAGAGAGACAGAGAAGAGAGAGAGAGAGCATGCCAGGGCCTTCAGCCACTGCAAATGAACTCGCAATGCCCACGCCACTTTGAGCATCTGGCTTTACGTGGGTACTGGGGAATCTGGCTTTTGGGCTTTGTGAGCCAGCGTCTTAACCGCTGAGCCATCTCTCCAGCAACTCATACTGTTTTAAGTACGTTTATGGTTTTGTGTTGGGCCGTATTCATAGCTGTCTTGGGTTGAATACCCTACAACGCCCTGGCTAGAGGAAGTGGCTCAGTGGGGGCAGACCCTGAGGCTTAGACCTGATTTCAGTTTAGGCCTGAGCTCTCTGCTTCCTGGGAAGCCTCACTGCAAGTTCCCTCTTCAGTCCTCAGCCGAAGCAAATCCTTTCTTAAGTTTCTTCGTTAAGTATTTTACCACAGCGAGGAGGCAAGTAACTGATATGGTGGAAAAGATTTTAAGAGAAACCTTTGGGGGGGGTGAATAACAGGAGGAAGATCTGTGCTCAGTGGGAATAGTTAACACCCTGGGGCCTGGTGATGCCCCTCCTCCCAGATGCCCTTGACCCCAGGGAGCCATGTGCTACCTGCTTGATTACTGTTCCACCTTTGCACTTTGCACAGAGCGCAGAAACACATTTACTCGTGAACGCTCTGCTTGGGCAAAATCATGCGTGCCCTCATGTCAAAAAACAGTCCAGGGCTGGCAAGGAGGCTCAGTGGTTAGGATGCTTGCTTGCAAAGCCAAATTACTGAGGTTCGATTCCCCAGGACCCATGCAAGCCAGATGCACAAGGGAGCGCATATGTTTGGAGTTCATTTGCAGCAGCAGAAGGCTCTGGCATGCTCGTTCTCTCTCTCTCTCCCTCTTTACCTATTTCTCTCTCTCTCCCTCAAATAAATAAATAAAATTTATTTATTTATTTATTTAGGTTTTTCTCTTTGGTGGGGGAGGGAGAATTGGTGTGCCGAAAGAAAGCCCATGCAGGGCACACGAGTAATTCTCTGTAGTGTCAGAAAACGTTGGACGGGATGGTTTGCTGTCCTCTCGCTAGTTCATTTGAGGACAAGGAATTGGATCCGAAAGGAGTAGGACCACACACACGGGTGGGTATTTTAAAGTGTCATAGAACTGGGGCTGGAGAAGTGGCTCCATTGGTAAAAGTGCTTACCATGCAATGACAGAGACCTGAGTTCTGATCCCTAGCACCCAGGTAAGAAGCTAGCACACACTTGGAATCCAGGCACTGGAGAGGTGGAGACAGGTAGATTCTGCAATCTGCTGGCTAGCTAGTGCAGCTGAATTGGTGAGCTGTAGTTTCAGCGAGAGACTCTGTCTCAAAAGCGAGGCTGGCGGGGGTAGGGGGGGGGGCTGCTGGAGAGATGGCTTAGCGGTTAAGGCACTTGCCTGTGAAGCCTAAGGACCCAGGCTCGATTTCCCAGTACCCACGTAAGCCAGTTGCACGAGGTGGTGCATGTGTGTGGAGTTTGTTTGCAGTGGCTGGAGGCCCTGGTACACCCATTCTCGCTCTCTCTGCTTCCTTCTCTCTCTCTCTCTAATAAATAAATAAAATAAAATATATTTAAAGTAAAACAAGGTGGAGAGTATCTGAGGAAGACACTTAACATGGTCCTGTGACCTCCACGTGCACACATATATGCACACACACACACACATACACACACACAGACACAGACACAGACACACAGAGGTATCCCCTGACATACACACAAAAATAATAAATAATGCTTCATGAAAGCCTCCTGTGTAATGACCAGTGCTTAGTAATGGACTAGGCAAAGAAGAATATGTAGGTCAGCTGAGTTTTACTTATAGTTTTATTATTGATAATAAATTATGTCCAAAAATTAAGATTATCACTAAAGCTGCTTCTTATCTCAGAATTATGGAGCCTTTGTACTGGACCTACAGTGTACAGCACAACACTAGTGGTCCTCATAGGCCCGGGGAACGCCATGTTTCACACTTATATGTGATTTTTGTTCAGCCCCCTCCTTAGAATCGGGCTGGCTATCAGATCAGGGAGCCATGGCTTAGTGGGCTTGTAGATCTGGCCAACTGGACATGTTGCCTTTGTTTTAAATCCTAGCATGGAGTCAGCACGCCTTCAAAAGAAAAATATGACCATGTGAATATGTTATAAGAAATTTAGCTGGGCATGGTGGTGCATGCCTTTAATCCCAGCACTCAGGGGACAGAGGCAGGAGGATCACTGTGAGTTTGAGGTCACCCTTAGACTATATAGTGAATTCCAGGTTAGCTTGGGCTAGAGCAAAACCTTACTTAAAACAAAACAAAACAAACAGGACTGGAGAGATGGCTTAGCACTTAGGGCGCTTGCCTGCAAAACCTAATGATCCAGGTTTAAATCCCCAGTACCAATATAAGCCAGATGCACAAGGTGGCACAAATGTCTGGAGTTCATTTGCAGTGGCTAGAGGCCCTGGCATGCCCATTTTTTTTCTTTCTTTCTCTCTCCTGATTTCTCTCTCTCAAACAAATAACTAACTAAATAAAATATTTTTAAAAACTGTACATTTGATGATGTCCCAAACAGACAAAAAAAAAAAAGGTCTACTTTTAATTCTTCCAACTATGAAGTTCTGAGTTTATTGCTTCCTGAAAATTCCCGGATGGTTTATTGATGACATTTTAATAAATACACGGCTGGCCAGGTTTTCATGCTTAGTATAGCCTGTTTTACCTATAGTGGTGATATAGCTTGCTCCAGATATCCGTACTATGGCTCACCGAGCAGTTGGGTTTAGATCCCATGTGTGGCTTTTATTTTAAGAATGTTGCTCAGTCACATCCACAAGGTTCATGCCTATCACTGGCTCGGTAATAGAGTCTCATAATTCCTGGTCAACTTTTACTGGTCACAATTTGTTGGCCTAAGCTTTCAAAGCCTTTCAAGTCCTCAAAGCTGGTGAAGTCCCCTCTGGCTAGGATGAACTCACACTTTAGGGCAGAGTGAAAGCCTGGTTATGTGAGGCCATTGGGCTGCCAGCCCGATGTATGTGTTGTATGTGTTCTCACTGAGTGGGCGTCACCTCTTGGGAGTGGGTCCTTTAGACCTTTACCTCAGCAAAAATTAACATCCTGCAATGTTTGAGCCTGGCTTCATCTTGTGACCTCTAATGGATGCCTTCCAATTATTAAGTCAATGTATTTTTCCTGATGTCATGCTTTTAATACACTTCTAGCCCAACAAGCAAATACATTGCCCTTTTTTTTAAATTTTTTATATTTTTATTTGAAAGTGACAGACAGAGAAAGAGGCAGACAGAGAGAGAGAGAGAGAGAGAGAAGGAGAAAGAGAGGGAGAGAGAATGGGCGGAGAGCGAGAGACAGAGAGAGAAAGAGGCAGATAGAGAGAGGGAGAGAGAATGGGCGCGCCAGGGCCTCCAGCCACTGCAAATGAACTCCAGATGTGTGCGCCCCCTTATGCATCTGGCTAACGTGGGTCCTGGGGAGTCGAGCCTCGAACCGAGGTCCTTAGGCTTCACAGGCAAGTGCTTAACCGCTAAGCCATCTCTCCAGCCCTACATTGCCCTTTTGGGTTACCTCTCTAAATCATGATGAGACGTACATTTGTGTGTTGAAATCAACAATGGCATGTGACTCCATCATCTGAGTCCAGCCGATATGAAGGACAATGATTGTCACCAGGAAACTGGTTGGTTGGATAAATGATGTTGGGGTAGACATCTCCCCTCTCACTAGCTCCACCCCCTACCTGGTCCAGCTTCCTGTCACTTTAAATTTTTTTTGTTCATTTTTATTTATTTATTTAAGAGTGACAGACAGAGAGAGAGAAAGAGAGAGAGAGAGAGAGAGAGAGAGAGAGAGAGAGAATGGGCACGCCAGGGCCTCCCGTCACTGCAAACAAACTCCAGATGCATGCGCCCCCTTGTGCATCTGGCTAACGTGGGTCCTGGGGAATCAAGCTTCGAACCGGGGTCCTTAGGCTTCACAAGCAAGCGCTTAACTGCTAAGCCATCTCTCCAGCCCCTGTCACTTTAAATATAGGTAAGTTTAAAACCACATCACAACTTGCTCCCAAGAAACAAACACACAGAAAACAAAAAGGCAAACAAATGAAAAGAAAACCAACCTCTTCCATTTACCCCATAAATACTGCTTTATGTGAATTATTTTACTAACACCCACTAATTCTTCATCAAGTCTAAGAAGAAACTTCTCCCCAATACAAACACAGTGACATTCCCATGCTTTAGGGAAAACTACAGCCACAGAAAGGACAGACGAACCCATGACATGATCCAGATACCCAAGGCTAAAGAAGACCTTAGGGGATGCTTTGGGTCTCTTAAAATCGTAACAAAACTTGCACATGAGCACAGCGTTTGTGTTTGGGTCACTTTCACACCTATTTCATTCATTAACTTTCCCTCTTTGTAGTGGAATATTGTTTCCTTTGCATTGAACATTGCCACTTGCCATCTTTTTTTGTAGATATTTATTAGCATATATTAATTATACATAACAATGGGTTTCATCAAGACTCTTGGACCATGAATGGAGTGTATTGTGATCACGGTCGTCTGTTACACTCTTTTCTCCTATCCCAGTCCCACGTAGGCTGGCCCCCTTCTTCCCAGCCAGTTTCCTTCTATTTTCATCTCTCTTTCTTCCTTCCTTCCTTTCCTTCTTCCTTCTTATTTCCTTCCTTCCCTCCCTCCTTCCTTGTTTCTTCTTTCTTTTCTTCCTTCCTTCCTTTCCACATACCCTTCCCTCCCTTCCTGTCTTTCTCCTTCCTTCTTTCTTCCTTCCTAGCTTCCTTCTCTTTCTTCCTTCTTCTTTTCTTCCTTCCTCCTTCTTCCTTCCTGACTTCTAACCTCCCTTCCTCCCTTCCTCTTTCCCTCCTTCCTTCCTTCATCCCTTGCTTCCTCCTTTCCTTCCCTTTCCCCTTCCTTCCTTCATTCCTTCCTCCCTTCCTTCTTTCTCCCTTCCTCTATCCCTCCCTCCTTCCTTCCTCCATCCCTCCCTCCCTCCTTCCTTCCCGTTCCCCTTTCTTCTTCCCTCTCTCCCTCCCTTTTCTCTCTATCTCTTCCACTCTTTCTCTCCTTACTGATCTCTGCCTCTCTTTCCTTTTTGTTGGGCAGTGGGAATCCATTGAACGTGGCTAGTGTTTCCTATATCGTAAGGAGCAGGGGGATGAGGGGTTATTTATAGGAGTATTGGGCAATTTACCTGTGACTACTCTACTGAAGAAAACGTCTGTCTCCTCCTTCCCCAGCACCTTTTCTTTTTCTCTTCTTTGGTTTTCGAGATAGGGTCTCACTATAGTCTAGGCTGACCTGGAATTCACTATGTAATCTCAGGGTGGCCTTGAACTCATGGTGATCCTCCTACCTCTGCCTCCGGAGTGCTGGGATTAAAGGTGTGCGCCACCACGCCTGGCTGGCTAGCAACTATTAACTGCCAATAACTCGTCAGGGAATGTTGATGGGCCACTTCTTGTGCAGGTCTTGTGCCCTTGTGACTTCATCTGTGCAACAGTCGTTTAATGCTGGGAGGGGAGTTCCAAAACCCTCTGCCCACTGCCGTCCTGAATGAGACATCACTGGCACAGGCCCCTCACCTGTCCTTCTGTAAGTCACCGCCATGGACTTGGGTAGAATCATCTTTTGTTGTTGTCATTGTTGTTCTGCGGGGGTGGGTATGAGATCCTCACATGCATCCAAAAGCACTTCCTCTTCTTAGTTCACAAGTTCCAGGCAGGAACCCTGCACCTCCCACTGGGAAACCATCGCTTCACTTTACTGGGAAGTTGACGAATCTGTTAGCACGCATTTCCGTAAAATGACATTTCATTTACCATCTCAATCTGTTGCCAAGCGTCTGATACTTTCTGAAGCCCTTTTCATTTGGGGCTCAAAGCCACCTTTCTCCAGGTCTAGAAATCTTGTGATTTTTTTTTTTTTTTTTTTGGTCTTCTTTTTTCTCCCTCTTTTCTAACCTTTCCAAACATTCTGTCACATTGAGGAGATGATGAAGCCCATTATGGCCATTAACATTCTGATGCAATTAAGTTTCATCCCATGTGATAGGTGCCGGGTTTCTTCACCGAGCGGGATAATTTTCTACGGGTTTGCAACTTTTACCCCCTCATTAATTTGCCTGGCTCTTTAAGGAAGTAAGTGGGCTTCCATCCATTGCAGATTTATATAAAGTACATCTCCAACTTTGACCAAATCATCGAGTTAACGTGTTTTCAAGTGTCACTATCCATTTTTTTTTTTTTTTAAAGAAGATCTCACCTTTGTCCCCAGGAAAGCCAATGAAAAGTGCTTCCGGGGAGGGGGGAGGGGGCTTGCTTATGGTCACTTAGATAATGGGAGAGCGCCCCCTGCTGATGGGCACTGGGGATTAAGGGGGAGGGGCTAATCTCTGGCACCTGACACGTCTTGGGTAACTTCACTAATGTTCAGCACAGAGGCCAGGATGAAAATCAAAGGGAGCCTGTTTGACATTGGCTTCTGAAATACTTAAAAACATCAGCATTTGTCAAGTGGAAAGATTTTCATTTCAAAGTTCTAGCAGGTTATTATTATTCCAAGCAGTGGAGAGTTAAGAGAGGTTGAACAACTGTCATAATGGGGGGTACCTCAATGTGGGGAGCAACTAGGACTTATTGTTTGTTTGCATTGAATGGTATCACCTAGCTTTGCTTGGGGTTTAAGAAACTTAAGCTAATTGGACCACACAAGTCACTTTATTATCTGAAAATTAATTAAGCTTTCCTGGCCTTACCGGGTTACAGGGCCAGGCTCACGGCCCACACAGTTCCTCTAGAGAGATGTAGGAGGTGAGCCTGTCTCACGCTGAACTGTCAGGTGGTTCCATCATGCGAAGAATGGGAGTTTGGTAAGGTGGCGTTTGAAAGCTCGTTCAAGTTGTAAAATGTTGGATTCTATTTTTATTAAATCACTTAAACTTTCAACGTAGTGAAAAAAATTATTTAACATACATTTTACAAGGCATTTTGAATACATATTTTTTGCAGAGAAATTACAGCAGAGGCCATTTCTGTAGCTAAAGTTATTGTCCTAAAGGGACAAACCAAGTGAATTAAATGTGGAAATTCTATCTTTCATCAAGTTTGTCCATGGAAACATTTAAGATTTTTACATTTAGAGTGCTGTGGCAGCTCTTTCTACTTCCTCCAAATTGTAGATATAAATACTCTTTATTGTTTGGGGCGATTGTATAGGATCTACATAAAGGTGTACAGACTACAGAAAAATGTGTTATTGTAGAGAAAGCAAACCAACCATCTGGACAGGTGGATGACAGAGTAAACTTGATAAAAATATCCAATTTGTGAGAAGAAAAGACAGGCATTTTTGTTCAATGCTCTTGTCATACATGAACACTTTCTTATAACAGTTTTTAATGAGATATAACTTATCATGAAATTCTTCCACTTAAAGCCTACAGTTCAATACTGCTATGACATTAAAGAGTTACATGGGAGTCATCACAATCTAATTTTAGACCATTTTTGTCACTTCCAAAAGAAACTCTGCCCATTAGGAGTTACTTCCCACTCCCACTCACCTGAGCTCCAAATCTCTAAGGCACATTTGTTGCTACGAATTTGCTTATTCTGGACACTTAATAGAATAATAGCATTTGATTTTTGTGACCATTTCTTTTTTCATAGAATAATCTTGAGTCTTATTCTTGTTACTACTGAATAGTATGCCATTTGCTGTAGTCAAGTTCGCATTGCTGGCAGAAATCACCTGACCAAGAGTAGCTTGTGGGAAAAAAGGTTTATTTTGGCTTACAGACTTGAGGGGAAGCTCCATAATGGCAGGGAAAATGAAGGCATGAGCAGAGGGTGGACATGACCACCTGGCCAACATCAGGTGGACAACAGGAACAAGAGAGTGTGCCAAACACTGGCAAGGGGAAACTGGTTATACTACCCATAAGCCCACCCCCCAACAAAGCACTGTCTCCAGGAGTTGTTAATTCTCAAATCTCCATAAGCTGGGAACCTAGCATTCAGAACACCTAAGATTATCAATCAAACCACCACACCATTGTATGAGCACACCACACTTGTAGATCCACTTATCCATTGGGAGATAGCTGTATTGTTTCCCCTTTTGGGGTCTTATGGACAATAGCTACTGTAAGTATCCATGCATGAGTCTTGGAATGGATATGCCTTCTCATTTCCTGAGGTGGCTACCTTGGAATAAAATGCACAGAACATATGGTATCTTTATTTATTTGCAAGGAGAGAGGGAGGGAGGGAGGGAGGGAGGGAGAGAGAGAGAGAGAGAGAGAGAGAGAGAGAGAGAGAGAGAGAATATGGGCACACCAAAGCCTCCAGCCACTGTAAACAAGCTCCAGATGTATGCATCACTTTATGCATCTGGCTTTATGTGGGTACTGTGGACTTGAACCCAGATCGTTAGACTTTGGGGAAGTGTCTTAACTGCTGAGCCATCTTTTCAGCCCTTACAGTAAACATTTTGAGGAACTACCAAAATGTTTTCCAATGTGTCAATATCATTTTGCCTTTCTACCAGCAAGGTAAATTTCAATGTCTCTATGTCTTTCCCAACCTTTATTATTGGCTGTTCTTTTTGTTTGTTTATGGCCATTCTAATGGAAAGCTAGTGACATCTTACTATGGTTTTATTATTGAAATAGTAATGACGTTAAGCATCTTTTCATGTGCTTTTTCATTACTTATACATTTTCTCTGGAAAGATGTCTATTCAAATCTTTTTCTTCTTATTTTTTTTTAATTAGCTATGTACACAGTGTGTATACAGCCATATCGATACTATTGTTAGCCTACTCCTTGTCCTCACCCTCCAAAGGGACTGTCGTGCATTGTGGGGTTAGCCATCAGTTACAAGGAAGAGGCAATGTCTCTGTGAATAATGTCCCAATTTGTGGCTCTGACAATCTTCCCACCCCCTCTTCCACAAATTTACCAATCTTTTGCCAATTTTACAATCTGGTTATTGTTATCAGCATTGGTAAAAGTCCTTTGTGAGATATATAACTTCAAGATATTTTTGCAGATTCTCTGGGTTAAGTTTTCAATTAATTGATGGTATTATTTAATGTGTAAAGGTCTTAAATTTTGATGAGGGCTATTAATCAATGTTGTCTATTGCTTTTGTTGGTGGTGTCATATTGATGCCAGCATTGCCAAAGCGTCAACAGGTCACAGATATTTGTGTCTGTTTTCTTATAAGAGTTGTGATGTCTCAAAGTTATATTAGGTCTCTGATCCATTTTGAGCTTACAATGCACACATGAGCTTAGAATTTAAGTTAATCCTTTTTGCACATGGATATTCAGTGTCCCATACCAGTGGCTTAAGAGACTATATCTTTCCCACTAGTGGCCTTGTGGAAAAGTAATTGACTATTAATGCAAGGGTTGATTTGTGGATTTTTGGTTCTATTTCATTGATCTCTATATCCACACTTGAGTCAATCACAGCTGCCTTGATTATTACAGCTTGTCATAGGGTTTGAAATTGGAAAGGGTAAACCTTCTAGCGTTACCTATTTGAGGATAGCTCAAAATAAATGCCCAATGTGGAAAAACAGAATATTTAAGAAATATGAAAGAGTTAAAAAGTTACAATTTATGTGTAGTAATAATGAGCTTAAGAAATAAGTAAAAAAAAAATGAAGAAAAAGAAGAGAACCAAAAGTATTTGAAGCAATAGATCCACTTCATTGTGTACAATTACTTTTTTTTTTTTTTTTTTGAGGCAAACCCAACAGACTGGTCTTTTTTTATGCAAGAGGAGGGAGGGGTGAGAATTGGCATGCCAGGGTCAGCAGCCACTGCAATCAAACTCCAGATGCATGCACCCCCTTGTGCACTTGTGCAACCTTGTGTACTTGTGTCACTTTGTGTGTCTGGCTTATGTGGGACCTGGAGAGTCTAATATGAGTCCTTAGGCTTTTCGGGCAAGCGCCTTAACCACCAATCCATCTCTCCAGCCCTACAATTACTTTTATTCATTATTGAATTTGATGCTAATTTTTCCCTTAGGATTTTTTTTTTTTGCATTGGTCTTCATGAGAGATATTGGTCTGTTTCCTTGTAATGTCTTGGTTTTGTTATATAAAACTTCTGAAACTATTTCTTCTCTTTGTTATCCTATAGGTAGGGTATTTTCTTCTAATCTATTTCACGATATCTTACTGATCTTTGGTTTTTACACATTGAATATGCTACTCCTCAGTGTTATTTAAACTTTTGTTTTTGGTTTGGTTTGCTGTTGTTGATTTTGCTTAGTACTTATTCTATTGTTCATTCTCTGAGCTGCATCATAATTTACAGTCTGACATCTATTTTTCCTGCTGAATTGCATCAGAGAGGATTTCTAGTTCTAGGACAAAGAGAATAGGTAGGAGTGGGCACCTTTGTCTTATTCCTGATGTTATAAGAAAAGTGAGAAGCCTTCAACTTTTCACCAATGAATATAATGTTAGCTGTAGGCTTATCATATACCTTTTGCCCTTGTGGTTGGAATAAAGTAAAACAAAAGAAAATCACAGCCTATAATTCAAAAAAAACAATGAGATACACTCCTCTCTGTTAGAATGGTGGACAGGCAAATGCTGGTGAGAACATAGGGTGGTCAGTAAAATGCTTGTCTTGCAAGCATGAAGACCTGAGTTTGATCCTCAGAACCCACTTAAAAGAAGCTGGGTGTGGTGGTCCACACATGGAATCCTAGAGCTGGGGGCTGTCCTGGAGCTCACTGATTAAGCTAGACTGGTTAACGAATCAGTGAGCTCCAGGCCAAAGGAGGTGGGTACGTTCCTGAGGAATAACACCAAGGTTGTCCTCTGGTCTCCACATATATGTACACACGTGCATGTGCACCCATACACATACGGACACACACTTACACAGTTTTACAAAGCAATGGAAACAAGTCAAGATAGTTGACATAGACAGAGCTTCTGCTTAGAAGGTGGTAATTCACAGCTAGGACTCAGTGGATGCTGGAGACCTCTAGCATATTTCTTCAGAATTCTGATGAAGGTCGAAGTTGACTCCACTCTTACAGACAGCATATTCCCTGCTAAGCCTGGATAGAGAGAGCTTGAGAACAGAGTTAAGATGAAATGTTTTCTTTTTTACAATTAACCTATTCTTCCTATATTGCTACTCCAAATTCTTTCTCATAACACATTTTTTTTTTCCTCTTACCTCTCCTACTTAACCATTTCTCTGAATTCAGCCCACTGGTAATCATTTCTATCAGAATTAATGAGAATATATTTTAACCATCTGAATGAGCTCATATTTTTATAGCATTTTTTCTTCGTTTTTATTTATTTATTTGGGATTGTTAAAACTTTTATTAGTTATTCAAAGGAGGGCTAAACAATCAGAAATTAATTTGCATTAATAAGGTCCCTGTGACAGAAGTTTGGGTAGGGGTTGTTGACAACATTTATGTTGAACAAACATGGGAGTCATGGCAGCTACATTTATGAACAGTGATATTTTGTCACCCAGCGCTTCCAGGCTTTGGCTTGACAACAGACACCCACCCCCACCAGTGAATAGAATACCAAAATTACCCTGAACACTGATAGCTTACAGACTTGAGATTCCACACCCACTCTCATCTGACATGGGATAGATACAGACCAAAGAGACCCAGCCAGCTAGATAATTTATTGGGAGCATTTGGTTTACATGCAGTTGAAGTAAAAAAAAAAATCAGGTTAAAATACCAATAAAGACAATAACAATAGCAAAAATGGATGATAACTTCAAATATTTTCTTGGGAGCCAGACAATTTCTTTTTCCAGTGCGATTTGTTACATAACTCTCATGATGGTTTTAAAAAGTAAACAGACACAAGTTTATTTGTTAATCTTTTCAGTACTGGGAAGAACCAGGGCTTTGTATATGACAGACAAGTGAGCTACATCAGGAGCTCTCTGTTACTTTTATGATGAGATTGTCTTGCCAAGTACCCCAGCTTGGCCTGGAACTCACTACGTAGCTCAGGTTATCTTCGAGCTTGCAATCCTCCCATTTGTACCTTCAGAGCAGCTGAGATTACAGGCCTATGCCGCCAGGATCTACTTGGCACCACATTGCAAGAATGACCAAAGGAAAGGTATGCATAGTTGAGGTGTGGACAAACTGTGCTATTAGATGAGTCAAGATAAGGCCCAGGAACTTTCTAAGACTAAAGCTTTAGTGTCACACCAAGATGTAGAAGGACAGCAGTCACGGGACTGTGGTCATGGAGATTCCAACATTTCTGTAAGTTCAGATCGTACCCCTTAACTTAGAGATCCTTTTTTTGTCTTTTCAAATAAATGTTCATTTCAGTGTTTATTATCTTTGTATTTTTAAATTTATCCTTGTGTGTTTATGTGTGTGATATGTATGTGTGTGAGCACAAGAGTGTGCATGTCACAGCACCCTTGAGTGACAGTCCCTGCTTTCCATCTTCTTTGAGGAGGGCATATCTTTGTTGGTCACTCTTGTGAAGCCCAAGCCGGCTGGCCTGGGAGCTTCTCAAATTCCCCCGTCTCTACCTCTCATCGCGCCAGAGAATGGCTGGGATTACAGAAGAACACTATTGCATTTGGCTTAATGTTGGTTCTAGGGTTCCAAACCCAGGTTTTCATGCTTGTGAACCATTGCTTCATCCTCGGAGCCATCACTCCAGCCCCTGAGAAAGGCTTTTAACAGCAGCGGAGAGCTGATTGGATTCAGCTGTTGGAGGTGAGCACCAGGGGGCTGTTATCCCTGCCTGCGCTGGGATGCTGTCCATACCGCATTCTCAGAGGCGTGGGTGTGAACCAATGTGGCTGCATTCCTGCCAGACAAACGGGCACTTCTGCCAGCACCATACACAGTGATAGACCTTTGCATGCCCAGTGATGGATAGATCAGGTTGCTGAAATCTAACTTATTGTTTTTACTTATATCGAGCCCCTCAGTCTACATTTCATGCCATTTGTGGGTTTCATGGTTGCTATTTGCTATTTTAGTGGGTTTTTTTTTGTGGAGCTTATACTTTTGTGGGCCAAGAATAGCAAACTCACAAGGAACTTTCAGTTAATGGCCATAGTCGCATGGCATCCCCACCTGTTCTTGCTCTCTTAACGGCGAGTTCTGGGTTTCTGGTTAGCTCGGCAAAAATTCTTTTCTGAAGTTTTCCTTTCTATTGTATGAGCTGGGACTTCCTTGGTCCATAATCCATGCTCAACTTTTAAAAAAATTTTATATTTTATTTCTATGCCCCATATTCAGAATGGTGCATGCATCTGGTACTCTCTCTCTCCTCCACTCTATGTCTGTGTCTCTTCTTCTCTCCTTGCAGATATATATGTATGTATGTATTAAATGTGTGCATTGGGGCTGGAGAGATGGTTTAGCCATTAAGGCGCTTGCCGCGGACTGACTCTCGGGGAGATCAGGACCGAGGGAGAACAAGGGCGAAGGCTCAAGGAGGACTCGGGATTCGGCGAGGAAATGACAGACAGACACACTCTAAGTTGAATATGCTGCTGCAATTTACTGAAGGTTTCATGAAGGTTTTATACAGATTGAACAAGGAAACTTAGCATATTAACAAGTGATCTCAGACTTTATTATTTTAAAACAATCTTAATTACTTTCCATTCTAACTATACATTCAGAGCTATCAAGGAGGAAATACCCATTTCTCAAGCATGTCTCGCACCATTGACCACAATAAGTGTTTTCAGACATTCAGAGCTATCAAGGGTTATGAGGTAGGAAATATACTGCTAGTTCTAAGAATTACGTCTCACACCATGGTTCGCGGCGCACGCCACTGCTCACAGTGTTCCTAGGAACTTGACACAGCTGTATGCAATTCCATTTCTTAACTCTTTAGTTACTGAGTAAGAGATATTTCTTCACTAAGTAGTTTGTTTTTCTTCTTAGTTAGGGGCTTAATGATTCTTCCCCACTGAATAATTTGTTTATTAATTCCTCAAGAGGGCTGGAAATATTTCCAGCCATGATTCCACCAGTACTGTAAAGCAGGCCTGATTTCTTTTAAATACTGTTGTTTCTCCTCTCTGCTGTTTTACATCCACTATATCTGTTCCCTCTTAGCCTCTCTATTTTAACCTTCAAAGGACTAGTCTCATTTTCATAAATGAATAACTGCTTCCATTCTACTGCATCCAGGAATTGCCCTAAAGATAGATTTTTATCTCTACTTATATTGTGTACTTCTTCAACGGCCCGAATCAACGGTGGAGCTGCCCCAATAGTCAGATTGTTCTTAGTGTTCCCATCAGTCACAGAAATAGGCTTATGATTAGTTTGTGGGGTTTCTTGTGAAAGGGCTATAAGGAAGAAAAACAAGAATATAAGACAAACACATGTCCAAAGACGCAAGCAACTGGGCCTTCGAGGCTTATCTATGACAGGCGGAACCATCACAGTTGCCGACTGCCAAGGGGTCACCGGGGGCATCCCTCCGTGGAGTACTGGCCCTCTGTCCTCGGCACCCATCCTATGAAACATCATTTCTTCTGTTACACAGGCGAGTTTGCCGTGGCTATGGCAGTTCCCCCTTTTTTGTTTTTAAAATGCAGCTCGAAGGCTTCTTGCCTCACAGTGTTGATAGCACTGAAAAGACATTTAAAAATGATAGGAAAGAGAAACACAGCCAATAGCAAAAGAAGAATAATTACCCCAATAAAGATAAAGTATTGAATCCAATTTAAAGGGTTTAAGTGTCTTATTTGTGTCTCAAGATCCTTAGCTAAAGATTCCAATCCTCCCATCTGCAAATGAGACTGACTCATAGCTGTTATATCTTTTTGTAAAGATTCTAAATCATGGGTAATATCATTATCTTTCCATACTCCCTGAAGATGAGCCTTAACTTTTTCCCAGGATTCCGAGGCATTATATGGTAGAGGAGTAACACAGATAGATTGAAAATTAACATGGCATCTGGTGGACAGCGTGGTCTTCAAGTTAGCCAAATCTTGCCCTAAAGCTAAAACTACTTCTTCAAGAATATTAATTTTTGCTTCTAATTTAGTATCAATAGCAGCTTGTTCCAATAAAGCAGAAGTAATATTTTTATTTAAAGAATTCACATAATGAGCTGTGTGAATTTCCTGTACTAGAGCAGTGGTTGCAACAGCGAAAGTTGTTAATATTGAAATGAGTGCTGCGATACCTAAGATAAGGGCAGCAACAAATCTCTTTGGTCGCAACAATTCATTTACTGATTTTAAAACTTGCAAAGCAGAATTATCATACCAAGGATCTGTCCCTAAATCTACTGGCAGCATAACATATGGTGGCCGCCGTACTATTAATATAGTACCTAAATCTTTTGATTCTCCTGAAGAAATACAATTAGTCAGTTTACAAAAATGACAATGCACATGATAAGATTTCCCTACTTTGGTAATATTAACAAGACTTGATTGAGCTAATAGTAAAGCATTAGGATACGCAGCGCAGGCTTTAATAGCTATAGGTTCAGGTTTAGTCATATTAGGCTTTCTTTCCAATATCATACCAGAAGCAGCTACTAACCTAAACAGGTCTGAATGAATTCGAGAAACATTGCCTTGCATTGCAACCCAGATTGGACTAACAAAGCCACTTGAATACCAACGTCTTATTTTTTCCCCAAACATGTCTTGTAGTTGGAAATTATTAAACTTTGCTTTGTTAGCCTTAATGTATTCCTCATATTTTCCTTCTCCTGAGGAAGCAGAAAAATCCCAAATTTCCATATCTGATCCTTTAGGGTTGAAATAAGTAGCTGCATTCGGAAAGCCACATGACAACCAGGCAGGATATTTTGTTAAAGAAGAATCCCAAAATTGATCCTTATTTCTATATTTCAATAAACAAGAAGTAATTGGCATTTTGTATACATGAAGATAAGATTCATTAAAAGTAGTGAAACCTAATGTTTGTATTTGTAACTCCCACATCCATCGCTTACCGGCGTCTTTTCTGTCAGGGGCGTCTGTCAGAAAAGTTCTATAGCTGGTGCGGAGACAGCCCTGAGGTACCTTTTCCTGAAGAACCAGGCAGATCGGTAAAGAATCAGCCCGTCCTTTGTAGTTTATAAACGAGGAGGTACTTAGTCTGGCCTCTGAATCTTGGGCTCCGCCTACATGCAGTGAGTCATTAGTCAGAATTTTAATATGATTATCATCTAGCCATCCCACAGGTTGTAATAGAGGAGGGTTAGGAACATATGCCCAGTAAGGAGTTCCCCGCACTTTAGGAGTTACAGCCAGTAATGACAGAAAAGCCATAAAATACATGGAAGCAGTCAGGGGCTTCCCCTGAGCGCGCAATAAATCTTTAGCTGTTCGCGTGAAGAGTCTCAGCTTCGTCCATGTCAGATCGGTTTTCTTTGGCGCTTTCAGTTTCAGTTTTTCCATCTGCCTCAGCAGCTGCTCGCTTCGCCGCCTCATCCTTCTTCTGCGTCTGCGTGCAGTCTGGGCGGATGAGTCTGTCTGGGATCCACACGGGAGTGTCTGCATCCTGTGGAAAGACACAAGCATATCCTCCTCCCGAGGTTATTAACACATCCGGTCCTTTCCAGGACCCGGTTAAGAGATCTTTCCAGAACACTTTTGGCAACGAGGCAGAAGATTGATGAGACCAATGCGAGAGCGCTGGAGTTTTCTTTTGCTCATTTGTGTTTAAATGATTTATTACAAAAAGACTATGAGATAAAATATGATGAGGAGAAAAATATTTATTAGCATTTTGCAGCCTTTCAATCTGTAACTTTAAGATTTGATGAGCTCTTTCAATAATAGCTTGGCCTTGTGGATTGTAAGGAATACCTGTTGTATGCACAATTTTCCATTGAGCGCAAAAATGCTTAAAACTTTTAGAAGTGTATGCAGGACCATTATCTGTTTTTATCTGTGAGGGACAACCCATAACTTGAAAACAATAAATAAGGTGTTGTATTACATCTTTTAGTGCCTCTCCAGATCTAGCAGTAGCACATATAAAATGAGAAAAGGTATCAATTGTAACATGGACATAGCTTAATTTCCCAAATGAAGGCACATGTGTCACGTCCATCTGCCAAAGTGTGTTAGGTTTTAAACCTCGGGGGTTAACTCCCATTTTTTGCACATGATGAGTTGGTGGACAAGCCCCACACTGCTTCACTATTTGTCTTGCTTGTTCTCTAGTGATATTAAACATTCTTTTTAATGCTAGGGCATTTTGATGATGAATTTGATGACTCTCCTGAGCTTCTGCAACAGTCCCTACAACAGTTCTTGTTAGCATATCAGCCATGGCATTTCCCTGGGCCAAAGGGCCAGGCAAATTGGAATGCCCTCGTATATGCCCAATATAGAATTTTTCTTTCCTGTTATGAATTAATTTCTGTAATTCTTGTAATAAAGGTAAAATTGTAGAAGTCCCAACTAAAAGGGCAGTCTCTAAGGCTGGAAACAAATTCACCACATACTTAGAATCTGAATATAAGTTAAAAGGTTGAGGGAAATTTGCAAAAGCTAAGATGACTGCTTTAATTTCAGCTTGCTGAGCTGAGGTCTGGTTTACGTCCTCTGTAAGTGGCTGCATACCTGGTGTATAAACCACAGCCCTTCCTGAGGAAGAACCATCTGTAAAAATAACTAATGCCTGTTCAAGCGGTTCCTGTGAACAAAGTCTGGGGAAAACTAATTCCACTGTTTTAGTGAATTCAATAATAGGATGTTTTGGATAGTGATATAAAATCTGGCCCACATATCCTTGCAAAGCAATAATCCAATCTTTATTATTCTGTATCAACCATTCGACTTGCTGTTTATTATATGGTGTCACAAGTATGTGAGGCTCTTTGCCAAACAATTCTTTTGATCTTTGTCTGCCTTTCATAATTAACAAAGAGCACATATAAGGATAGTCTGCTAAAATCTTTACCTGTATATGAGGAAGATGTAACCATTCTAACACTCCTTGTTGCCATAGGCAAGCTGTAGGAGTATGTCCCGTAGCAAACATTAGCAATGACCATTCATTTTGATAATTTATTTGTTTAACTCTTGCTTCTGTTAAAGCCTGTTCAACTAAGGCTAAAGCCTTCAAGGCTTCAGAGGTCAGTATTCTGGGAGACCTCGGATGTGAGTCTCCATGCAAGATAGAGAAAAGAGGACTCAAAGCCCCAGTGGGTATTTTCAAGTGTGGACGAATCCAGTTGATGTCTCCTAATAATTTTTGGAAATCATTTAAAGTTTTTAACTTATCTTTTCTGATAGTGACTTTCTGTGTTTGAATATAATCATTATGAATCCATTGTCCTAAATAACTTAAAGGCTTATTTTTTTGAATTTTTTCAGGAGCAATAATCAAACCATATGCTGTTAATTGTTCTATAGTATCTTTAAGAATGTTTTCTAACTTTTCTTTATCAAGATGTGCCAATAGAATATCATCCATATAGTGAATTATATATGCATCTGCATATGTTTTTCTTATCTTGAATAATGCTTGGTCCACAAATTTTTGACATAACGTTGGACTGTTTTTCATACCCTGTGGCAATGTTTTCCATTGATATCTCTTATAAGGTCGTTGAAAATTTGAAGCTGGTACACTAAAAGCAAAACATGGACTGTCCTCAGGATTTAATTTTATTGTAAAGAAACAGTCCTGTAAGTCTATTATGATAATTTGCCAACCTTCTGGAATTGCTACAGGAGAGGGAAGCCCAGGTTGAAGGGCCCCCATATCTTCCATGACTGCATTGACAGCTCTTAAATCTTGCAATAATCTCCATTTACCTGATTTTTTCTTTATCACAAATACTGGAGTATTCCACGGACTATTAGATTCCTCTAAATGTCCTTTTTCTAATTGTTCTTGTACAAGTTGTTCTAGAGCCTGTAATTTTTCCTGTGTTAGGGGCCACTGACTTACCCATACAGGCTTTGTTGTTAACCATTTTATTTTATCTGCATATAAATTCTCTGCAGTGGCCCCTATATAAAATGCTGTTCATTAAGTTGATCAGCTGTTACCAGTCTTAAATTCATACTTTCTAGCATGTCTCTTCCCCAAAGTGAAAAGGGCAGGGAAGGTAAAACATAAGGCTGTATATAACCTGATTTTCCTTCATCTTCCCATGTCAATAGAGTTGTACTCTGCATAACACCAGAGGCAGAGCCTAGTCCTAACAAAGATGACCCTGTCTTATGTACAGGCCAATTCGAGGGCCACTCAGAGGCTGAAATACATGTCCTATCTGCCCCTGTATCTAAAAGTCCTTTAAATTTTCTTCCATTTATTTTAATAACCTTAAAAGGCCTTTCATTTAATTCCTGCACCCAGGCTACTATATCTGTAGAACCAAACTGACCCATATCCCTTTTCTTCTTCAGGATAGGATTAGGTAAGTTAACGTAGGGTAGCAGCAATAACTGTGCTATTCTTTGTCCTTTATGTATTTGTATTGTTTCTGATAATGGTCTAACCATGATTTTTATATCGTTCTGTGAATCAGCGTCTATAACACCTGGCAGAACTTCAAAGTTCTTTTGATAATTAGAACTCCTTCCAATAATCAGTCCAACTGTTTGAGGCAATAATTGTCCTGAAACAGCTGTAGGGACTAAAGTTATTCCATCCCATTTAGAGAGAATCATATCTTTACTGCTGGCAAGGTCAAGCCCTGCACTCCCTGGTGTGGCTCGAGGAAGTTGATGAATAGTAAACTCTGGAGCAAGAGGATTTAATTTTAATTCCTTCTGCTCTTGAGAAGGAGCCCCCTTTTGTTCTGGGCTAGGAGCTCGCCCCTTCTCTAGTTTTTTGGTTCCTTTTCCTCCTCCTCTCCCCCTGTAAGGGGGGTTCCATCTTTGTGGAACTTAGATTTGCATTCATTTTTCCAATGTCTCCCCTTTTTACATCGGGGACACAATCCTGGAGGTGGCCCTCTCTTATTGGGCCCTGTAGATTGTTGTTTACAATCCTTTTGTGTATGACCTGGCTTATTGCATTTGAAACATACTGGATTTTGTGTAGAGGCTTGTTTCCCTCCTCCATATGTTTTCTTTACAAAGGCGCTGAATCTCTGACCTTTCATGGCTGCAGCGTAAGCCATTCCCTGGATTACTGCTGGTGAGGCGTCCATGCATGCTTTGATATAATCTTGTGTGGTTCCTGTTTTCCTAATTGGTCTAATTAGGTCTTGGTACAACGCATTGGCATTTTCCCAAGCCAATTGTTTTAAAAGCATAGATGTCCCCTCTGAAGGGGGAAGCATACGATGGATAGCTTCCTCTAATCGGGCAATGAAATCCTGATAACTTTCTTCATTGCCCTGTAACATGAACTCTTCCAGAACCTTAGTTGACACATTGAACCCGTTTTTAGCCAACATGCGTTGTACCATGACCCCTAACATTTTCTCATTTTTACTCAATGAATGCCCCATGGTTCCTCTTATGATTACTCACTCTTAACCAGTGATCCTTTACTGGCGGGACTGCAGTTCCCTGGTGAGAGCCGATCCTAAATCCTGAGAAAGAAAAAAGGAAAGAAGAAAGATTACCTGTCCTTCAGGTCCCTGTTCGGGCGCCACCTGCCGCGGACTGACTCTCGGGGAGATCAGGACCGAGGGAGAACAAGGGCGAAGGCTCAAGGAGGACTCGGGATTCGGCGAGGAAATGACAGACAGACACACTCTAAGTTGAATATGCTGCTGCAATTTACTGAAGGTTTCATGAAGGTTTTATACAGATTGAACAAGGAAACTTAGCATATTAACAAGTGATCTCAGACTTTATTATTTTAAAACAATCTTAATTACTTTCCATTCTAACTATACATTCAGAGCTATCAAGGAGGAAATACCCATTTCTCAAGCATGTCTCGCACCATTGACCACAATAAGTGTTTTCAGACATTCAGAGCTATCAAGGGTTATGAGGTAGGAAATATACTGCTAGTTCTAAGAATTACGTCTCACACCATGGTTCGCGGCGCACGCCACTGCTCACAGTGTTCCTAGGAACTTGACACAGCTGTATGCAATTCCATTTCTTAACTCTTTAGTTACTGAGTAAGAGATATTTCTTCACTAAGTAGTTTGTTTTTCTTCTTAGTTAGGGGCTTAATGATTCTTCCCCACTGAATAATTTGTTTATTAATTCCTCAAGAGGGCTGGAAATATTTCCAGCCATGATTCCACCAGTACTGTAAAGCAGGCCTGATTTCTTTTAAATACTGTTGTTTCTCCTCTCTGCTGTTTTACATCCACTATATCTGTTCCCTCTTAGCCTCTCTATTTTAACCTTCAAAGGACTAGTCTCATTTTCATAAATGAATAACTGCTTCCATTCTACTGCATCCAGGAATTGCCCTAAAGATAGATTTTTATCTCTACTTATATTGTGTACTTCTTCAACGGCCCGAATCAACGGTGGAGCTGCCCCAATAGTCAGATTGTTCTCAGTGTTCCCATCAGTCACAGAAATAGGCTTATGATTAGTTTGTGGGGTTTCTTGTGAAAGGGCTATAAGGAAGAAAAACAAGAATATAAGACAAACACATGTCCAAAGACGCAAGCAACTGGGCCTTCGAGGCTTATCTATGACAGGCGGAACCATCACAGTTGCCGACTGCCAAGGGGTCACCGGGGGCATCCCTCCGTGGAGTACTGGCCCTCTGTCCTCGGCACCCATCCTATGAAACATCATTTCTTCTGTTACACAGGCGAGTTTGCCGTGGCTATGGCAGGCGCTTGCCTGTGAAGCCTAAGGACCCATGTTCCATCTCTCTCCAGATTCCATATAAGCCAGGTGCACAAAGGTGAGGCAAGCTCAAGGTCTCACATGCCCACTAGGCAGCACAAGCATCTGAAGTTTGATTTCAGTGGCTGAGGTGCCAATTTGCTCTCTCTTAAAAAAAAATGTGTGTAGTTGCTCTGTCATTTGGAACCAGAACACAAATGTCCATTTTAGCCTCCTAACCACTGTTCTCCTTAGGGTCAGTTACAAAAACAAGGGGGGATTTCTAGGCCAAGAAGATGGGCTTTATAAAGGTGTTTAATGCATATTGCTAAAATGGCCTCCATCAATCTTGTATCAGTCTTTTATTTATTTATTTATTTATTTTTTATTTTTTGGTTTTTCGAGGTAGAGTCTCACTCTAGCCCAGGCTGACTTGGAATTCACTCTGTATTCTCAGGGTGGCCTCGAACTCGTGGCAATTCTCCTACCTCTGCCCGAGTGCTGGGATTAAAGGCGTGCGCCACCATGCCCGGCTCTTGTATCAGTCTTTTTGTCCCCAGGGTATGAGGTATGGCTTTTATACCTTTGCATGAGCATCTTGTATTCTCATAGAAAATATTTTCATTGGGCTGGTAAAATGGCTTAGTAAGTTAAGGTGTTTGCATACAAAGCCTAAGGACCCCGATTTGATTCCCCAGGACCCACGTTACCCAGATGCACAAGGGGGTGGTTGAGTCTGGAGTTCATTTGTAGTGGCTAAAGGCCTTGGCACACCTGTTCTTTTTCTCTATATCTGCCGCTCTTTCTCTCTCTCAAATAAATAAATAAATAAAATATTAAAAAATATTTTCACCAATCTGTTACACAAACAAGTCTACCATTATTTTCTGCCCTTATTTCATTGTTAAACTGATCCTATTTCACATATTTTTTAATCCTCTATGAACTTCTTTTTATATTTCTTACACATTTTAAAAGTTATAGTATTAGGGGCTGGAGAGATGGCTCAGAAGTTGAGGTGCTTGCCTGCAAAGTATAAAGGACCAGAGTTCCATTCCCCAGTACGCATGTAAAGCCAGATGCACAGAGTAGAACATGCATCTGGAGTTCATTTGCAGTGCCTGAAGGACCTGGCATACCTATTCTTTCTGTCTGTATCTCTCTCTCCCCTTGCAAATAAATAAATTAAATATTTTTAAAGTTATTCTATAACTGCACTAAAATATATTTTTATGATTGAAGGATGTTTTCTAAGTTTGAGGCTATTTTTTTTTTTTTTTGGTTTTGTTTTTTCGAGGTAGGGTCTCACTCTAGCTCAGGCTGATCTGGAATTCACTGTGTAGTCTCAGGGTGGCCTTGAACTCACTGTGATCCTCCTACCTCTGCCTCCCGAGTCATGGGATTAAAGGTGTGTGCCACCACGCCCGGCTGAGGCTAATGTTTTGATTTATTTTTTGGTAGCTTATCTTGGCATTCATTTCTCTAGATGCTCTTACTGGTCTCCTTCTAGCTGATAAGAAGGACAATGACCCAACCCCAAGGCCCTACCCTTTGTGGACATGTCTGGTGTTATCCTCTTCCCTGAACTGTGGGAATGATGTCTGACCATCCTGGAATTCATTCCCATGAATTGGTTGTTACACATGGCAAAGCCGATGTATTTAAGGTTCCTAATTGGATGACATATGCTATGTTGGATTGGTATAGCCTGATACATTCCCTCCTGCCTCAGAAACATAAAGGTTCTATGTAGCCTCTGTCCTGCTAATCCCAGATACATGGGCAGCCGTATTCACACAGTCCACAAGTAGGCCCGGTTTAAGGACTCAGGAGAGACTCCCTAGCAAGCAAATGGGCATCTGGTTCATTTAGGTATCTGGGGCGGAGGGGGGGGTGGTGGCCCAGAAATGGGTCTTTTTCCAGTCTGGCTTACACATGTGGGTGAGGTCTCCAACCTCTGGCTTTCTCTCTCTCAAAACCTCTGGGGAGATTCTGAATGAAAGGATGTGCTGAGTTCTGACCTTGGACTTGCAGCAGCTTATTTAGACAGTAATGTGCTCCACACACCTCACTTCAAACGGGGTGTCTCCGATTCTTCGTGCTTGCCTTGGTGGCTTCTGGCTTTGATGTCATGCTTAAAAGCTTTCTCTTCACCCTAAATTTTACTTTTTATTTTTTTGGTTTTCCAAGGTAGTGTCTCACTCTAGCCCAGGCTGATCTGGAATTCATTTCGTAGTCTCAGGGTGGCCTCGAACTCATGGCAATCCTGCTACCTCTGCCTTCCAAGTGCTGGGATTAAAGGCATGCGCCACTACTCCAGGCTCCAAACTTTTAAAATTACTTGCTATATAATCCCTAATTATTTTTTGTGGCCTAATTTTTGTGTATGTATTTTAAAATTCAACTGGTGTTTATTTTTTATTGAAGGTGCAAGGTATATAGTATCATGGGGTTTTTTTGTTGTTGTTAGTTAATAGCTGTCTGAGAGAATGTTTGTGAATAAACTACCCATACCTCATTGAGTTGAAAAAATCTAGTTTTAGAAATATTGTCGCTTCTTTCTAGTAGGATATTTATGAAAGCCCAGTTCGGGCTTTGGATAAAGGATTCCTCAAATTCTGATTACTTCATTATCGTAATAACGATCCCAGAGATAAGTCATGAGCATGAAAGTAGAGTGAGCTCACCTCACATTTGACAACTGACTTCTTTGTCCAGGTGAAAGTATATTTCAAATGGTGTTTTACTAGCCAACTGACTAAAATATAAAAAATGATAATGGCTTTTACAATTGCCTCAGCAGTGCATATTACTTAAATTTCTTTTGTTCCCCTTCCTTCCTTCCTTCCTTCCTTCCTTCCTTCCTTCCTTCCTTCCTTCCTTCCTTCCCTCCCTCCCTCCCTCCCTCCCTTCCTTCCTTCCTTCCCTCCCTCCCTTCCTTCTTTCCTTCTTTCCTGATTCTTATCTCTTTATGGTATGGCTTGCACATTCTAGGCCAGCACTCTACCACTGAGCTACATCCCAAGCCCAGATTTTCTAAGGAAGAACTTTTCTTTTGGACTCCATATCAAATTTTCATATCCTTTAAGCAAAAGAGATACTTCTTTTCTTTATTTATGAGAGAGAGAGAGAGAGAGAGAGAGAGAGAGAGAGAGAGAATTGGCACGCAAGGGCCTCTAGCCACTGCAATTTAACTCCAGACACATAAGCTATCTTGTGTGCATGTGTGACCTTGCATGCTTGTGTCACCTTGTGCTTCTGGCTTATGTGGGATCTGGAGAGTAGAACATGGGTCCTTAGCTTTGCAAGCAAACGCCTTAACTGATAATCCATCTCTCCAGCCTCAAAGAGATAGTTTTTTTTTACATTGTAGGAATAGACTGTGTATTTTTTTGAAGACAAGAGCCCCCTGTCTGAATCATGTTTGATCCTGGTATCAGTATGTTTGTTTCCTAGCATTTGCCTAGTGACTTCTGAATGTCGTGTTGTTCCTGTGGTTCTGGCGAATCTATCACTTTCTTTGTCAATTAGCGATGGTAAGGAGCTGCACGGGTAATGCAGTCAACTTAAATATAATCATTTTAAAACAGAAATAAATTCATCTGAAAGGAAATGTAAGCACCTAGAACAAAATGGTCCTCAGATTGCTTTAGATTCAGTGGCCTCTGATGGTCATTGTCCTATGAATGAATGGATTGCATTGAGATTTAAACATGTTGAACTGACCTCCCTGTGTGTCCTAAGTAGTGACATTTCCCTGCTTTTCATTATCTATATTCTTACACTGTCTCCCTCATTTTCTTCTTCCCTTCCTCTTTCTCTCCCTCTCATCTATTTTTGATCTCAATAGTAATTTGGTGGGGAAATTCTCCACAACATTATCCTGGTAGCTATCAGAATCATGAAATTTTAAAATGGATCTTCTGTAAACTAAAGAAATGCAAGGAGTCATATTGTGAATAATAAAAATAAATAGAAATTTCTAAGCCATATATTAAAATGGTAATGAGCATGTCTTTTGGGACTGTTTCTCTATCAAATGCAACAGTGCTATCATTGAATAGAAAAATTTTAAGTTCTTGTTCAATTCCTTTTCATTTTCACAGGGCTATAAGCCTAGCCTGTTCCCATAGTTCTCAATAGAAGAATACACCAAAAGGAAGGGGTATTCATTTGGGGGGGGGAATTTTTAAAGCCAGTAGTAGGGGAATGGTGTTATTGCAAGTGGAGTGAAGAATGGTTAGTTTATGGACACTTAAATTTATATATATTATTGCTTTCTTTTTATTTATTCAAAACATATAGCTATGCTACTTGTGAAAAATAGGGAAAGAAGACGAGGGAAATATATGTTTTAGTATGGCAATTACATTATTTACGCACAAAGTTCATTATGTAGAATGACGTTTGTTAGAGTGATGACTTCACAGGATTTAGGATTTAGCATGGACACACATCTCTGGGCATGTCTATGAAGGTTTTCCTAGATTAGGTTAATTGAGGTGGGAAGACCTGCCCTAACCATGGGTGGCACCATTCTATGGGCTGGGGTTCATTCAGGACTGTATAAAAATAAATGGGATGGTTTTAAGTGCATTTTAGTAATAAACGTGTCTGTTAAAGCCAACCTTCCTCAAACTCGTTTGACCACAGTCCGTAGCTCTTCCAGCACGTTTGTTAAAGTCCTATGGGTCTGGGTTCCATACATCACCTGTATGGAGCACAGATTTGCAGGAGTCACAGGCCTGACTCTTGGTGCATCACATATCACACGTTGCTTCCTCATGTGTGTGCAGCATGTACCAATATTTACACACATCCCACAAGGGTGAATTCAGGTCATCGTTTAAAAATATTTATTTATTTATTTACAAGAAGACAGAGGGGGAGAGGAGGAAGACAGAGAGAGAGAGAGAGAGAGAAGAAAGGGAGGGGTTGAGTCTGGAGTTCATTTGTAGTGGCAAAGGCCTTGGCACACCTGTTCTTCTCCTCTATATCTGCCGCTCTTTCTCTCTCTCAAAATAAAAATAAATAAATAAAATATTAAAAAATATTTTCACCAATCTGTTACACAAACAAGTCTACCATTATTTTCTGCCCTTATTTCATTGTTAAACTGATCCTATTTCCACATATTTTTTAATCCTCTATGAACTTCTTTTTATATTTCTTACACATTTTAAAAGTTATAGTATTAGGGGCTGGAGAGATGGCTCAGCAGTTGAGGTGCTTGCCTGCAAAGTATAAAGGACCAGAGTTCCATTCCCCAGTACGCGTGTAAAGCCAGATGCACAGAGTGGAACATGCATCTGGAGTTCATTTGCAGTGGCTGAAGGACCTGGCATACCTATTCTTTCTGTCTGTATCTCTCTCTCTCCCCTTGCAAATAAATCAATTAAATATTTTAAAAGTTATTCTATAACTGCACTAAAATATATTTTTATGATTGAAGGATGTTTTCTAAGTTTGAGGCTATTTTTTTTTTTTTTTTTGGTTTTGTTTTTTCGAGGTTGGGTCTCACTCTAGCTCAGGCTGATCTGGAATTCACTATGTAGTCTCAGGGTGGCCTTGAACTCACTGTGATCCTCCTACCTCTGCCTCCCGAGTCATGGGATTAAAGGTGTGTGCCACCACGCCCGGCTGAGGCTAATGTTTTGATTTATTTTTTGGTAGCTTATTTTAGCATTCATTTCCCTAGATGCTCTTATTGGTCTCCTTCTAGCTGATAAGAAGGACAATGACCCAACCCCAAGGCCCTCACCCTTTGTGGACATGTCTGGTGTTATCCTCTTCCCTGAACTGTGGGAATGATGTCTGACCATCCTGGAATTCATTCCCATGAATTGGTTGTTACACATGGCAAAGCCAATGTATTTAAGGTTCCTAATTGGATGACATATGCTATGTTGGATTGGTATAGCCTGATACATTCCCTCCTGCCTCAGAAACATAAAGGTTCTATGTAGCCTCTGTACTGCTAATCCCAGATACATGGGCAGCCATATTCACACAGTCCACCAGTAGGCCAGGTTTAAGGACTCAGGAGAGACTCCCTAGCAAGCAAATGGGCATCTGGTTCATTTAGGTATCTGGGGCGGAGGGGGGGGTGGCGGCCCAGAAATGGGTCTTTTTCCAGTCTGGCTTATACATGTGGGTGAGGTCTCCAACCTCTGGCTTTCTCTCTCTCAAAACCTCTGGGGAGATTCTGAACGAAAGGATGTGCTGAGTTCTGACCTTGGACTTGCAGCAGCTTATTTAGACAGTAATGTGTTCCACACACCTCACTTCGAACGGGGTGTCTCAATTCTTCGTGCTTGCCTTGGTGGCTTCTGGCTTTGATGTCATGCTTAAAAGCTTTCTCTTCACCCTAAATTTTACTTTTTATTTTTTTGGTTTTTCAAGGTAGTGTCTCACTCTAGCCCAGGCTGATCTGGAATTCATTACGTAGTCTCAGGGTGGCCTCAAACTCACGGCAATCCTCCTACCTCTGCCTTCCAAGTGCTGGGATTAAAGGCATGCACCACTACTCCAGGCTCCAAACTTTTAAAATTACTTGCTATATAATCCCTAATTATTTTTGTGGCCTAATTTTTGTGTATGTATTTTAAAATTCAACTGGTGTTTATTTTTTATTGAAGATGCAAGGTATATAGTTTCATGGGGTTTTTTTGTTGTTGTTAGTTAATAGCTGTCTGAGAGAATGTTTGTGAATAAACTAACCATACCTCATTGAGTTGACAAAAATCTAGTTTTAGAAATATTGTCGCTTCTTTCTAGTAGGATATTTATGAAAGCCCAGTTCGGGCTTTGGATAAAGGATTCCTCAAATTCTGATTACTTCATTATCGTAATAACGATCCCAGAGATAAGTCATGAGCATGAAAGTAGAGTGAGCTCACCTCACATTTGACAACTGACTTCTTTGTCCAGGTGAAAGTATATTTCAAATGGTGTTTTACTAGCCAACTGACTAAAATATAAAAAACGATAATGGCTTTTACAATTGCTTCAGCAGTGCATATTACTTAAATTTCTTTTCTTCCCCTTCCTTCCTTCCTTCCTTCCTTCCTCCCTTCCTTCTTTTCTTCCTTCCTGATTCTTATCTCTTTATGGTATGGCTTGCACATTCTAGGCCAGCACTCTACCACTGAGCTACATCCCAAGCCCAGATTTTCTAAGGAAGAACTTTTCTTTTTGACTCCATATCAAATTTTCATATCCTTTAAGCAAAAGAGATACTTCTTTTCTTTATTTATGAGAGAGAGAGAGAGAGAGAATTGGCATGTCAGGGCCTCTAGCCGCTGCAATTTAACTCCAGACACATAAGCTATCTTGTGTGCATGTGTGACCTTGCATGCTTGTGTCACCTTGTGCTTCTGGCTTATGTGGGATCTGGAGAGTCGAACATGGGTCCTTAGCTTTGCAAGCAAACGCCTTAACTGATAACCCATCTCTCCAGCCTCAAAGAGATAGTTTTTTTTTACATTGTAGGAATAGACTGTGTATTTTTTTGAAGACAAGAGCCCCCTGTTTTAATCATGTTTGATCCTGGTATCAGTATGTTCGTTTCCTAGCATTTGCCTAGTGACTTCTGAATGTCGTGTTGTTCCTGTGGTTCTGGCGAATCTATCACTTTCTTTGTCAATTAGTGATGGTAAGGAGCTGCACGGGTAATGCAGTCAACTTAAATATAATCATTTTAAAAACAGAAATAAATTCATCTGAAAGGAAATGTAAGCACCTAGAACAAAATGGTCCTCAGATTGCTTTAGATTCAGTGGCCTCTGATGGTCATTGTCCTATGAATGAATGGATTGCATTGGGATTTAAACACGTTGAACTGACCTCCCTGTGTGTCCTAAGTAGTGACATTTCCCTGCTTTTCATTATCTATATTCTTACACTGTCTCCCTCATTTTCTTCTTCCCTTCCTCTTTCTCTCCCTCTCGTCTATTTTTGATCTCAATAGTAATTTGGTGGGGAAATTCTCCACAACATTATCCTGGTAGCTCTCAGAATCATGAAATTTTAAAATGGATCTTCTGTAAACTAAAGAAATGCAAGGAGTCATATTGTGAATAATAAAAATAAATAGAAATTTCTAAGCCATATATTAAAATGGTAATGAGCATGTCTTTTGGGACTGTTTCTCTATCAAATGCAACAGTGCTATCATTGAATAGAAAAATTTTAAGTTCTTGTTCAATTCCTTTTCATTTTCACAGGGCTATAAGCCTAGCCTGTTCCCATAGTTCTCAATAGGAAGAATACACCAAAAGGAAGGGGTATTCATTTTGGGGGGGGAATTTTTAAAGCCAGTAGTAGGGGAATGGTGTTATTGCAAGTGGAGTGAAGAATGGTTAGTTTATGGACAGTTAAATTTATATATATTATTGCTTTCTTTTTATTTATTCAAAACATATAGCTATGCTACTTGTGAAAAATAGGGAAAGAAGACGAGGGAAATATATGTTTTAGTACGGCAATTACATTATTTATGCACAAAGTTCATTATGTAGAATGGCATTTGTTAGAGTGATGACTTCACAGGATTTAGGATTTAGCATGGACACAAATCTCTGGGCATGTCTATGAAGGTTTTCCTAGATTAGGTTAATTGAGGTGGGAAGACCTGCCCTAACCATAGATGGCACCATTCTATGGGCTGGGGTTCATTCAGGACTGTATAAAAATAAATGGGATGGTTTTAAGTGCATTTTAGTAATAAACGTGTCTGTTAAAGCCAACCTTCCGCAAACTCGTTTGACCACAGTCCGTAGCTCTTCCAGCACGTTTGTTAAAGTCCTATGGGTCTGGGTTCCATACATCACCTGTATGGAGCACAGATTTGCAGGAGTCACAGGCCTGACTGTTGGTGCATCACATATCACACGTTGCTTCCTCATGTGTGTGCAGCATGTACAAATATTTACACATATCCCACAAGGGTGAATTCAGGTCATCGTTTAAAAATATTTACTTATTTATTTACAAGAAGACAGAGGGGGAGAGGAGGAAGACAGAGAGAGAGAGAGAGAGAGAGAGAAAGGGAGGGAGAGAAAGACTAGGTTCTGTTACTGCAAAGGAACTCCAGATGCACACACCACCTTGTGCATCTGGCTGTATGTGGGTACTGGGGACTCAAACCCAGGCCATCAGGCTTTGCAAGCAAGTGTCTTAACTGCTGAAACATCTCTTAGCCCTCAAGTCATCTTTTAAGCATGCCTTAGTAAAAAATTTTCTCTAGCTCATTTCTGAAATCTTTCTATGACTGTTGCTGAATTTTCAAACTTGCCTTTTGCCAACACCTACATGCCTGCTTGCTTACATTATATTCAGTTTACCCCATGGGGTGGAGGCTTTGTACCCTCCATGGTTAAGACCACCAAATACATGGCACCCAAGTCCAGTCCTAGAAAACTAAATAGAAGCCCGTTAAGCGAACATCCTTAGTTTTAGAAGCAGTCGGCACACGCCAGCAGGGATTCAGTAGCAGAAAGAACGGGGCAGGGAAGAGGAAGAGAGGCTGAGTAGTGACAGGAACGGTGGAGAAAGGGGCTGATGGTGTTGAGGGTTTTGAGTGGGGACCGATAGTTGAGGTCAGAGTGGATCCCAGCTGACCCTGCTGATAGGGGTGCAGGTTGGGTGAGCTGCCCTTTTCTTTGGGTGAGAGTCCCATGTGGCCAGAGAGGCAGAGTTCATGGTTAAGGTCTGCGCCCCTGTGAAGCCTGTGGATGTCAATCAACACGTGGGTTGTAGGTTGATAGCTGGGCTCTTTGTGTTTGGAATATGGCTGGGACCATACACTTTCTCTGAGTCACAATGTCCCTCGCTCTGTGTCTGCTATTCTAGGGACCAGATCACATGCTGATTCAATGCCAGGCGGAGTTTTATCCCCCTGGAGACCTGGCATTCCCCTGGTGCGGCCCATCGCTCTCCCAGACGGCGGTCACTGGGCTTGATTCATTACGTGCCATTGATCTTTGGAATTTTGATTAATGACAGGGAAACCTGAAAAGTTCAGAGTTTGGCTTTGGTTCAAATGAGCACCCGGAAGTTCAAATACTTAATTCAAACTGTCTAAGTGTCTTGGATAAGCAAATGTGGTAATGCAAAAAAAAAAAAGTCTGCAAACCCTGTTGGAAAGCCCTCTACTGTCTTGGAATTTTCTGGTATTTCTTCCTTCTGCTTACAGCACAGATCATAAATACCACCACAGCATTATTTCTTTTCTATCATTTGTTCTGCTCATTTACTTCTGGCCATTTCCCAAGTTTCTAGGATTTTTTTTGAGGGACAGGTAGCAAATCATGGTGGGAAGGTTCAGGGTGGTATTGTCCTGACTGTCACACTTCTCCTGCATGTGCATGTATTTTTCACGCACCTGAGCACACAGAGAGAGACAAGCCCATCAGCTCCCAGGGTTCAGAGTGAAGAGTTATCTATTTATCCCTGGCAAACTGACTTTTGGTTTAGATCCATGAGAATGTGCTGATACCGTGTGAATGCACAAATGTCACCCAGACAAAGCCGGGAGCTGATAAATGACAGTGGCAGGCATTCCCTCCAAGACGCACACTTAACTCTGCTCCGTCCTTCTTGTTTAACTCAGCCAGGCAGACCCGAGTAACGGGGTGCCTGCCGGCTGTGCTCCAAGGTCAACGATAAGCACCAGCAGGTCCATGGGAGGAACGTTCCGGAGAAAGGGTGCATTCTGGCACCTTATCTGTGCCATGTTTCCCTTCCAATGCGCCCCTCTAAGTTCAAATGGAAGGCTCACCAGCCAGCGTTCACCTGGGTGCTGATTTCAGCATGCTGTGGGTTTAAGAAGATCCCAAATGCAAGATACCCACCCCCCCCAAAAAGTTCCACAGTTCTCACCTGGCATTTGATGCCGATCTATTTCAACCCCATTGAGAACAGTAACAGCAACTAAAACAATAAAACTATAGCAAATAATGTATGTGTTACAATGGGAAATTCTAACGAGATTTGGATTATGCTGGAAACACTTGGATAAAAATCTTAAGTTCTGGGGACATAGCTCAGATGGTAAAATGCTTGTCCTGCAAACATGAGGACCCGAGTTCCATTCCCAGAACCCACCTAAAAAAAAAAAAAAAAAAAAACACTGAGTCTGGTGGTGTCCCATTATAATCCCGGCACAGGGGATTTATAGACATCCAGGTAGGTACCTGAGACACACTGGCTGGTCATTCTAGTCTAACTGGGGAGCTTCATGCCAATGGGAGACCCTGTCTCAAAAAAGCTTGCATAGTGTGCCAAAGGAGTGACACTCCGGTTTTGTTTTCTGGTCTCCAAATGCACATGCACACGCAGGTATGCAAACATACGTACTCACATGTGCTTCCACACACAAACATGCATACACACAAGCAAAATGAAGGAAATGTGGGCTGAGCTATAAGAATGAAATGTGGGAATGAAGGCTGGAGGATGGCTTAGTGGTTAAGGCATTTGCCTGCAAAGTCAAAGGATCCAGGTTTGATTCCCCAGGACCCACGTTAGCCAGATGCACAAGGGGGAGTATGCATCTGGAGTTCATTTGCAGTGGCTGGGGGCTTTGGCATGCCCATTCTTTCTCTCTCCCTCTTTCTGTGTCGAATAAATAAATAAATAAAATAAAATATTTAAAAAGAATTATGGGAATGAACTATGAGAATATTTCTTATAGATGTCACAACCAGCTTTTGTGAGCATATTGCTGTGAGCTGCCAAATTCCTTCCTTGTAATCTGCCCTAAAGTTAATCTTACCACTGAGTAACCCATCCACTTAAAGCCATGTGACTAGGTTTCCTCTGCCTTGGCCCTACAGACCTTTGGCCTGGACAGCACAGATGACCAATATTGACAAGCAATGTTTAGAGATGCCGTCTGATCTTAAGTTACGCTCTTTTCCTCGGTGGCCTGGTTGAACTCTTGATTCAGGGCAAACATACATCATGCATCAGAAGTGCTTGCCAGAGCACTGAAGACAGCGAGGTCAGTAACTGTGGGCCCACAGAGCTGTTGCAGGCAACAGGTGGGCTTAATGTGATTGCTCTTGTGATCGGAGTGTGTTTTGGATCAGCAGAGTCCAACAGGTCATACCTTTAATCCCTTCCTTTAACAAATGTTGAAGGATTATCCAAAGTCAAAAGTTCCTTACCCTTTGCTCATATGATATACTACCTATAGAAGGACTTATATGTTCTCGGCAGTTCAATAAAAGTGCTGATGAAGGGCTGCAGAGATGGCTTAGCAGTTAAAGCACATGCTTGCCAAGCCTAAAGACCCAGGTTCAATTCTCCAGGTCCCACGTTAGCCAGATGCACATGGTGGTGCATGCGTCTGGAGTTCCTTTGCAGTGGCTAGAGGCCATGGCACCCCCATTCTCTCTCTCTCTCTCTGTCGGTCTCTAATAAACTAATAAATAAAAATAATAAAGTGCCGATGAGTACCCGTATGTGGGAGGGAAGAAGCCAGAGCCAAAGTTACATCAGAGCAGCAGCGACTGTGGATGCACCAGGTTTACTAATGGCTTAAGCTAAACTTCTCTTCAGTTTCCTTTTTCCTTCGGCTAGAGGTAGCTAGTCCATTCCTAAATAGGCGTTCTGTCTCTTAGGCTCTAGCTCCTAGAAGCAGTTGGCCTATTTCTGGATAGAAAAGTTCTTTAAATTAAGCAGTGTCCCCTCCCCCGTAGGTTAGGAAATAAATTTCAAATTCTGACCTACTTTGTGTGTGTGTGTGTGTGTGTGTGTGTGTGTGTTCCAGGCAGCATTAAAACAAGCATTGAACATTGAGCATTGACCTTGCAAGTCAGTATCTTGGTGGTCTTCACTGTCTTGTTCATTCCGGATAGACAGTTGTCTCCGTGGAAACAATGACTTGTTCACTCCTTGAACTAGCACAGGAGAAATGAAAACAAGTTCCCGCTTTGCCCAATGGCAAAACTATCCTTTTTAAGAATAACAGAGCCTAAAGCCCCAGCTTCTCGTGAAGAAGGAAGGTCTCCTGTGAGCAGCAAACTATGCCATGTTACTTACCGCGTTGTTTTGACTCTGGTGGCTCAAATTCTAAATTGAACAATAAAATATACCAAAGCTTTGGATCTGAGCTACCCACGCCTTAGAAGGTAATAAACAAACTTTATTTTTTCCATAACCAATAAGTAAAGTTTGAATGATTCTAAAGAGTTAGGTTGGAAGATATATAGGGAATATTACTGCTTTGATTTTATTTAGCAGATTAGCCTTAATGATTTAGAAATTAAGTTAATGTTTAAAGATATTATATTTCCAGCTTATTAATTTTTAATTCTTTTTTCCTTTCTTTTTTTTTTTTCATTCCTATTTCAGTTGATTCATTTCAGAAACACAGCAATTTGGGGTTTTGTCTTTCAGTATACTTTATTACTTTCTATGAAAGCTCAAGGGTTATTTTTAAAATACATGCTTACGGGCTGGGAAGATGGCTCAGTGGGTAAGATTACTTGCCACTTCAGCATGAGGGGTTCAGAGTTGCCTCAGACTTCCCAGGTTCTATTTCCCAGAAACCATGTGAAAATCTAGATGCGGTCACACACACTCCGGGGGAGCTGAGACTGGAGAATCACCGGGCCATGCTCATCAGCCCGTCTGACTGAAAGTGAGACTCTGTCTCAAGGAAACTCGTGGATGAGTGACGGAGGAGCTCACCCCTTCTGGGCTCTGTACCACACACCCTGCAACCTGCACACAAATGTGCACGTGCCACACACACACACACACACACACACACACAATCAGTGTACTACACATACTCTGCACACACACACACATGAAAACAAATGCTTACAAGGCGAGTGTGCACTGGCAAGCATGGAGACAGATATTGCTTTTTTAATCTTAATTTTAATTTTTTAAAATTTATTTGCAAGCAGAGAGAGATAGAGAGAAGAGAGACAGATAGAATGAGCATGCCAGGGCCTCCAGCCACTGCAAATGAACTCCAGATGTATATGCCACTTTGTGCATTTGGCTTTACACGGGTACTGGGGAATTGAACTCAGGTCATTACACTTTTCAGGCAAGTACCTTAACCACTAAGCAATTTCTCCAGCCCAAGACAGGTATTTATTTTTTTTAAATATTTATTTATTTATTTATTTGAGAAAGAGAGAGAGAGAGAGGCAGGTAGAGAGAAAGAGAAAATGGGTACACCAGGGCCTCTAGCCACTGCAAGCAAACTCCAGATGCATGCGGCCCCCTTGTACATCTGGCTTATGTGGGTCCTGGGGAATCAAACCGTGGTCCTTAGGATTCACAGGCAAATACCTTAACCACTAAGCCATTTCCCCAGCCCTTGAGATAGATAGTTCTATGCCCCATATTCAAAAGGTTCTGTTCTATCACCCTAAAATCGTGTTTGTTCTATTTATTACACTTCTGCAGTTTCTTTTCTCCCTTAGGTCTTTGGATGTGGGATTTATTTGAATAACTGGATTCTTACTTGATTGACATTATACACCATGTGGGTGTGATGATGGTGAATATATTAGTGTTTTCTAAAACTCTCCCTTGTCTCTCAGGGTGTGAACTAAGATCCATCCATTAGCAGCCTTGGATAAACCCCCCTGGCTGTCTTTCCAAATGTGGTCTCCTTGCTTCACATGGCCTTAAGGAGACTTCTAGTTAATATGTGCAGGGCAGTCACACGGAGTCCAGGCTGGTCCTCAGGTGCTCATAAAAAGCTTGTTTGCTTTTAGGGAACACAGGGGTGTGTTTCCGACTGGCTGTACCTCTTGGTGTTGCTTTTCAGTTGATATTTCCAGATACTGATGAAGCAAGTAGCAGAGACAGAGGCAGGGGAAGAAGTTGTTGGAGAAACACCTTCTGCCTGGAGAAGATGTTACTACACACTAGTGCAATATGTCTTCTTGGCTGCAATTTTCAGAGTAAAATTAAGAAGTTGGGAAACTAATGTTCCAGATGTCAGCTATATCCTTTCTTTCTCAGCTGTTTTCTGGACATGCCAATGGTTAAATTAAAAAAAAAAAGAAGAAGAAGGAGAACATATTTTGGGGCCGGAGAGATGGCTTGGTGGTTAAGGCACTTGCCTGCAATTCCAAAGGACCCAGGTTCAACTCCCTAGGACCCATGTAAGCCAGATGCACAAGGGGGCACATGCGTCTGGAGTTTGTTTGCAGCAGCTGGAGGCCCTGGCATGCCCATTCTCTCTCTCTCTCTTTCTCACATGTAAATAAAGAAAAAATTTAAAAATAGAACATATTTTGAGTTTTGAAACCAAATTTGACTTATTTTTCCAGCAAAGCAGAGAAGACATGATATTTGGGAAAGAAAACTGAAATGTAAAGAACCACTTTCTGTCAGCTGTTATGGATAAATAAAGGCCACAGGAATTTTCACAAAAGTGACTTTTTTTTCATTTTCATAGACACAAGTAATCTTGTTTGAGGGTATATAGTGGTTTGAATCAGATGTCCTCCATAAACTCATGTGCTGTGAATATTTGGTCCCCAGCTGATGGTAATTTGGGAGAGATGGGGCCTTGTTGGAGGTGGTGTGCTGTTGGGGGTGGGCTCATGGCTGGTTATAGCCAGCTTCCCCTTGACCGTGTTTGGCTCACTTTTCTGCTGCTGATGCCATGTTTTCCCTGCCATCATGGAGCTTCCCCTTGAGACTATAAGCCAAAAAAGGGGGGGGGGCTGGAGAGATGGCTTAGTGGATAAGGTACTTGCCTGCAAAGCCAAAAGACCCGACTTCAATTCCCCAGAACCCATGTAACCCAGATACACAAGGTGGCACATGTGTCTGAAGTTCATTTTTCAGCAGCTGAAGGCTCTGGCACAACCATTCTCTCTCGGTCTATCTGTTTCTCTTCCTTTCTTCCTCTCTCTTAAATAAATAAATAAACTTTCTTTAAAAAAAGTTAAAGAAAAACTTTTCTTCCCACCAGCTTCTTTGAGTTTGGTGCTTTATCCCAGCAATGAGAAGGTAACTACAATAGAAAATTGCTACCAGGAGTGGGGCTGTTGGTCCTAGATCCTTGACTGTGAACTTTGGCCTTTTGGAACTGATTTGTGGGAGGAATGTGGAAGGATTTGAAACCTTGGCCTAAGAGGTACCTAATAGTGTTATAAGCAGAGTTTGTTGGACCATTCTGATTAGAGTTAAAAGACCTGAATGCAGCAAGGACTGTGGAATGAAGGCTTGGTTTATGAAGAGAACAAAGGGCTTTGTTGGGACTGGGCTATCTGCAGTTTGTGTGGGAGGCTGGCTGTGCTCTTCCCATGTCCTGAGAACTTGTGCAGGGTTGAGTTTAGAAGACATGGGCTGGTGTGAGCAGAAGGACGTGGCACAGAAAGAAATGAAAGGTTCGGACTGCAATTGCTTGAGAGAGTAACTCCAATCAGAATGGGCCAGCCTGCTTTGCATTGGGACAGCAGAAAGAGTGTTGACTCTTTTGAAAGCAGGGGGCCTGAATGCTGAAGGAGTGTCCTCCTCTTCTACATGGCTTTATTCCACCCCCGCCCCCCCCACCGGTGAATGGTTTGGTAGCCCACCTTGTATAATGGAGTATAACAAATGCAGGAAAGAGAAAGCTCATTGGATGTGTGATGTGGTTTTGTTGTAGATGGGCAATATGAGGCAGGATTGTTGGAGTCCCCTGTGGAAGCCCAATGTAACCGTGAGGATGAACTACTGGGGTGCAGTACAGACGTTAGGACATTTTGAGGTGCCAGAATTATAGGATAGCTGCCAAGGAGAGCTGCCTGCTTGGGCTTATTGTGCTTTGGGATGTGAGTCACCCAGGGTAGAGGTGCAGAATTGGAACCCTAGAGAATTTCTCCCCGGTTAAAGATATTGGTCTTGGAATTACAGGATTTTGTGTCTGCCCTGTTTGTTTTAGATCTTGAATTGGTTCAATCTTTCCTTGACAAGCCATCCTTTTCAGTGTGAATGTTAACTACGTGCCATTATGGTTTTACGTTTTGCAGCACACAGTAAAGAGACTTTGGACTGTGGAGATATATTTACATTGTCGGGATTAAACACTATGGGAACGTTTAATGTTGGACTGACGCATTGCATTTTACATCATGGATGTCCATGAGTTTGTGAGTGCTAGGGATGGAATGTGGTGGTTTGAATCAGATGTTGCCCATAAACTCATGTGTTTTCAATGCTTGGTCCCCACCTGATGGTAATTTAGATCCTTACTGGAGGAGATATGTTGCTGGGGGAGGCAAGCTTATGGGTATTATAGAAGCTACCCCTGCCTGCTTACCAGAGATCAGCTCACTCTTGCTGCTGTTTTCTACCTGCTGTGGCAGAGGTGATGTTGAGCAGCTACTGATGCCATGCTTTGCCCTGGCATCATGAAGCTTCCCCTTAAGACGATAAGCAAGAAAAAAAAAAACCCAAAAAACCAAAAACCAAAAACCAAAAAACAACAAAAATAAACTTTCCTCCCATCATCTGCTTTAGGTCAGGTGCTTGATCCCAGCAATGAGAAGGTAACTACAACAAGGGGTGTGTGTGTGTGTGTGTGTGTGTGTGTGTGTGTTATACTCATGCAAGTGCAGATGCACATGCACCATGCAGAGAACCAAGAAGGAGGTGTTCCCCTCCTTTGCTCTTCTACCTTATTCTCTGATGCAGAGTCTCTCACTGAGTATGGAGCTCATGTTTTTTGCCATTAGACTGACTGATCAGAGAGCCACGGTGATCCTCCTGCCTCTACCCAATTCAACACTGTGGCTACAGGCATGCAATCCATGCCCCACGTTCTTGTGTGGGTGCTGGGGGGTTGAACCTGCATTCTCATGCTTGTGCAGCAGGCAGTCTTAACTGATTTATCTCCCCAGCTCCACAAAATGGCATTTTTAGAAGTACCCTGTCCACCATCACTACGCAGAGTCAAGAGACTCCCCAGCACCTAGGGTCTGGGTGACGTGGCCCTGTTGCTATGACAACACACTTCTGGGTGTGTGGCTCCTACAGGGGCTCTTTAGGGTCCTCTGAAGCCTCATAGGAGAAGCAATGCAGAAATGACCGCAAATCTGGTGTCTAGATATCTCCTTTTATCACAGAAGCCAAGACAGGGCCAATATTCTGAATCTGGGCAACTTAGTTGATTGTGAGTCGTTTCCGGAGCCATTAAGTCTAATGACGTATAGATGTTTTGCATGGGGAGTGAATTCATCAGATAGCTGAGCAGCCACACTCAAGAAGTGGAGCTCAATGCCAGGAAACCCAGTTTTGCACATGATTTGCCATCGAAACAGTGGGAAGAGGAGTATGATAAGGGTGTGCAGTTCCTACCAACCACCTTGCAGGAGGGGTCGTCACAGAGGCTTCTGGGAGCAGAGACATGATGTGGATGGACTTGACCTCCTCCTCCTTCCCTGCTCTTACTCCTTCAACCTTCCATCTTTCACGTGACACACCATTTGCATGTGGGTCTGTTTTGAACCGGACTATAATTCTACAGCTCAGGAAAGCTTGTGTAATTGCTGACTTTGGGCTGAGGGTATCAACTTGGACTAAGATCGAAAGGAGACTATAATCCTTGAAGTCAGAAGGCTGAGGCAGGAGGAATTACATGGAGTTTGAGGCCAATCTTGGGCTACATAGTAAAACTGGGCCTCAAAAACAAAACAAAACAAAGCAGTAAACAACAATCGACCGGAAAGGATTGAGCAGCATCCCCATCCTCATGGTACCCAAGGTCTTGGATGGACTCACAACCCTGGTTTATGTTTGTGTACATAATTTTTCCTAATAAGATATTTATCTACACATATGCATAAACTCAATTTGTTTCACTTCCCAAAAGACATAGACATGAAAATGACCCCACTCCATGTGGTTGGGTGGCCAGCCTGTTGGCCCTCTGAGCCAGAAGGAGCCCCACTGGACTTCTCTAAGAATCTGGTCCATTTGATGCCTTCGCTCATCTTTGTCAAACCTACCATCACACTGTAAATCTGTTTCACATCATTTACCCTTGAAAAATTCCAAGTGTTCCGAAGAAGGGCCTGTCTTGGATTCGGTTCCCTGATCTTCATATATTCTTTCTTTCCACTAATACATGGAAATTCTTTTTCCAGCATCCGTGTGACAGTGAACTCTGCCATAGAGTGATTTGCATAGGAATTAATACACTCAAGCCTCGAAACAAAGCTCAGGGAGCTTAAAATATCACTCCCAGTGCTTGCTGAATACCACATGTATATAATTAAAAGGCAAACACTTCTCTTTTTCATATCACCAAGAGAACAAAACAGTGAAGTGTAGATTCAGTTTTCTAGAAACCCAAGAATCACACCATCATGACCAGCCTCTGCTCTTCTGTGAACACCTGACGTTCAACAAATGCAAAAATAAACAAATCAATAAACAAATCAATCAATCAATCAATAAATAAACCAAAGTTAAGGCAATAGATGTAGGAGATGTGTCTAAAACTTCCTGGTTCACATCCTTCCATCCGGGAGATCCCCTCCCAAGGCCATGCCACTCCATTTCCAAGGAAGAAGCAACCTTGTACACTGGACTGCATCTTAGACAACAATAACTTTATTCAGATGGCCCCTAGCTAAATGCAACAAGATTTCTCGAAATGATCAGAAGTTTGTCACACGAACACATGCCTGAGTTGTAGTAGGAAGTAAAGTGACTGGGAAGATGGTTCAGTCAGTAAATTGCAAGCATAAGGACCTGAGTTTCATCTACATAACCCATGAAAAATGTCAGCCACGATGGTGAGCACCTATAATCCCAGCACTAAGGAGGTGGAAACTGGTTGATTCCTGGGGTTCACTGGTGAGTTCAAGGCCAATGAGAGAGCCTGTCTCAAGAGAGGTGGATGCTATTTCAGAGGATGATCCCGGAGGTTACCGTCTTTTGGTCTCCACATGTACATACACCTACACTCATACGTGCACCCACACACATTCACAGAAAAAGTGATGATAGGCTTACTTTTGCAATACAAGTGTCATAAAAATCTGTAGAAAGAGAAAGAACATTGTAAGATTTCTCCAAGTACAAAGGGCTTCCTGGGAATGAAGGCCATTTTTGAGATTTCATATTTTTTATTTATTTATTTGAGAGAGAGAGAAAGAGAGGAAGACAGAGAAAGAGAGAGAGAGAGATTGAGAATGGGCATGCCAGGGCCTTCAGCCACTGAAAATGAACTCCAGACACATGTACCACCTTGTGCATCTGGCTTACATGAGTTGTGGGGAATCAAACCTGGGTCCTTTGGCTTTGCAGGCATGTGCCTTAACCACCAAGCCATCTCTCCAGCCCATTTTAAAGATTTCATTTGATTCATTTGGAGAACCAGTGTGCCCTTTGCTATGCACTTAGACCATCTTCCTAATCAAGTAAGAGAGTCCTGGCATTAAAGGGAATAATAAAAACTGTCAGTAGACCCCATTCCATGTCTGAATTGAGAGTAATTTACCAGGTTTAGATAATGCATCTGAACTTGTTTCGATGTTACAAGTTGTGTGAATTAGTAGGTTATAAAAAGAATTAATAAGGCATAAATACTCCATCGACTCTCTGCCCCTTCCTTAACTAACAGATAGCAAATCTTGAATAGTTGTAAATTCTCCCCCAAATGTGAATTTGAGTGGTAGGACTGATTTCCAGTTCCTGCTGATGTAGAGCCATCCTATATTGCTTTGCCTGGCTCATCTGGCTGTTGTTCAGGTTTGAAGTTGTATCTTTACCTTGGCTTGTGTGAGCTGCGGTAGCCCTGCAAAATCAAATATATCATTTTAATCAAAAGAGGGGAAAACAATATCATGTGATTTCTGTACAAATAAAGGAGGCAAGAAAGAATAGAGAGTATATTCATCAACATAAAAGTCAATACCGAGATAAAATTGGAACTTTTGGCAGTCATGCATTTTAAGATGAAGATAAGACTTTTAGAAATAAAAGACTTATGGAATAGCCACCCTTGAGAATATTAAAGGAATAATGAAGTTTTGCCAATGAGTTGAGAAAAATTTAGGGTTCTAAACAAAAATGCATTTTCTTCAGCTCAGATTAAGGAAGTTCGCTTTGACATTATCCACATTTTCAGTTCTTTCCATATCAATATTTATGTGCCCAAGTTCAATGTAAATTGTATTCTTTGTTATATTTGTGTGTGTGTGTGTGTGTGTGTGTGTGTGTGTGTATGTCTCTCTCTCTCTCTCTCTCTCTGTGTGTGTGTGTGTGTGTTTAGGGTAAAAATGCAGCTCTGGCCAAGTTGAAGGAAGCAGTTCATTTAATACTTTTGACGTTTATGAAGTAATTGCTACTTCAAAGCTATGTCCTTCCTGGCTTGGTGCAATCCATTCTTTTGGACAAGACCCTGTAGATCAGGCTGCAGCTTTTTAGTAAAGGTGTGTCCTGTTCTGTTGGAGTGTTTGCAGCTATGGAATTTCACACAATGTTAGTCTGTAGCTTTGCATCAATAGGATCAATGAAGACCTTTTTAACCAAAATTATCTGACTGCCATTGGGTAATTGGCTACTGAATACTCAGCCTTAATGTTAAGGATATATAGTCAAGGGAATAGAAAAAAAATTAACATTTGTATTCCTTTATGAAAACACTTAATGAGAGTCATTTTGAAAGAAAGAATGGAGTTGAGTTAAAAATCTGGGGCTGAGGAGATGTCCCAGAGGGTAAGAGCGCTTCCTGTGCAAGCATGAGGGTCAGAGTTCGATTCCCAGAACCCAGGTAAAAAGCTGGGCATGGTTATAAACTAGTCCTGTGGGGAGCTGGGCTCACTGGTCAAGCAAGTCTGACAGAAACAGATAACAAACAAACAAACAAAATGGTAGCTCCAGGTTTGTGAGATACTCTATCTCAAGGAAATAACATGGAAGAGTGATGGAAGAGAAATCTCAGTATTCTCTTCCTCTGCACACGGGTTCATACATAAACACATACACAGATGCACACAGGTTAAAATCAAGTGTGAGGATGCTTGCTTAATATTTCTTAATGACCACATTTCTTTTTAAAAATATTAATTCATTTATTTATTTGAGAGAGACAGAGAGAAAGGAGAGAGAGAGGGAGAGAATGGGCACACCATGGCCTCTACCTGCTGCAAACAGACTCCAAGCACATGCGGCACCTTGTGCATCTGGTTTATGTGGGCGGTTTACGTGGGTCCTGGAGAATCAAACCTGTGTCATTTGGCTTTGCAGGCAAGCCCCTTAACTGCTAAGCCATCTCTCCAGACCAAAGATCACATTTCTTTAACCCATAGATGACTTGCTAATAGGTAGATTTCCAGCCCTGACCGATCCTTAGATTTCACATGTGCTTGTTGGGGAGCTTTGAGAAGGAGAGAGATACAGGCTGGTCTGGGGTTCCCTTTGAGCTCAAGTGCTCAATACAGCACAGCCGTTAGTTAGTTAGTTAGTAAGGTGCACACCGACATCTCTGGGTGAAGCGCTGCCTGTGGTTTTCACAGTTAACATTCTTCTCAATGAAGGCAGAATGAGGAAAAGCTGGGAGAGGATGGACGTGAGGAGAAGTCGGAGGAAGATGAAAAAGAAGGATGAAAGCGTTGTGGAATGATGTGCAAAAGGCTTTTACAGTAGTTCCCTCTTACCTACAGGAAATGTATTCCAAACCCACTAGTGGATGTCTGAAACCCAAGATAGCCCCGAATTATGTCTGCTATACTCATAGCCAAGATGGCTGCTGTCACCAGCAGGTCAGTAGAACATACAAAGTGGACACACCGAGCAAGGCGGTGTGCAGGGGGGACAGGCAAGATCTCATCATGCAGCGGAGACCAACTAAAACTTGTGACTTGGGGCTGGAGAGATGACTCTGTGGTTAAGGCGCCTGCCTGCAAAGCCTAACGACCTGGGTTCAAATATCCACATAAAGCCAGATGCATAAAGTGGCACACACATCTGGATTATGTTTGCAGTAGCTAGAAGCCATGGTGCACCCATATTCTCTCTCTCTCTCTTTCTCTTCCTCTGTCTCTGCTTGCATAAACTAAAAATGAAAAAAATAAAATTTATGAATTGTTTGTTTCTGGAACTTTCATGTAATGGTTTTGGACTGCGGCTGACCACCGGCCACAAAAACTGGAGAAAATGAACTATGGTTAAGAGGTGGGGGGTACTACGGTGTGTGGTTTCCAGTGCCATACATTGTGTGCCAACTTTGCTGGTGGGTAAAGATGGCTTTACTAACACTCATTTTTTATGTGGATACAGACAACCACTTCTGGAGGGGAAGAGAAGGAAGGAATAAGAAGCTTCACAGAACTGAGGACCTGGAATTACACAAATGCCACCAAACTGTGAAACTACCAAAACTGCTTCTGGCTGGAGAGATGGCTTGGTAGCTAAGGGGCTTGCCTGCAAAGCCAAAGGACCCAGGTTCAATTTCCCAGGACCCACATAAAGCCAGATGCACAAGGTGGCACATGTGTCTGTAGTTCATTTGCAGTGGCTGGAGGCCCTAGCATGTCCATTCTCTCTCTCTCTCTCTCTCTCTCTCTCTCTCTCTCTGCCTCTTTATCTCTTGCTAAAATAAATAAATACAAGTTTTAAAAGGTTCAAAAATGTTTTTAAAAAACCTGTTCTTTAGCCTGCATTTCTTTATGTTCCTCATATGTCTCTGGATGTCACTGTTTGAAAAATATTATTTATTTATTTGCAAGAAAAGACAGACAGAGAGAGAGAGAGAGAGAGAGAGAGAGAGAGAGAGAGAGAGAAGAAAGACAAGAGAGCACACCAGAGCCTCTCCCTACTACAAATGAACTCCAGGCTCATGGGCCACTGTGCATTTGGCTTTATATGGGTACTGGGGAGTTGAACTGAGGTTTTTAGGCTTTGCAAGCAAATACCTTAACTGCTGAACCATCTCTCCAGCCCTGGATGCCAGTTTTTTTTTTCTTTTTAAATGACAGCTAGAGAAAATTTCTCTTCATTGACATGGGATTCATTCCCTCAAGTTCCATTTACAGAGGAGACCTCAGGGAGCTCCAAAATGTCTACCACTCTGGTGTTCAGAGACACCAGTGTCACCCGGAGGCTTGCGGGGAGCAGAGACTTGTTAGCTTCATACGACCTCTTCAGGCTCAAATCTGCCCTTCATAGGATTCCTGGGCGAGTCACGAGCTCACCAACATTTGAGGAGCCTGGTAGGCACTTTCTCCCGCATCTTCCCACACAGGGACTGCTGCGTCTCTTCACCCATGTCACCGGGGAGATTTAATGGAGGGGCTGGGCTGTCTCATCAGAGTGTTTAGATGTACACACTCTATTTCCAAGTCATGAGGCTGTTTTCTTATTTATGTGGAGCCATAAAACACAATAGGATTTTTAGAGTCTATTTATATGCGTGAAGCTGGCATACATATTCCCCAATCAATGCATTTATTTTCATTATCCTTGTAGGATATCAAAAGCCCATGAATTATCAATCCCCTCATCTCTGCAACTTTTGCAAATCCCCAAATTGGGCATAACAAACTTTTCATATGATTAAAATGATGACTTTCATTATAACAAATAATTTTGACCCTTGTCCTTCACTTATAACTGGTGAGAAAGTCATGCCTGCCCACCTGCACACCCACGTCAGATCAAAATGTCTCACATCCACTGGATCATCCTCTTTTCATTTCATTTTATTTGCTCGTGAGAGAGAGAGAGAGAGAGAGTGGGAGAGAGAGAGGCAGATAGATAGAGAAAATGGGTACTCCAGTGGCTCTGGCCACTGCGAAAGAACTCCAGCTGCGTGTGCCACCTTGGGCATCTGTGGGTACTGGGGAATTGAATCTGGGTTCTTTGGCTTTGCTGGCAAGCGCCTTAACTGCTAAGCCATCTCTCTGTCCCAGGATTATCCTAATTCTTGATGATAAATCCCAGTTTCTGCACAGGTCATATATCAGCTTGTATGCATCACAGAGGCGAGCCGACAGCGTCTGCTGGGGTAGCCAAGCCCCCCACTTTGACCCAGGACAAGGAGCATTCAGTGAGAAATGTAAATACTCTGTAAGAGGCTACATTTGATGCTTTAAGAAATTAAGTGCAGAGAAATGCTCTCTGTATTGTATTTCAAGATCACCTAAAAAAAATTCCTAGCAGGGCATGACTTGAAAAACAAGATGAACTGAATCCGAATATCAGAAATTTTCCCAAGCTCTCGCTCTGCCGTCTCAAAACACTCACTCACCAGTCGCCACTGTGATTCTCATGCCAGTCCTGCTGTCTCTCAGAATGCCCAGGTTTTATTATTTTCTCTCTGATAGTTTAGGCTGAAATCTAAATTAAATTTTTTAAAAAAAGGGTCATCCAATTAAAATATGTAAACAGTCTGTGCATTTTTCTTTCTCTTTGTGCTCAATTTAATCAATGTAGTACCCAAATAATTGGTTGGTGATTTCTTTTGAAGTGGAGAAAGAATAAGTAATTGGGCATAGAGGATTTTTGCCGTTGTTTTCTGTTACTCAAGACATGGCCCTTTAAGAAGCTGGCTGTGAAAGCTGAGGGGAAAAGGTGAACAGTGTTTAATTGTCTTATTATTTTCTTTTTAGCATTGAGCACATAGCTGGCGTTCAGTAATTACTTATTAACTGGATTACACCTCTGAGCTTAATTCCTAGAGTTGCTAAACAACCAGAGAGGCCACTGCCAGGGAGGGGGCCGGACCAAACCTGGGTGGTCACTAGACTCCTCTCCTAAGGCTGGAGGACATACTTTTGGAATAGGAGTAGCTACTTGAGGGCTGTTGCCCTAGCCCCTTTGTCTTTTCTATAAAATGTGCTTAGGGCTGGAGAGAGGGCCCTGCGGTTAAGAAGCTTGCCTGCAAAGCCTAAGGACCTAGGTTTGTTTCTCTAGTACCCAAGTAAGGCAGATGCATAAGGTGGTGCATGCGTCTGGAGTTCATTTACAGTGGCTAGAGGTCCTGGCTTGCCTATTGTCTCCCTCTTTCCCTCCCCCGCTCTAACTGCCTCTTTCTCTCTCTCAAATGAATAAATTAATTCAACATTTATTTTTTAAAGAGGGAGGGAGGGAGGGAGAGAGAGAGAGAGAGAGAGAGAGAAGGAGAGAGAGAATGGGTGCTAGAGCCTTCAGCCACTGCAAAAAAAAAAAAAAAAAAAAACTCCAAACCTAACCTGTGCATCTGGCTTACATGGGTCCTGGGGAACTGAACCTTGGTCCTTTGGCTTTGCAGGCAAGCGCCTTAACTGCTAAGCTCTCTCTCTAGCCCTAAATCAAATATTTAAAAAAATAAAACGTGCTTAGGCCTGTATCAGTGAGTTCTTTTCTGGATTAAATGTTACATGTAACAGGATGGAGTCCCATGTCTGCACTCCCTGGATACCAGTCCCCTCCCCATAGCAGAGGAGCTTCCACACTCTTCTCTTTTCCACAGCTTTAGGGGGTCGAAGGGTGAGGTGAAGAGGTCACACGGGTTGTCACAACAGACTCTTTGCTCCAGCAGCCAGCCTTGCATTGGTGAAGTGCTTGCACACTCCCGTGTGTGCAGATCACCCAGGGAACCTGCATGCACGCTTAGTGCTGCCATCTTGTATCCCTCCATACTCTAGGGTTTATTCTCAGTAGCCACGTCCTAGCACCCTACGGATAGCATGAAGAGTCAAAATTGTCCTTGTGTGTAAGTGGCGGGGGAGATCTCTGGGTGTTCAAAAATCTCTACCAAAGATGGTTCCATAGGAGTTGGTCCTACCTTCTGACCCTGTAAAAGAAGCATGTCTGACCAGTTTTCTAGCCCTTTGTTTTTTTTTCCTCAGTTGGCTAAAATGAGAGTTTATTTCAGAGAACAGTTGTATGCTTTCTTTTTTCAAAAAAATAAAGTTTTAATTTATTTACCTATTTGAGAGAGAGGAAGAGGGAGAGGGAGGATGGGAGTGTCAGGGTCTCCATTCACTGTACATCAACTGCAGACACATGAGCCACCTTGTGCCTCTGGCTTATGTGGGTCCTGAGGAATGAACCTGGGTACTTAGGCTTCGCAGGTAAGCACCTTAACTGCTGAGCCATCTTTCCAGCCCAGATCATTTCTTTAAAGAGCCGGGAAGGGAGGGGCCTATGTTGAGCACAGCTAGAAGGGTGTGGAGCCTGTGACTGAGCACCCTGAAGTCCGCAGCTCGTCCGTCAGTATTGACAATGTCACTCAGTGACACACGCCACACCCTTCCTCATTGTGGCCATTGCCCTGTGTGGTACAATTATCTGGATTTATACGGCCTTTGGTAAATCAGAAAACATCTACGTTGTATCCCCAAGTCATGCGAGCAGTTTGGACGGTAAAAGTGAAGATAATCTAAGGTCTGTTTCGGTTAGCCACGTGGAAGGAAGCCATGTAGATACTCACGTGGACCTCATCAGGTGACCACACAGCTGTGTGAGCTTAGCATGTTGACATAGCCATGCTGTGCCTGGCTCCATCTCACATACGCCTCCCACTGACATCCGACAAAATCATGACTATCCCTCGCACACTGTCCCTCTCCTCAAAGCTAACTCTGCGAAGTGGTATTATGTTGATTTATGCTAATGAGTTTCATAGATGCTGTCATATTACATTCTTAAGTAATGACGCTGGTGAAATATTCTGGCGTCTTTCTTCAGCTTGCAAGCAGCCTGCTTGTGCCAGAGATGAACACTCAGGACCCGCCAGCTCTGCTGTTTGATGGCTTCTGTCCCTGGGGGATCTGCAAAGGGTGGAGGGAAGGCTATGGCAGTGGAGAGGTTAGTGTCTGCCTGGTCATCTGTCCTTTAGAAGAGAATGCAGGGGAAGAGTTGTTCTTCCTTGGCCTACATGATGTATTTGTGTGTGTGTGTGTGTGTGTGTGTGTGTGTGTGTGTGAATTTACAGTGACCTGGCTGCCACATTTTATTTTCATGACTGTCCTTCTTTCTGCAGCTAGCGTGTTAGTATCTCTTCCAGGAGCTGCTGGGTTGTGGGCTTTCCTTCAGCTCATAAAACAGTGACCTTCCAGTGCTAAAGAGAGAGAGAGAGGGAGAGAGAGAGTTGGAGAGGCAGTTCGCAGAGATGAGTTTATTTTAAAGCAAGAGTCTACTGGGGAGATTGATTCTGGGGTTTGGAATGTTGTTTCTGCAAACCTAGAGGCGTGGTGTTTTCATACCGCATGTCCGAAGTTGCTTTACAGGGAGCTGAGGAGCCGTGAGGATGGATAAAGACACGCTGAGGTAGTCCCCTGCCACAAGCAGGCCGGGCCTCCCTGTCCTGCGTCTGTGGGTGAATCGTCTTTCTTTGCGTCTCCGAAGGTGCTGTGTGCTGTTCGCTTCTCCCTGCTGCTGATAGCCTATCACCATAGTGTCTTCTACCTGGACTCTCTCCTCCTGGGTTATCCTAGATGTGCTGGGTAACTGGCTATCTGGTTAAATAATGTAATTCAAAGCAAGTATGAATGATATATTAAAAAAAAAAAAACTAATGGTGATACTCCTACCTCTGCCTCCTGAGTGCTGGGTTTAAAGGCGTGTGCCACATACCCTGCTTTATTATTTTCTGTGTGCTTTCCTGTTTGTGTGCGACACTGGTATGTACATATGATTGTGGAGGCCAGAAGAAAGATGCTATTTTTTAAAGTTTTAAAAAATATTTATTTATTTTGACAGAGAGAGAGAGAGAGAGAGAGAGAGAGAGCGAGCTGAGAGGAGAGTGGGGGTGGAATGGATGTATCAGGATTTTCTGCTACTGCAAACAAACTTCAGATGCTATTGTGACTTTGTGCATCTGCCTTTAGGTGGATACTGGGTAATCAAACCCAGACCATCAGGCTTTGCAAGCATCTCTCCAGTTCCCAGATATTATGCTAGGAATGTCATTCACCTGTTTTAGAGAGACAGGTTCTTTCATTGGCCTGGAACTTGTCAATTAGCCTAGACAAGCTGGTCAACAAGCCCCAGGGATCCTCCTGTCTTCCCTTGTTCCCTTAACCAGCACTGGGGTTACAGGCATGCATCACCCTTCCAGCCTTTTTATGTGGGTTTTGGGGATCAAACTCAGGTACCCATACTTGCAAGGCAGATACCTACTGACAGAGCCATCTCCCCAGCTTGGGGACTTCCATTCTTTAAAACTCTCAATGGTGGGAAGATATCAAAGGCTTAAAGCTAATGTAATTATATATAGGAAACTTGAGTCCCTGATAATTCAAAAGTGGCCACCAAGCAGGGGTTCCTACTTAGGACCCTGTGTTTCACTTTAATATTAGAAATAATTTTCACATGTGATTGGCTAAAGAGAAATAATCATGTTTTAGTCATCCTTCCTGTGGTGATCTGTCACATCAGTGGCTCCATTTCAGCTCCTTCATCATTTCTCACCTTGAGCAACTGGAGATTAATTATTGACAGGGAACTTGTCCTGGGCTCTGGGACCTGACCACTGTATTAACAGGAGATATCCACCCAAAGCAAAAAGAACTCTGGGAGCCTGGAAGTGGTGATGTCACATACGCTATGATCTAAGATGTCTCTCTCTATAGAGATTGATGACAACTTTAAAAAAATTATTTATTTATTTATTAAAGAGAGAGAAAGTGAGGGAGTGAGAAAGAGGAAGAGAGAGAGAGAGAGAGGGAGGGAGGGAGGGAGAGAGAATGGGCACACCAGGTCCTCTAGCCACTGCAAACAAACCCCAGATGGATGTGCCACATGTGCATCTGGCTTATGTGGGTTCTGGGGAATTGAGCCTGGGTCCTTAGGCTTCTCAGGCAAGTGTCTTAACTACTAAGCCATCTCTCCAGCTCTGGTGACAACTTTGTACCATTCCCCTTCTGACACTGCTGCTTACAAAGTGAACTAGGTTTAGCCAAAAAAAAAAAAATCATGATTATTTCATAGCAAGACTTGGCCTTTCTAAGCAAAATAATAATAATAATAAACAATAACAATTGCCATGACACTTGCAGTAATCCATAAAGAACAAAAAAAATTACAAGTAGCGAATGACCCTTTCATTCCAGATCATTCTATTACCCTTGTTATACTCACCACTGTCTGGTGTTTGGATTCTAAGAACAATCACAGTGCAAAGAACCAGCTTGAAACGAAGTGCAGTTGTTTCCTTTTGACATCTGGGAGTCATTTTTGTCAGCAAGTGGGTGCATGTGTGGTTTGTAGGGCCTGGGGGGTGGGGAGGAGATGTAGAAGATCTGGTACGATCTGGTATTTACCTTACCAGTCGTGTTATTCAAAGACCAGGAAGGAAATCTCATGTTTGCTGCAGCTAAATGACAGTGTTTATTATGTACTCACAAAAGGGTAAAAAAAAAGCTACTGTTGATTATTTTGACATTAAATTGCTTGCAATACATGAGGGATTAATTATGACATGCCATGCTTCATCCTGCCACCTGAATTAGCAGCAGTTTTAAAGAAGGGGCCACTGTAAGAGCATTGTCTGTCACGTGGAAAGGATACAGCTCTCTGCATTACACTTTGCAGGAGGGTTAATGGGGACCGCATTGGTCTCTCTGGACAAAGCATCTATACTCACACTGTGTGAATCTATTCTGTGTGGTTGATTCTATGCTATGTAGTCAACTTGTCTTGATCCTGGTTTTACTTTCCCAGGCTTGATTTTCTTTATTTAGTTGTGGGGGGAGGGGGAGAGACAGAGAGAGAGAGAGAGAGAGGGAGAGAGAGAATGGGTGCTCCAGGGCCTCTAGACATTGCACATGAACTCCAGACGAATGTGACATGTGCATCGGGTTTTATGTGGGTATTGGGGAATCAAACCTGAGTCCCTGAGTCCTTTGGCTTTGTAGATAAATGCCTTAACCACTAAGCCATCTCTCCAGGCCCCAGATTTGATTTTGAATGGACAGGTTCATGGGGGGAAGGTTCCATCGCAGACCCTGGAGGGAAGACGATGAAAATCATTTGTCAGGTAGCCAGTGCCTCCCAGGTAGAGGTGCTGGCAAGTGTGTACAGCCCATCATTTCCATGCAGATGACTACTGAGTTCTGTTGGGAGATATTTGAGAACTAGGTGCATGAGAAATGCGGGTGGAGAGAACGGTAGCAGGTCTCAGCCAATAGCTGCAGAATGAAGATGCCGCGATGACCTGGTGGTGTCGAGTGCCGGGACGAGGGTTCCTTTCACCTTGTTGCTTGGACAAAGGAGGAGATACTGTAGCCCACAGGTGCTGAGAGGGAACACAGCCCTCCGTGTGCTGGATCTGTGGACTTGATCTTCACGAGCGCTCAAGCTTGAATGAGAGGTATCTCAGGACCTGGCACTTCTGTTGAACATGAAAAGCCAGAAGACCAACATCATCTCAGAGAGGAGAGGTTGGCATGCACAATGGTGCAAACGATGTTGGCGCTCCCTTTCCATGTCTGCGTCTGCTTCTGCCACAGATGTAGACGGACAGTACCCAGGTAGCCGTGGGATAAGTACTGGTGGAGGCCACTGTGTGGGCAGCAGACAGCAGGCCAGTTTAGGAGCTTCCCTGGTGCTGGTAGGGCTTGGTGACTTCTGACCATTTTGTGGTGAATGGATCCCAATTTCATCCACAGAGCGTGGAAACAGAACTGTAAAGAATGAACACAAATGCTGGGGAGATAGCTTAATCAGTACGTTGCTTGCCTCCCAACCATGACGACCTGAGTTCAACTTCTAAAACCTGCTTATAAATGCTGGGGGTTCCTGGAGGTCACTGATCAACCAGTCTAGCCTAGCTGGTGAACTCCAGGACTATGAGAGGTCCCATCTTAAAAACAGTGATTGCTGAGCCTGAGGAAGATAGTGGAGACTTTCCTGTGGCCTCCACACGCTGATGCACACATCCGTGTGTGTACCCACCCTTGGTACACACAGACATACTTGCAAACACACATATTTAAAAACAAGGGTGAAGAGCCAGGAGTGGTGGCGCACGCCTTTAATCCCAGCACTCGGGAGGCAGAGGTAGGGGGATCACTGTGAGTTCAAGGCTACCCTGAGACTATATAGTGAATTTCAGGTCAGCCTGGGCTAGAGTGATACCCTAGCTCTATAAAAAAAGTCCCAAGTGTGACTATAAGGGGCTCAGCTTGTAGTTGTGGCTTAACTTTACACTCTAGCTTTTAGAGAGCATCATTATATTGCTGAAAACTGTACTGCACCAAGTGTACTCCACCATTCAGTTCCTCCTTGTGGGACTTTGAGGCCCCGTGGGACTGCCTTTTACTCATGAGTGAAGACACCTGGTGACCTGACTTGCAAGATCACTGACAGAGAGAGATTGGATCAGGTCCCCAGTCTCAGGAACCACAAGTACACGTGCCTCATCAAGCTGAGGTTTCTCTTCAAAGAAGGTCCAGAATGATGTCCTGAGAGAGGACCCACTGACCACATATGCCTCTGTATCCTCTGCTGTAACTGCTAGCTGCCCCACCATGCCTCCTGTTGGTGCGTTTTGGTCTCAGAAGCTAGTGAGCTAGTGGTAGACTGTGCCAGAAAGAAGGGTGGGGTATCCAGCTTGGGAAAGGGGCTGGTGGTTCAGGGTTAAGAAGGGCTCAGGATTCTGGGGCAGAAATCCTGTCTGTAACAAAGAACTTGGATCTCAGGCTGGAGAGATGGCTCAGCGGTTAAGGTGCTTGCCTGCAAAACGTAATGACTACAGACCCATTCCCAAGTACCCACGTAAATCCAGATGCACAGAGTGCTGCATGTATTTGGAGTTTGTTTGCAGTGGCTAGAGGCCCTGGTGCACCCATTCTCTCCCTCTCTGTCTGTCTCTGTTTGCAAATAAATACATAAGAATATTTTTAAAAAAGAACATGGGCCTCAAGGTAACCTGGGGTTCTACATGGGTTCTTTATTCCTGCAGGCTGACTTTAAATCTTGTGGGAAATGTACTTATGGTAAATGCCTGGTGTCATTTATTTAGCTACATGGCTTATCCTTTATTTACAAACTATTCCTACTGTGAAAGAAATTCTAGGTATCTCACCTTGAGGTCCAAAACAGCTGACATCCTTGGAAGAGTTTCCCTGTCCCATTTCTGTTAGTCAATCCTATTTCTATATCTAATATAAAAGAAAAATTCAATAGCATTGAAGTTAAATAATACATTTTTTCCTCCCTGAACCAATAAATCTGTTTAAAGATGCATTACTACTTTTCTTGAGGGATAATTTAGACTATGTATCAAAAAAAGGAAAATCAATAGTTTTTTCTATTACAAATAATTGCCTGTTTGACTCTTTTCCACTTTTTCTTTTTTATTTATTTGGGCTTCAACATATTTCTGCTAGAAACTGCCTTCCTTATGCTTTGAGTTGAGATCAGGAAGAGGGGGGTGTGTCTCCTGGGTCACCCACGCCCGCTCCTATTTTGGGAAGAGTCCTGTTGCAGTCAGGTTTGCATTGCTGGCAGAAATCTCCCAACCAAGAGCAGCTTTTGGGGGAAAGAGGGGGTTATTTTGGCTTTCTTCCTTTCTTCCTTTCTTTCTTCCTTTCTTTCTTTCTTTCTTTCTTTCTTTCTTTCTTTCTTTCTTCTTCTTTTGTGTGTAGTTTTTAAAGGTAGGGTTTCACTCTAGTCCAGGCTGACCTGGAATTCACTATGTAGTCTTAAGTTGGCCTTGAACTCACAATTCTCCTACCCCTGCCTCCCAAGTGCTGGGATTAAAGGTGTGCGCCACTACACCCAGCTTTAAAAAAGATATTCCTAACACATAAACTAGAAAAGAATTAATATTGTTAATGAATTAAGAGTTGGGATTTTGCAATGAATAAATAAAAATAGATAAAAAGTTGGAGAGAAAAGTGAGAAGACAGAAATAGGCAGATTGATTGACAAGGGGAAGAACGACCAACAAGGAACAAAATATAGCAACATATTTGCCTCCCAAGTAAACACAGAAATGATCACTTAGTGAGTTTGTAATCCAGACGTTATTCCACTGTGCATGAGACCTGGTGTCTTTCTGTCTGCTATGTCACACGTTGTCTTTATACCAAGGTTTACCTCCTGCTCAAGATGGCTGGAGGAGCTTCAGCCATCAAATCTGCATTGCAATTAGAAGGAAATAACAAAGAGAAGGGCAGGCTGTGGTCTCCTTCGCTGTAGAGGGGTTGGATGTTCGTGCACTGTAGGTACTTAACATCCACCTGACAATGGCTGGCAGGAAGGAAGGGTAGGCTATGTGCTCTACATGCACCCAGATAAAATTCTTGAGTCTATTCCTGAGAAAGATGAAATGACTCAGTGTTGGAGGACACTGAGCAAATAAATAAGTTGAAGATGTAGGGGCTGGAAAGATGGCTCAGTGGTTAAAGGCACTTAATTGCAAAGCCTGCTGGCCCAAGTTCAATTCCCAAGTCACCCACATAAGTCAGATGCAAAAAGTGGCACAAAAATCTAGTGTTTGTTTACAGCAGCAAGAGGTCCTTGCACGTGTGTGCCATGTGCACACACACACACACACACACACATACACACACACGTGTAAATAAAATAATAATAAAGAAAAAATGTATCTTAGCTATATATTGATGAGACTTATTATGGATTGTGTAACAGAGGGGTTTTGCACATATGTGTGTAGTGTTCATATTTGTGTAGGCACACATGCTTGCACACGTGTGTGGAGGCCACAGGTTGATGCTCTGCACTTTCCTCCATTGCTCTCCACTTTATTTACTGAGGTAAGGCCTCTCACTTGAACCTAGGTTGATTCAGCTGGTCTAGTTAACCAGCTTGCTCTGGGAACTCCTGTCTCCATCTCCAGAGCACTGGGATTACAGATGGGCCACCATGCCTGCTTGGCATTAAAGTGGATGCTCAGAATCTGCTCTTGATTTGGCTAACTGATCTCCTCAGTGGTACGGGACCCATAGCTGGAGCTGGGAAACAAGTCAGAACCATATCCAAACATAAGCCCACTCGCCAATATCAAGCTACCATCAATCATGGGCTACAAGAGGGCCTACACCTATTAAATTCTCTATAAAAAAAAGTAAGGGTTATCTCATTTGTCCTGGTGCTAACTTACTCTCCATTGGAGAATCTGCTTCTCTTTTTCAGATAGATGTAGACCCTAAGGAGAGAGCCACCCCATCATACCTCAAAAGGGCCCCGGCTGAAACTAAGAACAATTGGCGAAACAAGCAAGGGTGCTGTTTTCCTGATGAACCAGATACCAGCAGAAGGGGGAAGGAGATCAACAAAGAGCAAAATCAACTCCTACCAAATCAGAGAGCCAGAGCCTCAGAGGCCCCCAACACCTCATCACTGAAGCAGACCAAAAATGAACCCAACATGGCTCAGGGAAATTTTACGGAAGAGGGGGCAGAAAGAATGTCAGAGCCACATGTTGGGTCATGATATGCAGAGACATTTATCTTACCCATAACTGTGGGCTAACTCCACAATGCATGACCCATATACCTCAACAAGGAGGGGCCAAGGGAGGGGGTTGGTCACAGATGAGCCTAATAATGGTATTTGCTGAATACAAAACTAACTAATAAAGAAAAAAAGAAAAGAAAGAAAAAGAAAGGATGGGTGGGACAATGGCTGTGGAGCCTCTGGGCATGCCACCCTCCAGGAATCTCCATGTGCCCAGCTGGCTACCTGGAAATTCCTCAAACACGGCCTTTGTTTGTTTGTTTGTTGATGGAGGCTTCATTGAATAGCCATTGGTGATCCTATCCTTTCCACAGAGGTATGCACAGAAGAAGGGCTATAAGGTCCAGTTCTCTAATTACATGGTTCATGTCCCTGACAATCTGTCTCCATCCTGAAGCTATCTATGAACCCACCAAAAGTTGCCTCACTTGGGCTGGAGGGATGGCTTAGCGGTTAAGGCGCATGCCTTTGAAGCCTAAGGACCCAGGTTCAGTTCTCCAGGTCCCACGTAAGCCACATGCACAAGGGGGCGCACGCGTTTGGAGTTCGCTCACAGTGGCTGGAGGCCCTGGTGCTCCCATTCTCTCTCTCTCCCTCTCTCTGCCTCTTTCTCTGTCTCTCTCTTAAATAAACAAATAAAGATAAAGTTAAAAAAAGAAAGAAAGAGAGAGAGAGGCAGTAGAAAGAGAGAGAGAGAGAGAGAGTGTGTGTGTGTGTGTGAATGGGCACACCAAGGCCTCTAGCCACTGCAAACAAACTCCAGATGCATACGCCCCTTGTGAATCTTCCACCTCCTTTTAGATACACAAGGCTGCTACAATACCATCTCTGGTCTGCCTTTCCATGTCCCCAGTGAGCTGGAAATGGAGGGAGAAAGTGAGGGACATATGTTCTGAGCTGTACCCATCCCACATTCCCCTTGACAAGGTGGGAACAGACCATTAGGGTGTGCGGATGATCCATGGAGATACGAATGCAATCCAAAGGGATGTGGGGACAGTGTGTGGGTGCGTGTGAACAGTCCGTGGGGATGTGAGGTCAGCCCAACTTTTTACGTGTGCTGACTTCAAGATGACCACTCATGTTACCTCTTAGCACTTAGAAATGAACTCTGGGCTTTTCTGTGTTCCTAAAATAAGGTGTGGGTATTTTTAAATATATACTTTAATTTTTTTTTCATTTAATTTCACTTGCAAGCAGAGAGAGACAGAGAATGGTCACACCAGGGTCTCCAGCCACTGCAAATGAACTCCAGACACACGCGCCACTTTGTGCATCTGTCTTTACGTGGGCACTGGGTAATCGAACTCAGGTTGTTAGGGCTTGCAGGCAAGTTTTCTTACCCGCTGAGCCATCTCTCTTGCCCAGGAGTGGGTGTTTCTTTTAATCCCCTACTGGAATCAGATTTAGATATTTCAGCATGCTGGTGATGGAACTTTTGTCTGGGAGGATGAAAATGAGCGCCTAATGTTAACACTGAGAAATTCCACTCAGGAACCTATCCTGAGGAATGCGTGTCCTGACCCTCGCCATAAAGAGGGGTCTGGGACGCAGCTCCCCGGAATTATGTAGCCCATGAGCTGCTACTGATGGGAGGAAGATGTAGACAGTTATTTTCAAGGCCTGTTCAAAAGCACCCACGGGAAAAGTCTATAGGAAATAGAAGATGCCATCGCATAGCCCAAACACCTAGCACTTTCTATACACCTCATGGGAATGTATGTTTTACAAGAGAGACGAATATTATCTCACAATTTGCCATCACATCTAATATCTATCACATTTCAAAATGGGCGTAATTACTGCATAAGACTTGGCATTGGCAATTTTCCCCCATCCCCCTCTCTCTGGAAACGTGTTTTAATTGAAAGCTTGAAGAAAAACGCTCCCGTTAGTTTTGTTAGATACTTTAAGTGTGTTTGGTTACTTGGGAATAAAAGAACTGCTTCTTCAAAGGAAAAAGCAATCCATTAGATGCAAGTGGCATCAGGGTGACGGGGGCTGTAATTCCGAGGTTTACAGAAGGAGTGACTGGCAGCTGGTGCACACGAGAAGACACACATATGCAGATTCCCATGCCAAAAGGATTTCTTTCATGATCGTGAGAATAGGAGCATTGAGTACAAGAAAGCCTACATGAGTGCACCTTTTTTAAAAAAAGAAATTTGCTTATTTTCAAGCAGAAAGAGATAGAAGAGAGACAACAGACAGAGAGAATGGGCACCCCAGGACCTCCAGCCACTGTAAATGAGCTCCTATTGCATGTGTCTCCCTGTGCACCTGGCTTCAGTTGGGCACTGCGGACTTGAACCTGGGGCCTCAGACTTTGCAGGATGCACTTAAATTTATTTATTTATTTATTTATTAGGAGAGGAGAAAGAGAGAGAGAGATTGGGTACGCCAGGGCCTCCAGCCACTGCAAACAAACTCAGATGCATGCGCCACTTTGTGCATCTGGCTTTCTGTGGGTATTGGTGAATCAAACCTGGGGGGTCACTAGGCATTGTAAGCAAGGGCCTTAACCATTGGGCCATCTCTCCAGCCCTGTGTGTACTTTTTGATTCATGTATTACACATTGTGTAATTACACATTGTGTAAGCCACATTGTGTTAGAATCTTTTATTTTTATTTTTATTTTTGGTTTTTTAAGGTAGGGTTTCATTCTTGCCCAGGCTGACCTGGAATTCACTATGTCGTCTCAGGGTGGCCTTGAACTCACCATGATCCTCCTACCTCTGCCTCCCGAGTGCTGGGATTAAAGGCATGTACCACCCTGCCAGGCTTGTGTTAGAAATCTTGAAAGAAATGTCAATCACTTATTCTCATTGTTGCTACCAAATATCTGACAAGAAGCTGCTCAAGGGAGAAAACATTATTTGAGCTGGTGGTTTGAGGGGATACAGTTCATCATGGAGTGGAAGGCATGGAGGGAGGCGACACTTTGAGGGCAGGACCAACAATGTGGCTGGGACTCTTAATCGCCTCACAAAGGAGCAGAACAGGAAGCAGCAGAAAATAGACAGAAAACAGGGTTCGGAATGTAACTTCAATGCTTAGCTCCAGTGACACCCCTTCCTCCAGCAAGGCCCACCCTCTTAAAAGGTTCCACGACCTTCCCAAACAGCGCCGCCAGATGGAGACCTGAGGGTTCAAGATAGAGCCTGTAGCTGGGCATGGTAGCGCACGCCTTTAATCCCAGCACTCGGGAGGCAGAGGTTGGAGGATTGCCGTGAGTTCGAAGCCACCGTGAGACTACATAGTTAATTCCAGGTCAGCCTGGACCGGAGTGACACCCTACCTCAAAAACAAAAACAACAAAACAACAACAACAACAAAAGATAGAGCCTGTGGTTGCATTTCTCCTGTAAACCACAACAGTCCTTAGCTTCCTTTGCAAAAAAATGACCTTTTGGATAAAGGCTAGACTTGCTTTTTAAAAAATTTAAATACATTTTTATTTATTTATTTACAGCAGAGTGAGAGTGAGTGAGCAAAAGAGAGAGACAGACAGACCAACATAGAGACATGGGCATGCCAGGGCCTCTTGCCTCTGCAAACAAACTTGATACATGCGCCACGTTGTGTATCTTACTTTAGGTGGATACTGGGGAATCAAACCTGGGTCATTGGGCTTTGCATGCAAGTGTATTTAATCACTGAGCCATCTTTCCAGCCCTAAATTGGCTTGTTTTAAAAAAAATTTAATTTTTATTTTATTTATTTGAGAGCAAGAGACAGAGAGAGAAAGAAGTAGGGGGAGAGAGAGAGAGACAGAAAGGGAGGGAGAGGAGAATGGGCGCACCAGGGCTTCCAGCCACTGCAAACGAACTCCAGATGCATGTGCCATCTTGTGCATCTGGCTTACATGGGTCTTGGGGAATCAAAACTCGAACTGGGGTCTTTAGGCTTCACAGGCAAGCACTTAACCACTAAGCCACCTCTCTAAATTGGCTTTTTTTAAAAAATACAAAGTATTATTTATTTGAGAGACAGAGAGAGAGAGAGAGAGAGAGAGAGAGAGAGAGAGAGAGAGAAAGAGAGAGAATGGAAACGTCAGGGCCTCCAGCCACTGCAAACGAACTCCAGATGCATGCACCCCCTTGTGGATCTCGCTTTACATGGGTAATGGGAATCAAACCTGGGTCCTTTGGCTTTGCAGGGAAGTGCCTTAACCCTTGAACCATCTCTCCAGCCCCTAAGCTTGATCTTGATAAGATGGGCAGACATACAGTATTACCTTCTTACTCCAACACAATTGCAACTTAGATATGTTTTCTTTAAGCTCAAGCTTATGTTTTTATCTTTGAAAACTGCAAATTAAACAAAATTTAAAACTATAGGAGCCTTTGCGATATCATCTTTTTCCCTCATGAAGTTATATTCAGGATGAATAGGGCATATCTATAAGTTAGATACCTCATTTGCAATTTTGGTTGCTACAGTCATGTCAGCAGTGACCTTGAAAGTGCTACAAATTCTTTCCTCTCCCACAGCTGATAACCGGTGTTATATGAGTTATGTGATCGAGAAATTATTCTAACTCACAATATCTGCACCTTGCAGGTCCCGTGAGGACTTTCAAGGCCATGTCTAAATGGCAACGATGAGGAGAGAGAAGAACCGAGTCGGAGGAGGCGGGGCGACAATCTCAGGACAGTTTAGAGGACTGTGTGATGCAGACATTGTGAGGATAAGGACCAGGCATGTTGGAAACCTCCCTTCTCTTTCCCTTCCTCCTCGTTCCTTTTGCTTTTGATCAAGCATTCGTGATTAGCTCTTAACGACACAAATACCTCCAGAGAAATCACTGGAGGGTCTCAGTCCAAATACAATTATCAAAACCCTTAGCTGTTTCTCTGAAATTTGGAGGGTTTGAGATCATTTATCATCTGACAGAGCTTGGTGGAGATCCCAGCCCACCAGTTAGGTCTGCCACAATTCAGTAGCAACTCTGCTATGCTTCTTTCTTGCCACCACATTCAATTGCTTCCTGCAACTGTAAAGCGGGATGTTATAAAGTCTCTTTCAAAGATTTTTTTCTTTTTTTGGCTGTTAAATGAAAGAGACTGTAATATGCAAGTTACTAGTAGGAATATTTTTGGAATGTAATAAAATAATTCAAAAGTACATCTAGAAGAGAAACTAATAGATAGTCCCATTATTTGCAATAGTCCTATAAATTGAAGATTAACATCACAATAAAAACATTTTTTTTTTTTTTGGTTTTTTGAGGTAGGGTCTCACTCTGGTCCAGACTGACCTGGAGTTCACTATGTAGTCTCAGGGTGGCCTCGAACTCATGGCGATCCTCCTACCTCTGCCTCCCGAGTGCTGGGATTAAAGGCATGGGCCACCACACCTGGCTTAAAAACATTTTTGATAGGCAGATAAAAAGACACGAAATCTGAGAAGATTAAATGAAGACCTAACATGTAATAAGGGATGTATTGTAAAAAATGGAACAAGTGACTATCAACAAGGAGGCTTGGAAGAAAAATGAGCCTCCTCTCCTCCCCATAAACCATGTTCAAAAATTCCCTGGTAGGGCTGGAGAGATGACTCAGCAGTTAAGAAGCTTGCCTGCAGAGTCTAATGACCCAGAGTTCGATTCCCCAGTACCCACATAAAGCCAGACCCACAAAGTGGCACATACATCTGGAGTTCATTTGTAGCATAATGGGCACACCCATTCTCTGCCTATCTCTCTCTTCTCGCAAATAAATAAATAAAAATTTATTTTAAAAAGCTCCCCAGTAAATTTAAGGATTAAAGTAAAAAATAGGCACCATAAAATGCAACAAAATTATGTTTAATTATTTAAATTTGTTTATTTATTTATTCATTTGTGTGGTGGATGTGCCATGGTGCATGTATGGAGATCAGAGCACAGTGTTCAGGTCAGTCTTCACCTTAGGCCTTGTTTGAGAAAAGGTCTCCCATTTTTGTTCACCACTTCATAGGTAAGCTTTGGAAATTCTCTTTCTTCCTTTCTTCTCACTGTAAGCACACTGGGATTATAAATCCCACCTTAGCTTATTGTTGTTGCTTCCTTTTTATTAAATTATTTATTTTATTGTATTTGTTTGAAAGAGAGAAAGAGGCAAAGAGACAGAGAGAGAGAGTGGGTGTGCTAGGGCCTTCAGCTGCTGCAAATGAACTCCAGACACATGCGCCACCTTGTGCCTCTGGCTTATGTGGGTCCTGGGGAATTGAACCTGGGTACCTTGGCTTTGCAGGCAAGTGCCTTAACCGCTAAGCAATCCCTCCAGCCCTGTTACTGCTTTCTTTTACTATTTTTATTTATTTATTGGAGACAGACAGATAAACAGACAGACTGACAGACAGAGAGAGTATGGGCACACCAGGCCCTATGGTCACTGCAAAGAAACCCCAGACATATGCGCTACTTTGTGCATCTGGTTTTACATGGGTAATGGAGAATCAAACCCAGGCTGTCAGGCTTTGCAAGCACCTTTAACAGCCGGGCAATCTCTCCAGCCCATAGCTTACTATTTTTACATGAGGTCTGGGGATCCAAAGTCCAGTGTGTGGCAAGTGCTTTATCTCCTGAGCTATTTACCAAACCCATGAAACGGACTAAGAAGCACTAAGAACACAAAAGGCATGACGTATGAATTGGTTATAGCTGAAGACCTATGTACATCAAAATCACATGTGTAACTGTTTAGTAAGTGACCAATGAAGAAAAGACCAGCAACAACATGGAATGCAGAAGTTGATATCTTACTATGTTAACATCAATCAACAGGAAATATATTGCTAGTCCACTTTTAAAGTGGGACATAGGAAGATAATTTACTAAGAAAGAAAATGGAAATTTACCAATATGTAAGAAAGCTGTTCTTTTAGTACAGTCATAAGAATGAAAATTAGAGGCTGTAGAGATTGCTTAGTAGTTAAGGCACTTGCCTGTGAAGCCCAAGGACCCAGGTTCAGTTCCCCAGTACCCACGTAAGCCAGGTGCACAAGGTGGTGCATGAGTCTGGAGTTTGTTTATAGTGGTTAGAGACCCTGGAATGTCCATTCTCTCTCTCTCTCTTTCAAATCAATACATAAAATAGTTTAAAAAAAAAGAATGGAAATTACAGCAACAAGCCATTTGAAGAGCATCAAGGTAGGCAAGGTGAACCATTAAAAGCGCTCAGCATAGATGATGCACCTGCAGGACTTGGGGGGGCCTGTACCTCCATGCTCTGTTGGTGGGGTGAAAGTCCATGCTGCATGCTGGGAGTTTTGCTGGCAGTGTGACCAGGACCCTGAAGAATGTCAGACCCCTGGCTATCCGGGGGAATCCCCATCCAAGGTACCCCGACTCCTCCTTGGGGCTTCTCAGGTATCCACACAGGAATAACTCTTGTCCCAATCTGCAAGCACGCCACCTTTAGCCCAGAGCAAAATACCTTTTGCCGGTGATCATTCCTTAAAGACCCAGAAAACCTGCACAAAACCAAATAAGAGCCACAATGACAGTTGCCATGGAGACCATAATGCCTTGCTTTCTCTTGTGCTGCAAGCCACATGAAGGCCCTGGCCTACCTAAACAAGGGACACAGAAGTGTCCACGCTGGCTGTGCCACTCTCTGCACCAGACTCCAGGCTGTGACCCAGAGGGGAACAATGGTATTCTGTCCAGGAGACCATGTCTGTCCTGTCTTCAGGAAATAGTGTTCCTGTGGACCACAGATTTTCTTAGATGGGGCTCAGAGTCAACTGTATGGGGCCAAGCAGGGATAAGCTCTGTCTATCCATCCACAGGAATGGGGTGTGGAAGGGGCCAGGCGCTTCCTCCCACCCTGATCCCCCTTAGGGCCTGGCCGCATGTTAGTCTGTAAATACCTTTCTTCTCTAGAAAGCCACCTTGCTGGGTTAAGAATCTACCAAGCTGTTTGCCAGCCTTGATGTTCTTGGTTTGATGCACTTTCTCATCTATCTAAATAAATGCACCCAGTCTGAAAAGAAAATCTCATGTTCCCTCCAGGTCGGTGCCATTCAATGGCACTTAACATAGAAGTCTATGCATTTGTGCCTTAGCTCAGCTCTCACTGATAACAAACTGCCTGGTACGGAGCCACAGGCTGTAACGCGTGTATAAAGAAATCCTTTCTCATCTTCCACAGTTTACAATACAGGAAGATCACCATTAGCAAAAGCTGCATACAAAAACACGGGCACTGGCTGGAGAGATGGCTCAGAGGTTAAGGCACTTGCCTACTGTGGTAGTTTGAAGTTATGTCCCCCCCCAATAGACTCCAATGTTTTATTAAAGCTTATAAGTTGAATTTCCAGCCACCTTATTTTTTTTGAGACAGGATCTCTCACTAAACTCAGAGCTCAGTAATTCAGCCAGACTAGCTGGCCAGCAAGCCCCTAGAATCCTCCTGTCTTGGCCTCTGGAGTGTTGGAATTATGGGTGTACACCATCAGCCCTAGCTTTTATGTGGGGGCTGGGGATCTGAACTCATGTCCTCATGTTTTTATGGCCAGCACTTTATCAACTGAGCCGTCTTCCTAGCCCCACTTCATTCATATCAGACTTGCGTGTAGATATGGAAGGTCACCTTCCATCACTGGGTATTTCCCATGTTTCTCCATATATATATTTGACAGAGAAAGAGGGGGGAGAGAGAGAGAGAGAGAGAGAATGGGTGCACCAGGGCCTCCAGCCACTGCAAGTGAACTCCAGAAGCATGTGTCCCCGTGTGCATCTGGCTAACGTGGGTCCCGGGGAATTGAACCTGGGTCCTTTGGCTTTGCAGGCAAATGCCTTAACCACTACGTCATCCCTCCAGCCCAAGCTTCTGTGTTTCTAAGCCAGCACTGCATCACCACATACATTCTGTGTGGATCTACCCATTCCCTCAGGGATGGACAGACCCACCAACCATTACTGCAGGCACAGCAATGGTGGAAACTGCAGGCCACACACGTGAGCCAGGTACAGCCTGTGTGCCAGAGGCTTTTATCTAACCTGTCCTTTTGGCCAGCAGCGGGGACACAGAATAGAAGAACTCTTTCTATGGAGCGCTTGGGAGATGGTTGTTTGGGATGAGGCCTTAGAACCATGGGGTAGGGGTAATTCCTCGAGAACTGAGGATCATGTGGTTCAGGGGGAGAAAACAGGTGTGAATACCGTGCACAGTATGGCCAGTGATACTTGCGGGGACAGGCTGTTCCTGAGGACATGTGAACTCCTCGTGGGGGCAGCCCATGCCCTCCTGGGAACACAGTGAGCCTGCTTGCCACAAAACCTGAACCCCGCGAAGGCAGCATCTTGGGGAGTTTTCAGCGATGTGGTGCAACCTTGGGGTCTCACCAGGGCCTGGCTCTCTGGAGGGATGTCACACACTTTGTGTCCTCATCTCTTCAGGCCCAATACTATGGTGACAAAGAGAATTGCCAAGTGGGCTCCTTCCACCCGGGGTGTCTGTCACTCCCTCCTTAATTCCTACTTACCCTTGAAGATATGATTAGACAGCTGCAGCCTCCCCAACCTCCCCAGCCTGTCTTCTCTTTGATTCTGCCACGGCCTCGCCTGTTCATTGACCTCTTGGCTTTCCAGGCTGAGGACGTGAAGGGAATCCTTCATCTTGCGCTCCATCGGGTCTAGAAAGGAGCTAGCCTGGCAGGTGCTGTTAGGCGGCATCAGGTGGACTAACTGGCACCTCCTGAGTGACGACCCTGGGGATAGAGCCTGAGTGAGGAGAGAGTCTGATTTCACTCGGGGCCCATGGTACACTATCCGTCTCTCTGTCTGTCACTCAGATGCCGTCAAATCCCTAGTCACTGATGGTAGTCCTACCTTCTATCATACCACGTTTCCCTTTCAGTGGGGAATTGATCTTTCTCCCATAGTCCAGCTGCTGAACCTACTCCCTGGGTGATGGTACGTAACAGAAAGGTGTCACCTCACAGTTGAAGCTGGACAGCCAAAGCAAGGTGTCCCCAGGGTTGGTTTCTTGCCCAAGCCTTGTTTCTCTTCTTCATAGAGGGATACTAGTTACCCTGGATTAGGGTCCTCCCTACAACCACTTATTTTTGCTTTTTTTTTTTCCTTTTGGCATGGGTATTATATAGTATGTGTTGTCTGCTGTGTGTGTGTTTGTGTGTTGTGAATGTATAGTGTACACATATGTGTTTGTGCAGATGTGTGTGCCCCACGTGGCCATGTGTGGAGGCTAGAGAAGAACACTGGATGTCTCCTCCTTTGTTACTCTTCTGTGTTGCTCTGCATTGTTTCTTTGAGAATGAGTTAAAGGTCCTACTGGCTGATTTGTAAGCCCCAGTCTCCACTCACTGCCGGGCTAAGATTACAGCCATACGTGGTCATACTAAGCTTTTTACATGGGAACTGGGAACTGAACTCAGGCCCTCTTGGGCACTCTCGTGACCTCTCAGTCCCTCCCGCTTGTGTGACAAACTCTCTTATCCACTGAGCCATCTCTGCAGCTCCGATCACCTTTATTTTAAAGGACCCTTCTTGGGCTGGAGAGATGGCTCAGTGGTTAAGGTGCTTGCCTGCAAAGCCTGATGGCCCAGGATCGATTCCCCAGGACCCATGTAAAGCCAGGCGTACAAAGTGGAACATGCATCCGGAGCAGTTTATTGGCAGTAGCTGGAGGCCCTGGCAACACATTCTCTCTCCCATTCTCTCTTTCCCTCTACTCCCCTCTGTCTCTCTCTGCTTGTAAGTAGATAAATAAATAAATATTTACAGAAAGGGATCCTTCTTTAAGTAGAGTTTCATTCGGAGTCCTAAGGGTTTGCGCTGCAACACAGCCGCCTGTGTAAGGCTCTTCCGACCATGGTGCTTACCTGTCATTAACTGCTTTCCCTTTGCTGTCTTAACAGTTCCCAGGTCCTGCTGCGTTGCTCTGTGGCCTTCAGTGACAGTCATCTCTTTGTGAATCAAATCTCCAGGACGCCAACTTTACCACCAGGTCCCTGTTCAGCCCCAGTCATGCTACCCTTGTGGGGCTCCAGCTTTGAGCCCTATCTCTATTTTCTCCCCATCATCCTGCATCCTGTCTCTTTGCTTCCTCTCTTTTCACAGCCCCGAGTGACTTCCTTTCATTTATTTTTCTTGGCCAGTGTGACTAGTTTCTATCTTTGATTTCCCCCTTGGCCTCTGGTTCTTAACAGTGGACTAATTTGTGCCTACGACATCCACCGAACATTCCCTACTACCCACTAGTTCATGTCAAGCTTCGTGTGTGTGGGGGGGGCGGGGGGGAGGAGGGCTTGGCAGCTTCCCTCCAGGGCACAGAGTTTCATTAACAGCTTAGGCCCACAGAGCTATAGTTAAGGCCAAGTAAGAGTTGGCCAAGCAGAGAGTGGGTCACAGCATTCGCAGGATGCTTTGCTTATTGAGAAACATGCCCAGGCATTGGCCATGCTAAGGTAATACCCAACTCATACCAGGGCCAAACCCCCCAAAAGAAGCAGCTGAGAAAGTAAATGTTAAATGACCCATTAACGCCCTAACAAATGAGGGAACAATTGACACCATTATCGTCATAGGGGGTGGTCTTGTTCAGAAAAGGGGCATGGAGGGTGTGCCCTTGAAGTGTGGCCCTAAAGGAGGAGAGCTGGCTCACCAGGGAGCCCAGGATGGGGGAACGGGGCAGGGCCGGGAACAGACTCCATGTCATACGTGCTCCGAGGCTTCTCGTTTTCCAGCTTGACGGTGGGCTAAGGTGAGCCGTTGCATACCTTCCTGTGCACACATCCCTTTGTCTAGATTCAGCCCCAGCTTCCTCTAGCTTCTCCACGTGACCCAGTTGTCTGTAGAGGTCTTCAGAAAGCCCACTCCCCAGCGCCCCACCTGTAGAGGTCTGCATCGGGGGTCTGCTGTGGGCCCAGGGATCATCCACCTGTGTGTACCCTGCGCAGCGCGGCCCCAAACCGGCTTCAACGCATGGCATCAGCCGTTGCACGCCGCTCTCGCTCACCGCTTCACCCTAGCGATGCCCAGACTGGCCTCTACCGCCCTCTGCCCCGCTGCCCAGTTGAATCCAATCTTTCTCCCTACGTCCACTCTCCTACTGGGGCAAAACGGAAACAACATCACAGTGCAAACCGCAGGGATGGGCTGGGATGGGCTCTGATCAGATAACTCTGGGGTGGAAATGGTTTTGCTACCCTTGCAAAGAGCTTTTCTTTCTTCCTGTTCCTCTGAATAAGAATCACGTGACTTCTGCCCCCATTCTCTTCTCTCTGACTTGCACCTTCCCAGTCTTCCAGCTTCTTTCCCCTTTAGTATTCACAATAAACTCGCTCCTCCCGTCTTCTCTCCTGCCCCCTCTCTGTCTGTTTGTGTGTTCATACTTGTGTGAGCACACATATTTAGACAGGTTGTAGAGGCCAGAGGATCACCTCAGGTGTCGCTCCTTAGACATACACCTTTAAAAAAAAATTAAAAAAATTTTTTTTGTTTGTTTTTTGTTTTTTGAGGTAAGGTCTCACTCTGGCCAGGCTGACCTGGAATTCACTATGTAGTCTCAGGGTGGCCTCGAACCCACAGCGATCCTCCTACCTTTGCCTCCCAAGTGCTAGGATTAAAGGTGTGTGCCACCATGCCCAGCTAAAAAGTATTTTTTATTTTTATTTATTTATTTGAGAGCAGGGCAGACATAAAGAGAAAGAGGCAGAGAGAGAGAATGGGCCCGCCAGGGCCTCCAGCCACTGCAAATGAACTCCAAAGGGGTGCGTCCCCTTGTGCATCCGGCTAATGTGGGTCCTAGGGAATCGAGCCTCCAACCTGGGTCCTTAGGCTTCACAGGCAAGCGCTTAACTGCTAATCCATCTCTCCAGGGCGACATACACCTTTTTTGAGACAGAGTCTCTCATTAGCCTAGAGCTCCCCAAATAGGCTAGACTGGCTATCTTTGTCGCCTCCCCAGCACTTCCCCCACACGGTACTGGGGTTACAAGTGCACATTTCTTTGCCTAGTTTTTTTTAAAAAATATTTATTTATTTATTTATTTGCAAACAGAGAGAGACAGAGAGAGAGAGAGAGAGAGAATATGCCTATGCCTGGCGTGGTGGCGCACGCCTTTAATCCCAGCGCTTGGGAAGCAGAGGTAGGAGGATCGCCATGAGTTCGAGGCCACCCTGAGACTACAGAGTCAATTCCATCTCACCCTGAGCTAGAGTGAGACCCTACTTCAAAAAAAAAAAATCACAAAAAAAAAATGAAAAAGAAAAAGAATGGGCAAGGGGCTACAAACAAAGTCCAGCCGCACGCCTCTCTTCGGGCATCCAGCTTCATGTGGGCGTTGGGCAATAATCGAATCCCAGCCAAGCGCCTTACCTGCTAAGTCACTCATCTCCCCAGCCTGTGCCTAGCTTTTTTTTTTTTCTTAAAGTGGATTCTGAGGATCTAAACCACGTGCCCTGGCTTGCACAGCGAGCACTTCACTGACTGAGCCATCTCCCCAGCCCTAAATCTGCATTTGGATTTGTATCTAAGCCTAGGAGGGAAGCTGGCGGCTGGTGTGTGCAGTCCGTTCAAGGAGAAGAGCCTCTCCCCTAACTTCTGCGCACAGGGATCTTGGACATCACTCTGCCCCTCCCCCGCAATGGCGAACCTCCTCTCCCCATTCTCCCAGAGCACAGCTGCTATGAAACCAGCGCAGGACACTCTACGTGCATGCCCTGATATGGGCAGGAGGCACATAGGCCTCATTTTACCGATGGATAGCTAATGCATGTTGTGAATGCCTTGAGACTACACGGGAGGGAGGTTCTCCCCCACGCTCCTGGTTTTTGGCTCTTGCGGAACATCTGATATTTTTCTGTTCCATTTACAAATGATTTGAGGGTATTAACCACTGGCTCTGTTGCCAAATTGAGAACCGTTGAGCAGAGGCCAGGACAAAGGGGACACAGAGATATAGACAAGGGTTCTTCTTTGCTTGAAAGAAACATCACCTCAAGGGTGCTATGCAAGATGAGAGGGGGCTGGAGAGATGGCTCACTGGTTAAGGCACTTTCCTGCAAAGCCTAATGACCGGGCTTCCATTACCCAGTACCCACATAAAGCCAGATGCCCAAAACGGCCCATGCACCTGTAGCTCATCTGTAGCTGCTAGAGGTCCTGGCATGCCCATTCTCTTTCTCTCTCTCCTCTTCCCCTCTCACTCTCCTTACAAATAAATTTTTTTAAAAAGTCAAAAAAGAAGATGAAGCAAGACATACCTTTAATTATAGCACTTAGGAGGCAGAGGTAGGAGGATCACTGTGAGTTCAAGGCCAACCTGGTAGTACAAAGTGAGTTGCAGGTCAGCCTGAGTTACAGAGCGAGACTCTACCTCGAAAAACCAAACAAGAAGATGCGAAGCAGAGTTTCATCAGGGTGGAAATAAACCCACTCACAACCGGGGTCTCTGTAGTCAACAGCTAAGTTGAGAGACTCCCCCACCATCCCACTGGGGACCTTGCTTCCTGGTGACTTTAGCTGGGTCCCAAGAAGACAGAGTAGCTGTGAGGGCGCCCAAGCAGCCCCATCAGGCAAGGCAATCCCTCACGACGGAGCAGCGCTACCCTGCTGGATATGCTGCATCTGGGACCACACATTTTAGCACATCTGGAGAGCTGAGAGAAAAAAAAAAAAAATCACCCAGAAGCAAAGAGTTGGTAAATGTCAGCTGTTTATTGACTTTCCTCTTTGGAAATGAAATGCTAGGCAAAGCAACTGGAGTTCAAGTCTGGAACCCGCGGCTGGTGGGCAGGGGCTGCTGGAGAAGTGGCCCCGCTTATCTGGGAAAGTGCGCTGCCTCTGTGGGAGAAGGCTCGCTGAATGGCTCCCGCCCTCGTGAGCTCTTGCTGCGTGATCCTGCTGTAATGAAGCCACTGCTATTGTTGCACTGAACACCAACAGTACGGGTTATTTTAATGGACATATTGCTTTAAAGCGAGCATTCACCATCTGTTCAGTCCCTAATTCTGAATGCAAAAAGCACATATTTCACAATTACATCTGTAAGTAATGATATAAGTAATTTAAATGCATGTATACGTTCACACAATGCAGTCGACAGCTGGGACTCTTCTCTTCTCTTATGTTTTAGGCACAGATCAAGGGACAATATTCACTGGTTCCTTATATGGTACATTTTCCCCATTTATGTGAAGTCAATTTTGCAGGAAACAAGGTTTTCTGCCTTAATCATACCTAGGAGTTCAAGGCAAGCTCAGGAAAGCAGATCACAGAGCCATTTTTACAAGGTACGCCTTGTCTCCGTCCAAATCCCCTCCGGCTTGAATGACAGCTTGGCAGATGCCAGGCATTAGATCCATCACTTTCAATAGACGTCTGTGAGGGTCCAGGGCAGGCTGTGTGCTTGGCATTTCTTTCCACCTTTCCTCTGGATACAGGGCTACAAGAAGTTCCTGTGCCAAAGAAGGCATCTGGGGGGCAGTGTGCCCGCTGGATGGGAACAGTAAAGACATGGTGTCACAAAAGCCACATGTCAGGCACGCTAAGGACATAAACACGTGGTGCATGGTGGTGCTGGAGGGGTGTTGTGGTGGGGGAGGTGCCACAGGCCGGTCATTTAGAAAGCTTTGTACCCACAGCTTGAGAGGTGGGGACGCCATGGCTCACTAAGTGCTGCGTTGGTGGGTCTCAGCTCAAAGGCCAGGTCTAGAGAACCAAGTGTGATATGAGAGACGCTGCAATGTAACACAGGCTCAGAGGATGACAGGGTCACTTTTAAAGGAATCTGGCAGATGGTAGTGCGGATGTCTACTTTTATCTCTTGAAAACTCAGTCCTTGAATACCAGTATGTAACAGATAACACGCACCAGGGTTGCTTTATTGATTTTTTTTTTCCTCCTTACCCATCACTGACACACATCAAAAAACATTTACTTTTGTGATGTCCCATGGCCATGTAAGGAGTAGAATTGTTTAAAGGCTTTTGCATTGTCCGCAGGCCAAGCAAGGAGGAACTTATATAAATTTTCCACTGTGATAACATTGCCATTTAATAGCGATATACTCCATATTTATTGTGTCTTTTTTTTTGGCATCCGTGTCACAGCTGACAGAGTAGATTTGCAGGGGACTTAGGGGACTTATGTTACCATTTGCAAAGACTCCCTATAGAGATTTCCTGAGCTTGCTGCAGTTTGGGGTTTTTAACTGCTTCTAGGCAGCACATTTAGCATGCTTTTCTTAGACCAAGGTGCCAGCTTGGCCTGATGGAAGGCTTATTTTTAGAATATTATAAACAGCTTAAAAATTTGGAGGTGTTGTGTGAAGGGATAAAATGGCACTAAGGATTCTGCAAAATACTTTTTTTTTTTTTTTTTTTTTAGTTTTTATCAATGCTGGGGGATTAAACCCAGGGCCTCGGACATGCTAGGCAAGCACCCTACCACACTCTTATGTCCTCAGTCCTTATGGGATACAGTTTTATTAACTGCTCACCTGACCCATGAGAGAGATTGAAACCTATTGGCTCCCACAGATGAGATATCATTGTGGGCACACATTTAGTCGGGGTGGGGGGGGGGACCTACCATCTTTGACTATCAATAGACTTCTTGATTTAGCCCCAAACGAATTCATCTGGAAGAACATTACACTCTTAATCCACTCTTAATTCACTATTCATTCTCAGTTTCGATCAAAATTGCCAATGAATTGCGTCTTCCAATGAATCAGGTTCACCCTAGTTACATAATACCCCAAATGAGTTCTAAAGCATTCTAGAGGGTGAAAACGTGGGCTGGGGAGATGGCTCAGCTGGATATGGTACTATCTGGAATTTCTGAAAATCCAGTGCTCCTCCAGCAATGTGGGAGGAAGAGACAGGAGAATCCGTGGAAACTCACAGGTCAGCCAGCCTGGCGTATACAGCAGCAAAACAAACAAAGAAGAGAAAAAAGATAGCCTGTTTTAAACAGGGAAGGTGGAAGGGTGAGGCTGACGCCCAAAGCTGTCCTCTGCCCTCGACATAAGCATTACAGCACGCGTACACCTGAGCTGTCTCTCTGTCTATGCCCCTCTCTCACGTACATACGCGCACGATATGAAAAGAAAGTGAAGGGCTGGAGAGGTGGCTTAGTGGTTAAGGCAGTTGCCTGTGAAGCTGAAGGACCCAGGTTCAATTCCCCAGTACCCATATACATAAGCCAGATGCACAAGGTGGTGCATGTGTCTGAGGTTGTTTACAGTGGTTGGAGGACCTGGCGTGTCTGTTCTCTCTCTCTCTCTTTCTCTCTCAAACAAATAAATAAATAAATAACTATTTTTTTAAAAAATAAAGTGAAAATGCAAAGTCAAGTGTGATGGTTCACGCCTATAATCCTAGCAAGTGTGAGGTTGAGGCAGGGGGATTGTGAGGTGAGTGTCAAGTCAGCGTGGCCTACATAGCGAGTTCCGGCCCAGTTTGGGCTACAGAGAGACCCTGACACAAAACACCAAGTCAAACAATAAAGTGCAAACCTGTTGCCCCTCAATGGAGTCATGACCTAGTCCAAGGTCAGCCGGCCAGGAGACTTCAATTTACTCAAGATGGCTGCAGAAACATTACGAGAAGCTGGCTATAGTAGCTCACACCTGTCATCCCAGCACTCCAGCTGAGGCAGGGGGATATGGAGTTGGAAACCAGCCTGTGCTATAAGAGAACCTGTCAACACACACACAAAAAAACATATTTAAAAAAAAAAACACCACACAAAAGGAAAGCTGTTATGACGCTTTGCCCAGGTCTACTAACTCAGTGTGCACCCCGCACAAGCTCCTTGGGAGGCTGGAGATGCAGGAGGAATTGAAAGTGTAGACTCTTTACCACATGTCTGGGCTCGCTAACCCCTGGTGGCTTGGTCTTCTCAGAAGCAGGATGGGGTTAAATTGGAACAGTCACTTTGCAGTATGAATGAATGTTCAGGAAGATGTCTTCACCTAGCCTGGTATACTCTACAACCATCAGTCATCGTTGGTAGCTGAGGTTAGGACCCTTGTGGTAAGGAGACATTGGACAGACATTTCACCATTACTTCAAGATGGGTGTATAGCTTACATGTGCACACCAGTGCCTCTAGCCACTGCAGACAAATTCCAGATGCCTGCGCCACCTTGTGCATCTGGCTTGCGGAGGTCCTGGGGGATCGAACCTGGGTCCTTAGGCTTCGCAGGCAAGTGTCTTAACCTCTGAGCCACCACTCCATCCCTGAGCTGAGACCTTTTGAGAAATGTGTATCAAATCCAGAAGCTGATCCCTCTTCTCAAACACCGAGAGAGTAAAGAGGGCTAAAGGTTGGCTGTCTGTCACCTGCCACGGCGCCTCTGGAGACGTGGCTACATCTGAGTATATGCTGGGGATACGTGGATTCCATCTGCTTGGACTAAGAGCTGTTGGAAGTGAGGTCTACATGCCCCAGCCCATGGGAGGAAACAGAAGCTTTGCACACGATGATTGGGAGGGCTGAGAAATTTGGACACCAGGTCCAACATGCTAGAGTTGTCGCTCAACATTACCACTATATGTATATATATATATATGTAAAAGGCCAAGGCAGGATGATCAAATTAAGGGAATGAGTGAAACAACAGATGTAAATGCAGATGGGAATGAGGAGAGACCTGGAACACATTTCCTCCCATGTCTCAGGCCAAAAAAAGAAAAGAAAAGAAAAAAAAAAAAGGCCTTAAGTCTTTTTGAAACAGATTCGACTGTCAACACTCAAGTTAGGCCAGGACTCCTATCAGGGAACATCCAGGAGGCCTTGCAATGTGGGAAAACGTTCTTTTGGATGAAGTAGAGAAGAATCGTGGAGCCCTGGCCTTGGGAGTGTCAGGATTTTGCTCATTGATGTAACTTTTGAGCCAGTAGGTTTGTCTTGGAGTTTAATAATTGATTGGTGAAGGCTGCTGTTCTTGGAGTATTTAGGTTTGGGGTAGGTTGTAGTTTCTTGTATATTATTGAATCGAGACCACTTTTCTTTCAGTTGTGAAACGTACGGGGAAAGTGAAACAATTTTCTGATGTTAGAACTGCCATTTCCTGAAAGTTCTCCCACGTTCCTGAAAGTGCCTGGGCTGGCTGCTGGCGGAGGCCCTGAGGACCAAGGGGCAGTGACGGGGGACAGATGCTCACCCACTCCTGACAGGACTTTGGCCATTTCAGCCAGTGACAAGGGGCCTTGGGCAGGTGAAATGTGACCCCCCCCCACCCCATGGAGAGCTGAGCATCTGGGGACTCCTGCCTGGCTACTTGCCTGCTTACCGAGTTCCTCTATGCTCGGGTCCCCACCAAGGAAACAGAGCGCCTGAAGGAGCGCCTACAGCAGGGTGCGGACAGGTGAGGGTCAAGAGCTTTGGCCTCGAGTGCCCTGGGAAGACATGACACAGTAATGGACTTGGCAAATACAGGTGTGACCAGCACACTTGTAGCAGCATAGAAACCCTCCCCTGAAGCCGAGCGCTCACTGCTGGCTGCCGAGGAGGAGGCGTGTGGCGCAGACGGAGGAATGCCAGATGCAAGTTGACTGCTATGGTGGGATTCTCACTCAGGGATGCGGCCTCCCAGCTTACTAATTAAGCCGCCACTAAGAATACCTGCGTTCGATGGTGGCTTCCTTATGGAAGTCTGCGGCTGGGCTGCCTGCTTCTCACCTCCCGCAGACACATCATTAGTGTTCATATGGTGAGCAGGAGGTGTCCATGGGGCAGGATATTCACAAACCCAGAGTGGCAACCTATACTCCCTCCCAGGCTGTGCTGGCTTAAGCTCACATCCTTAGGAATGGTGCTGGGGTTATGGATGATTATAGTTTAAAGAATTCAAGAAGGCAGAAAGCAGAATTCTAGCTCATTGACCCCCCCCAAAAAAGAAACATCCATTTGGATCACACTGATAACCATTTCACTTACATCTTTTTATTTTATTTTATTTTTATTTATTTGTTTGAGGAGGAGAGAGAGAGAGAGAGAGAGAGAGGAAATTTGAGTGTGCCAGGGCTTCCAGCCCCTGCAAACAAATTCCAGATGCATGCGCCACCTTGTGCATCTGGCCTACGTGGGTCCTGGGGAATTGAACCGAGGTCCTTTGGCTTTGCAGGCAAGTGCCTTAACCACTAAGCAATCCCTCCAGCCCCCACTTACATCTTTTGATTGAGTTACTGATGTTGGTTTAATAATGATGATGTCAGTGATCCCCAAGTATCTCGTAGGCCTACAATTCTTACAGTTTTGTGGCTATATATGATCATCTACACTGTTCTAGACACACTTCCTTGTATGATCTGAATGTTGGTGAGAGATAGTAAAAGTGACATAATAAAGTTTGAGCAATTCTTTCATCAAGTGTCCATGCATGGCACAAGACACTTTGAAATAATTTTGACTTTATTTTTGGCTTTCTTAAGAAGATAATTTTCTGTCATGTATTCATTCAAAACTACAGGTACTGACTGTTTCCACATACAAAAGACACGTTCCAGGTCTTCTGGAAGTTAGAACTGAAATTAATGTGTCTCTGTGTGTGTGTGTGTGCGCGTGCATGTGCATGTATGTGTGTGTGTATGAGAAACTGTCCTTCAAAGTGAATATTCTTGGAAAGAGTCTGGAGAGTCACATACAGGTATGTTACTATGTCACAACATATGGTAAAACAATACAGGCTGGAAATGGAAAGGAAATAGATTTTCCACCAAATCAGGAATAAGCAAGCAACAAACAAAAAATGTGTGGTAAAGAGTGAAGGGATTTTGATAAATTCATGTTATGAGCAATAGAGAGGCAGATGACACGCTTTCCCAGCCCCAGGCCCTGTACTGAGGTCCACTCATGCCCCTGTGAGGGCCAGGAGAGATGGACCAGAAGGGTCCCTGGTTTGTACACTCTGGTGTGGGTGTGAGGCAGCCCTCCTGCTCAGTTTTTCTTGGGATAATAGCTGGAGAAGAAGGCTATTGTGGTCAGGGTTTTAATATTAGTATTTATTAAAGAAATACATTCTTGTGTCTTAGCTTCAAGATGAAAACACCCCCACCACAGTCAACAGCCTTGGAAAAATGCATCAAGCATGTGTATCTTTCATAAGTCTACATTACTGTTGTTCATACTGATTATCTATCTATCTATCAATCATCTATTTATCTTCATCTATCTATCATCTATTTATCTATCATCTATCTATCTATCTGTCATCATCTATCTCCACCACATATTCCATATGCATGCATACCTACACCATTATATTTCCATTTAAAAAATGATCTGGGAATTGTGGCGCACACCTTTAATCTCAGCACTCGGAAGGCAGAGGTAGTAGGATTGCTATGAGTTTGAGGCCACCCTGAGACTACATAGTGAATTTCAGGTCAGCCTGAACTAGAGTGAGACTCTACCATGAAAAACAAACAAATATATATATATATATATATATATATATATATATATATATATATATATATATACACACACACACACACACACACACACACACACACACACACATATATATATATATACACATATGTTCGTTTGTTTGTTTTTCATGGTAGAGTCTCACTCTAGTATATATATATATATATATATATATATATACTATATATATACATACACATAGACTAGGGGGCTGGAGAGATGGCTTCGCAATTAGCAGTGCTTGCTTGCAAAGTTTGCTGTCCCAGGTTCAGTTCCCCAGTATACATGCAAAGCCAGATGCCCAAAGTGGTCCATGCACCTGGAATTCATTGGCAGTGACAAAAGACCCTGGTATGCCCAAACTCACTCCTCTGAAAGTATTTTTTTGGAAATATACAGAGTTGAAATTGGAGTTGTGGACATTGCTTAGCGTATGTGTTTTGGAGGTATGCTGTGTACTGGGGAGTCTGAAGAGCTTGCCTGGGCAGAGCCTTAGTCGTAGCTTCCCATGAGCAGGCGGTCCCTTGCCCCTCCAGCAAGCCAGTGAGGCAGGAAAAGTTGTGCAGTGATTTTTATGGTCCAAAACACAGAGGCCTAGGCTGGAGAGGTGGCTTAGCTGGTAAGACGCTTGCCTGCGGAGCCTAAGGACCTAGGTTTGACTTTCCAGAACCCACGTAAGCCAAATGCACATGCTGGCACATGTGTTTAGAGTTCGTTTACAGTGGCTAGAGGCCCTGGCATGTGTGTTCTCTCCATCTCTCTCTGTAAATAAACATTTAAAAAGCCACAGAGGCCCCCAAAATCTTCAGTTGCCATGAATTGAGAGTTCCATCTGGAATTTCTGGCTCTAAACCTGGTTCTGGACACCAATCCTGTTCATGATCCTCATAATGGATGCGGCACTGCACTGAGATGTGCCTTAGAACTACGGTTCTTGAAGACATGACCATGACCCCTGCCCCCCGCCCCCCGCCATACACACATTAGAGACATTTTCTGGCTTTAATTTGGGCCTTTCAAGGAAAGGATTTATTTAAGTATTTTCTTCTCCGTTTTCAGAGCCCTTTTCTGATGGTTAGCAAAAAGTAACAATTTCAGAGCCATGAAGCCAATACACAGGCATACACACACACATGCATTCATAGATCAGTAAGATGCGTTTCCAAAGTTCTCACCTCTAATAATCTTTATTCTTTTTTACCTTTTTCAACTTTTTGTTTACAGGTTCCACAAGTATAGACAATAAACAGTGATTCTTCCCACCCACCCCTACTTTCCCCCTCTCAAATCCACCCTCCATTGAATTCTGTCTTCTTTCTAATTAGCCTCTGTTCTATGTTGATGTCATCATCCTTTTCTTCTCTTATGATGTCTTTTGTAGGTAGTGTCAGGCACTGTGGGGCTATTAATATCAAGGTCATTTTGTGTCTGGAAGACAGCATTTTAAGCAGTCCTACCCTTCCGTTGGCTCTTACATTTTTCCTGCCACCTCTTCCACAATGGACGCTGAGCCTGGGAGGGTGTGATAGAGATGTCTCAGAGCTGAATACTCCACTGTTGCTTCTTCCCGGCACTCTGGTGGCTTTTGAGTCACCCCTGTGTCGTCACCACCATCTGCAAAGAGAAGCTTCTCTAACCCAAAGTGAGAGTGGCATTAATATATGGGTGTACACAATGAAAAAGTGCTTAGAGGGCAGTTTGGTGGGCAAAACATATGCATTTAGCCAGACAACAGCAGGCGTTAACTCCCCTGGGGATCATGGCCACCTCAGCAATAATAGGCTTTTGACTAGGTTTTCAGTGCCAGGCATGTATGTCCTGTTGTGGAGTGGGCCTTCAGTCCAGTTGGAGAGCAGCTGGTTTCCCCCATCGCAGACATGCCACTATTACACCAGTTGGCACATTTGGCCAGGCTGGCCAGGCTTAAGGCGTGCAGGGTCCACTGCTATTTATGATTGTTGATGACTTCTCTCTCCCAAAAGGCAGCCTGCAGCACAGCTCTTTCCAGAGTTCTGACATCTAGTCAACAGGGAGGCTTCTAGTTCAGCTCTACCTTGATGTCTCAGTGACCTGCTGCCCAAGCATGTGGAATCTTCAGCACTAGGGTCTTGCTATCTCGTTCTGGTCCAGTCATCTTTCAAAGAGTGCCTGCTTTGTATGGACAGGGTATGGCTTTCTTAACTGAGGGATCTATTTTGTTTCTCAGAGAAACCCTGGGCATGAGGTCAACTTTTGGGACAGGAAGCATGGCCTTAATTTACTGAAACTCTATCATGAGATGTGTGAAGGGCATCATGCATTTAAAAAATATTATTTATTTATTTATTTATTTATTGGAGCAAGAGAGAAATAAATAGGCAGATAGGGACAGACAGTGGGTACGCCAGGGCCTCTATTCACTGCAAACAAACTCCAGACACATGTGCCACCTTGTGCATCCGCATTATGTGGGGCCTGGGGAAATCTTTTCTGGATCCTTAGGCTTTGCAGGCAAGTGCCTTAACCGCTAAGCCACCTCTCCTGTCTGAGATCATGCATTTTAATGAGTAATATTCCCATGAGAACCAGGGTGACCAGACACAAAGTGCCAACATTCCTATACATTCCAAAACATCTTAAATCTCAATTGACCTGATGGTCCCCCTATATTCTGTGTGACAGCTTCTTTTTGTGTGCACCCATGTGTAGGTGTGTGTGTTGTGTGTGCATGCATGCATATGTACTCATTCGTGTGTAGAAGGCTGCGCTTGTGTGTGTGAATGTACGTGCATGTATATGGAGACCAAAGAAAAAGTCAGTATTCTCTCCTTAGGAATCATGCTCACCTGGATTTGAGGCAGGGCCTCTCATTGGTCTGGAGCTTGCCAAAAAAGGCTATACTAGCTGGTCAGAGAGTCTTGGGGAATATTCCCGTTTCCGCCTTCCCGGTATTGGGGTAACAGGTGCATGCCACCATGGCCAGCAGTGTTATGTAGTTAGGGACTGGGCTCAGGTCCTCGTGTTTGTGAGGCAAGCACTCCATTGATTGAGCCATCTCGCTGGCCCTAAATTATCAAATACCATTCTCAATGCATTAAAGTTGTTTGGAAACTGTTTAAATTTTGATTCTTCTGCTTTTTTTTTTTTTTTTTTTTTTTTTTTTTGACTTAGAGTCTCACTCTAGCACAGGCTGACCTGGAATTTATCATGTTGTCTCAGGTTGGCCTTGAACTCATAGTGATCCTCCTACCTCTGCCTTCTGAGTGCTGGTGTGCCACCATGCCCAGTTCTTCTGCTTTTTAGATTTTCTTTTCATGTATTCATATAACAGCATTTAATCTTTGATGTGGATGAGAACTCTTCTCCTAATACTTCCTTGAAATCATAATATGAGAGGGAAGCGGAGTCTCATTTTTCAATGTCTGAAAGAAGAAAGCTATCAATCTAGAATGCTATATATAGAAACACCATCCTTTAGAAATAAAAGGGAAATAAAGACATGCTTAGAGGACATAAAAACTAAAGGAATTTGTTGGTAATTTAAAAAGATTTGCCAATGGGGCTGGAGAGATAGCCCAGCCATTCAAGATGCTTGCTTGCCAAGCCTAAGAGCCTGGGTTCCATTCCCTAGTGCCCATGTAAAGCCAGATTCACAAAGTGACACATGCTTCTGGAGTTCATATACAGTGGCAGGAGGCCCTGGTGTGCCCATATTCTCTATCTCTTCTGATATATATGATTATATCATATATATATATATATATATATATATATATATATATATATATATATCAGAATATATATCTGTGTGTGCCAATGGAAGACTGGGTCATGTGGAAAGCAATGGGAAATCATTAATGTATATAATAGATGCAATGATGCAATAGAAGGAAATGCTTTTACCATGAGTTTTGTAAATCACATTTCATGATTGAAATATATTTTAACGCTGTTGAAGCCTTATATTGTAGACATTGATGTCTTAAATAGCAGGTGAAATGGACTTCAGCGAGTGCAAGATTTTCACTCTCATAGTGTAAAACCTAAGTACCACTATAAAACATACATGTGCATATTCTAATACCCAGGGTAATCCCTACAAAAGCAACAAAGAGATACATTCAAAATGCTATGAATAGGGCTGGAGAGATGAGTTAGCAGTTAAAGCATTTTCTTGCAAAGCAACCTAGCTCCAATTCCTCAGTACCCATATAAAGGGATGCGCAAAGTGGCGCATGTATCTGGAGTTCATTTGCAGTGGTCAGAGGCCCTGGCACACCCATTCTCTTTGTCTGTCTCTCTTCTATCTGCTTTCAAATAAATAACCAACATAGAAAAAATAAATAGGTAAATGCTATGAATAAATCAAGATAAATTTCCAAAACCATGTTTATCTCATAAGTAGTCAAGATGAGAGAATTCATGGACTGAGTGTGAACTGGAAAAAATCAAACAAGGGATACATCATAACATTGCTAATTTAAGGTCTCACATATAAGCCATTACTTTAATGTGTGTACACTTAACACACAAATCAAAAGACAGACATTGGCAGGGTGTCATTTAAGGCTGGCTAAGTATTCCAAAATTAACCAAGTGCCAGGAAGTGAGTGGGAGGCCTTTTCTGTAGTGACCAGCAATGAAGAAGTGAAAAGCACTCTATTTGCAATTGATGTGATTGTCTATGTAAAAAAAAAAAAATCTCAAAGAATTTGCATGCAAAAATTTATAAAAAGTGAGTTCAGCAAGTTTGAAAGACACAAGGTTCACATACTCCTATGCATGCAACAGTGAGTATGTGGAAACCTAAATGAAAGACACAATGTCATTTATACCTGCCCCCCAATAAATGCTAAAGTATCTACTTAACTAAATATGCATAGGGTCTGTAGGCTTTACTTTTAAAAGGCTGGTGAAAGAAATGAAAGTAACCCTAAATAAATGAGGAACTCCACCATATTGGTGGACTGGAAGGTTCAAGAGAGCAAGCAGGGTGTTCCTCCACAAACTGACCTGCAGGATTACTGGAAATTCTTTACAAAATCTCAGTGAGAATTTAAAAAAAAATAATTATTTACTTATTTATTTGAGAGAGAGAGGAAGAGGAAGGGAGAGAGAGAGAGAGAGAGAGAGAGAGAGAGAGAGAGAGAGAGAATGGGCATACCAGGGCTTTCAGCTTCTGCAAAGGAAACCCCAGACACATGTGCCACTGTGTGCACCTGGCTTACATGGGTACTGGGGAATTGAGCCTTAGTCCTTTGGTTTTGCAGGCAAGTGCCTTAACTGCTAAGCCATCTCTCCAGCCCCTCAGTGAGGATTTTTAATTTTTTTTTTACATAAAGAAAAGCTTCTAGGATCTACGGAAAGGCAGACATTCAAGACTAATAAAAAAATAATGTCGACAAAGACAAATAATGTTGGAGAAATAGCTCTACCCAAAATCAAACCTTGCTATAGAGGCAGGAACAGAGTCTGGTTGTAGGGGAAGGAAAAATGAGGTACTGAATAGAAAACTCAGAAACAGGATCCTACATATATATATATGCAATTTATTGTTGACAGAGATAAAAAGGCTATCAAACAGAGAAATGACTCTTCAATCTATGGAGTTTGAACAACTTGCCAGAACCAGGAGGGGGGAGGAAGAAAGAGAAGTAAGGGGGACAGAGGAAGAGAGAGGAAGAGAGAGAAAGAGAGAAATTTCAACTTCAATCCCCCAACTTATACAAGATGCATTATGGAATAAAATGTAATGCAATTAATATTAGAAATTACAGAAAAACCTTGGAACATTTATTGATTTACAGGGATAGCCAGAGTGATTATAGTTGACCCTACAAACTATTTATAAAGGAAGATATTGATGAGTGAACTCCATCACCATTACAAACCTTTACTCTTCAAAATGTTTGGAGACCACTAACACACTGTAGATTTGTAGAAAACTTCAGCAAAATACACACTCAGTGAAAGACTAGCATCTAGATCACATAAAAACTTCTTACAAGTCAACATAGGAAGTAAATAATTCAACTAAAAAATGCTCAGGAGAGGGGCTGGAGCAAAGGCTTAGCAGTTTAGGCATTTGACTGTTAAGCCTAAGGACCCAGATTTGATTCCCCAATCACCATGTAAGTCAGACGCACAAGGTGCCGTATGCACCTTGGAGTTGGTTTTCAGTGGCTAGAGGCCCTGGTGTTGCCCATTCTCTCTCTCTCTCATAAATAAATGAATAAAATAATAAAAAAGAAAATGCTTGGGAGAAATGGTCAGACCTCACAGGGAGATGGGTGTACATGCATAAATAAGCATATGGAAGATGGCCAGTGTCGTCATACATCGAGGGTGCAGATGAAAACCACAGGGAATTAAACGGCATGCCCCTCAGAAGGGTGTTGGGCACCAAACTCTTGAGTTGGTCTGGATCATTCACATTGGTGGTGGGAGCCTAAAGTAGAGCAAACACTCTGGAAAAGTTTTGAAATTTGTTAAAAGATTTTAAAAAAATGTTTTAATTTATTTATTTTCAAGGAGAGAGGTAGAGAGAGGAGGGGAGAGAGAGAGAGAGGAAGAGAGGATGGGCAGGACAAGGCCAAAGCAGCTGCAAATGAACTCCAGATGCAAGCGCCACTTTGTGCATCTGGCTTTACATGGGTAGTGAGGAATCGAACCCAAGTTGTTAGGCTTTGCAGGCAAGCACCTTAACCTCTGAGTAATCTCTGCAGCTCCTGCAATTCTTTTTTAAACGTAAAGTTAAACGTGCAATTAAAATACAAACTCAGGAACTTGACATTTTGGCAGTTATTCCAGAGAAATGAAAATGTTTACAAACACTCGAAGAGGAACATTAACAGTTAACTTCTGTCTTAATTGATTCCTTACTTTTGCATATGTATGTGTGTGCATGTGTGTATGTATGTTTGCTGGTATATGGGTGCACATGTGTAGATTGATGTCAATTGGATATCTTCCTTGTTTGCTCTCCACTTTTCTTTCTGAAGCGGGGTCTCTTGGCTTCAGGTAGTCTAGCTGGATGGGTAAGCTCTGAGTTCAGTGAGACACCCTGTTTCAATAAATAAGCTGGAGAGTAAAGAGGAAAAAGAACACCAACACGGACGTCTGGTCACATCATGCACATGTGCACACACACACATGTCCACACATATAGGAACACACACACACACATCACATGCCTATACAGACATGCAAAAAATAAATAAATAAAAGGAAAGAAAGAAAGTTCAGTATCATGAGTGTGCAGGTGGAAACCCACACGTGTATATAGTAAAGTTATAAATAACTCAATCACATAAGCCTGAATAGAAGTAACTCGCCTCCAAGTTTGCAGTAATTTATTATGGCAGGAATAGAAAACTACTAAGGAATAGAAAACTACTAAGAACAGACACGTGACCTAATAGGAATCAGAACGGTGACTGCTGACACGGGTGGCTAGGGGATGACAAGGGAAAAGTATGACCACTGGTTCAGGGGCAGTGGACATGTTTAGCGTCTCCTCATTGCCTTAGAAGCGTACACTGTCAGCATCTATCCAACTATTCCCTTAAGTAAGATGTGTGCCTGTCAGGACATGTAAATGATACCACAGTACAAACGTATCTGATTATAATTCGAAGATTTGATTACATGTTTTGAATATTTTATAGCTAAATGAGGTCTGCTAGAATCATTCCTCTAACTCATAATGGATTTTTTAAAATCAAAGTTAAATGCTTTCGCTCAATTGTTAATATTTGTGTAATACCTTTGTAGCTCTAAACTATTAAAATATAAATGAGAAATAGATGGTGGTGAGAGCAGACACCTGCTTGCATTTGAATTATGGTTCTTCTAGGTCTTGGGTCTTTTTTTTTTTAGAAAGTTTCCTATTCTGTCTGGCCGCACTTTCAAGCTTGACCTCAGGGGAGGTTGGAGTTGACTTTGCAAATTGATTATGAAGCTAGCTGAGGATGTATGGATGTAAAGCACTTGGTATATAGGCTTGGTGGCTCTTCAAATCACAGTTATGATCGTGTTTATGTTATACGTACTTGATAAGTCTAATGAAAACCACAAGTAAATAAAAACTGCTAATCTTAGGATTATATTTATCTTCCGTTTACTAATGTGGGTGATTTAGGGTCAATAGCCTATCTCCATAATCTTTGGCACTCTTAGTTGACACATTTTTGGGGCTGTAAGTTGTAATGAAATCAGAGTGTCAGGAGAAATGCCTGGACCGCTTGCAGAGTGAAAAATGGGGCGTTCAAGCACCCCGCGGAGCCACCGCCGGGAGACAACCAGACGTGCACCAGGCCACTGAGAGGAGCCAGTGGGATGTCCCCACTGCTGTTTTGGGGCTCAGTAGAAATGGCTGTAATCATTTTTGACCAAAACTTTCTTATGTATTAAAAGAGAAAAGAAGAGCTGGATTTTGCAGCCCGTAACTCTGTCAGCTGCAGCGTGGCCCCGAGCATGGGTCCTCACTCCCTTGGTCTTAGCGCATGACCTCCCGGCAGCATAAGCCCGATGGGAAAAACCAGGCATCAGGGACCCACATTGCCTACGTCCCTGCTTGGCTCCTCGCACGGGTGCTCATCATACAGGTGCTTAATTGTCCCAACCAATCAGTGATTTATACTTTATTCCAAACCATCTAAAACCCCTGACATAGCTGGGATGCGTCACTTCCCTCAAAGACTGCTGCCCATTTCAGGCATGGTCTTGGACTTTGCAAAACCATCTTCAATCCTCGTGGAGACACAGCTGCTGCACATGGGAATTCGTTTGCAAACGCCCTGCACTGCCGGGGCCTTGCGGTTATTTAATACGTATGCCAGGCTGCAGAACGGAAGTACAAGCACCGTGGCGGAGAATTCCTTTCCGCGGTGTGAAATTAGACTGTAAATGAACCAACAATGGCTACTTCGTGTAGCTTTCATTATCTGGAGCACGGGCATCGACGGCAGGTCCTGCGCCTGTCGTCTGTCTCGGCATTGGTTTCGAGACTTCAATCAGCGAGTGAGTCACAGTTACTGAAAAACAAACAAACAAACAAACAAAATGTTCAGGTACCCGAGAGGAGCATAAATATTATGTGCCACTTGGTATCATAATTAACTGCATGCTTCACATATTTTCTTTCATGTCTACCTTCACAATACATAATATAATTTACCGTTAATAGGATTAAGGTGTCTATTTTTTTTTTTTAAAAAGGTAAATACTCCAGTGGTTTAAACTGTTTTCTATTTGTTTTGTACGGGTACATCCTTTACCCACAGGCAATCTCCTTCTGCCCCACAGAAGGGAAAAATGAGGAAAGTTGGAGATAATGTATGCGGTTCAGAAGAAGAGCTTTTGAAGATTATTATTGTTGTTGCTTTTGCTCAATAATGAAGCGGCTCTTTTCCACGAAGCATCAGGAGAAAATGCCTTGACTTGCGAGCTATTACACCATTTTAAAGATCGCAGGTAACATAGGGAAAAATAAAAGCCCCCGACGTATGAAGATGGAAATTTATCTTGGAGAGTCGGTGCTGGTGGCTGAGAGCCTTCGCCCCTCCCCCAGAAACAAGCCCATGTTCGGGCTGCTTCTCAAAACTGATAATTGCAAGAAGGTAGACTCGCTCAGTTTTCTTTCTTTTTTTTTTTTTTTAAAGACTATTCCATTTTATAATCTCCTGTAGAGTGCTCAGCACACTGTCACGCGGGCTGACACCAACGGACGCGGGTTAAGAAACTCATTACAACTCTGAACTTGGGCAATGTTGGAAGAGGTCAGAAATTAAAACCCGTAACCTGTGGCATAATATCTCCAAAGGAGCCCGGTTAATTTGATCTGCAAAGAATGAACCATTGTTTGACTAGGCAGACGTCTAAGTGTATGACAGCATACGCTTGCCTGGTAACTGTTTTGCAGGTTAGGGGGTGGGTGATGTGTTTGGAGGGAAGGAGTAGGCTGAGAATTTCTAAAGTACAGATCTAGAAGAACTCCGGGGAAGGAGCCTGGCCCCTCTCAATCTCTTGCAGAAGTGGACTTAAGTCCTATGGATGCTTGATGACTCACTCAGGGTCCCCCCCACACCCCAGGCTGACAAGTCACAGCGCCAGGCTGGAATCCTGGTCTATAGACCCCCTCTCCAGTGCTCTTCCAGTCATGGGACACTGTGTCCAAGTGTGTCTTTGAAAGTGAACTTCGCTTTGCAGTCACACTGCCAAGTGGAATTTGGCACTGGTGCCTGGACGAGCTCACTTCACCGTGGTTCTGTCTACGGACGGTTTCATTAGGGAGTCGTGTGCGTTTGCCAGGGATGAATGGGTTCGCCTGCGCGGAGACTAATAAACTTTAAGAAGTTAATAATGAGAATATGTTTGACTTGGAATGATGCACACAGGCATCAGGGGTCGCACAGTACCCAGCCTGCTTCACACGGACAGCTTTGCCAGGAATTTCCTTCCCACGACGGACTGAGGTGTTCTGAAAATTTAGAATACTCATTCTCAAGAAATAAACATCATTAGTGCCGCTTCTTCCAAACGGGGCACTTCAGAAACAATTAAAATCAGCCACCGAGGTAAACAGTGATAAAGCAGTGAGCGTTATCACTAAGGTGAAGTTCTGTCCCCAGGGCGTGTATTTCTACAGGGGGGTTTCTACCAGTGTCCTGCGTCCTGACTTTAGCGAGGGCATGGTAGTTTGAATCAGAAGTTCCCCCATAAAGTCATGTGGTTTGAATGCTTGAGACCCCATCTGGTGGCAATTTGGGAGGTGGCGCCTTGATGGAGGGTGGGTGGGGTGTTACAGCCAGCTCCCCCCTTGTCAGAGCTTGGCACACTCTCTTGCTGCTGTTTTCCACCTGCTGTCAAAAGAAGTGATGCCCAGCCTCTGCGCTACCTGCCTGTCCCCGCCAACATGAAGCGTCCCCTCAAGACTGTAAGCAGAAATAAATCCTCCCCCCCCCCCGCAACCAGCTGCTCTTGGGTATATGTTTTGTCCTAGAACAGAGGGCATAGGGCTGGGGGTGGTCATCAACATGGTTTAGCGGGGAGTCCCTTCCACAGGGACGTTGGGGTGCTGACTTGGATTCGGTAGAATTCCCTTTGGGGAAAGGAGCCAGGATCTCTAAACGCAGAGCTGCTTTTCTCAAGGATACCAGGTGACCACCCAAGACATTTGGGGCTTTGGGGCTTTGAGACTAGAAGGAACTTGGGGTCACGGGACCAACGTTTTTTTTTATTGTTTCCAAGGAGAAAACATACTCCCCCCCCATACATATGAACATCACTGCGACCTATGGTCTATAGTGTAAAAATGTTTTCAATACCTGAAAATGACCTGCTATCCCAAGGCCACCTCTCAGCAATAAAGGACTCTCTGTTTTCTGTCCCCCAACAGTGGTTCTCAGATGTTGGGAAGGCATACACATTGATGTGAAGGGTCTTTAGTATAGAAACCCTACTTAAGAAAACAATCAATCACTTTTCTTAACTGATTCTAAGTGTAGGACAGCATGCATCAACTTAGCCTCAACCAAACATGGGTCTTGATAGCTTAAACATTTTTCTGAAATAGGCAGATTGAGAAAGAATGAGAAGAAGGGGTTTGCTCAATAGGATAAAAACATAATTATGGCTGTTCTAGAGAAGACAATGTGGGGAACAAGCTCCTGAGAGCACGTAGGTTGGGAGGTTGGAATTGTGGCCTTACAAGTTCCCCAGATATTGTCCTCCTCACTTTTAACGCATTTGATTGGCATGTGTTACTGTATGTATTAACAGGGTTAGTGTACACACATGCCTTCCTTCAACCACCTTTCCTTCCTCCTCCTTTCCCACGTTCTAGTAATCACACTTCTATATTCAGGTAGACTTTACAATTTTTTACATTTTTTTTTCCAATTTGCATACCCAAGTAAGATGCTGATCCCTGATGCTCAGGTATTGAGTGATGCTCAGATGCCTGTTGGTGGCAGTTGTCTCTGTGTCTGCTTTATTGTCTCCATCACTTTTTTTTTTTCTAGGTAGGGTCTCACTCTAGCCCAGGATGACCTGGAATTCACTATGTAGTCTCAGGGTGGCCTCAAACTCACAGCGATCCTCCTACCTCCTGAGTGCTGCGATTAAAGGCATGCACCACCACGCCCCGGTGTCTCCATCACTTTTAAATTGACTGGGGGCTTTGTCTGGCCATGAGGTGGGAAGGATTGGATGTCATGTTGAATTCATGCACCAAAAGATATAGATAGTGGGGCAGGAGTTGTCTTTTCACTCCTCTGAACCTTAGTGTTCACATCTATAAAGCAGAGTATCATGGGAGCCAAGATGCACAGATAAAAAGGGATCATGGTCGGGCGTGGTTGTGCACACCTTTAGTCCCAGCACTTGGGAGGCAGAGGTAGGAGGATCGCTGTGAGTTCGAGGCCACCCTGAGACTACATAGTGAATTCCAGGTCAGCCTGGGCTAGAGTGAGACCCTACCTCAAGAGACAGAGAACATGTCTGATGGTGAGCGGCCTCAGCATTCTCCACAGGAAGCTCTCACTAGCCATACCAGTGAGAATCTCTTTGTTTGACTTCATCAACTACCTCCACCCCCAGTTCTCCTAGTATAACACGGCCAGGCTTCATGTGTCTGGAATGCTACTTTTCTTTTGCCCCTCTTGTGGAAAATATTAGACTACTCTGTCCTTTGTGATAGATCGTACTGTCCAGATTCATTAACCCTGCCTGATGTTGGAAATGCACATTCTGAGCTCTTTCAGTGCAGGATGCATCATTCATTCACTCACTCATTGACTCAGTGATCCTTCAAGCACTGATGAACACCTGCTCTGTCTCTAGTCTCCCCTCAATCTTAGGTTCGTGAATGTACCCTTCTGGGTACAGAAACTGTGCTGGGAAGTTAAAAGGACTTACTAACACTGTCAGGGACTTCCTCCCAGCACCTCCTTCTCCGCCCACTCTGCTCTCTCTGCTCCACCACTGTTCCCTTCCACTGCCTGCTTCACTCTGACTTCCTGTCTCAGCCTCCCGGTCAGGACTGGTGGAGAGGAGACCCGGGAGCCAGGAGTGGGTGGGCTGGTTGGTTTCCCCTTTGTCCTTCCTGGGATGAGAGTGGCCAGTGCGTACATCAGCTGTGCCCAGGTGTGATTTGGAAGGCCCTTCTCTGTTGTCCTCTATGTCTGTATCGGGTTTAGGGAAACTTTCCCATCACCCTAAACTGCTGGGGATGGCTCAAACAAGATTCAAACCCTTTGGAGGCTCACCACCTCTGCTTGCTTCCCTTGCTTCTCGCACGCCTGGAAGTCATCCTCTTGTCCAATAGTTTCCACTTAAACTCTTGAGGGCCCCTGGGACCTCTGGAGTTTGAAGGGACTGATTTAATTCTCATGGGACCCTGATGCTATTGAAAGAGTAACCCTTGCCAATCTCTTGGCCTCTGGCTCTGTTGTAGTTTCCTCTGTGGGATAACGCCCCAGCTGATGGGAGGAAAGCTTTTATTTGGGCTTACGGTCTCTAGGGAAAGCTTCATGATGGCACCGGAAAGCATGGCATGAGCAGAGGCTGGATACCACCCTCTTGCCACAGCAGGTGGAAGACCGCAGCAAGAGAGTGAGCTGACCTCTGGCAAGTCGGAGCTGTCTATCACACCTGTAAGCCTGCCTCTAATAGCACACCTCCTCCAGCAAGGCTCCAACCTCCCCAATGCCCCCCCCCCAGTGACCAAGTATTTGAAAGACATGAGTTACAGGGGGGATATCTGATTGAAACCACCACGGGCTTCTTGTCTCTCCACCTCTGACATGTGCTCCTGCCATTGGAGTGCCAGCCTTCGCCAAAACTGAACCATGTCTGAATGTTTGGACTTAAACTTCCAAAACCGTGAGCCAAATAAATCGCCTTCCTCTAGAAAGCTCCGGGCCTTGGGTATTTTGTTACAGGAGTGGACAATGGACAAATCTGTCTTCCATTTTTGGCCAGTCCCTGAGGGTTTTCTCTTCACTTGCCCCACCATCCTGAACGTCCCTCTCTCTCCCTGGTCTTCCTCTGGCAAGGTTCTCTCCGTTAACCAAGTCTCAGTCAGGTTGAGCCCCAGACGTATCAAGAGTTCCTCTCTGAACTGGGGTCACCCAAGAGCAGCCTCACATGCTGGACTGAACTGCTGTGTCACCTTTCATCCAGTTCACAGTGTGAGCCACGCAACAAGATGCTGAGCTCATGACGCTGGCATCTGTGTCTTTTGACATGCGTGTGTAATCACTGAGCTCTCTCTGGTCATTGGGGTTCGACAACCAACAGGATGGTGCGATCTGTGCCCTCTTCATTGTTTATTGTCACAGGTAGACAGCGTAAGATGGCCAACAATAATGCAGTGAGATGAACGTTTTGATATACGAGAGCAAACAAGAGGAGACACTAACCTAATCCCAAGGAAATTACATAGAAGGGATGAGGAGAAAGCAGCAGGAACGAAAAAGGAGAGAGGGGCTAGAGGGCTGGCTCAGTGGTTAAAGTGCCTTGCCTGCGATGCCTAAGGACCCAGGTTTGATTCCCCATTGCCCATGTAAAGCCAGATGCACAAAGAGGCACGTGCATCTGGAGTTCTTTTGCAGTAGCTAGAAGCCCTGGTGTGCCCATTCTCTCTTTCTCTATCTGTGCCTCCATCAATAAACAAATAAAAGATACATATTTTTTTAAAAAAAGAGCACAGAGGGGGCTGGAGAGATGGCTTAGCGGTTAAGTGCTTGCCTATGAAGCCTAAGGACCCTGGTTCAAGGCTCAACTCCCCAGGACCCACGTTAGCCAGATGCACAAGGGGGCACACGCGTCTGGAGTTCATTTGCAGTGGCTGGAAGCCCTGGTGTGCCCATTCTCTCTCTCTCTATCTGCCTCTCTCTCTCTCTCTCTCTCTCTGTCACTCTCAAATAAATAAATAAAAATGAACAAAAAATTAAAAAAAAAAAGAGCACAGAGGAGTCCTCCACGCAGACAATAGCATGAGAACCAAGGGGTTGAGTGAAGGGGTCAGTGAGTGTTGGAGGCGCTGAGACCAGTGTGGAGTCTGCTGAAGTGAGGGTGTGGTAACCGGAAGTGGTTGAGCGAGGCCAGAACAGTGAAGAGACCCCCTGGGAGGCATGGGCAGGAAAGGAAGTGCAGAGAGGGAAGGTGAAACACTTGAGTGAAGGGGACATGGGGGGGGCTGCACCGAAAGATGAAGTCAGGGCGGGGTGTGTCTGTGTGTACGATGCATGCACACGTGTGTGTGGAGCTCAAGAGGATGGTCTATGTGCTGGTCCTTGCCTTCCACACTGTTTGAAGCGGGACCTCTCATTGTTCACCAGGGAAGCTGGCCTGTGAGGCTCCATGTCTACACCTGTGGTTGCTGTAGCTACACTCGGATGACAGATACTAACGCTATGGCATCTGGCTTCTATGGGGGTTCCTGCAATTTGAACTCAGGTCCTCGCACTTGTGTAGGCAAGCACTTCATCTTCTGATCCATCTCCCCCATTCCGTCCATGTGATATTTTCTGTGGTGAAACCGTGATGATCCCACAATAATCCCACTGACCTGAAAGACGCTGGTAGGTTCGAGCCACGTGTGGTGGACTCAGGAGGCAATTACAAGGGAGAAGGCAGGAGACTTAAGTCTATGGAAGGCTGACTGACAAGATCCTGGGGGGGGGGGGCGATGGAGGGCCATTCTATGGTCCACAGTGTGGGCAGCTGTGTGGAAGTGTTATGAGATGAGCTACGAAGCCCTGGAGAAGAATGACTTGGGGAAGACAAGGTGAGTTCAGATTCTGGGCATGGAGAATTTGTGGTGCCTGGGAGACCTCCAAGTGAAGGTAACCAGCAGACAGATGGGTTGTCGCATCTGAAACTCAGCAGAGACGGCTGAATCAGAATTCATCAGGCTAGATTAAATGATGTAGAAAATGTCACTGTATTAACAGCTGTCCCCACAAAGCTCCTGAGAAAAGCACTGAGTTCAGTTCGAAAGAATTCAGCACACTACATCTCTGTGGGCTTTGTGCTGTGGGAGATTGGCTGTGGCAGGGCTGGTCTGCGTACAGTGGGTAGGCTGGAATTACTCATGTCACTGGGAGGGTATTACAGGAAATGACCCCTCCCATGTCATCCAGATACCACCACAACTGGACTTTGAAGAGACACCATGAATGGCAATGCTTTGGACCCAGAGGGCTTGGGGAAGAACCGGGGCAACAAGGGGCAGAGAGGAATGTCAAGAAAAAGCTGGGAAGGAAAGTCCAGGGAAGGCTGTGAACCACCAGGTTCTGGGAAACTAGGCAACAATTCTCAGGTCCCAAAGGGACCAGGCAACCCAGGCAAGTTCTAGCTGCAGGCCCGTCTGTGTTATTGGTACCAATACATACAGGGCGGATCTCCTGTTCTCAAGGGACATTCTAGTGTAGTCACACGTGTTGCGAAGCAACAGGTTATTACCAAAGACCTCAGCGATGTGAAACAAAGCCCATTCATCCTCCACATTCTGCATGGTCAGGAGCCAGGCCCTGCTTCTGGGTTCTCTCAGGAGCACCTCTGGAGCCTCACTTCGGGGGGCTGGGCCAAGTGACATGTTCATTAAGAAATGAAGTCATCTTATGAGCCCTCTACGGTCCTCAGAAGAATTCAGCTCCTCTCTCTTGCAGCCCCATTTTCCTATCCCTACAGGACAGATTCAGTCTGAGCCGCAGGGTCTTTTCAGTCACATTGGAAGCATATGGAAGGTTGATCACCGCTCTAAAGCAGGAGAGGTTGTTTCCTGTTTGCTATGGCAGAGTCTTCTGCAATATAACATAATTGCAAAAGGGACTACCCTGTCACTTGTCATCTGACCCCATCAAGGAGTGATGACTTTCCCACCTGTCTGCATTAGTGCCCCTTCCACACCGCACAGAGTAGAGATTGGGGGGCATGGGTCTTAGGAGCAGCTTAGAACTCTGCTTACTATGGGAGCACATGACTTAACAGCCCATAAGTAAAGTGTCAGGTGTTGTAAGAGGCCATGAAGCAAACAGAAGGGAAAACAAAAAGGCACAGTCACACGGGGACAGATTGAAGGAGGGGCCCCAGAGTGGGTCTTACTGCAAGGACTAAGTGGGTTTCCATGTGTCAACTGCAGTAGAACCTTCCAGAAAGAAGGAAGTAGACAAAAGCAGAGAGGTGGAAATGTGTGTGGAGTTACTCACGGCTCATGGCATGGACGTTCAGCAGATAAGCAGGGAGGGAGGAGCTTGATGCACCTTGTTGGCCAGGAAGACAAATTACAGGGATGCAGGAGAGCGAAATGGATGAGGATGCGAGCGCTGGTAGTATGTGGGTCCCTGGATCCTCCGGGCCATGGTTCCCCGAAGGTGTCCAGGCACCGTGGAGCAGGGTCTTGAGCGGCCGTGAATGCGACGGGCAGTAAACCTGGGAGACAGCTGCAGGGAGTAGCTCGGTTTATTTATCAGGGAAATGGGTTTATAAGCAGTTCAGAGAGAGCAGGAAGAGGGTCCTAAGGGGATTGGTGGGTTCAAGGGTTGCTTTCCTAGGAACATTCATTCCAGCACGTAGGGAGAGAGTCAAGTGATCTACACAGTGGTGGGAAGAGGGTTGCAGGGGGATGGGCTGTGTGAAGGCTGCTGGCTGATATCATATCAGGAGCTTCCGAGGCAACTGGCCAAAGGTCACAGGGCTATGGGCGAAGGCTATGTTCAGGTGTGCCGGGCTTGGAGAGGGAGTGGCCTCCTATAGCCCCGAGGGTCCTTAGCCGTGCCTGGAAGCTCAGGCCCATCTCTGGAAGGCTCCAGCCTGTGTCTGGCAGTGCCTGACAGTAGTAGGGACCTGAAGCTTGTGTGCTGCCTGTCTGGAGGTAAGGAGTGAACAGCCAGGGAGCACACCCTGCAGACGGTGACGTGTGTGTGCGGTGCTCTTCCTGAGAACTCCGGGGTGGTTGAACAAGTGGGAGAAGGAGCTAAGGACCGTCTATCATTATTTGTGGATCCATCTTTGTGAGTTCACTTACTCAATAAGAAAGTATTTGCAACCTGTGAATCAACATTTGCTATGTGTTCAGTCATCTGCAAACACATGCAGAGAAGTGCTTGTCCCACCAGAGGTCAAACAAGTGCCATGCTGCCTTCTTGCGTCAGCTAGGATGGCACAAATGTCTTGTCTCTGGTCTATTCAGAAGAGCATGGTTGCATTTTATGTTGGGATTTTTCTGTTTAAAATTTCCCCCTGTGCACGCGTCTGGAGTTCCGTTTGCAGTGGCTGGAAGCCCTGGCGCACCCATTCCCTCTCGCTCTCTCTATCTGCCTCTTTCTCTGTGTCTGCCGCTCTCCAATAAATAAATAAAAAAAAATGAAGAAAATTTTAAAATTTCCCCCTGGCAGGGCTGGAGAGATGGCTTAGTGATTAAGGTGCTCACCTGCAATGCCAAAGGACCCAGGTTCAATTCCCCAGTACCCAAGTAAGGCAGATGCACAAGGGGGCACATACGTCTGGACTTCTTTTGCAGTGGCTGGAGGCCCTGCAATGCCCATTCTCTCTCTGTCTCCCCCCCACCATCTCTCTCTCTCTCTTTCTCTCTCTCTGTGCTTGCAAATAAAAGCACATTTCCCCCTGGCAGATGGGAGATAGCTCAGTGGGTTAAATGCTTGCTCTGCAAGAACAGTTCCCAGTACCCAGGTAAACTGGCTGGGCCTGGCGGCACACACCTGTAATCCCAGCCACGGGGAGGCGGAGACAGTATGATCGCTGGGACTTGCTGGACAGCTGCTCTACCCGACTGATGAGCTCCAAGCTAACTAGCAATCCTGACTCAAGTAAATGTATATGGCATTTCTGATGACTGTCATCTCAGGCTGGCTTCTAGTTTCCACCTGCACACACTCATGAATTTGCACCCCCAGCCACATATGCACGCACACACACATAGACACACGTGCACACCCCTCTCCCGCACAAGATGGTTTCCCCTAAGTATTGTGTGGAAGTGCTATTTGGTGATCCCAGGCATACAAAGGCTACAATATGACTTCAGAGACGATACAAGTATGCCATCTAAATTTCCGTGAGGCCAGAGTTATGACCACAAAATCAGTCCTGGCATCACCCTAAGGAGTCGCTCCCCAGTGAACCAGTACTCACAGCAACTTTGCACAACTGCACACAAGCTTTCTAGAACTTCCATGAGTACATCAAACCCACTGGGTTTTCATGTGTCTCCCAGATGGTCTAGTAAGTTCTAAGCATCAGTGTGGAAGAAATGGCTCCCTTGAGTGATGGAGCACGCAGTCAAGGCGGCGCATACGCTCATTGCGGGCTGGCTCTAGAGAGCATGAAGAAATGGCCGCTGGAGCCCGGGAGCGGGCAGGAAGGGAGGCTGGGGGTGACAGCTGACCACAGGCTTTCAGGGCCTGAGTGTACCGGTCACGGTGGCTGTTCTCCGGTAAGCAGGCTGACCTTCCTGACTCAGCTCCTCTGTGGGAACATGGAGGACTGGTACAAAGCCCAACTGAACTAGGTTCTCAGAAGGGAAGGACAGGGTTAGAAAACAAAGAGGGTTTCCTTAAAGGAAAAGCACAAGATAACGATGCAGAAGGACATGGACCCTCGGAGCTAATGCTTAGTCAGGTGGACCATGGAGTTAGCTTTCTCCGTTTCTTCTAGGAGCCAGGAACCCCCGGACATACAGGGAGGTGCCTGTTAGGTTTTTTAGAAAATATGTAAATGTATTTTAATAAATGTTTTGTTTATTTTTATTTATTTATTCGAGAGTGACAGAGAGAGAAGAGAGAGAGGAGAGAATGGGCATGCCAGGGCCTCCAGCCTCTGCAAATGAACTCCAGATGCATGCGCCCTCTTGTGCATTTGGCTCACATGGGTCCTGGGGAATTGAGCCGTGAACAGGGGTCCTTAGGCTTCACAGGCAAGCACTTAACCACTAAGCAATCTCTCCAGCCCCTGAGAAAATATTTTTATCTCTCATCTGTCTATCTCTTATCTATGTATTGATGACACAGAGAGCAGAAACAAAGAGAGAGAGAGAGAGAGAGAGAGAGAGAGAGAGAGAGAGGCACCAGGGCCACAAACAAACTCCAGATGCCTGTGCCAATTTGCACGTCTGGCTTTATGTGGGTACTGGGGAATTGAACCCAGCCCAATAGGCTTTGCAAGCAAGTTCCTTTAATCACTGAGTCACCTCCCTAGGTTCCTTTTAGTTTAGTTTAGTTTTTGCACGTGTGGTGTGTATGTATATGTGGGGGCACACGTGTGGGGGCCGGAGGCTGCCATCCTTGATCGCTTTCCTCTTTCTTGCATTGAGGCATGTTCTCTCATTTGAGCTCAGAGCTCACTGGTTCTGCTTGCCTAGCTAGCCAGCAAGCTCTGGGATTCCCCACCTCTGCCTCTCACTTAGTGGGATTACAGAAGGCCGAGACACCCAGCATTTATTTGGCTGTTGGGAATCCAAACTGCTGTCCTCAGGCTTGTGCAGTTAGTGCCTTACCAGTCCCAGCCGGACAGTTTTAAGGAAGCTGTTGCCCTTGGCTGTGCTTTCCTGCAAAGACAGCATCTAATGAAGGCTCTCGACACTCCCCTTTAATTGTGCCACTAACCTTTAATTGTGCCATTCCTATCTGGAGACCCTGCTGTACCTGGGAAGTAGGGACCGTCAACTTTATATTCATTGATCGCTGATGAAGAAAATGGGGGGGGGCGCATCATTTCCTCCTGTATTGACCGGCATCTTCCCTCACATAAAACAATTTGTTCTGCAATTGACTATGTGCTCAGCGTCTAATCAGGTTTTTTCCTTTTAAAGAATAACTGTAATGTGATCAGGGATTGACAAAAACTTTTGTTTTTCAGGATCCTTCCTTGTGGAAATGTAATTTAATGGAAGCAACTGAAACCTTTAGTAGAAATGTGTAGCTCAATATTACTACAGTATGAAAAAAAAAAAAGCATTTTCTTTTCATATTGCCTGGGATCCATTGTTGATTTAATTTCAGAAAACTCCTGAACCATAGCTTAACTCCTCTGCAGATTCAGCCAAGCCTTCATAAACAACAAAGACCGAGGCTACATCTTACCAGTGTAATGGTGTAAAAAATATTAGTACTGTTGTGGTCTGGGTCCTCCATTAAGCTAAGTTTGCCTAAGAATCATCTAGAAAACACTAAAGCAAAACTTTCTGACCTCCGAAATTGGAGGTCCTATTTCAGAAACCCCGGGGTGGGTGCTTGTAGATATCATGTCCCATGGTGTGTGGTCTCTCAGTAGACTTTACTTGTCAGCTTTACTGTGTGGCTCCCCAGTGATGCCTAGTGTCTAGCTCATACAAGAGTGACATGAATGCTTATAGAAAGACCAAAAACTGAGTATCTTGAAAGAACAAGCTTGTGCTAGAATCAGTGGAGATGTCTAGGCCAGAGGAAGGACCACAAAGCATCTCGCTTGTTTCTATCTCGTATATATCTTCTGCTTTATTGAGCGTATACCCATGTGTTACACATATGCATGCATGTGTGTGCGTCTGTGTAGTCTTGAGTGTTTTTTTTTTTCTCCTGTATGTGTCAGTCCATGCACAAGGAAAGGCAGGTAGATTTGGCAGTCGCTAAGGCAGGTGTTGGGTATTGGCAACCTTAATCACCTCTAAATCACTGATTTTGCTGTTTTTCCCTTTTGATTTTTCAATTCATTCGGAGGCTTTTATACTGTAAACACAGTCGTAATGATTCAGGCCTCAGTGCCTGACATGTTAATTCATAATACCCCAGAATCAGCACTTTGCTAAGAATAATGTGTGCAGGTTTCACGCCATGTAGTTGGAGATCATTTGAAGGCTTACTTTTGCTATTTCATAGACTCGGGGCCCTGAAGGACCACTACAGGGGCAATCTCAAGACAGGGAGGGGGAACAGAGATGCGAGGCTTATAGAACAGAATGTTGGAATGGCCTAAAGCAGGAACATTACATGGGGCGGAGGTGGAGAGGAGGGTTTCCGTTCAAGACAGCTTTGGATAAGACATCTTTCCTAAGTGTCTCATCTTGTTATAAGGTGAGTCTACGGAGCATGTCACTTCCCCTAAGCGCTGTGTATTCTAGAGAAAACTCAGAGAATCTTGCTGACTGGGTAGAGAGGAAACTTGGGAGTGGGGCTGGGGTCAGTGGTAAAGACATTTTGTCTCTGCAGCAAGAGGGTAACTGATACTGTGTGTGTGTGTGTGTGTGTGTGTGTGTGTGTGTGTGTGTTGTGTGCGTGCGTGCGTGTGTGTTGTGTGCATGCAGGTGTTGCTGCATTCATGTATGGAGATCAGAGGTCAGGGTTGGGTATCTGCCTCAATTGTTCTCCATTCTCTTGACACAGGCTCTCTCACTAAACCCAGAGCTCACCGATTCAGGTAGACTAGATAGGCAATAAGATCCAATGATACTCCTGGCTCTGCCTCCCCAAGACCTGGCATTACATAGGCCCACTGCCATGCCAGGCTTTTATGTGGGTGTTGGGGATCTGAACTCAGGTCCTCGTGCTTGCGCTGCAAGCACGTTGGCAACTAAGCCATCTTTCCAGCCACGCCCCCCAAATGTTTCTGGAAAACCTCATGAGTACATCCGTTACTAGAACTGGATAGTATAAGAGAGAATAAAGACACGAGGAAGAGATCAATAACCCCAGACAGAGCCAAACCTCTGGCTTTAGAACTCGCAGACGTGTGTTTAATCTTCAGCTCTGTCCTTATTGTACCTCTACTCTTTATTTCACTTGCAGAAAAATTACAAAGAGGTAGACATGGAAGTTAACTGAAAATTACATATTTTTGAGATTACCCAATGCTGTTGCTAATAAATTCTCGGTCCCTGCCCATATGTAATAGTTTGTGGTTGAAATGTCCATTGATTCACCACAAGCCAGGCTACCACTTGGTCCATTCTTTCTAATTGTCCTTCCCGTCTTCCATTCTTCTCTTCATCTGCCTCCCTTGCTCAGCAATGGATAGTCGGTGTAGGGAGTGGGTTCGTTGTTTAAGCAAGGCCAAGGACATCTAACTAGTAATAATGGGATGGAATTCAACAGGGGACAATTTATGCTGAATTATAAGAGAAATTTCCTAACATCAAGATCTATTAGACCAGAGACCACGCTCCCAAGGGAAGCAAGAACCATTGCCAGAGTCATTTAGAGGCTGGCTCGGGTCCATGAGTGACAATAAATTTGGTTGTCTCATTCTAGTCACCATTTGTGTGGACTGGGCACCGCCACGGGGACGTTAGGGCGAAAGATGTTGAGTAACTGACCTCAGGGAGGTCTATTGACTTGGGAGAGGCATGGCCCACACCTTCTGGGTGCTTGATCTGCTCTTGATTTTGTGTCCTTTGTTAGGTATCCCCAGCTCATTATTATTATTTTTTTTTGTCTCAACAGGTGTTTCTGAGCATCAGATCATCCCAGACTGCACCTGTTCCCATGGAATCTAAAGATCATCTCTCAAGAGTGGACCACCCTGGAGTATTCGTGTATCTTTGAAGCAGACATCAGTTCCGGGGTGGCAACGCTCACCCACACCAGGGCCATGTTGAGAGACAATGTGAGCATCCAGCTGGTGTTGCTAAAGGCAGTGAAAGTGACCGTCTTCATCCCTTTGAATGTGACACAGACTTTGCAGGTAGAAATTTTGATTCCGAAAATACTGCCAAGTGATTATTATCTCCCAGATTATCTCTTCAGCATTTTAATGTGGTAGAAAATAAATATTACCAGAGTACCTACATGATTTGAGGATGTTTCATCTACCAGCTATTCAATCACATTTATCAAGCAAACTAAAAGGTAAAATAATTCAGCTGCACAATGGGAATGAATCTGTTCTAGGTCACTAGTTGGGGATGACAACACAGACATTTGTCACTTTCAAAACCTTAGCAAATTTTCATCTCACGAGGTAAAGTATACTTATTATGAACATATTCTTTTATAAAAAAATATTTTATTGGGCTGGAGAGATGGTTTAGTGCTTAAGTGCTTGCCTGTGAAGCCTAAGGACCCCGGTTCGAGGCTCGATTCTCCAGGACCCACATTAGCCAGATGCACAAGGGGGCACACGCATCTGGAGTTCGTTTGCAGTGGCTGGAGGCCCTGGCGCACCCATTCTTTCTCTCTCTCTCTCTCTCTCTCTCTTTCTCTGTCTGTCGCTCTCAAATAAATAGATAAAAGTAACAAAAAATTTAAAAATATTTTATTAATTTTCTTATTTGAGAGAGAAAGAAGCATATAGAAGGAGAGAATAGGTGTGTCAGGGTCTCTACAAGCGAACTCCAGACACATGTGTCACCTGGTGCATCTGGATTACATGGGTACTGAGGCACGGAACCTGGGTCCTTAGGCTTTGCAGGCAAGTGCCTTAACTGCTAAGCCATCCCTCCAGCCCATAAACATATTCTTTGTGTGTGTGTATTCGCATGTTCATGTGTATGTAGGCATATACACATGCATGTGCATGCATGTGGAGGTAACCTCACTTGTCTTTCTTTGGGTGCTACCCACTTTTACTAAAGACAGAGTACCCTCACTAGCCTGGAGCAAGTAGGCTACCTTTGGCTGGTCACTGAACCCCAGGGGTCCTCTAGTCTCCACCTCATCAGTGCTGCGATTATGTAGTAATTAATTACTTTCTCATTGTTGGAAAAAAAAATACCTGATCAGAAAAGACTTAAGGAAGGGACGGGTTTAATTTGGCTTCCAATTTCAGGGGAGAAGTTTCATGGTAAGAAGGGAATGGCAGGCCATTTGTTATATTTCAGCATAGCCAGGAAACAAGAGAGAAAACAGGAAATGGAGCCAGGCTAGAAAACCTCAAGGCCGGTCCCCAGTGACCAGTTTCCTTCAGCAAGGCTCCACCTTCTCAAGGTTTCATAACCTTCCCAAACAGCCACACCAGCCTTTTGGGGGCGGGGTCAAGTGTTCACACACAGGACTCTATGGTGGAACTCTTTACCTTCAAACCGCAACAAATCACAGCACTGTGCCATCATGCCTGGCTTTTATCTACATGGGTTTCTGAAGAACAAACTCAGGCCTTTAGAATGCAAGGCAAGCACTTCACTGACAGAGCTACCTCGTCATTTCCAACACATTCTTGACTATTAGAAAATATTTCTGTATATATTTTTGTACCCCTTTCTTTCTTAGGGTTCCTGCAAGTGTTAAGCAGACAAGATGGTGGTAAGGGTATTCTAGGCAATCTCTATTTTTAATTCACCACAGTGCTTTCTCAGAATTTTATTCCTGATACATGGCTTCATTAGATAAGACATGGGTTTGTACAGATTTAGTAGAAAACCAAGGTAATAATGAGCTAGGCGAGACAGAAGTATATTTCTTGTGTAAGGTTCCTTCTTTTTTTAAAATAATAAATTATTTATTTATTTATTTATTTATTTATTTATTTATTAGAGAGAGGGGGGGAGAGGCAGATAGAGAATGGACACACCAGGGCCTCCAGCCACTGCAAATGAACTCCAGATGCATGCAGCACCTTGTGCATCTGGTTTATGTGAGTACTGAGGAATCAAACCTGGGTTCTTAGGCTTCACAGGCAAGTGTCTTAACTGCTAAGCCATCTCTCCAGCCCCCTATAAACTCTTTGTAAATATATTTTTCAATGCATACTAAATATTATCAGTAGGTTTGGTGATACTTTAATTTTATTTTTATTTATGAGTGACAGGGAGAGAAAGAATTGGAGTGCCAGGGCCTCTAGCCACTGCAATCGCACTCGAGACACTCACTCCATCTTGTGCACGTGTGTGACCTTGTGTATATGCAACACCTAGTGTGTCTGGCTTATGGGTCCTGGACATCAGAACCTGGGTCCTTAGACTTCACAGTCAAGTGCCTTAACCACTAAGCAATCTCTCCACCCCTGGTGATACTTTTGAATGTGGCCACAACTGGCGGAAAGGTAAAATCTGGTAAAAAAAAAAAAATCCTTTTCATTCTGAGTAATAAGGCTAGAAATTTAATTACTCTAAAATAAAGAGACACCAGTTGTTATATGTTTAAGTCAGTGTCACATCATAAAAAGTGATTACTCTGCCAGGCTATGAAGATGCCATGCCCCATGTCTTGGTGGTCCCAGAAGCTGTCAGTTGGTAGAATATTGGACACTGTATCTGTCCATTCCCTTTTCTTAGTGAGCAAGAGGGTATTAAATCATTAACTGCACCGTGTCTAGCACAGCACAAAGTAAATTGATCCCAGAAACCGGTGAAAAGACAGACCGAGCTTTCTACTTTCTCATCATTTTATCACAAGCTTAAAATATGCTCTGCCAATTCTTGGCCATTTAGATCCAACCTTCTATTATTTATTTTTTATTGTTTTGGGAGTGAGGACTGGGCTTCAAACAAGGAGGAGAGAGAGATAATAGAAAGCACAAATTTGTACTTCCAATTTCCACTTTCTAATAGTGGGTCTGCAGCTGCCGGAACTGTAAATACATCTGTTTTTGTGCTGGTTGGAACAACGGAGTATCTGTTACGGTTTGAAATCTATTCAAGCACTCTCCTTGTGGGAATAGCAGATCATTTCCTAAACCTCAGGTATCTCATGCCACAAATTTGCTAGGCTCTGGTTAACTAATGCAATGTTAAAATGTAGTTTCCTTTTGTTTCATTTGTATGAGCAAGTATATGGAAGTCAACAGTCTCTTAATTACAGGGATAGATGGCAGGTGTACTGGTGACATTGGTTATTGATGGAGTCCCTGTAGAACACCCGACATTATTTCCAGTAATCACATAGTCACCGCCTGGTAGTTCTAGAAACACAATGCAAGCTGTAGAGTAGCAATGCCTAGGACAAGGCTTGAGTCACTGCTGTGACATCTCCTCACACAAAAAAGTAACACATGCCCTGAGCTTGTTGGTACCAGCAGAGAGAGAGAGAGAGCCAGAGGAGATGGCGGAGGAAATTTCACAAAGGTAAGGCCTCTTGAGAATGCTTCTCAGCCCTGTGGACAAATACAATTTTTTCCCCATTTTGGAAAAATACAAATAGAGAGTTTCTATAGAAAGGATTGGTGTCCAATTGACTTGGTTGAGGAGACTATTGCTGTCAGCAAGGAGCTTAGAAACCATGTTTATAGCGGCTCAATTCGTAATAGCTAAGAGTTGGAACCAACCCATATGTCCATCACTAGAAGAATGGATATCTAAGATGTGGTATATCTACACAATGGAATTCTACACAGCAGTAAGAAAAAACTGACACAATGAAATTTGAGGAAAAATGGTTGAACCTGGAACAGATCATTCTCAGTGAACTTACCCAATCGCAGAAAGATAATCACCGCATAGTCTCACTCATCTACAGTACCTAACCTGAATCTACCCAAGATGCCGACATACCCAGCAAGCATCTCGAAGACTAGACAATGGGGGGGGGGGGAGGGAGGGCAACGGAGGGGGTAGGAGACACAAATCTAGACCCAAACTGCAATGATACCATAAAATTCTACATCCTAAAAGGCAGACCAAATGTCTGAACCTTCACCAGGCCCTTAGAGGGAACACCTGAGCCACAAGGCACTGGAGAGGATATGATAAAGACTGACCTTAATCTCCTACAGCTTCTCTCTCTCTCTCTCTCTCCTTTCTAACTCTTTTATATTAGTTATCTTTTTCTTCCTTCTCTTAGTGGGCACTGACCTGTAACTCCCAGTACCAGCATGTGGGTATCATCCACAATGAGCTTTTGATCAGAGAGACCTACAACGTTTTCTAACAGAAAGACAGATTTCTGTCAGAGTACTTGATGACCCACCAAAGGTTAGTAGTAAGACCCTACTGCTGAAGACACCATATGCAGTTGACACGTAAAATGGAATGATATGGCTGGAAGCTGGAAGAGAGTCAGTCCCCAGTCAGCGCGTCTAGTGCCAGAAGGTGCTACATGGGCGACTGGGGGAGAATGACCAATTTCTGTCCAAGCCACTCATAGTCTAACCTACCTAGCAGCAAATAACCTGTAGTGATGCCCACACAAGTGCAATAGTTGCACACAGCCATGGTGGGGAGCCAACTGCTCTTGATTTGGCTCACTGATCCCTGCAGTGGTACGGGACCCATAGCTGGAGCTGGGAAACAAGTCAGAACCCTATCCAAACATGAGCCCTCTCTCCAGTATCAAGCTACCACCAATCATAGGCTACAAGAGGGCCTACACCTATTAAATTCTCTATTAAAAAAATAAGGGTTATCCTATTTGTTTGGTGCTAACTTTACTCTCCGTTGGAGAATCTGCTCCTCTTTTTCAGATAGATGCAGATCCTAAGGAGAGAATCATACCTCAAAAGGGCCCCAGCTGATACTAAGAATAATTGGCGAAACAAGCAGGGGTGCTGCTTTCTTGGTGAACTGGGATACTAGCACAAGGGTGAAGGAGATGGACACAGAGAAAAATCAACTCCTAACAAATCAGAGAGCCAGAGTCTCAGAGGCCCCCAATACCTCATCACTGAAGCAGACCAGAAATGAACCCAACATGGCTCAGGGAAATTTTGTGGAAGAGAGGGTGGAAAGAATGTCAGAGCCACATGTTGGGTCATGATAGCAGAGACATTTCTCCTACCCATAACTGTGGGCTAACTCCACAATGCATGACCCATATACCTCAACAAGGAGGGGCCAGGGGTAGGGGGTAGGACATGGACAAGCCTAACAATGGTACTGACTTGACTGTATTCACTGAGTACAAAGCTAATTAATAAAAAAAAATTACTAAATTTTAAAAAACTTTAAAAATAAAAAAATGTATAAAGTAAAAAAAAAAGAAAGAAAGAAAGAAAGAAACATGCCAGAGAAGGGGATCATGGGTAAGGAGTCAAAACTGGATCCAGTCCCAGCTCTACGTCCCAGCTCTGTGAGTGCAACCCTCTGAGAGTTGTCAAAATGGAAGTAGGCAGACCTGACATTACTGGCAAGCATCAATAGCATAGGCAATATGAGTACCTGTCATATGACAATTAGTTCACAATGATGTATTTCTTTGTCCAATTTTTTTATGAGAGAGAGAGAGAGAGAGAAAGAGAACCAGCACACCAGAACATTAACCAGTGCAAAGGAACTCCAGACACATGTGCATCTGGCTTTCATGGGTTCTGGGGTGTTGAACTTGTGTCCTTAGGCTTCGCAGGCAAGTGCCTTAACAGCTAAGCCATCTCTCTAACCCTCTTTGTCTAATTTTATCTACCTGAATCAAGGGGTCCAGTAACTACTCATACATGATATGACTAACATTTGCTAATGTTCTAGTCAACAGATACATATGGAGCCTAAACATTTATTTATATTTGTGCAGAAGGGGAAGTATGTGCACATGTACCAAGGTCTGCTTGTGAAGGTCTGAGGACAACCTCGGGGCACTTACCCTCTTCTTTCTTTGAGAGAATCACTTCTCATTCTCTGCCTGTGCACCTGCCAATCTGGCTGGCCCCCGAGCTTCACAGTTCTCCTGACTTATACTCCCATTACTGCAGGTGCGTTGGGATTCCAGACATGTGCGTGACTTTGCATTTGACTTTATGTAGCTTTTAGGGCATCAAACTTGGGTTGGCAGGCTTGCAAATAAACTGAGCCATCTCCCTAGCCCTCAACAGATATGTGTTAATAAATTGTTGAGGGGATGGAGAGGTGACTTAGTAGTTAAGGGGCTTGCCTGAGAAGTCTAAGGACTCAGGTTCGATTCCCCAGCATCAACGTAAGCCAGATGCACAGGTAGGTAGCACATGCATCCGGAGTTTGTTTGCAGTGGCTAGAGACCATGGCATATCCATTCTCTCTCTATCTGACCTTTACTCTCTTTCTCAAATAAATAAATGAAATATAAAATTTTTAAATGGTTTTAGAAGTTTAACTTTGTTTAGAACCAGATAGAATTGCTTCCTTGGTCATACCTTTGTGAATTAATTCATGTAACCAATAGTCATTCTATTTCTAGTACATGTGAATGGATTTTATACCATATTGGTCATGTATTAAATGGTGGTATCTCTAATTCTCACAGCCAGGAAATTGTCCAAAGGTGTCATGCGTAAATTTGTCAAGGTTTTTTTTTTTGTCCAGTGAGACCTCAGTAAGGAATCAAGTTTTCTACCCAAAGAGAGTTTTAGAATGTTATTTACATTACCACAACACACAGATTCTTCCAGAAACAAAATCAAGAATGTGGCAGAAGCGAATGCTAAAAAAGAGTGGAGTAGAAGAGAGATCAGCCGTGGAGACAGTACTTGCCAGGTCTCATGAGTGTGCTATCTCAGAGGTGAAAGCCCGTGACACTCTACACATGGAAAGAAGGCGGAGGGCATCCTCAACATGTCAGCTAATATGGGGCAATGACAGGGTTCTGGTAGGGATGTGAAAAGGACTATGATCTCAATTATTCCGACTTCCATAGTTACTTCATGAGAAGAATAATGATAGGGCTGGAAGAGATGGCTCAGCGGTTAAGGTGCTTGCCTACAAAGCTTAACAACCCTGGTTCAATTCCCCAGTACCCATGTAAAGCCAGACATACCAAGTAGTACATGCATCGGGAGGTCATTTGCAGTGGTTAGAGGCCCTGGCATGCTCATTCTCTCTCTCTCTCCTTATAAATAAATAAATAAAAATATTTTAAAAAATAATGTTAGAATCCCTTGGGATGGTGTCAGTTTGTGGAACATAGTTATAATTATGTCCTGAAATGTGCATGGCTGAAATTCTACCCAAGGTTATCAGTGATTCACTTTTCTACTTTTAAAACTTACTTATTTGTGGCTGAAGAGATGGCTTAGAGGCTGAAGGCACTTGCTAACAAAGTCTGACAGCCCCAGTTCAATTCCCCAGTACCCACATAAAGCCAGATGCCAAAAGTGGCACATGCATCTGGAGTTTGTTTGCAGTGGCTGGAGGCCCTGGCACACCGTGCTCACTCGTAACTCTATCTGTGTATATCTTCCTCTTAAATAAATAAATAAATATTATTTATCTATTATTTATGTATGTACATATTTATTTATTTGTGTGTCCGTATGGGTGCACTGTGCCATGGCACACACGTGGAGGTCAGAGGACAAGCTCAAAGTATCTGTGTTCATCTCTCACCTTCTCTGAGACAGGGTCTCTTGCTGCTGCAAACCAATGTCAGCCTAGCTGCCTTGCAAGAGTGCCATTTTCCTGGCTTGGCTTCCCGTTGTCATAATTATATTGGCCTCACAGACATGTTCTACTTTGTATGGGTCATAATGGGGATCAAACTTGGGGTGGCAGGGTTTGTCAGCAATCACTTTAAAATACTGAGGCAGCTCCAAGCCCCAAGGATTCCATTATTAATTAAAAAAAATATTTTATTTATTTATTTAAGAGAGAAAGAGAGAGGCGGGGAAGGGAAGAGGCAGATAGAGAAAGAATTGGCATGCCTGGGCCTCTAGTGCACCTTGTGCATCTGGCTTACGTGGGTCCTGGGGAATCAAACCTGTGTCCTTAGGCTTCACAGGTAAGCACCTTAAACGCCAAGCCATCTCTCCAGACCCCCTTATTCTTAGTAAGTCCTTTTGCTGACATTATGAAGTCACAGTTGAGAAGCAATGGAAGGTCGAAGTTCTAGGGTGCTGGTCTCCTTACAATCTTACCTTCTCTGGAATTATTCCTGTCAGAATGTTCTGCATCACAAGGGGCGCTGAGCTAGCGACCAAGGGACCCCAAGTACAGAGGAAGATCTCTGCCCTCACACTGCTCAGAGGCTGCAGGGGAGGGTTTATCCTTTTCTCCTACCCAATTGCAGATGCCACCAGGATTGGGGCTGTGCCCACTGGATCGAGCTTGACTCTTACACCCATAGTCATAAGCAAGTCAAAAGCTCCAAGTGCTTTCTCTATTTGGCATCTCTCAGTTTTCCCAGCACCATGGTACTTACATGCAAGTAAGAAACCAATACCACATATTTGTGTCACCCTCAAGCATCCAACTGGCTTTCCTGTCTCCTGTCCATGTTAGATAATGCACCTGACTCTGCTAAGAGACAAATCACATTTTAGCCTTGTCCTGGACAAACTGATCCCTAAAAGCTTTCAATAGAGTCTTGGCCCTCCAGGCTCCAGTCCAAAGAACCTGATGACCAGTAAAGGCTCTCTCTCTCTCTCTCTCTCTCTCTCTCTCTCTTTCTCTCTCTCTGTCCAGTTATATTCTGGATAATTCCAATCAATTTGTGATCACATTTAAAATCAGTTTTTATTATGGTTGCTTCTTGACCTCTCATATATTAAGTTAAGCTCTACCCTGAGTAACTCCACAACATTTTTCATTCAGAATGACCATTGTTCCAACAGTCACTACTGCACACCTCTGTTCACATTGGTCTTCTCTTCACCTGGACTGATGCTCACTGCATCAGGGAATGTGTTTACTTATGTTTCCCACCACTGAGCACAGAGCATGGATGGATAGTTGGATGAATGAATGATCTAATGAGGAATTGAGGAATAGATAGCAACTTGGATGAAGTGATATGAAAATATAGCAGAAGGAAGTCAACTTCAGTTGGGGTTTCTAGGAGGTTCTGAGGGTTTTATGGCTGTACCTTACAAACATCATGGTGTGCAGATTCCGGGGTGTGGGTTCCAGGGAAAGACTAGCTCAGTGGTCATTTAGATACCTGAGGGTGGATGTGTAAATGAGTTTATTCGGAGAGACAGGAAGAGCTTTGAGGGGTGGTTGGAAGTATATAAATTCATCAAGGAAGCTGGGCGTGGTGGCGCACGCCTTTAATCCCAGCACTCGGGAGGCAGAGGTAGGAGGATCGCTGTGAGTTCGAGGCCACCCTGAGACTCCATAGTGAATTCCAGGTCAGCCTGGGCTAGAGTGAGACCCTACCTCGAAAAACCAAAAAATAAATAAATAAATAAATAAATAAATAAATAAATAAATTCAGCAAGGGATCAGAGAGCAGAAAGAAGACAATCGATTGCAAATGATGTGCAAGAGGAGAAAGGTATATAGCCTGGAGCTCTGCAGAGGAGGAGTGAAATCCTCCACTAACCCGTGAGGAAGGAACAAGAGCCATGAGAACTGGGTGCACTGAAGTCATACTGGAAAGAACTGTGTGATCTGAACACAGAAGAAGAGATATTATAGGACATTGAAGAAGCTTTTCCTCTTGTCCTTGGAGAGATGACAGAGGGTGGTAGTGCGGGTGATGGAGCCAGAAACCACAGTGGGTGGGAGAGAAGTTTCTTGTAGGTACTTATGGGCAGAGTTAGGTCCCTGACTCTTTTTGAGTTTACTTGACTGAGAAGCACCAGTGGGTATGTGGGAACACACACACACACACACACACACACACACATGTACACTTTAAGCTTCAGAGAAGCTAAGTTCAAACACTAGCATCTCTCTTCTATATGAATTTTTAAAATTTCTATTTTACTTTATTTTAGAGAGCGAGAGAGAGAGAGAATTGGTGCGCCAGGGCCTTAGCCACTGCAATAGAACTCCAGATGCTTGTGCCACCTAGTGGGCAAGTGCGACCTTGCGCTTGCCTTGCCTTTGTGCGTCTGGCTTACGTGGGATTTGGAGAGTTGAACATGGGTCCTTAGGCTTTGCAGGGAAGTGCTTTAGCTGCTAAACCATCTCTCCAGCCTTAGCATATCTTTACCATCAACTGAGTGGCAAAGCCATTCCAGAAAAGATCTGGGTTTGGGCTCAAGTCTGAGGGAAGTGCTGAGCTCTGAGAAGTGTCTGGGAGGGTTGGTGGGGACAGCTTGCTGTTCCATCCCCTGAGGACCACTGACAATGGCCCTGGCTGTCCTCAGCAGACCAGAGTACGTGGCAGTGACAGGAAAAGGAAGAGCCGGGCCGGCCCGGGGCCTGGCTACAGCTCAGAGGGGTCTGTGTGGGCGTGTGTTTTCAGAGCCCGGCGTCAAGATTCAAGGGTTCGTGGGGCGAGGACGAAGAGTATGGAAAACAACGCTGCTGCGTATTAAAGGCAAAATAAGCATGTGCCCCTTTGGTAATGCTTTTGATTCACATGTCAGCTGGTTTCCACAGGACTTTGCTTTTCCAGAGGAAATCTCCTTTGCAATCCTTCTTGGCACCCATTTATATTCACCTGCCTGTCTGTGCAACCAATATATGTTGATAATGTGTATTTTATAGGTCATTCAACAATATATCTGGGTTCTTTTGGTCTCCGAGGTAGTATACCTAAACATAATATGTTAACTATGCCGCTCAATTTTATTCCTATGGCAAACACGTTCGATACGCATTTCCTTGCAATTTAATGTCCTCGAAGCATATTTGTGATGGAGCGTGCTCTTCTACGTTGACATATTGTTCTTTGGGTTTCATTAGTCAGACACTATGCCACATCACATACGGAACATGAGGAAAAGTGACATTAATGACAATCTGGTGACATTCAGTACTATGCAACACATCAGGTTAAAAATAAAACAGGGAAAAAAATCTTACTTCTAGTAAGGTCTTTTCTTTTACTTTTTCTTTTCTTTTCTTCAGGGGAAGGAACTGCTGTGTTTGGATCAGGCGCTAATTATTACTGGCAAGGCTTTGTGGGTAACTAGTGATGCAGAGATCCACCCGCCCCTGCGTCTGTAGGTGGAAGGGAAGGAGGAGGAAGATATTTTGCTGAAGTGTTCATCACATTTTAAGTCTCCGATTGTCCAAAGCATTCAATTATAACCCTTCATCCCATGCCTGTCGGCTTGTCTGGGGCTCAGCTCCATGGATGCAGATGGTAGATGGGTGGAGAATGTCCTACACACAGGCAAGTGGGACTGACTGAGAAATAATTGAGAGCTAAGCACGGATTCCAACGAACTCACCGAAAGAAAGCACAGGCTGCCTTTGATGTGTAGCTGTAATATCTGGTGTCTGGTGAGGAAAACTCATGGGCCCTTGAAACCTCTCGTGAGGACTGGCGATTCAGGGAGCAGCGGACAGGAGAGGTCAGGATCTTCTGTAATCTCTTCTCCACAAAGAACACATATTTCCCCAGTCCCATAAGTCTCACTCCTCGCTTCCTCTTCTGTCAGAAGAGTTGCCTCTGAACGCAAACACGATAGTCCAACGCCTGCATTCATATGTGAGAGTCCAAAGAGATTTTGTGTGAAAAACACAATGTATGGCTAACCGGAGATTGGGGTATAAGTGAATAAGTGGCATGTTATGAATATGTTAACCCCTTAATTATCAGGTTTGGCATTTTAAAACATGCAGAAAACAATTGAGCTCTTCATTTAAAATGTAAGTATGCTGTAACATTTAAAAAAATTTTAAAGTCCATGAATGTTTCCTGATGTGCATGTTTCTTATGGTTTCTGCAGTGTTTGAACAAGAAGCTGCCTGGACTTCTGACCATCAACCAGAGACAATTGTGTTGGTCATTCTGACTTCCTGCTTTGATTACACTGCTCATCACCAAGGAAAACCTCAGAAACTTCCCTGTCTCTTCTACTCTGTGGGGAGGTTGGAGCCTTCTGCCTCATCCCTTCCATCTTCTTTCAGAGAACATGACATCCAAACCCTTGGATACCTCCCCCTGGGCCACAAGTGTGGGGCACATTATCATTGTACATTTCCCTGCAGATGCCCACCTAAGCTTTCCTGTTTTCTTCAAGGTTAGTTTTCCCGGAACAAGTAGAAAAATAGAATTAGTTCAGTCATGCCTGGCTCTTTAAGATTTGGTTGCTTCACATCTGTTTCCTATCTGCAACACTACAGGAGCAATGCTGACACTTATCAGGAGTGGTGGATTCCTCAGGCAAGAGCAATACGGAATTTAATTGAGTATGAGTAGAGAAATCATGCAATCAAAACAAAATTTGTTCTGTTCAATGTGTGTGCAAGGGTATACTTAGAGATCAGAGGACAACCCCAGATGTTCCTCCTCAGAAATGCTATCCAGTTTTTAAAACATTATTTACTTATGAGAGAGAGAGAGAGGGAGAGAGACAGAGAGAGAGAGAGAGAAAGAGAGAGAGAGAGAGAATGGGTGCACCAGGGCCTCAGCCACTGCAATTGAACTCCAGGCACATGCACCACCATGTGCATCTGGCTTTTATGGGTATTAGAGAAGCAAACCTGGATCCTTAGGCTTCGCAGTCAACTGCCTTAACCGCTAAGCACTCTCTCCAGCCCCCTCTTTTATGAACTTACCAGAAAAGCTAGGTTGATTGGCCATCTCCCAAGTGCTAGGGTTACAAGTGTACACCACCACACTCATCATTCTTACGCGGGTACTAGGGATCAAATTCAGGACCTCATGCTTGTGAAGCAAACACTTTACACTCACTGACCTATCTCTCCAGGAACTCAGAGTTCTTTTTTTTTTTTTTTTAAAGGCACTTGGGCTGGGGAGATGGCTCAGTGGTTAAAGGTGCTTGCTACCAAAGCATACCACCCCGCGTTCGATTCCCCAGTGCCCGCATAGGCCGGATGCACAGAGTGGAGCATGTGTTTGGAGTTTGTTCGCTGTGGCAGGATTCCCTGCATGTTCTCTCTCTCTCTTTCTTTCTCCTTGCAAGCAGATAAATAAAATTTAAAACAGGGACTTATTGGTGCTAGGTGAATTGTTTGCCACTCATATACAAGGACCGGAGTTGGAATCATCAGTGCTCATGTAAAAGCCAGGTGTGGTAACACACACTTTTAATCCAAGTTTTGGGGACAGAGCGTGGGTATGTTACGAAACTACATAGGAGGACATGAATGGGGAGCAAGAGACTTGAGAGAGGGTGGAGAGGAAAAGGACTCATGTAATATGAAGGTGGAAGCAAAGCTGTGGTGGGAAGAGGGCATGGGGGGGGGGGAGAGGAGGACAAGAGGGTCAAAGGAAACAAGCAAAGTTTGTTGAAAAAAATGCCATAATGAGACCCAATACTTTGTATACTAATTTTTAAAAATATTTTATTTTTATTTATTTATTTGGGAGAGAATGTGTGCATACCAGGGCCTCCAGCCACTGCAAATGAACTTCAGATGTGCGCACCCCCTTGTGCATCTGACTGACGTGGGTCCTGGGGAGTTGAACATGGGTCCTTTGGCTTTGCAGGCAAGTGCCTTAACTTCTAAGCCATCTCTCCAGCTCCTAATTTTTTTAAAAAACAAACAAACAGGACTTTTCAAAGGCGATTAGGTGTCTGTCAGATGTAGCGGGAGGGTCAGAGGGATGGCCTGTGAAGTAGGCAGCTGGGGACTACATCCTAAACAACCCACAAATAGGCCTTCTAATGATAGCTGTGGTCACTAACTCATGACTTCTAGGGTCTCAGAAGGGGAGGTCACACTCCATGAAGACCAACAACCCTAGAAACATGTTCTGCCTTCTACCCGACTCACAGTCGACTCTCACTTGTGGCATGACTGTGCTGTGCAGAAGCTGGGCTGACATTCCTGCCTTCTTCATGGCCAAGGCACTGGATGAAGGGCAGCAAAGAGGCTGAGCACTGCAGAGACGGAGCATGCTCTGTAGGGCTCACCCATCCCCAGGCACCGACTGCTGCCTGCTCAGTCCTCTGGCATTCCCGTCTGTTGGTTATGGAATGTGGTCCTAATTCACGGGAAAACTGAAAGGCAGCAGAAGAGGTCATGGGCTGTAACTTTGGCAGCTCAGGGGCTTTTTGTACTTCCATAAATGACTATGGGGGACAGTACAAGTAACCGCTGATGTAGATTTGCATTCAGACTGGAGAGATGTCCTAGCAATTAAGGTGCTTCCCTGCAAACCCTAAGGACCCAGGTTCTATTCCCCAGAACCCAAGTAAGCAAGATGTACAAGGTGGCACATGCGTCTGGAGTTTGTTTGCGGTGGCTACAGGCCCTGGAGTGCTCATTCTCTCTCTCTCTTGCTCTACATGCCTCTATTTTGCTCTCTCTCAAATAAATAAATAAATACATTTTTTTAAAGGACTTGCCTTCCTGAGTGAATGGGAATTGGGGAGATGAGCAAGAGTGCTGCTTCCATGGTGAACCCGATAATCAGTGCTAGGGTGAGGGAGACAGACCTGAGGATACTCAACACCTACCAAAGCAGAGATCCAGGGGCTCCGACTTAAAACTCACCCACCATGGCTCAGGGAATTTTGTGGAAGAGGGGTCGGGAAGATTGTAAGAGCTGCAGGTTGAGACATCATGCCCAGACATTATTCCCTACCTGCCCTCAAATATCTGACTGCTGCTCCCACAATGCATAACCCACAACCCCGTGGGGAATACCTGCAAGCCCACTGAGGAGGGTCTCCAGCACAATGGTGGCAGGCACGAGGGAAAAGAGAGTACTAACACATGATGTATCCATATGAAATGTGTTATTAACAATAATAATAATAAATAAAATAATATAAATTAAAAAATGTAAGTGGTGCTGGTTTCCTTCAGTAGTGCCTATGTCCATCTAACCCACAAATAGAGCTGTCAGTACTGACCAAGACATAAGATCTGTGTGAATGTAGTTTGTATGCTGTATGTGAGAGCATGTTATCCTCTGTGGGTCGTATAGGTCCATCCTGACCAGCAGTTCAAACCATTCAATGGAGACATTGCTCAGAGTGAGAGAGGAGGGGCTCTGGACCACACCCAGGTCCTCTTCCGGTTCTTTGACTTGATGCCTCCCTGTGCTGAGCATCTACAATCCATGTTCTCAGGAGCCCCAGAGCTCCGGGTAGAAACAAAGTTCTCCAAGAAGAGGGTGAGACAAGAACCTTCTTCCTCACACACAAGGCCAGGAAATGGGACGGACTGTGTGTGCAAGGAAAGCTTAGTCTGGCTCACAGACAGTTGAGCCTGAAATCTCAGAGGGGTGGGCGTGATACAACCAGAACAGGGCTGTGGGAAGCAATGTGTGAGGCTGGAGCACCAGTGGGGAGCACCAGTCTGCTCTCTGCACAGCTGAACCCTCCGTTTGGTGGGTGCTTCATTCCAGTTCCTGGTAGGGGCTGAGCATCTGGTAAGCTTTCAATAAAGACCTATGAGCTAAACAAACAGGGTACAAACTCAGGTTTTACTTCCTGAGTCTATTCTTATTTTGATTTCTTTTTTTGGTATCACTTTATATATATCTGTGAATTCAGTGGTAGCAGTATTTGTCAACTGACTTCTCTATCGTGTCACATTAAACATTTTAGCAAGAGTTGGGTCTTTCTCAGCTAACAGACTGGGGACAACTGAAGGTATCAACTAGGAGTTTGAGGATAATTGGTTTCATTCAAATTCGAAATATAAAGTCAGTAGAGGGAATTAGTCTTGTAAGTACTAGCCAACCTTTGCATCTTTATAAGTAATAATAATATGTATTCTATCATATACCTATCTACCACTATCATCTACCTATCTAATCTTCATCTACATATCTCTACCATTTATATATCTCTCTATCAATATCTACCTACAACATTCGTCTATCTACAATCTATCAATTTATCATCTATCCACTTATCTACCTATCTTCTGTCATCATCACCACCACGACAAACCATCATCTCACAATCTGGTAGGTATGTGTGTCTGAGAGCTGTCTGGTATGTAATTTCCCTAATGTTTATAATGATTACTTGTGGTTTTTTAAGATGGATGAGTACGGATCATGGTAAGGAGGGGAGGCACTTTTTTTTCTTTTATGCTCCAGTGAAGGAGCTGAGTGTAGATCTGTGGCCACTTAAAAAAATTATTATTTTTTTTTTTTATGTGTGTGTGAGAGACAGAGAGAGAGGGAGAGAGGGAGTGTTAGCATCCCAGGGCCTCCAGCCACTGAACTTGAACTCCAGATGTGTGTGCCATCTTGTACGCATCTGCAACCTTGGGTGCTTGTATCACCCTGGGTGTCTGGCTTACATGGGACCTGGAGTGTCGAACATGAGTCCTTAAGCTTCACGGGCAAGAGTCTTAACCACTAAGCAATCTCTGTAGCCCTATGGCCATGTTTTTATTTTCCATTTTGTATAGGTTGGGATTTAAACAACTGATACTGCTTATCAAAGGTATTTTGATACCTGCTTTAGGGCCAGGCACTATTGAGGTATTGGACATATAATGCTTAGCGGAATAGATGGAAATCTGCATCTTAAGCTGGTATCTTGTTCAACAAATTGAAAACAAAACATAAAATTGACCCAGAACAAAAAAAAAAATGTTGTGTTAATGTCCTTTAAGTGAAAAATCACAAATGCAGAGTCAGAGAGTATTTCTCAGTTTAGCTCCTCTCTAAGAGTAAATCCTTCTATGACTTGAACTAATTAGGTCAACAAACATTGATGAACATATGTGCTGCATGTAAGTGGCATTTTGCAATGTTTTTTACTTGTCTGATTGGCTTTGAGGTCAACCACATAAACAACATACCAGATCTGTTTCTAGGACCCAGTTCCATCCACCTGTCCTGAACAGCCAACTCTTAAAAGTATTGCGATTGCACTCATATTACCTGTTGGTTTCAGTGGCATCAAGAGTCTGGTGAAGGCTAATTTCCAGCACCCAGGAAGATGTCACTGACCTTATAATTAGAAAAGAATGTCTGGACACAACAGGCCCCAGCCTCAGGAGAGAGCAAACAGGAACAGGGATTTTATAAGCACTTTATCATCCAGAAAAAAAAAAAAATTGAGACAAGGTCTCACTCTGCAGTCCAAGCTATCCCAGAATGTACTGTGAGGCCTCACTGGCCTCAAACTCATAGCAGTCCCCCTGGAAGTTACTTTGTTGTTGCTGTTGCACATGTGCACGTGTGTGTGTGTGTGGTATATGCACATGTATGTGCCCTTTCAGTGCCCCATATACTCACTCATCTCCAGCGGGAGACACTCCCCTGTGGTGCTCAGAACCAGAGTATAATGGGTGTTGCTCTTCTACCTGGTCTTGTTTGGAGCCAGAGTCTCTTTATACTGATCTGGAGATTGCAGACCTCTGATGATTCTTAGGTCTTCTCTGTTTCCCTGTGGGACTGGACTGGGGTCGCAGGTTTGCAGGGCCACACCCTGCTGTGTATGTGGAATCTGGAGATTTTAAACCTCTGGTGCCTCAGGTTCCCCCAGGCCCTCGTGATTGCAGAGGAAATGCACTTAACTACCGAACCATCTCTCCTGCCTGAAATCCATAGAAATTCATTTTAGCATTGTGCCTAAGTCTCATGGCTTACAGAGGAACCAACAGTGGTAAAAACCACCATAGTTTTTAGCATCCTAGTTTGTGTGATGAAGTAACTCTCCTCATCAAGACCGTATCATGCTTCCGATGCATGTCTTGACGCAAGGTTCAGCTAGTCAATGCTTAAGTTTTGCAGTCTTCCTTGAAAGAGTCTTGGACGCGGTGCTTCCTCCCCATTCTCATTGGTCTCATCCACTCAGATCTTCATCTGCTGAGATAGTCACCTCTTCACTGGATTCCCAGCATTTGCCTGCCTTCACCACTTCTGTCATACATTTTTTTTTTGTCGTTTAGTATTTCTAAAATCCTAATATCACCTTGTTTTCCTGCTCAAGATCATGAATAGTCTTCCTCCCAGGATGAAAGCACCCGGAAGGCATCATTAGGGCACAAGGCATTAGCAGGTGCGTCATCTGAGGTGACAGAGATGCCATCAGCAGACAGACTCAACCACAGTCTGTGGCCCCCAGCTAAGATGTCAAAGGATACAAATGGCCTCAACTTGGGTACAATGGCAGGTCATCACCAATCCTAAAGAGTAAAAGGAGGCAGAGTGGCATTGTCTATCTCCATCATTAACTACACCAACCTAGTCAGTTCCAAAACCTTCCGAATCATATAAGATGAAAGTGGACAATTATGATAAACAGCAAGTCCAGACTCATATATAATGGTATACCAGTTGTCCATGCAGCAAGACTCTGGCTTGTGGGATAACCATAGGGCGAACAAGTTCACTCTTTTTACTGCTCATCAAAAAGGAGGACTAGAGCCGGGCGTGGTGGCGCACGCCTTTAATCCCAGCACTCGGGAGGCAGAGGTAGGAGGATCGCCGTGAGTTCGAGGCCACCCTGAGACTCCATAGTGAATTCCAGGTCAGCCTGGGCTAGAGTGAAACCCTACTTCGAAAAACCAAAAAAAAAAAAAAAAAAGGAGGACTAGAATCAATTTCCCTTCACCTGGAATGAACAGCAATGCACACTCTTGGGATAGCTTCTGGGCTAGGCGAACTTTCCTACTTTGTCACAAGGCAGCTGAGGGGGGCTGGGCTCTCTGGCCATTCTAGTGGTTCTGCTATATGATTGGCATGGTTATAGGGAATGATACACAGGAAGTAGTAAGTATTCCAGCAGTGCTTCAGAGCAGGAGAGATAAATTTTACAATGTTTTAGGGTCCTATTATAATAGTGGTATTCTCAGGGTCTGGTGAAGTCAACTGGGCTGGCTGTTTGCTGTAAGATTAAAAAAAATATGTTATGACATTTTTTACTTTCTTCCATTAAGAAAGAAGCCATGGTTTGGAGTTATTAAGGTTTTGAAGGCAGTATGAAATATATTTGAAAATGTTCTCTTGGCCAATCCATCCAATAACTTGAAATACTGACAGTTTTGGATATGCCCAGAACAAGAGAGGTTCCATAGCAGGTCCATGCTGCAGTACCAGCAGTCCTGGCCCTCAGGGCATGTAACTTTTTTGCCATATGCTACTAAAATGTTTTTGGTAGATATAAATGCCACATGGAATCTCTGACTTGTCCTAATGCTATAACAGTTACCCACATCAATGCCATACCAACTAGAGCAAAGGACCATGGAAAAGTGCTCTTGGCTAGGTTCAAAAGTCTATGGGCACTGAATTTCTGACTGGCCATCAAATAGGACTGTTCATCATGAGCTGGCTATTGTCACAATCACCACACCATAGATGGACAGTCACAGTAACCATTGTCATGGGAGCAATACAGTGATGCTTCGGTGCACAGAGAGGATGAATGTAAGTTATTAATTGCAGCAAAGGGAGCTATGGGTCATCCCACTAGCCTTCTTGTAAATCTCCAGAAATGGTGACTAATGAACATCTTAGAGATGTCATAACATTATAAAGAGAACTTAATGTGAGTGGGTTTGGGATGTACCCCAAATTGTTGATGCCTTCTTCAGATTCCTGGGAGTTCCTGTTCTGTAACTCTTCCACATCTGGGTGCTTTTGCTCCAGTGATCGTCATTTGCAAATCTTCTTTGGAGGACAGCCCTTGGGCCCACAAGGTCACTTTTGTTTTGATTGCTCTAACTCCCTAGGATGTTATTTTTCCTGGAAAAATCCAACTTCAATGCCTCAAGTTAGGATGCCTCTTAGATAAAATCTACAGTCAGAATTATGCTGAAGGTACATTCTACAAGAATTTGCCTGAAATCACATTTCTACTTGGCCTTTTCCCATTCTGTGTCCAATTCCCTTCTTGCTCCTTAGTTTCTCCTGGAAACACTTTCTTGATTATAACAACCTCTCATGAAGCCTAGACTTGAGTTTTGTTTCTGTAACACAGAGATCTTCTTTGTTTCTTTCTTTTCCCCAGAATGTGAGACCCTGGAGGCACTGAGATGGAGCCTCCTAACTCTTGAGTTCTCACCATTAACTGTGGTAGACAGTTACTGGGAGTCTCAACAAATTCTTGAGTCATTATAACAAACCTCAAACGATTATATATTTATAGATAACTTACAGGAAATGAAATATTTGCTTACTAAAATTGAGATGTGATTTGCCTCTTTTGGGGGGAAAATGATGAGAAGCAATTCTTTTTTTTTGAGATCTTCGTTTTATTTTGACATCTTCCAGGATGATTCAGAAACGACTCATTATAAAGGGTCCATCACATTCTCATCAAGGTGAGGAATGACACAAAAGGAATGCCTTGTGGCAAGAAAAATTTCTTTTTAAAGTAAAGTTTGATTTTCAAAGATCTCACAGCATACAAATGAATTTCCCTTTCCACTTGGCTATCATAATATTCACAGAAAATTACAATGAGATGAGTCATTCCCATCAGTCAGAAATTCATGATTTTAAGATCTCACACAATGCCTGTGATAAGATAATGTATAGGGAAAGAACATAATTGAGGTAGCAGACAGGACTCTGCCTTTGATCAAGATGACAAAACCCTCCCCCTGCAAATATGGGGCTCATCATTTCCAATTCTTATCCCAAATGTATTTAAAAGACATATTCTTGACTCACTTTGGTTACATGATATATCTGGGTGACAGAAGAGGAGCTGACCTTGTGAAAAATCACAGTTTTTAAAAAGCAACCTGGGAAGGAAGGAGGGGGATGAGCTGAAATGCATTTGTAAAGGAAAAAATTAAAAATCAAACAATGTGCACCAAATGTGAGCAGGACTAGATCTGAGCCCCACAGAGAAGTAGCTGAAAGTAAGAAAAATATTCATTAGAAAGACTATTCATTAATGCTATCACAAGACCTGTTTGTTTGTTTGTTTGTTTGTTTTTTGAGGTTCAAGGGCTCATTCTAATCCAGGTTGATCTGGAACTCACTCTGTAGTCTCAGGCTGGCCTGGAACACACCAGAGATCCTTCGACCTCTGCATCCCGAGTGCTGAGATTAAAGGTGTACACCACCTGGTCTATCATGAAACTTTTTGAGCTCTCTACCTTTTGTATAGTACTGTTTCCACTTTCTGCCCCCACTCCCTGCCCCTATCTCCTAAGGTTGGCTGTCATCACAAGGTAAGCTCTGGTCATGGACGATGACTGAAGGTATTATGTCACTGTACGTTGAAGCACTAATACCTAGTGGGACTGTCCCTCAGAGCCCTCTTCCCTTCTGCCATTGTGAATGGAAATCTCTCAATCTGCATCCCCAATGTGAGACTGTGACAACAATTGACCCTCCTGATAATCCACAACAAGCAAACAATGGGAATGAAAAGAAAAGTTTTCTTAGGGCATAAAGTTTGGTCAAAGGATACAAAATTTCAGGTAGATAGGTGGGATAATTTGTAGTGGTCTAATGCATATACGATGACTGTAAGTGATAATCATAATATGTATTTTACAATTTCTAAGAGCAGATTCTACCGTTCTTACCACAGAAGTAAGTAAATTGACCCAGAAGTTGGTTATGCAGGTAGTTTGATTTAATCCTTCTACAATGTACATGCATTATTTCAAAGCAGTGCATTGGACCCTGTGAGCATATATAATTATTGCCAATTAATTGGAAAAAAAATAGTTACAAGGTTACACTCCTGAGATACTGCCACCATTTTAATAGAATGCCACCCACTTTGCCTGATATAGAAAGTGATGTTTGTTTTCCATTTTCCTTCCCTCCATCCTTTTAATATCTTTCTTCCACAGTTTCCCACCCCCATGGAGCCCTTCATGAACCTCAAGGCTCACATCAATTCTGTGTCACTCGCCTGGCCAAAACCCATTGAATAATTCACATATCCAAGGGACTATGAAGCTTAATTTTCTGTGTCTTTATCTATTCTTGAAGTAGAGATGAAACTTAAGGCAAGTAATTGATTGATACTAAGCACTGTGGAAGAACATTGGTAGTCGTGAGTCCCAGGGCACAGCTCTATGTCAGAGACTTTGCCAGGCATACTAGCAGGGCATTAGGGTGACAAGCTCAGACTCCCGCATCGGTCAGAACTAGGTATAAGCCCTCTTGCTGTCAGTAGCTTTGGGACATCAGCAGAGAAATGTAAACTAGTCCAGCTTCAGTTTCCACATCTACAAAACGGGGTAAATGTATACCATTCATGGTTGGTTATTCAGAAGATTTATTGGATAGAATGGTTAAACATTGTGCTAAAGATCTAATAGTAAACTGGTAGGAAAAAGAAAAAAAAGGCCAAAACTTCATTACCTCTCACTATTTTTCTCTACATACAGCTTCCTTGGTTTTGTATGGTCAAAACTTAAAGCGCATGATCATGTTTTTATTAATGAGCTCTTTGGAAATTTGCACTCACTTCCCATAATTCCCTTGGGCCACAGGATGTTCTGTGTGAGTGTCTCTCAGTCTTGTATGATTCACTTGCCAGAGAATGAGTTTACTATAGCATCCAGGAGGGAAGAAGGTGTGTGTGTGTGTGTGTGTGTGTGTGTGTGTGTGTGGTACAATAGTTTAATGTCTTTTCTACATGACTGAAACTGATCAGTATAATGTAGACTCAATGGAATAATCAGGCCTAACTTCCATGAAGATCCAAAGTTGAGATTAACATTTTTATTTGGGTAGGAAATGATGGATCGAACATCAAATTTTTGAAAATTGGGTTATATATTTTTTAAAAATTCATCCCATTTACCATCCCATTCTAGCTACGTGACCTTAAATAATTTAGCAATATAAACATTAGTTTTTTTTCACATAAGGGAAATTATCTATCTTGTTAACTTCTGAGTTTCTTTTTAGGCACTAGATGACACAAGACGGGAGGAGCCTGTAAACATTATGTAGTCATTATAATGCTTTCTCTCTTAAAGCAGGCCTGATTGACTGAGAGGCCTGGAAGATCCTGGGAATTTCAGCACAGCTTTATTTTGGTTGATTCAAGTCAATTTCACGTATTGAATTTAGTCCCTTTCTTTTAAAATAACCATGTGATGTTGCTTTACAATTTGCATGGAGAACATTTTCCCAGAAGTTTATAGTTTTAGAAATAAGCCTTGCCCTTCACCAGTGAACTACAAGCTCATGTGATGTTGGAGAGACTTGCTAAAATTGAAGCAGACCACAATGTGTATGTGGGGGTGATTTTCCACATTACATATCATTGAAATTCATTTCCCAAAGCAACAAATGGCTTAAGATTCTCATTACTCAGGACCAGTGTTCTAAAATGGCTTTCCTTCTAAAAAGAATGCTTTCTAAAAAATCCTACCCCTTCCTCCACTCTCTTCTCTCTCTCTCTCTCTCTCTCTCTTCCTCTCTCCCTCCCATTGGCCAAACCACAGTTTAAGCTCATAAGAAATTGTTCTTTTTATCATGATTTATTATAGTTCAATACAAGTTTATCCAATCTAAAAGTCTTGTTTTTAGAGTGACCCTAATCAGTGTGACCACGCACCATTGCTTCTCTTTGTGTTGCTAGTAGAACAGAAATAGAAGAGTGAACCCTCTTCTCTCTGGAATGGAAGGGGCCCATGGTGATAGCACACTATGGTGACATTGATGATGGAGGAAGACAGCTTGTGTTTCGGTGACAGACAAGAATGCAGAGGGTTTCTGTTCTGGTTTCTTCTTTAAGCCTGAATGGGGAACTGAGGCATACCCCACCAACAACGTGTGACTGATGAGTGAAACAAGGGACCTCCCTGTTTAATGGCCAGCCTCTCTAGAGACAGTTAGGGGCTGACTCTGGAAACAGCACCAGCACCCCTGACCTGGCCTAGAGCCGCAGGAAGCCTCCTCAAAAACTTGCAACTAGCATCAAGCTAAGCATTATGTGCCCAAGTGGCCAGCCCCTGTTCTACTTCCTGTCTTGGGGAGGGTAGAGACCAGGCAGCCACGAGGAAGACAAACTTTTCTATAGGAAATATTGTCCATGTGTCTCTGAGGGTCCCCATGCCCCACACAAGTGGAATGCCAAGTTAATTGATAGTTTATTTATAGCAGTTTAACAAAATATTTCCCTCTTTTCATTAGTCACCAATCTAAGGTTCCTTTAAATTCAATTTTTCCTTTTACACAAAATCTTTCAGGAAGGGCCTGATGAAGAAGACTTCATAAATGGTTTTTCCCCCTTATTTTTCCTGTTGCATACAAGGATTCTCCAATAAGAACTGGTTCTGACAGGGCCTGTAGCCCATCAGCCCACAGCTCAGGCTAAGGCGCAGACTTCCTAGGGCTACAATCCCTTCAAAACTCCAAACTGTGGGAAAAACGAAAGGGATCAGTTACCCAGGACACACACTGCGGAGGAGCCTGCATACTAGAAGCCTACTTCTACTCTAGTGAGAAGCAGAAAATAACTTTTACTTCCTCTCCAAGAAAATGGCATCTTTGGTTAAAAGCTGTGTGTTTGCCGGTCAGTTTAATCTTCTGAGACTGAAGGCGTGTTGCAGCTGCCATTTGGAGTTAGAAAGAAAAATGTTGTCTCTCATGTCCTGTGGTTTGGCCTGCGTAGCAGGTCTGGGGGAAGCCCTTGGCTCTGGAGACTTACAACCACAGGCGCTCCTTCCCAGCTATCTTTCCCTGAGTTCTGAACTCCCATGGTAATGTTCTCGTCATGTGACTTCAGAATCACCCGTTTTGGATTGTTCTGTCTGGGTTTTTTGTCCTTTCCTACCCTAGCCCAGCCTCTTGTCGCATCAAAAAGAGTTTTTTATATATTTGCTTAATTGAGAGAGAAAGAGAGAAAGGCAGATAGTGAGAGAATGGGCACATCAGGGCCTCCAGCCACTGCAAAAGAATTCCAGACACATGGGCCACCTTGTGCATGTGGCTGTATGTGTGTCCTGAAGAATCGAACTGAGGTCCTTTGGCTTTGCAGGCAAGCGCCTTAACCACTAAGCCATCTCTCCAACCCTTGTTGAAATTTTTATCCCAGGACTTTCACAAGACAAAAGTAAACTGTGCTACAAGGTGATAATGCTTTCTGTGTTGCGTAAAAACAAAACAAAACAAAGCAAAGCAAAACAAAATACCCCAGAACTCCAGGAAGAATGAAGGAATAATAAGATGGAATGGCCCAAGGAGGGAGAGGACACGGTCTGAAGGGGGTGGGTCTATGAATGGCGAATTATAAGGATACTCAACTTGCTCAGAAAAATTGGGATCTGCTCTGGACACAGTTCCTGGACTCCAGACCTGGCTTGGAGGCATAGAGAGCCTCACCAGAGACCTGGAACCAGCAATAGACCTCTGTGGTGCCCCTGGGTTCTGGGCACTGCTCCCTTTACAGCTCCCTGTCCTGGGGTGTGGGGTGGTAGGACAAGCCACTATGGTGGAAACATGCTCAGGTCCCACAAAATTCAGCATTAGGAAGACTGAGGCTTGCGCATTTCTCAGGCATCCTATTCTTTTTTCCGAAAGACTATTTATGAATACTACAGAAGTTATAAAACTATTAAACCTTGAAAAACTGTGAAAAATTGTGAATGATTAAAATTAGCCATAACTACTCTACTCCTTAGAAACAGTGGTTCTTAATATGAAGGTGTATTTCTTTCTACTCTATTTTTCTAGGCATAAGTATAAGAAAATATACATATATATTCATAAGTGAGGTCATTGTTGGCACCTAATTCTGAATCCTTTTCTCACATAATATAACAGGAGCAGTTTTTCACTCATTAAATAATGGGTCCCCCTAATGCATAAATGCTATTCCATTATATGGCTTTAATCAACCTATACGTGGAGTGTCCCACCAGAATTTTACCCACTAAGATTATCACATATATATTGCTTTTCATTATAGAAAAACTACATTTGTTCATTTTGGTGTGAAATCTCTATAGCTATGAAGCAGTTTAGGGCTAACATGTCCAGAAGTAAACTAACAGTCGCTGTAAGGACAGAAATGTCCTTGAGCCTGTCAGAGGGAGTCTGGTCCTTCCCTATTCATTTTTCCCTAAAGGAGTCCTCACAGCCTTCACCCAGAAGGAGGCCAAACATGTTAGAAGGGTCTAGTCTTCGCTTATCTCTTCTTTCCTAAAGGACCTTCCTAGAAACGTGGTGAAGCGCCTGGACCCCTGGCATAGGGCTAGCCCCTATCCAGTAAATTCCCATAAAAGGCTCTGTCAAAGTGCCAGGCAGGAGGCGGAGAGATGGCTAAGCATTTAAGGTGCTTTCCTGTGAAACCTAAGGACCCAGGTTTGACTCTCCAGATCCCACGTAAGCCAGACGCATTAGGTGATGCAAGCGCACAAGGTTGTATACGCACACAAGGTGGTGCACACGTCTGGAGTTTGATTGCAGTGCCTGGAGGTCCTAGCGTGCCAGTTCTCTCTCTCTCTCTCTCTATCTCTGTCTCTCTCTCTCATAAAAAGATAAAAGGAAAAATACAATGCCAGACAGGCTTTCCCATCTTCAGGAACCTCCTCTTGGGCAGGAGTTGTACCATCTTTCCTTCTCTTCAGCTCTGTAAACTCTATAATCAAATCTTTCTAAACTTCCCCCTCTATCATCGGTGGATTTTATTTGTCAGAATCCACGTTGCAGCCAGTTTTGCACTGTTGGACAAACACCAGCTAGAAGCAGCTTGTGGGAGGAAAGGGTTTATTTCAGGTCTATGGAATATTGGAGAAGCACCATCCGTGGTGGATGAAGCTGGTTCACTTCCATAGATCCAAACAGAGACATCATCCAAAGCCAGCAAGCACCAAACTTGCCAGAGCTCAAACTGCTCCCCACACATCTTAGTGCATAACTCAAGATCTGCCCCACTGAAAACACACCTTAGGGCTGGACTCCAAGTCCCCCCCCCCCGACCCCCGAGCCAGGCTCTTGGAGACTCAAGTTACAAGCTCTATTCTTAATCAAAAACACCTTGAGTTTACGGGGACATGCAGCATTCCAATTACCACGATTCATAAGGCAAGAACCTGGAGACCACTGACTCATTGGAACTTTGGAACTTTTGGGTGGTCTTGAGCTTTCGAACCCTAACTCCTGATACAGCCCATCCGAGGCTGAGAAAAGTCCCATCACTCTCAAAGACACCCCACATTCCTGCGTCACTGCAAGTCACCTTAAAAAAACTCACATTTTGTTTAGGAGATCATATTGTTTATACATATGAAAAGTCTTACCATCTGAGGTCTCATAATCTGAGAGTGATGAGCCTTTTGTCATGCATAACATTTTTGTATATATTTTTTCTTCTAAGGAGTGTGTATAGCTTGCTTTCAGCTATACTTGGTAGAATGCTGCATGCACCTGAGCTTTTACTATAAATTCATAACACAATGGTGATAAAAACCTAAGCATGTAATTATTTCTCCCTCATCCTCACTCCATTGATTCTGCACCTCAAGTTGCAGACATGAGCCTCAGGCTTCTCTTGGGTTGAGCATCCCTGGGCTTTTGGCGTTCTCCAACTCTGATAATGTCTCACACCCTAAATTTGTGGTGCAGTGGACACTTTATCTCATTCACATTGGTGATCTCTATCTTCTCTGGCAATTTCTGTCCCACACTCTTTGGGTGAGAGCTTGGGAGACCAGTTGAACTCGGAACCCAGGGAGTAAGTGTGATGTCCTGTGGCCAGGAGCAGAGAACACAGCCTTTGTCACCCGTGACCTCCCAACAGCCACTGCAATTCCTCTTTCATCTTTTGCTTTGTTGGTCAAAGTTATCTGTGCAAAGCCAAACTTGGACAGCTGATTTCATGGTCCAAAGATAAAGATGACACCCTCTACCATCCTTTCTTACTCTCTCTCTCTCAATAAGGAATGTGTGTGTGTGTGTGTGTGTGGTGCTTTCTCTGTTGGACTCCGGTAAGGTCGCTTGGGAAGGCCTGACCCTTGGGCAGGGTTTGGCGTTGAGATTGAGGAGTGGTGCCCTTATCCGTCCACCATCTACCTCTGCCCTCTTCCCTTTTCCCTCCTCCCATAGGATTTCGTGGCGAATGCTCTGGATATGCTATCTGCAGCAAGGCTCTGGAAGAGCAGGAGGGTGGCCCACTGTGCTGATCCTGAGACGATGTAACAGCTTGTTTATGCATCTATTTGGCTCCGATAGAAAATTACAACAGCTTTGATCTGCTACCAGCATCAAGCGGAGAAGTGCTCCCTGGAGTGAGGCGTTAAGCAATACCACAGCAGGCTGGATGAGGGTCTGTTGCTGCCCTGGCAGGGCAGGCAGGCAGCCTGGCAAGAAGGACAGTGTTCCTTGCCTTAGAGAACGTGTGTGTGTGTGTGTGTATACACACGTCCGGGGGGGGGGGCGGGGCGGTCATCTTTAGGCTGAGCCATCCCAGAGCAAAATAGCTGCATAACGGAACAGTGCCAACAGGGGTGATTGTTTCTTTTTCTTTCTGGGTGCCCACGTCAGTGCGGGTAATTGAATCGAGGTCTTTAAAAATGGACACGCAATGTGATTTGGTGTCAGATGAGTATTTTAGATTTTAGTGATTAGTAGCTAGGGGCTTGATGAAGTGTAGGATGGAGGAGGGAAGAAAGTCTATTTTAGGAGATGAGAGTGATCAGACCCTTTGCATGTTTTTATCAGTTCATGTAGAATCTGACATATGGTAAACAGGAAAAGATAGTATTTAAAAAAAAAAAACCATAAATATAAAGGGTTGGAAAGAAAAAAAATATCATCGAAGTAGCGAATGGAATGCTTGTCAGCACCATCCCCCTCTCCTTCCATGGTAGGGTGGCACCAATGGGCTTGAGCATCATTGCGAGAACCGGATCCAGGGATACAGAAAGCCCCCGGATGCTGCGTTAATTAATTCGGGCCAGTTGTGCCGGGTTCTCCAGGCTCTGTTCCCATAGCCCACTGGTCTCTATGTTTAGAATCGAGCCTCATGTACACTACCCATTCCAGGACAGCCAAGTTTTAGGTTGACTTGATTTGGCACATTCTTTTGTTTTATGGTTTTCTGTCAAAACCCCCAAATTAACGCAACGTTATGTTGACTGTTCTGTTTCTTAATGTGGCGAAGCTGTCTTAAAATTACAGTTGGATAGAGCTTTTCAGAAATTCACATTGACATCATAATCATATCATAATAAAACGGTAATGGAGCCTCGTAGCTCTGCATGGACATGTCTACTGTCAAGATGAGGTATTAAAAGAGGCTTTTGTGTAATTTTTAATGCATTTTTTTTACTGAAATATTTTTTTATAAAATGTCAAGGCAAACAAAGTCATCATGAACAAATAACATTTGCCTCTGTAGCCTAAAATTAAAAAAAAAATTAAAAAGCAGTTATGTATTTGGTTAATCTAACTCGCAGGCTTATTGAGAAGTTAAGATATTTGATGAGAATGTGCTTTGAAAAGTTAAAAGTATTAAGAAAATATTAAACTCAGTACAAAGTATTTTTGGTAAATGAGTAATAATGGCAGTGTAAAATACTTCATTTTGACTGGAGCAAAGTCACTGTTACAGGAAATTCTACCTATATATCTTCCAAGTAAAAGTCTCCATCTTTCTTCAAGACAGGAAATTGTACAATGAAATATGGAAAAAAAAAGACTTTATTTTTAGTATTAGCCAAATTATGTTACAGTACTGTACTAATACTAAAAAGATTTCCCAATATATATACATATAGTGTGTGTATGTGTGCGCAGAAAGCTTTCCTTAGTGAGACATAAAAGCAAACTCATATTTAGTATATATATATATATATATATATATATATATATATATATATATATATATATATATCTTCACCTAACAGGATTTAGTCTACAGGATAGTCCTTTCCAGCTCCATTTTCCTTTTCCTAATCTGGCGAATATTGTCTGCTTTTGCAAGGCAGGAAAAAGGCTTTTCTTGCAAAGCCTTTGGTGCGTGCCTGATACTTAGCGGCAAAGAGCCCGGGGCAGTTACGCCCTGAGGTCCTGGGAGGGTCGGACCCCAGGATCAGGCTGTGAGCATTCTAGACACTTGCTTGGGGCTTCATCTCTTGTACAAGCCTCAAGCTTCCTCCAGCGGTGCCTTCCCGAGCCCCGTCTCGGGCCACACTGTGTGCAGGACACTGGCTCTCACTGTCATGCTCGAATAATGCACGCCCTTATAATTAGGTTAGGTCGCACAGTTCGTAAGAATTAGTCTCGTTTTCTTAAAATGTATGACTTGGGTCTTGAGTGAGGCAAGGGTATCTCCAGACATCCCACCGGCCCCGTCAATAGGGCGAGGAAGCCATAAGAAAGGCTCTGGTCCCAGAAAAGGTCAACTTCGCCACACTGGGGACAGAAATTCACGCAAGGCGCAGTGCAAACTCAAAGGAAGCGCCAGCTTCTGGGTAGTGCAGAGTGGGCGGGGCACAGGGTGCGGTGGGCGGGGCACATGGAATGGTGGGCGGGGCGCAGGGTGCGGTGGGCGGGGCACAGGGTGCAGAGTGGGCGGGGCACAGGGTGCGGTGGGCGGGGCGCAGGGTGTGGTGGGCGGGTTCATCTCTGGCTTTCTGCCTGCTGCCCTCTGGGACTTGGCTGGGCTGCGGGAGCTATTCTGCCCTCTCTTGGACCTTGGTTTTCTATTCAGGGCACACCATTGGCTAGAGAAGGAAAGTGGGGTTCTAATCTAAGCACCCCAGTCTCTAGGTGATTTGCTGGGTAAGTACAGAAATAGCAAGCATTTAAATGGAGAGAGCAGCCGATTTAAGATACACTTGTTTACCTTCGAAGGAGATCGCATGATCAGAACTGAAATCAGAAATTATGAATTAAATTCTCAGATACATTTGAAACATCTGTATGCTTCTTAAGCAACTGGCTCATTCCACACCTTGAAGTAAATTTAATGTCTAAATAATTAGGTTAACAGCTTATTTTGACTGAACTAGCTTGTCATTGTTTTTGAGAAGCAATTTTTTTTGTTTTTTTAAAAAAATAAGTTAATTGGTTCAAAATGCTTAGAGAAGTTATTACCTCTTCCCTTGTGTGAAAATATGCATTTCCTCAAATCAGTATTGTTTTTTTTTAAATTCACGAATGCCCCCACCTGTGTGAATTCAGCAAATGATACTCACTGAGAATTTTAGAGTGAGACACTGAGAGAAGCCCTGGGTAATTTTAAGGTATCTATGCGTATATCTCTGCTTTTAAAACTAATACTCCCCTGGTGACAATACCCACCACTTTATACTTCTAAATAAATTCTGATGTATGGACAAATAACACCACATCACTGTGTTAAACCTCACATAAAATCCCCCACCAAGAACTGAGCTCTGACAAATTATTCCATCAAATAGAATGAGCAATATTTATTCCTTGATATGGCTTTTAAATTGTTTGTGTATTTTTTAAATTTATTTTTATTTATTTATTTGAAAGTGGCAGAGAGAGAGAGAGAGAGAATGGGCATGCCAGGGCTTCCAGCCACTGCAAACGAACTCCAGACGCGTGCGCCCCCTTGTGCATCTGGCTAACGTGAGTCCTGGGGAATTGAGCTTTGAACCGGGGTCCTTAGGCTTCACAGGCAAGTGCTTAGCCGCTAAGCCATCTCTCCAGCCCCTTGTTTGTGTATTTTTATATTTTGTTTTGATTATAGGTGTACTTAAACTTACTCTAAGGAATTGTCATCCACGGATATTTATCATCCACCTTCAACAATTAATTGACTTAAGGCCCAGCACATTTCATCCAACTTGTCCCTGCTTGCCCTCTCTAGATTTTTAGGGGGAAAAAATAGTGTAAAAATGGTAACACTCACTCTTCTCTGTAACTCGCTCTGTGGTAAATACACATGACAGATTTCTCCATTGGTCATATCTGCTGCCTTCAGGGTGCTATCATCTTCCAGAACCTTTAAGAAAGGCCTTACCGTTAAGCAGCCACGCCCATTCCTGCCTTCCCCACAGCCCAGAGGATCACAAGACCTTTTGTGTGTAGACATGCGCAGTGCTCTATGTTCCCATGCTTGGACTCACACTGCCTGGGGCGTTTGTGTCTTGCTGCTTTGACTTAGCACATTTTCAAGGCTCACGCGTACTGCAACATGGACCAGAACCCTGCTCCTTCCCAAGGTTCAATAATACTGCACTGTGTATCCGTGCTCTTTAGTATCTTTTATTAATTAACTCATTTAGGCAAACCCAACAGACTGGTCTTTTTAATGCAAGAGAGAGAGAGAGAGAGAATCGGTGCACAGGGGGCTCAGCCACTGCAATCGCACTCCACATGGAAGTGCCCCCTTGTGCGCATGTGCCACCTTGTGCTCTGGCATCACTGTGTATCTGGCTTACATGGGACCTAGAGATTCAAACATGACTCCTTAGGCTTTATAGGCAAATGCCTTAACAGCTAAGCTATCTCTCTAGCCCTGTTTAGTTTCTTTAAAAAAAAAAATAATCTATTTATTTGAGAGAGAGAGAGAGTGAGCGAGCAAGCAGGGGTGAGGGGTGGAAAGAAAATGGGCATGCCAGGGCCTCTAGCTACTGCAAAGAAACTCCAGATACATGCACCACCTATGCATTTGGCTTTACGTAGGTATTGGGGAATCGAACCTGGGTCCTTTGGCTTTGCTGGCAAGCGCCTTGACTGCTGACCCATCTCTCTAGCCCTCGGTTTAGTATCTTAGCATCTGAGAGCGTTCGGGTTGTTTCTTCCCCTTGGCAATGGAGACCGGTGCTGCTCTAGCCATTGTGTACCAGCTCTTGTCCAGAACACGTATATAGTTCTTCCTCACGGTCCTGCCCTCTGCCACGTCAACTCTCCTCACTAACCTGTGGCCTGGAAATACTAAGAGGAAACTTATAAAAATAAGTAATTTACTATAAGTTTTTTTTTCTGTGTGTATATGCATGTATGTAGGCATGTTCATATGTGTTTGAACACACACAAGTGTGTATGTGGATGCCAGAGATCAACATCAGGTGTTGGGGGGATCTTTCTCTGCTTGCTCTCCACCTTTCAAAAAATATTTTCATTTGCAAGGTGTGGTGGTTTGATTCAGGTGTCCCCCATAAACTTAGCTGTTCGGAATGCTAGGTTCCCAGTTGATGCAGATTTGGGAATTAACACCTCCTGGAGGCAGTGTATTGTTGGGGGCGGGCTTATGGGTGTTACAGCCAGTTTCCCCTTGCCAGTGTTTGGCACACTCTCCTGTTGCTATTGTCTACCTTATGTTGGCCAGGGGGTGACGTCCACCCTCTGCTCATGCCATCATTTTCCCCTGCCGTCGTGGAGCTTCCCCTCGAGCCTGTAAGCCAAAATAAACCTCTTTTTCCCACAAGCTGCTCTTGGTTGGGTGATTTCTACCAGCAATGTGAAGTGGACTGCAACACAAGGAGGGGGCGGTAGAGAGAACTGATGTACCAGGGCCTCTAGGCACTTCAAAGGAACTCTGAATGCATGTGCCACTTTGTACATCTGGCTTTATGTGGGTACCGGGGAATTGAACCTTGGTCTTTAGACTTTGCAGACCAGTACCTTAACCACCAAGCCATCTCTCTCCAGCCCCTTCCACCTTTTAGTTTTTTTTTTTGAGACAGAGTCTTTTGCTGAACCTAGAGCTCACATATTTAACTAGACAAGCTGGCCACTGAGTCACAGGACTCCGTCTCCACCTCCCAGCAATGGGGCTACAGTAGCTACCATTGTGCGTGAGTGCTGGGATCTTAAACTCAGGCTTCCCTGCGTGAGGGGTAAATGCTTCCCCCGGGGAGCCTTCTCCCCACAGTCCCCGTTTATAGTTTTAAATTGGGTGCTGTTCTTGGGAGTGCAGTGAAATCTTCCACACAGGACAAGAAGCATCTCTTTCTCCTGTGGCCCCATGCTGTGGACACTGCCTGACCTCTGTCACACAGGAGCCATCTTGGTCAGCAGATGAAATGTCTTGGTGTTCCCATGGCTAAAGCAGAATAAAAGCAGTGGTACTGGCCAAAGAGAAGCTTACAAGTGCTTCCTTTCAGGGAAACGGTGGACATCCTCAACCTCAGGAGAGAACAGAAGTATACACTGAGGTTGGTAAGACATACAGGAGAAGCAGCTCTTCTGTCTGTGGTTTTGTGAAGAAGGAAACAGGAACTCCTACTAGTTTTCTTGTCATTCCTGTCACTCCTCACACAGAAAGTTTGTGGTCACAAAAGCCTAAAATCTTAGCTAAGAGGGAAAGGACATTGAAGTACAGGGGCGGGTACGATCATCGTCTAAGGCATCAAGGGTCTTGAAACTTACTCCCCACAAGAAAAGGGGGATACATTATGCCCCAAAGTGAGATTACTGTGTCATATGATAATGCTATTTTATTTATTGAGAAACTGATAGGTTGTTTGCCCCATGAGCATTTGATGTTCCCATAGCAATATGCAAGGATCCCCCCAACCATGTATTTTGCATCGCTCATGAAGCTTTCCATCCTGTGGGTGTGAAGGGATATTGCCGTGGTTTGATTCAGGTGTCCCCCCCCTAAACTTAGGTGTTCTGAATGCTAGGTTCCCAGCTGATGGACATTTGGAAATTAAAGTCTCCTTGAGGCAGTGTATTGTTGGGGGCGGGCTTATGGGTGTTATAGCCAGTTTCCCCTTGCCAGTGTTTGGCACACTCTCCTGTTCCTATTGTCCACCTGATGTTGGCCAGGAGGTGATGTCCACCCTCTGCTCATGCCATCATTTTCCCCTGGATCATGGAGCTTCCCCCTCGAGCCTGTAAGCCAAAATAAACCCATTTTTCCCAAAAGCTGCTCTTGGTCAGGTGATTTCTGCCAGCACTGCAAATCTGACTGCAACAGGTATCTACCTCCTTGTGATTTGAATTTAATCTTTGTTTTTTAAAATATATTTTATTTATTTATTTATGTATATATTTATTTATTTGAGAGAGAGAGAGTAGAAGACACACACACACACACACACACAGAGAGAGAGAGAGAGAGAGAGAGAGAGAGAGAGAGAGATCGGGAGAGAATGGGAACTCTAGGGCCTCTAGCCACTGCAAACGAACTCCAGACACATGTGCCACCATGTGCATCTGGCTTATGTGGATCCTGGGGAATCAAACTTGGGTCCTTAGGCTTTGCAGGCAAGCACCTTAACCACAAAGCCATCTCTCCAGCCCTGATTCAATCCTGGTGGCTACTGATTCTGAGACTTTCTCATGTTATGACTGGCTTGTTTGTATGTCTTCATTGGGAATTTCCTCTTTAGACCCCTTTGCCCATTTGAAAATTGGGTTATTGTTTTATTATTGCACAATAAGAGTTGTTTATATGTTTTGGACACTTGGCCTTTTGTCAGATGTGGCATTTGCAAATCACTTTTTTTCCCTCATTATATTTGCTATCCTTTTACTTCCTTGGTGCATCCTTTAAAACACAAAAGGTTGAAATTTTGATGAAGTCCAATTTATCCACTTTTCCCATTTTGCTTGTGCTTTGGTTAGAAAACCTAAGAAATAATTGCCTAGTACAAAGTTGAGGGTGCATGCCTACTTTCTTCTGATCATTGTGTGATCTTAGTTTTTATAATTAGGTCTTTGCTTTGGTTTGTGTTGACCTTCGCGTGTGCTGGGAGGCAGGGCTCCAGAGTCGTACTTCTGCATGCCGCTAGCTGCTAGCCTGGCTGTTGTTTCCCTCTGGTGTGGTCTCTTCAACATCATGGAAAACCAGCAGATGATAGATGCACAGGTTATGTTTGGATCCTTAGTTCTATTCTATTGGTCTAAGCCTTTCAGATGAATGTAGCTATAAACATGCACTTTCCTCCTATTGTGCTTTAAAAATATTTTAGTTGGCATCTACCGATTCAAGTATCATCCATTCTTGCATTTTCAAGTACAACTTGCATAGTTCATTTTCATTTCCGTCTCCTCGTTCTCTCTCTCTTTTCTCCCCAGTTCCCCTCTTCCCTGGAACATGTGCTCATTTGTCGTTCCCCACCCCCTCTTTCAGCTCATCCTTTGCCTCCTGTATATACATACTTATAGATATTATACACTGAGACCCACTTATCAGAGAGAACACAGCAGTTTTGGTTTTCCTGAATTTTGAGTCCCATCTGTTAATATTATTCTTTCCAAATCCATCCATTTTACTGAAATTTTCATAACTTAATTATTCCATACTGCTGCATACAATTCCATTGTGTGTATGAACCACATTTTCATTATCCACTCATCTGTGGATGGACATCTTGGCCGGTTCTAATTCTCAGTCATTGTAAATAGAGCCATAATATACATGGATGTGCAAGTGGTAGAGTGTGGAGTCCTTAGACCCTGGAGTGGTATAGTTGGGTGGTGTGGGAGGTCTATGTCAAGCATGTACTTTCTTAAGAAAAGAATATCCAGGGCTGGAGAGATGGCTTAGTGGTTAAGCGCTTGCCTGTGAAGCCTAAGGACCCTGGTTCAAGGTTTGACTCCCCAGGACCCACATTAGCCAGATGCACAAGGTGGCACACACATCTGGAGTTCGTTTTCAGGGGCTGGAGGCCCTGGCAGGTGCCCATTCTCTCTCTCTCTCTCTCTGTGCCTCTTCTTCTCTCTGTCTGTCACTCTCAAATAAATAAATAAAAATAAATAAATTAATTAAAAAAGAAAAGAATATCCATATCTATATTTTTATCTACATGTCCATTCAAATTCAGAACCACAGGATTATTATCTACCCTTAGTTTTTTTTTTCTATTTGTTTGCTTTAGTTGAGAAATTATGTTCTTAGCAAAACCTAGATACTTATTGTTTTTTCTCCTGAGTGTATACATATAAAAACTCATAACAGGGTTGGAGAGGTTTCTCAGTGGTTAAAGCACTTGCCTGTGAAACCTAAAGACCTATGTTTGATTTCCTAACACTCATGTAATGCCAGACGTACAAGGTGGCACATGCAATCTGGAGTTCATTTGTAGTGGCTAGAAACCCTGGCACATGCACCCATTCTCTGTCTTTCTGTCTGCCTATCTCTCTCTCTCTCAGAAATGAATAACATATTTCAAAACTGCATAACAGTAATACTAAACACACCACCAGAGGCTGGGGAGATAGCTTGGCCAGTGTTTATCTTATAAGCATCAGGTCCTGAGCTAAGTCCTTAGAACTTATGTGAATGATGCTGCATGTGGTAGCTCACACTGATAAACCTAGTTCTCCAGAGGCAAAGATCAAAGAATCCTTGGGGCTTCCTGGCCAGCTAGTGTAGCCTAGTTGACAAGCTCCAGGCCAATGAGAGACCTTGTCTCAAAAAAAGGTAGATGGCATCTAAAAAATGGCACCTGAGGTTGTCCTCTGGCCTCTATGTGTAACACATACACATGTACCTGCACATATGCTTGCCCCCCAAGGACACACACACACGCATCACCATCGATATAGTCAGCAAGAATGTCCTGATTGTAGGTAATAGATTCTAGTCTGACATGTTGTTTGAAGACGTTCTTCCACTGTCTTCTAGCTTGCATCATCTCCACTGGGAAATTGACTGTCATCTAATAGGGTTTTGTTCTTGTTGATATCATGCATCTGTCTCTCCATTGTTTCTTGCTAAACCTTCATTCCTGGTTTTTAATTGAGATGAAGCTTGTGGAGAAGTCTTGCCTTCTACCTCATTTGAGGCAGTTGTTCTTGCTGATCCCTGCTCCATTCACAAGCTCCCGGGAGGTTCTCCTGTCTCCATCTTCCCTCTCACCATAGGTGTGCCAGGATCACATAAGCCCTCCATAGCTTCCGGCTTTTATGTTTGGTTCGAGGATCCAAACTCAGGTATTCAGAATTCCATTCACTGATCCATCTTCACAGCCCTCACCCATGTCTTGTTCCTCTTCTTTTCCCCTTCTTCTTTCTCTACAACTCTATAAACATGGGTCTACAGCCACTTGAGGCAATTCCAAGGCTCACTGATGATCTCCTTAAAGAAAAAACATTCTCAATGGACTTAATTTTAAGTAGTTTTATTGCTTTGTCTTAACTTTATTAATCTTTTGTTCTCATGTCTACTATGCCTTTGATTTTATTCACTGTATTTTTAAAAACTTTATTCTTATTTATTTATTAGAGATAGAGGGGAGAGAGAGGGGGGAGGGAGAGGGAGAGGGAGAGGGAGAGAGAGAGAGAGGGAGAGAAGAGGCATGCCAGGGCTTCTAGCCACTGAAAATGAACTCCAGACACATGCACCAGCATGTGCATCTGGCTTACGTGGGGCCTGGAGAATCCAGCCTGGGTTTTTAGGCTTTGCAGGAAAATGCCTTCACCACTAAGCCATCTCTCCAGCCCATATTCAGTGCATTTTAAAATGAGAGATACTATGTTTTCATCTCCAGAAGTTTAACTTAGGTTTTTAAAATATATTCCACTGGGCTGGAGAGATGGCTTAGCGGTTAAACGCTTGCCTGTGAAGCCTAAGGACCCCGGTTCGAGGCTCGATTCCCCAGGACCCACGTTAGCCAGATGCACAAGGGGACACACGCATCTGGAGTTAGTTTGTAGTGGCTGGAGGCCCTGGCATGCCCATTCTCTCCCTCTCTCTCTCTCTCTCTCTCTCTCTCTGCCTCTTTCTCTGTCTGTCACTTTCAAATAAACAAATAAACATAAAACAAAAAAAAATTAAAAAATATTCCATGTGTCAACTTAAGATGTTTAATGTTTCTTAGAACCCTGTGAGCATGGAATGCAATTATGAGGAAATCCCATCCCTTGGTATCATTGGAACATTGATTCTAGCAGTCTCAAGTCCCCTTCATAATTTTGCAATATTTTCATGCAACCTAGATGCCTTCTCCTGTGGATGACTTATAATACCTGCTATCATGTGAGTGGTGCACAAATAGTTACCAGGTTTTATTGTTTATGGAATAATGACAAGAGAAAATGTATGTACATTCTCAGTATGGTTGCTTCCCCCCGCCCCCCCCCCCCCCCCCCCCGCCCAGTGTTTCCTTTCTGAGTTTGGTTAACTACTCAAGTGTGGAACTTGTAGATATGGAGGACTGATTATAATTGTTTTAGAGTTCTCATCTATTGATTTTATCATAAGAATCATTCCTGGGTCAGTTTAAAAAAATTTTTTTTAAATTTATTTTTATTTGAGACAGAGAAAGAGAGAAAGAATGGGTATACCAGGGTCTCTAGCCACTAAAAATGAACTCCATATGCATGCACCACCTTGTGCATCTATCTGGCTTACGTAGGCCCTGGAGAATTGAACCTGGGTCCTCAGGCTTTGCAGACAAGCACCTTAACTGCTAAGCCATCTCTCCAGCCCCCCGGGTCAGTTTTGATTGATTGATTTCTCTCCTTATCGTGGTTTGTTGTCTCATTATTTTCTGTATTCCTGGCCGTTTTTAATTAGATGCCTTTTCCTATGATTTTTGTTCTTTTTGACTGCTGGGTATTTCTGAATTCTTAAACATTCCTGAGCTTTTTTTTTTCAGAGATGTGGGTGAGCTACTGGAAAATATTTTGATTGAGTCTTGCTTCTACACTTTGACCAGAAGCGCTGCAACGGTGTTAAATCTGGGATTCATTTGCCTTACTACTGAAAACTGTTTAACCTCAATGAATTATGGGATTTCTACTCAGGCTTATGGTAACAAATGGCAGTGTTTCTAGCATCTCTGCCTTTCCACTGATTTTGTTCTTCCTTGGTTGTAAATAGCTCCCTTTCCCATGCACCCATAGTTGAACACTCATTGAACCCCCATGAGGGTTGCCCTAGATCCACATCTGTGCCGCTCCCACTTTGAGGCTTTATCTGTTCCTCATACTGAAAACCTCAATAGCCATGACTTCCGTGACAAGGCTGAGCATGACCATGCCCTTCCCTTCCACTCAAAGATGTCCTCCTCCTAATCCCTAGCACTTTGGTAACATGTTCACGTCACTGAAAAGGGGAGCTAGAAAATGTAATTAAGGGTCCTGAAGGTGAAGGAATCTTGGATTTCCCAACATGGCCAAGTCTGTTCTCGTGGTGGTTCCTTGCAGGAAGCTCAGGGAGAGAGAGAGAGAGAGAGAGAGAGAGAGAGAGAGAAAGGGAGACTGGGAGAGCTTCTGCTGGATTTGTAGGTAGATGAGGGACCAAAAGCCAAAGAGTGTATACAGTCCTCACATCTGCGTAAGGTAGCTAGCTGCTAAGACAGATGTCTCTGGCCTTGCCAACACCATTTGGAAAGCATTCTGGCTTTCAGAACTTCAGGTAATAAATTTGTCTTGCTTTAAGCCAGGAGGTGTGAGGTCATTTGTTACTGCCTCAGTGGGAGACAAATCCAGTCTCTTTATGTGGCTACTCCATCGCTTCAGCTGAGGGAGACTCCTGGGCTCTCCTTTCCTTCCTCCCTGTGCAACAAGAACTGGATATTCTCCAGGCAGCAAGCTCTCCACTGCAGGGCCTGGCTCATGTGTCCAGTGACCCTCTGACATGCAGTGTCTTGGAAATTAATGTCCTGTGTTGTATCTCGGGCTCGGTCCGGATGAGAGGGGAAATCCACCACGTTACTCCATGGAGCAGTTGCTCCAGCCCACGGTTAGTTACTCTGCAATGGAGCAACAAGGACCTGCAATTCTTCTTTTCTGCCTGGCCATGTCCCCAGTTTGATACGAAATGAGATTCATTCTTTAAATTACTTCCCACTATACATGGAGTATGTTGCTGATTTGACCTTCTGTAACATTGCAAAATATTTTTTTAAAAAGTTATTTTGGTTTCTAGCTTAATAGATGATTGTCTTTCTGATGTATGATAACCATACGCCAGATGTTGCAGCTAGCTTTGTGTTGCCGGCAGAAAACACCCGACCAAGAGCAGCTTGTGGAGGAAAGGGTTTATTTTGGCTTACAGTCTTGAGCTCCACGATGACAAGAGAAAAGTGATGGCGTGAGCAGAGGCTGGACATCACCCTCTGGCCAACATTATGTGGACAACAGCAGCAGGAGAGTGTGCCAAACACTGGCATGGGGAAGCTGGCTATACCACCCATAAACCCACCCTCAACAATACATCACCTCCAGGAGGCTCCAATTCCCAAATTACCACCAGCTGGGGATCTAGGATTCAGAATACATAAGTTTTCTGGGGGGGGGGCACCTGAATAAAACCACTATATTTCACCCCTGACCCCCATAAACTTATGACCATCCATTATGTAAAATATAATGTATTCAGTCCAACTTTAAAAATCCTTATGCTTTTTATCAATCCCATGATGTTCAAACATCCCCATAGTCCAAGGTCTTTTAACTGAGCCATACTACCAAAGAAAAACCCATAATGGCACAGAATAAGTATTCACACTGCAAAATATGGCATTGGGCATAGCAAAGAAATATTCAGCCAATACACAATTGGAAACAAATAGGGCAAACATCAAACTCTGTAGCTCCAACTCTGAGAACTCTAGCCAGTGACAAATCTCCCAAGTCTGATAATTCTAACCAGTGATGAGTCTCCAGAGTTCCAATTCTGCCCCTCCAGCCAGGCTACTCACAGTCCCAGAGAGCTTCATCCAGTGCTGACAGCTCTCCTTGGAAGCCATCCCATAGTACTGGCATCTCCACTGGGTCTCCACTGTAACCCATAGTCAATCCCCATGTCTCCACCAGGTCTCCACACAGGTAATCCAACAATACTGCTTCACATTGCCCATGGCCATTTCCAAAAACACAAAACCTGGCTGAAGAGAAGGCTTAGAGGTTAAGGCACTTGCCCAAAAAGCCTAAGGACCCAGGTTCAATTCCCTATTATCCATTTTAGCCAGATATACAAGGTAGTATATGCATCTGGAGTTCATATGCAGTGGCTAGAGGCCCTAGTATGTCAATTCTCTCTCTCTCTCTCTCTTTTTCAAATAAATAAAAATTTTAAAGAAAAACCATGTTGCAAATTCAATGACCTTCTTTCTCTTGCATTTTTTAAACTCCATAGTACCAGGTGGGCTATCAATTCATTAATCCAGGGGAGATTAAAGCCAACTTTGAAGAATAGGATACTCCTTCAGCATTCAGGCCCCTTCAAAAGAGTTTACATTTTTCCTGTTGTCCCAATGCAGGTCAGTTGGCCCAATATCAATGGTTGTAATCTCTCAAACAATTGCAGCTTAATGGGTCAAATATTAGCCCCAAAGATTTCGTTTTGTTTTTTTTTGTTTTTTCTGTGCCATATCCCTCTGCTCACACCAGTCCATTTCTATGCAATGCAACCCTGCACAAGTTCTCAGGGCATGAGCAGACAGAATGCAGCGAGCCTCTCACACATACTGCTTCTAGACCAGTCCTGACAAAGTTCTTTCTCATCCTCATAAGCCAAACCTCACAATCCATAGTACTTACTGCATTCAGGCCTTTCAACTCTGGCTAGAATAGTCCATCACAAGCTGTACTTAGAGCACTACAAGGCATGTTTTAGGCCAAGGTTTCAAATTCTTCCACGTTCATCCTTCAAATAAGTTCCAATTGACCAAAGCCACAATCAGGTTTCTAGCAGGATTCACCCCACTCCTCTGATACCAAGTTTATTGCTATAGTCAGATTCACATTGCTGGCAGACAGTACCTGACCAAGAGCAGCTTGAGGGAGGAAAGGGTTCATTTTGGCTTACAGGCTTGAGTAGAAGCTCCATGATGGCAGAGAAAACCAATGTCATGAGCAGAGGCTGGACATCACCCCCTGGCCAACATCAGGTAGACAACAGCAGCAAGAGAGTGTGCCAATCACTGGCACGGGGAAGCTGGCTATAATACCTGCAAGCCTGCCCCTAACAATATATAACCCCCAGGAGTCTCCAATTCCCAAATTTCCACCAGCTGGGGTCCTAGTATTCACAACACAAGTTTATGGGGTACACCTGAATCAACCACCACACTAGGTAAATATCTCAGTGCAAAATAGTGACCCCTCATCATATACCTAAACATCTAGATCACATAAGAGTAACTTGCTTTTGCTGAAAAATGTTGACAACATAATACTAGGCCAAAATTTGAATTATGAACCAACACGATGCTTTTATTTATTTTTATTTTTATTTTTTAGAGAGAGGGAGCAAAAGAGAGAAAGAGAGGGAATTGGCATGCCAGGACCTCAGCCACTGAGATCGAACTCCAGAAGCTTCCGCCACCTAGTGGGCACGTGCAGCCTTGCACATACCTCACCTTTATGCGTCTGGCTGATGTGGAATCTAGAGAGTTGAACATGGGTCCTTAGGCTTCACAGGCAAGTGCCTTAACCACTAAGCCATCTCTGGCCCAACACTATGCTTTCATAAAAGTTTTATCACCATCACAGCTACTTTGGAATAATGCATTACTGAACATTTGGCTGTCCCTTGGGTGGAACATTCCTACCCCAATAATAGCAGATACTATTCTCTTTGGCAAAAACACCAACCTTAAAAGCCTTTCTCTGTCTCTACCACTCCAACATAAGTGGATAGAATTCATTTTTCATTTTCTTCCCCATTCATTGTATGACCAAGAATTCTTCAACCACCTTGATGGAACTATACAGAGTGCCCAATCCTGAGAGCACACACGTGGTACATCTAGGTCACACCAAGCAAATTATCTATGCATGAAAGGTGGCTATAAGCACTTTGGTTTGGGCATTGGAGATGTAGAAAAGTAATATCAAAGCATGTGAAGCCAGGTATAAATTAATAGTGTACATCAGGAATCCCATGACTTGGGAGGTAGAGGAAGGAAAATCAGGAGTTTAAGGTCATCCACTTATCCTTATTATCTGTAATTATGGAATGATTTACATAATGAGCTCCAGGCCAGTCTAAAATACTTGAACTCCTGTCTCAAAAACAAAACAAAAACATACATTAAACTAAACAAAGATGAACTAAACTATAAACACCCACTGAAACAAAATGGCATGTTTTGTGTACATCATGATCCCAGACTTTATTAAGGGAAACTTAGTTCACAAGATGTTAGATGGCATGATTGGGTAAGAGAATTAAGAGTGATTTGGAAGCAAACACAAACCTAATCTCTATGTGGTTTCAAAAGCCAGGTTGCTTCCCTTATAAATCCTTCCTGGTATTTCCTAGTCCCTTTGTAAATTTTTTTCTCTCAAGTTTATGATATTTTCTGGCAATGCATGCCTATCTTTTACATTTCATCTTCTCATTTGTTTTGGAAAATGTACAGACGGCTCATGTCTCAGATCCAGTGTCCTGTGTCACTTCCAACAGCCAGTGTCTTGAGAATCAGAGAGAGACAGGCACATCTTTAGGATATCGTATCTCAATTTGGGTATAATTGGAGTAGTTTAGTGCCATTTTTTAGAACACTTTAGGGTTAAAAGTCTTAAACAATGTTCTAATTAGACTATGGAAAAACAGCAAAATACATTCATAGCTGCAGCTGGTAAGAGTGTGGATTTACTTGCCATTCATTTACAACCATGGGCTTTTCATTTATGGTCCAGGAATAACAGAGAAGAGCAAAACCGCCTATGGAAAACCTAGGAAAGGGCTAGAGAATTGGCTCACTGGTTAAGGGCATTTCCTGTGCCAGCATGAGGCCTGAGAGACATCTCCAACTTTGACTCCCCGGGACCTGCATGGACAGCTGAGTGTGGCCGTGGGCTACCACCCCCGTTGAATAGAGGAACAGAGACCCAAGAATCACTGGAGCTCACACAAAAAAAGGAAAGTGTGGTATCAGTATGGCTGCAGCTCAAATAAGAAGAGGTGTAAGAGGCCATGGAGCAGGGCACCCAATATTCAACATCACACCCTGCCACGAGTGACTTCATGGGGTGCAGAAAGGGCACGGACGTGTATACACCACACACCCCACATTACACACACACATTCACACATACACACGCGGATAAAAGGTAACGTCAACAACAACAACAAAACCAGAACACTTAGGAAAAGGACACTGCAGCCGCTCTGACAAAGACGTCTCCTGTGTGTCTGTGTTATGGTGAGCAGCCAGCCTGCAGCTGCCTCGTGCTGCAGTATTCATGCTTCCGCTGTTTGGACACTCATTCCTCATCTTGTTTGAATGTTAATAGTCACACCTTCATGGCACCAAATCATTTGTGTGTGTGTGTGTGTATGCATGTGAGTGTGCACTTTTGCCTGTGCATGGTGGAGGCTGTAGGATGACCTCAAGTGTTGTGACTCAGTAAGGCTGTTCACTCTCTTGTAACTTATTTCAACGTTTCGTTGACAGCTTCCATAACTGTAGACAGTAAGCCATGATAGTTCCCTCCCTGGGCCCATTCTTCTTCCTGGTACCTCTTCCGTAATGGACCCTGGGCCTTGGAAGTTGTTATAGAGAGGTCTCAGTGCTCAACATTCCACCGTCGCTTCTTCTCGTCACTGTGGTTACTTCTGAGTCGTTTCAGTGGTCATCATTACCTGAAAATAGAAGCTTCTCTACTCAAAAGTGAGAGTGGCATTCATATACGGGTATAAGCATTTTTAAAAAGTGCTTACAGGGCAGTTGGATGCAATAGTGGTGTGTCTGTTATGGGGCAAAAACAACTGTTCTGCAATTGGACTGGAAGCCTGTTCCATGGGAGGGAATATATGCCTGGTACTAGTAAATCCTAGTAAAAAACCTATGGCTAGGGAGGTCATGAGCTTTATGGGAGTGTAACATTTTTATTAAGTATCTTCATTCATAAAATAGTGTAATTTGATCATAATCCCTTCCCAATGCTTTCTTTTGTCTCTCCCCTCTCCTTCCTTCTACTGAACCCCTTCTTTCCAAGTAGCCTCTGTCCTATGTTGTTAAGTTTTTACTGCCTTTCCTACATCGTCCATGTCAAAATGTTGATGAGCTCAATACTGTGCAGGTAACGTCAACCACTTTGAGCTCACGAAGTTATTAATAGTCGCTTTGTGTCTAGAAGACAGTGTCCCAAAGCATGCCTCCCCATTTCTGGCTCTTGCATTCTTCCTACCCTCTCTTCCGCAATGTTCCCTGAGCTTTGAAGGGCACAATGATGCCTCATTTAGCAATGAGCACTTGGCAGTCACTTCTTCTCAGTATTTTGACAAGTTTTGAGTCTCTCCAGGAATCAGTGCCATCTTCAAAAGGAAATTTCTCTAACCAAAGGTGAGGGTTGCACTAATCTATGGGCATCGATGTGATACTTAGAGGGCAATCTGATGGGCACAACGTATCCATTTAGTCAAACAACTGTAGTGGTTTCTTCCATAGGGTCTATGATCTTCCCAGCCACAGGCTTTTAATTAGGTTTTCAATATCAGGCATGAATACTGCCCCATGGAGAGGGTCCCAAAACCAATCATAGAAATCATAGAATAGTGGGTTATCCTCATAATAGTTAGGCCACTATTGTACCAGTGGGCACCTCTTGCCTAGGTATTTGATTCACCTATTTTTTTTTTGAGACATTATCCTTCACTGGTCTTGAGCTCATCAATTAGTCTTGATTAGCAGGCCAGCAAGATCCAGCGATTCTGTCTCCACTTCCCTAGCACTGGGGCTAAAAATGTATATCACTATAGCTGTCATCGTCAGGTGGGGTCGAACTCAGATCTTCAAGCATGGGAGGCAAACACTTCAGCAACGGAGCTATCTCCCAGCCTTCAGAACAAATCATTGGTGCCTAGCTCTTAGCTGATGTCTAGATGCGTGATATTAATTTATTTCTGGCATGTGTTTCAATGTTCTCAGAAATTTGTTTGACAAATTAGTCTGAGCATAATTTTCTATCAGTAAGCTAGGTCTCATGTAAGTTATTTAAATAGTCAACATGCATTACTTTTTTCATTAAGAGCTCACAAAAATATTGGCAAATCTTCTTTTTAAATGCATATTAAAAATGCACACTTAACCTTTCTTACTCTTATTTGGAAAAGAACTCAATAGAACTTTCATTTTCCTTAAACACATACTTAAACTTATTCATTACCCTTTTTAATGTTTTTTTCTCTCACATGACACTGTGACCGCATTGTTCAAAAATGATTATTATGACTGTGTGTGGTCTGCCTGTGTCTCCTCACAAACTTAAAAGAATACACAACACATCAGGTTTTTCCACTTAAAATTTCTGCAAGCTATTTACATAGTTTTTACTCATATTAATTTGACTATAAAAACAGAGCCTAGCAGAAACTGTATATAGATTTTCTTAACAAGGAATAGCCCTATTATTCTTATTCAAATCATAATCTTTCGGGAGTTTCTGGATTCTTATTTTTATTTTATTTATTTATTTATTTATTTATTTATTTAAGAGTGACAGACAGAGAGAAAGAGGCAGATAGAGAGAGAGAGAGAGAGAGAGAGTGAGAGAGAATGGGTGTGCCAGGGCCTCCAGCCACTGCAAACGAACTCCAGACGTGTGCGCCCCCTTGTGCATCTGGCTAATGTGGGTCCTGGGGAATCGAGCCTCGAACCGGGGTCCTTAGGCTTCACAGGCAAGCACTTAACTGCTAAGCCATCTCTCCAGCCCCTGGATTCTTATTTTTGTGGTGCGGTACTAGGTTTGGAATTCGGAGAAATTGGAGGATTCAGAGAAGAACCCCATATATTATCTGAACACCAAGATGTGATCTTACATATTAGAGAGGGGGGCGGCTTCCACCAGCAAGTCATCCACTGTCACACAATCCCCTCACATGTTCCAGCACGCGTGTGATTCCCATGTCTCCCCCATGCTGGTGGGTATAAGTGCACAAGGAGAGCCTGCCTGTAGTATACCACTGGGGTTTTTTGATAACATTCCTTGCCATCCTTTTGAGTTCCTTTGTGTTAGTATGTTTCGTCCCTTCTCTGGTTCCCTTCGGATGTCCTGACTATCTTCACTGAGTGTTCACAGGTTAGGGCAAGACATCCACTCGCTCAGGACAGCACAGAGAGCAATTTTCAACAACTAAGTGCAAGTCTGAAGCTCATGGCAGAGACAGCTTGCCGTCTCCAGCGCTGTCTTACTCCCACTCACTTTGGGGGCTTAGTCGTCATCCATTCTGATGTGTTGCTGCTTAACTGCCGAGGGAAGAACCGCTCGGGCGTCAGACATCTTCTACCTCTCGGTGGCTGTGTTTTCATTTATCACAATCCCCGTTGCCTCCTGTGCCATTCCGGGACTGAGACCCGGGGCTGCAGATAGGGCTCTGGGGCACACTGGAATTCATGTTGGTGGGAGGGGCACAGAAGCAGCCTTCCTTCCCCGCAGGGCACTGGGTGCTTCTGGCATTTGTGAGGATACCACGCTGCCTTCTGCTGTGCCACCTGTAGTGCTTTTTAAGCCATGCAGATGTGTCTCTTACTCTTACAGAGTTTCTCTTTTGGTGGGCCAATCAGGCCCTGGCATGCTCCTTCTCTCTCTCTCTCTCTTTTCTCTTCTCTCTGTCTCTCTCTGCTTGCAAAAAAGTTTTTTTTTTTTTTTAAACCAATAGTCAACTCCTTTTCTAGGATTCAAAGCAAACTCTTAACTGTGAGCACATGCAAAACAAAGAAAATGAAAGTGTTTCATACTTCCAGGCTGGAGAGATTGCTTAGTGGTTAAGGCGCTTGCCTGTGATGCCTAAGGATGCAAGTTCAATTCCCTAGTACCCACATAAGCCAGATTCACACGGTGGCACATACCTCTGGAGTTCATTTGCAATGGCTGAAGGCCCTGGCATGCCCATTCTCTCCCCCCACCCCGCCCCATCTCTTTCCTTCTCTCTCTCTCAAATAAATAAAATAAAAATTAAATTAAAGGTTACATATTTGCAATACACACTTCCCATTTCAAAAGGGGAGAACAGGGGAGTAGTAAGGAAAGATTTAACCTAAGCAAGATTAAAACCAAGCATGACATAAAACAGTATAATCTTTTAAAAAAATATTTTATATTTATTTATTTATTTATTTGACAGAGAAAGAGGAAGAGAGAGAGAGACAGAGAGAGAGAGAATGGGTATGCCAGGGCCTCCAGCCACTGAAAACAAACTCCAGACGTGTGCGCCTCCTTGTGCATCTGGCTAACATAGGTCCTGGGGAACCCAACCTGGGTCCTTTGGCTTTGCAGGCAAATGCCTTAACTGCTAAGTCATCCCTCCAGCTCAAGTATAATCTTTTATAAAATAAAATTTAAAGCCATATATACACATGATATTACATATTTAAGAAAAAGAGCAGGACAAACATTAAACACCACAGCTCTGAAACCGGTAGCCAGGATACTTATTGACATGAGACAAGATCTAATAGACTCGGATAGCCATGCCTCTAAGGTCTTACAATTAATAGTAAATGTGACCAGTCTCGTGGGCCAGCTCAACTCGTTGCCCACAAACTTCCCTGTTGGACATCTCATCTTCCTGACATTTCTAACATCCTTTGATCTCTATTGCAACTCAAGCTGAGCCTTAAGTTTCATATGTAGCTCTCTCAGAAACCGCACACAGTAAACCCGACTTTGCCACACGCTGGCTGTCCTCAAAGTCCCCCCCCCCCACCCCCAGGAGCTTGGTGTAAGCTGCTTTGACTCCACAACTCTGCATTCTGTATACATATGGATAACACCATGTTATCAGTGGGTAATACCAAACTCTGTGGTAGGTGCAAGATGTAGCTAGGATCCCTTAGCAAACAATAACAGTAGCAAATTCTAAACACTAGGTGGCTGAAACTGGGAAAAAAAAAAAAAAAAAAAAAAAAAAAAAAAAAAAAACTTTTCTAGGCTCTTGTTTTCCTGTGCTCATCTTCACAGTTTTAAAGCATCTTTCTGCTGCTATTTGCTGTCATTCTTACTATAAACCTGGCTAAAAGTAGCCAATATACCCATGCAGCAGGTAGAATGCTGTATGCTGTCTTGAAATTTACTCTGCCTAATGAATCTGTCCACTACTATTTTTTTTTGTTGTTGTTGTTGTGTGTGTTTAATTATTTTATGAGAGGGAGGGAGAGAGAGAATTGGTGTACCAGGGCCTGAGCCACTGCAAATGAATTCCAGATGCATACACTACCCTGTGTGCATGTGTCACCTTATACACCTGGCTTACATCGGTTCTGGGGAGTCAAACCTGGGTCCTTAGGCTTAGCTGGCAAGTGCTTTAACCACTAAGCCATCTCTCCAGTCCCCCCCCCCTCCTTTTTATTGGAGGCAGAGTTTCACTCCAGCCCAGGCTGACCTGCAACTCACTCTGTAACTCCAGGTTGACCTTGAATACACAGTGATCCTCCCACCTCAGCCTTCCGAGTACTGGGACTAAAGGTATGCACCACCATGCCCAGAAGACCACTACTTTGGAATTCAGCCTCATTCAGATTTTCAGGACACGGCGAAACATGGCCAGATTCATTGTCAGGACATAACATGAATGGCTTCTCATCAAGTTGCTGATAATCTTGTTCCTCTCTGAAATCTCACGGGATATGAAATCTACATATCTTACCTTCCAAATCTCCATCGGTCATTCCTTAAGCTCTGCTTACAGTATTCTAGGGATTCTCTAGCTTGCAGCTTTAAAATTTTCCAAACTTCTTTTCCTATTCTGGTCGCTATCCCACAAGGACAAGCACCCTGCTGGCTGACATAGAATCACAGGGAGAGATGGAAAACGACAGCAGAGGCAACCTTCCTGTAGCTGGAGAGGGGTGCAGTCAGTATGAGGCCAGCCGATTTTTCCTGAGCTCAGCTCTTCGAAAATGATTCTAGAATGTTAAGTGTTTGCTTTCATACTTCAAATTCTCCTGGACAACTAAAAACGGTAGCATTACAACCAACAAATGCTTTGCCCACTTGTGAAATCTTGCCTTCTTTTTTTTTTACAGTTATAATTAATGACTTCCAACAGATTAAGTAGCTTATATCTACCATGGCAGGTCAGCTGGTAGTGGGACTGATCCTTTCTTCATGACCAAAGGGTTTTTTGTGAATGAACTCATTCACATCAATTTTCACAAATGAGATAATTTTTTTTTAAATGTGATTTGAAGTCATCAAAAGATAAAGCCACATAGAATCAGAGTGTGGCCAATGTCTCTTTATTTCTCACACAGAAGAAAATTCCATTCCTCAGGGTCTTTGCCTCTTGGGACAGAAAGCTAGCATTAATTTGTTTCTATGATGCTAGAAACAGGCACATGTGTTGGAGACCAAAGAACATCAAGTGGCCTTATTGTATTGCTCACCTGGGTATTTTTTTTTAAGTTATTTATTTACTTGCAGGCACAGAGAGATAGAAAGGAAAGAGAGGAGACAGAAAGAGAGAGAGAGAGAGAGGAGAGAGAGGGAGAAAATGGGCATGCTGGGGCCTCTAGTTACTGCATACGAACTCCAGATGCATGTGGCACTTTGTGCATCTGGCTTTACGTGGGTACTGGGGAATTGAACCTGGTTCAGTAGGCTTTGCAGGAGAGTACCTTAACTGCTGAGTCATCTCTCCGACTCCATCTGTGTACTTCTATTAGAGAAGGTATCTCTCTCTCAACCTGGAACTGCTTTCAAGGAACCCAGAAATTCTCCAGTCTCTACCCCCATCCCCATAGACTGGGGTTACAGTTGTGTGTGGCCACAGCCAGTTTCTTTACATGGGTTCTGGAGAGTGGAAACTTGGCAGTCTCTGGCCCAAAAGGCCCTCTCATACTTACGTGGCAAGTGATCTTAACCCCTGAGTCATCTCCTCTGCTCTGTTCTTGTGATCTTTGATGAGGTCAAATTGTGTCAGTCTACAGAGGTTACAGATGTAGCCAAAAAATATTTACTGTGTTGTAGGAAGAATTCTCATGAGTCAGTTTTTTTTTTTTTTGGTAGCATGTGTGTGGTGTGTGCATGTGTGTGTATTTGTATGTATTTGTGTGTTGGGGGGTGTGGAATCCAGAGGTTAACATCAGATGGCTTCTTATATTGCCTTCCCTACTTTCTTTCTTTTTCTTCTTTCTTTCTTTCTTTTTTTCTTTCTTTCTTTCTTTCTTTCTTTCTTTCTTTCTTTCTTTCTTTCTTTCTTTCTTTTCCTCCCTCCCTCCCTCCCTCCCTCTCTCTCTCTCTCTCTTCCTTTCTTTCTCTCTCTCTCTTTCTTTCTTTCTCTTTTTTGGATACAGAATCTCTCACTGAAATGGAAGCTCACTGATTCAACTAGACACGGCAGCCAGCAAGCCCCAGATTCTCCTCCCTCTACCTCCTCAGGGCTGGCATTGTATGTGCACATTGCCATGCCCAGGTTTTACATGCACTCTAGGGATCTGAACTCAGTTTCTCATGCTTGCATGGCAAACATCTTACACACTGAGCTACCTCCCCAGACACATGATTTAGTTTTAATAGTTTGTGTTCAACTCTCCCTTGAAGAGGCTGTGGAGGTGTCCGGTACCTGCCTGTTGCAGTCAGGTTCTCATTGCAGGTAGAAATCACCCAACCAAGAGCAGCTTGTGGGAAAAAGAGGTTTATTTTGACTTACAGGCTCGAGGGGAAGCTCCACGATGGCAGGGGAAAATGATGGCATGAGCAGAGGTATGGACATCACTCCCTGGCCCACACAAGGTGGACAGCAGGAACAGGAGAGTGTGCCAAACACTGGCAAGGGGAAATGTGTTGGGCAAACAGGTGATGGAACACAGGGTCGGGACTGGGCCACTTGCAGAATCACTGTGCAGGGAAGTCAGTATGGGGATCAGAAATAGAATCTCATATTTATTTTGAGTCATCTGATTTGGGAGCAGGCTTGGCAAAGCCTGGCTATTCTGTCCTTTCCTGCGTGCTCTTTAGTCTTTTAGGGAAAGTGAAAACTCACAAAGGATGACATGAAGTAGCAAAGGAGACATGCCACCTCACCTTTGGACAAGTGGAGAAGATCGCCGCCAAGTGACTTAAACAATCTGCTGTGACCAACAGTCTTCGAGCCTGGCTTGGGGACAGGGCATTGTTTGTCCCTGTTAGAATTGCCCTCTACGATGCCTACCGAGGCCGGGGCTGGTGAATGTGATGGGAAAAGAGTACCGGGGATGTGCTCTGCTCTAGAGCCCAAGGCCTGCACATGCGGAGTTGATGTCTGGAAACCATAGTGAGCCCCCGGGGAGCCACAGGGCAGCTGAGGTTTACAAACAGGGAAATGAAGGTCATCAACCACTGTGGCTCCCATAGCTGAAGTAATTGGGTCCAAAGGTGCCTGACAAGGAGAACGAGGCTCCCGTGGTTACAGGGATCACAAGTTCATTGAAATATAATCCTCACGAACAGCACTGGATTAGATGAAGACCACGTGACAGGGAGCAGGGTGCTCACAAAGGTGGTGAGTGTTTTAAAATATTTTATTTATTTATGAAGAGAGAGAGAGAGAGAGAGAGAGAGAGAGAGAGAGAGAGGGAAAGGAAGGAAGGAAGGAAGGAAGAGGCAGACAGAATGTGAATAAGCGTGCCAGGGCTTCCTGCCATTGCAAACAAACTCCAGACACATGTGCCACTTAGTGCCTCTGGCTTCACATGAGAACTGGAGAATCAAACCCTGGACATTAGGCTTTGCAAGTAAGCACCTTTAGCTGTTGATCCATCTCTCCAGACTGATCATTTTTCATAGTGCTATCTGCATATGACGAGTCTTCAAGGAGAGAAAAAAAAAACCCCATCAGTCGCAGACTCATCTCTCCAGTGGGGCAATGTGTCATTTGCATTGCGATCTCTAAAAGGCAATGATCTAATTTTCCTTGATGCAAACAAAACTTTCCATCCTGTAAAGGGCTTCTCTTTCTGCTTTTAGACAGCGTCCTTTCCATCCCTGTCACCTTGCTTCCTGCTTGGCATGAGGTTGTTGGATGAAATGCTGGGTAAAGGCCCCATCTCAACCTGCAATGAGTGAAATAAGTTCATTTGCTGAGTCAGGTAATGTCCTCACCTCCTTTCTTTTTTTTAAAAAAAATCATTTTTTGTTCATTTCTTTTTTGCATGTTTTCTTTTTATTTTATATTTATTTATTTACGAGAGAGAGAGAGAGAGAGAGAGAGAGGGAGGGAGAGAGAGAACACCAGGGCCTCTAGCCATTGCAAATGAACTCCAGATGCATGTGCCACCTTGTGCATCTGGGTTACGTGAGTCCTGGGAAATCGAACCTGGGTCCTTTAGCTTCATAAGCAAGCACCTTAACCACTAAGCCATCTCTCCAGCCCCTCACCTCCTTTCTTATCTGTTTTCCACAGTCTTCTTTCCAGATCCCAGAGTACAGTAGTGTGTTCTGAGCATCCTTGGTGATGTCACATGACATCTCACATGATCCCCCAGTCTATAGCCCGCACACCTGCCCTGGAGGGAGAGTTTAGGAATCTCCCAACACTATCAACTGTCCCGAAACAGAATTTTGTTGAGGAAAAAGCTAAGTAAGATTATTTTAATTAGAAAAAGATCCCCTCTAACCTATTATAAATAATATTTATTAGGTGGATCTCTTTGGGCCAGAGAAATGTGAAACTGGAAACAGGATGGTAGAGTAAATAATGTAAACTCTTGTTTCTTTTTTTAAAAAAGCATTTTATTTATTTATTTTGAGGAGGGACAGATATGTATATAAAGACAATATGGGCACACCAGGGCCTCCAACCACTGCAAACAAACTCTAGACATATGTGCCACCTTGGGCATCTGGCTTACACGGGTACTGTGGAGTTGAACCTGGGTCCTTAGGCTTCACAGGCAAGCTCCTTAACCACTAAGCCATCTCTCTTGCCCAAAACTTATGTTTCACTGAAAAATTTGGCTGTCTGGATGCTAGGGATGTCTACAGTATAGATGAGAATATTCTGCCTTGTACAATCTTAAATTTTGTGGGAATTCTGTTACAACTTTGCAAATTACAGGTTGCTGACAGCAATATGAATTCATTCTTATCTCTAGATGTGCAATTATGTGTGTTGAGGGTAGACTGAACACACTTCTCCCTTTGGAAAAACCAGTTTCACATCTATTTGTACATTGATTCATATGTTTTATTACATCACAAAAATGTGTAGTTTTTTTTTTTTGCTCCTCTTTTAAACTTTTATTAGGTTGTCTATGTGGTCCTTTTCATCAATTGAGTTGAGTAAAAATTTAATGTGTTTATATTCTATCTGTATGATAATATTACCTTTTTTTGAAAAATTTTCACAAAGGCTATGGGCTCGACCTCACAGAGAAGACAACACGTAGAAAATAGAAGAGAGAATAAGGCCAGGGAGTCCTCATTACTGAACCCAGAGGAAAGACCCTGGCAACAGGTTATGGTTCAATTGTATCTTAGAGAGTATGTCAACCAATACCTTTTTTTTAAAAAAAAATATTTCTTATGAGAAAGAGAGAGAGAGAGAGAGAGAGAGAGAGAGAGAATGGGCATGTCAGGACCTCTAGCCACTGCAATAGAACTCCAGATGTGTACACCACCTTGTGCACAAGCATCACCTCATGCATCTGGCTTACGTGGATTCTGGCGAGTCAAATCTGGGTCTTTAGGCTTCTCAGACAAGTGCTTTAACCACTATTCCGCTGATGATACATTCACTTTCTGTCCTTAGAAATACGATGAGTAATGAGATTGCTGCACCACCCACCGACAGGTCCTGTCCACTTCAACTCCATCTTGTCTTAGAAACCAGCTGAGATCATGGTAAGGCAGTCGAACCCACTGAGATGCCCCATTAGGAACCATGGATGTGGTCACCCAGAGGGATCTCGGTGCTTGGTGAGGTGCCCAACAGAACGTCCAGGAGTGTGACTGTGACTCCTGAGTAGGTGGGCTTTGTGGCCACAGATGGCTCCAGATGCAGTGAATCCCAGGGGATTGTGGACACCGCTGTGGTCTTTGGAAAGACATCAACACAAAAGACACAGCACTCAGTGGGCCTGTGGTAGAGACCTCGGTGTCTTCTGTGGTTGGTTTTGCCCATGTGTTGACTGAGTCCCCTTGGATGTTGAGATGTACGCGAGTGTGTGTACGCGCGCGAGCGAGTGCGTACACGTGCATATGCACAATTTAGTTGTTTCAGTGTGGTCTGTGTTGGGCTATTTTTAACATTCAAAACAGGCATCTTGCTCCAATTATAACCACCTCTTGCTTTTCTATCCTCTCTGGTCGCTGCCAATGCAGATGGCTCTTTGCTATGAAGGTCCCAGGACTGCTGACCACAGGCTTGAGTTGCCCTCTGTACCCTCAACAATACAGCATCTTGGTGTACCAGCCATTTCTTATGCATGTGTAAGATGCCGGCAAGTGTTAAATTAAAAATGAATGACCCACATTCCCATGGGGATGACCTGCATCCCCAACAAGGGAGACCCCTTTGGAAAAGGGGCAGGGAGGAAGGAAAGGATGGTACCAACATGTGGTGTTTACATACTAAGTATGTCCATAACTAGTAAAAATAAATTTTTTAAAACTTATGTTTAGGGGCTGGAGAGATGGCTTAGTGGTTAAGGTGCTTGCCTTTGAAGCCTAAGGACCTGAATTGATTTTCCAGTACTCATGTAAGCCAGATGCACAAGGTGGCATATATCTGGAGTTCATTTGCAGAGGCTTGAGGCCCTGGTGTGCTCATTGTTTCTCTCTCTCTCTCTCTCTCTTCCTCTTTCTCTTAAATAAATAAATAAAATGTTTTTTAAAATCATGTTTAGATTCAAAATGTCTTCACTCATTATTGTCTGAAATATTGTTCTTTTTTTTTTTTTTTCCAAAGTAGGGTCTCACTCTAGCCCATGCTGGCCTTGAACTCAGGGTGATCCTCATACCTCTGCTTTAAAAATTTATTTATTTATTTGTCAGGCGTGGTGGCACATGCCTTTAATCCCAGAACTTGGAAGGAAGAGGTAGGAGGATCGCCGTGAGTTCAAGGCCACCCTGAGAATACAGAGTGAATTCCAGGTCAGCCTGGGCTAGAGTGAGACCTTACCTCGAAAAACCATATATACATATGTATATATATGACAGAGAGAGAGAATGGGCACACCAGGTCCTTCTACTACTGCAAATGAACTCCAGATGCATGCATCACTTTGTGCATCTGGCTTTATGTGGGTACTGGGAGAATTGAACACGAGTGGTCAGGCTTTGCAAAAAAATAAAAATGAAAAAAGTACTTTTAACCATTGAGCAATCTCTCCAGCCCATACTTGAAACTGTGTAGACAATAAAAATCTGAATTATAACACAAAAAATTCCTTCATGTTCAAAACATAGGCTGATTTTCCAATGCCTTTGGATTTAGAGTATAACTTGAATTTTCTGTTGCTTTTAGCATTTCAAAGTGTTTCATGATATCCCTCTTTCATCTTTTTGCTCTTTTTTGGGAGGTGGTGGTGCAATTAATCACCAACACCCTGAATCCCTCTCTCAGAGAAAGGGAACGAACCATCATTACCTACCTAATTGTCTGTAGCCCTCTAAAAAGTCAGGTCCTAGTCTGTATACAGCAGGTGCATAATAAAAATGGCTTGCTCATTTAAATCGATTGTTTTGTTGATTCCTTCAATAGCTGACATTAAAACTTAGCTCTGCTTTCATGTTTCCTGTTGGAAAAGTTTGCCTTGCTCCTTCAGTTCATTTTCACAGGGGTAGTCCTCTTTGTAAAGCTGTGTGTCCCCATGTCTCATGGGTCACTACTCCCTGGAGAGTTCTTAGTCTGGGCAAGAATATTTGTATCATGAGAAAGAGCAAAATCCCTGAGAACTGTCCTGGGGTTTCTACAGAAGAGTCACCAGGATGTGTTAGCTTGAATGGATGTCCCCCAGCAGATTCAAGAGTTCATTAAAGCTTGTAACTTAGTTCTCCAGCTGCGTGGCTGGAGGAGGGGTCAGTGTGGGCAGATCCTGGGGTCCAGTCCGAAGGCGTCACTGGGGGGCGGATCTAAATCCTGCTGTTCGGCCGCCTGTTTTTGCTTTAGCTTTTTGTGGTGGGTTTTCTCTTTTTCGCCAGTATGGAAGGTCCCCTGGATCTGTAAACATCCCTAAGTCCCATCCTCCCCATAGACTGCCTGGTTTGGAAGTTCATCCCAGGGGCTTTAGAGCTCACTGTGACAGGTCACCGCTTTGCACAGATACTTGGGCTGAGAGAAAACAATCTGTGTGTAGGGGTGTATGTGTGTGTGTCTGGTATGCATAAATGTGTGTGGTCATATGTGTGTGCACATGCATGCAGAGGCCAGAGGTAGATGTCTGGTTCTTTTTCACTCAATCCCCACTTTTTTTTAATTATTTTTTTTTTTTGAGACGTACCCAACAGACTGATCTTTTTTTCCCCCCTATGGTTTAAAATTTTTGAGGTTTTCTAGCACCAGAAGGCTATAGTCTAATAAATGTTACAAAGGACAATAAACATCTAATGCTAATGTTACATTGTGAAATTGAAGACTACTATTGTTACCAAAAAAAAAGAAAAAAAGAAAAAAAAGAAAAGAAAAAGGATGTTAACTATTGGCAACAGTAACATAGCAGAGCTACATATTATGTAATCCAAGTGCAACTTTTGGCTATCCCACAGAAAATTTTACTTGAAGGTAAATGCTTAGCGTTAGGACAATTGAATCAGTAATAAGCTTGTACCATGGAAGCTTCAGAAGTGATTTATTTTTTTAATGTGAGAGGGCACGGGAGTGCCTCCAGCCACTGCAATAGAACTCGAGACCTGTTCGCCACCTAGTGGGCACGTGCTGCCTAGCGTGCTTGCATCACTGTGCGTCTGGATACATGGGATCTGGAGAGTCAAACCTGGGTTCTTAGGCTTTGCAAGCTAACGCCTTAACTGCTAAGCCATCTTTCCAGGCCCCACCACTACCACATTACTGAGGCAGGGTCTTCCATCAAACCTGGAGCTCACCCTTTCTGCTAGACCAGCTAGCCAGCAAGTTCCAGAGATCTGACCCTCTCCACCTCCCCAGTGTGGGATTCCAGACACATGCACCAGGCTCATGCATAGGTGCTGGGGACCAATCTCAGATCCTTGTGCTTGCACAGCGTGCACTTTACCCAGAACTATCTCCCCAGGTTGGAAACAATCAGTTTTTTAAAAATATTTTTATTTATTTATTTGAGAGAGAGAAATAGGCAGGGAGAGAGACAGAAGAGAAAAGGAGAGAGAGAGAGAGAGAGAGAGAGAGAGAGAGAATTGATGCACCAGTGCCTGCAGCCACTTCAAATGAACTCCAAACGAATGTGCCACCTTGTGCATCTGGCTTACATGGGTCCTGGGGAATTGAACCTGGGTCCTTTGGCTTTGCAGGCAAGTGCCTCAACCTCTAAGCCATCTCTCCAGCCTAACAATCAGTTTTGAGTGGAAGATAAATATCCAATTTTGGAGGTTGGAGAGATGGCTTAGTGGTTGTTGCAGTCAGATTCGCATTGCTGGCAGAAATCACCCGACCAAGACCAGCTTGTGGGGAAAAAAAAGGATTATTTTGGCTTATAGACTGGAGGGGAAGCGACATGAGGGCCGTGGGAAGTGTTGGCATGAGCAGAGGATGGACATCATCTCCTGGCCTCAGGTTAAGGCACTTGCCTGCAAAGCCTAAGGACCCACATTCTATTCCCCAGGACCCATATAAGCCAGAGGCACAGGTGGCGCAAGTGTCTGGAGTTTGTTTGCAGCGCCTAGAGGCCCTGACACACCCATTCTCTCTTGTTCTCTCTTTCTCTGTTTCTCATGCTCTCTCAAGTAAATAAATAAGAATCCAATGTTCATCCAGCTGAAGCACTTTGCTCTTCTAGTGTTTATATCAGGCCATTCTGGACGTGATACCATGTGCTTCATATGAATTGGACCATCACCAGGTGTATTTTGAATATATGCTATTGCAATCCTTAAGCTTTCCTGATTCCCACCTTTAGGCCTCTGTGAGTTAGGGAGAGGACACACGGGTGCAGAATGTCAGAATGAAGTAGTCCCCTCCTCTATCTCTTAACTTTTCCCTTGTGCTTCTTGTGGGGGGTCACTGATGCCCACTGACCTTCAGTGGTGGGTGGATTTCTAGGTATGAGAAGGGTGTAGCGCAATGGGATGGTTTTGATACCTCACCCCTTTCCTACCTATCACCACTACCCCTGGACCTACAGCTAATGTCTCTCTCTGCTCTCTTTCTCTAAGTTTTACATATCCTCAGCTAGAGTAGAACTTAATGAAAGCCCTGATGTATACAATAGCATTTGGAAAACAGGAATCTGTGTGGGCTGTGAATCACCACTCACAGCAGGGACCCGAAATGTGACCATGGGAGGAGCCCACCGAGCCCCTCTCTTTTTCACTGGGATTTATTGCAAGCGGGTCATTATTGACAAAGCACCATTCACAGTCTCTAAAGAGACGATAAACTAGCTGCTGAATATGCATTTTGTTCTGTGGTGAACACAGATGTTTCCAGCTAATATCCATTTCATTTAATTTCTTTTCTCCTTTCTCTTTAAAATTCCGTCTTGCTATTTCTGCAGCAGCTGGCTAACTCTTTGGATGGGGAGTCACTCCTTGTGTTTATTCACGTTGGTGCTGGTCACGTGTCTCTACTTCGGGGTCTGTCAACATCTCCGTTGATAGCTACTGCTTCTGCTGGTTCAAAGCCAGGAGGAGGGTTAAATGCTAAACATGTGAGATGAGACCCCAGCTTAGGATCAAATCACTGTAACCAAGTGTACGAATCAAACCAGTCAGAATGTTTTGGTGACGTGGGTTTGCAAGCTGAAAATGATGGGCGTGTATTGCCAAAGCTCTCTTGCATTTCTACAAAGGGAATGTTCCTTTCTTTTCAACTACACCTTTCTGAAACCATTTGTCTTTTGACTTTCCTAAGGTTTGGTGGAGAGGACGGAGGATTGGCAGTGACGGTTACATAATTTAGCTTAGAAGTAGCCTTTTATATAACGTAGCTTAGGGGTGACTGTCCTAATTCTGATGGACTCCATCCTCCGAGTGACACCATCAGTGGGGCGTGCCTCATGTCTCCATGTGCTAACAGTGTCCTAGAGAGCAGATCTGGTGACCAGATCCAGCCCAGTCATGACTCTACTGTCAAGAGTAGGAATCTCAACACTGAATTGTATCATCTGCTACCCACAACACAGGATTAAGGTTTTATGTTGCCTGTAGTGTTTTGCTACTTGAGCTGAAGTTTCTTTCTTGTATGTACTACAAAATAAACAAGTACATAACTTTTTCTTAAGCACTCGGTATATGCTGTGTGGTGGTTTGAATCAGATGACCCCATAAACTCCTATAATTTAAGTTCTTGGTCCCCAACTGGTGGCAGGTTGGGAGGTGGTGCCTTGCTACAGGAGGTGTTTCTCTGGAGGTGGGCTTTGAGGTGCGATCACACAGCTTCCCCCCACCCCCACCCCGGCCAGAGCACAGCTCACTCTTGCTGCTTTCTGTCAGCTTCTGTGGTGATGTATGACGTCCGGGCCCTGATCCACCACTTTTTCCTCCCGTTGTCCCAGCAAAGCGACGGTGACTAGAACATCAGGCAAGAGTTGGCTTTGTTTTGGGGAGCATGTCCTCGGTTGCACCTCAGAAGGGATGCTGTATGGTCAACCCTCTGTTAATGCCTGTAGAGATGGCTTTCCATGGAGCTAAGAGCTCTGAAGTGTCATTTCAGTTCTTGTTTGCAGGTGATTATGAAGTTATGCAGTTTGCAAAAAGCAAGAACTATGAGCAAGATACATGTATGTGATGCTCTTGTTTCTGCCTTCCAATGACTCTTCCTTAGCATAGTTCTGTTCATTGCTGGGTGTGGAGGTGCATGCCTTTAATCCCAGCACTGTGGAGGCTAAGGTAAGAGAATCACCAAGAGTTTGAGGCCAGCCTGGGTTACAGAGTGAGCTCTAGGTCAGCCTAGAATGAGCCCCTGCTTAAAACTTAAAAATAAACTAGGCAAGCCTTTAATCCCTTTAAACTCAGGAGGCAGAAGTAGGAGGATCCCTGTGAGTGTGAGGCTACCCTGAGACTACATAGTGAATTCCAGGTCAGCTTGGGCTATACAATGAGACCCTCCCCCCAAAAAAGCAAATAAATAAATAAAAATTTAAACAGTTCTGTTTGCATCCAAAACAGGGATTGAGCAAGGGGTAGGGCAAGGAATGCCATAAGGTACAACAGCCATCCCCACATGAGCCCATCAGAGGCTAGGGCCGGGAGGATTTCAGAAAATCACTCTATTTTACTCTAGGAAAGGACAGATCTCAGCTAGTTTCTACACTTTGTGACCAGTTCATTTCCTGTCCCAAACATGACATTAAGATAGTCAGTTGTGGCATGGACCAAGGTCATCCTTCTCTGAGTCTGATCATTTTATATGAGTGGAGGGATTATTAATGAAGCATTAAGGGAGGATTAATGGAGAAGGCTCTTGCTGAATACTTACGAAGACAAGCACATTGTGCAAACTTAGATGTTTGAATTATTCTGGACTTAAGATCATCCTAGCAGGAATTTTCATAAGAAATTGAAATAGCTCCTTTAACCTGATTAGAAACGGTCAAGTTTACATTGTGGAAACATTTAATTTATAACGTTTGCTGGTATTCATTAACCTTGAGAGAGACTTTCGGGTTGAATTATATTTGTACAAGTTCCTATGATAACCAGGGTTCCCTGTGAGCATCGGGGCTCTAACTTCAGAAGTCTTGCTGTCCTGGAGGGCCTGCAGAGCGGGGCCGCTCTTATCCGCATGGTCTCCAAAGTCCTGCTCACTTCCTTGTGTCGCAACCTCTGCCTTTTGGGTGAGAACTTCAGAAACAAATTGAAAAATCACTTTGATGTAAAAAAAAAAAGTTAACATAATACATATGAGGCGTTCAGACCTCTGCGTCCTTGGGTGGGGGAGCATACACTGGCTGCAAATGAAGACTTTATCCTGCATTGGTCAGCGTGGACCTAGAGATTTCCCAGTCTCAGCTGAGGTGACTCCCATTCTGCTCTGATGGGAACCCCTCAGTATTATAGGGTCTAGCAGTGGGATTCCCTTTTCGGTTCTGTCCACCCTCTCTCCAGTCCCCAAACCCGCCTTTTCCTCCTGCTTCTTCCATTGATCTTTTCCTCTTCTTGTAGTTAGCATGTTAAAAAGAGAGAATATTGAGTCACTTGATTAACCCATATGCATATATACTGAATCATAGTTTTTCTTGGGTGTTTTTTTTTTTTTTTTTTTTTGATTTTTTGAGGTAGGGTCTCACTCTAGCCCAGACTGACCTGGAATTCGCTATGTAGTCTCAAGGTGCCCTCAAACTCATGAGAATCCTCCTACCTCTGCCTCCTGAGTACTGGGGTTACAGGCAGGTGCCACCATGCCCGGCTTCAAGTGTTTTTGTTCCTTTAAAAACCCTTAATGAATGTGGCTTTTCAAATTTCCTTCTCTATTAGTCAATAATTAAATCTAGCAGTGAGTGATTATATCAATACTGCTTATTGTGAGAATCTTGTAATTCTGTAAAAATTCAGTGGTTGGAAACTGACGGGTCTATTTTGGTCTCTCATGTGAATGATGAAGAGTTTCAGACTCTGTTACACAGACTGACAGATCTGACTAAAATAATATAAATGTTTTTTTTTTTTTCTATCAGAAATGGAGTTCGTGGGCTGGAGAGATGGCTTAGCAATTAAGGCACTTGCCTGCAAAACCAAGGGTCCCTGGTTCAATTCTCCAGGGCCCATGTAAGCCAGATGCACAAAGTGGCCCATGTGTCTTGAGTTGGTTTGCAGCAGCTAGAGATGCTGTTATGCCCATTCTCTCTCTCTCTGCCTGTCTCTCTCTGTCTGTCTGTCTGTCTCTCTCTCTGCCTCTTTCTCTTATGTTCTCTTTCTTGAATAAATTTTTAAAATATTAAAAAATGGATCTCACTAGTATTTTTTTAAATTCCTATCATTGGTGAAATAAATTTCAGAAATAGGACTAGGTTTTTGAAGTCCAAATTAGACAGACACATTGCAAAGTGTCTTGTGTGCGGAAGGTAAGTAGCAGGAGATAGTGTCTTTGCTTATACTCTCCCATGGCATCAAAAACTAGTCAAGACAATAGAATATTATTGATTCCTAAAATGGAAATTGTGACCGATGCTAAATGCAAATGAATTTTGAGGACATTTTGTCAAGCATAATAAACCAGTTACAAAAGAGATTGACTTCTATCAGCTACCCAGTGTAGTTAAATTATAGGGAGAAAACTAGAACTAAACAGAGAATCAGAAAGCCTGTATAAGAACTCATCAACACCATTAACCAACAGGATCTAATTTATATTTACAGAATAATGCATTCAAAGCCAACAGAGTACAAATTCTTGAAGAGCCTACAGAACAAATGCTAGGATAGATCAATACCTAGGGCCATCAAAACCCAACAAGTTTAAACTAAATGAAACTCTACAGAAGGAGTTCAGCAAGGTCTCAGAACACAAGGCTAACTGACAAAGATGAACTGTGTATCTGTATTCTAAAAGTACATATTGGGGGGTTGGGGAGATGGCTCAGAGAGTAACAGTGCTTACCACCGACATGATGGCATGAGAGGCCCTGGATGTGCCTGAGTTTGATTCCACAGGATCCACATAAATAGCTTGGTATGCCCGTGCATGTCTGCAAGCCCAATCCCACGGGGAAGCAGAGAGCTGGGTATCACTAGGGCTCAGGAAAACCGTAGCTCTGCTCTCAGAGAGGGACTCTCTCTCAAGTCAGTATATGACTGATAGAAGAAGGACACTGGGATGATTTTCCTGGTCTCTGCCTGCGCACACAGGCATGCATAGCTGCACATGCGTACATACATACTTCACATGAAAAAGACAACACATTTGAAAAGAGAAATCTAGAGTTCCTTTTGTGGATCCTTAATAAGGATGAAATAGTTGTGAATCTATAAACATAATATAGACCTTGTATGCTGAAAACTATAAAATGTGGGTGAAAGGAACGAAAGGAGATCTGAAGTGCTGGAAGGAAGTAGTGGGTGCATGGATGGGACCACGTGACATAGAAAAGCCAGAAACCCTCCCAATTAGATGTAATAACATTAATGAAATTTCCATCCAAATCCCAGCCAGGCTTTTAAAATATTTTTTTTTAAATTTATTCTTTTAGAGAGAGCAAGAGAGAATTGGTGAGCCAGGGCCTCAGCCACTGCAATTGAACTCCAGACACTTGTGTCACCTAGTGGGCATGTGTGACCTTGCGTTTGCCTCACCTTTTGTGCATCTGGCTTACGTGGGATCTGAAGAGTTGAATATGGGTCCTTAGGCTTGGCAGGCAAGCACCTTAACCACTAAGTCATCTCTCCAACCCCAGGCAGGCTTTTTTTTTTTTTTTGAAATATTTATCTATTTTTAAAATATTTCACTTTTGTTTATTTGAAAGAGGGGAAGAGAGAGAGAGAGAGAATGGACATATTAGGCCCTCCAGCCACTGTAAATGAACACGCACCACCTTGTACATCTGGCTTATGTGGGTTCTGGGGAATCAAAACTGGGTCCTTTGGCTTTGCAGGCAAGCACTTTAACCATCTCTCCAGCCCTATTTATTTATTCACTTTACCTCTTTTGTTTTTCTGAGGTAAGAACTCACTCTAGCTCAGATTGACCTGGAATTCACTATGTAGTTTCTGGGTGGACTCAAACTCACAGCGATTCTCCTACCTCTGCCTCCTGAGTGCTGGGATTAAAGGTATGTGCCACCATGCCTGGCTAGCCCTATTTATTTAGTTAATTACTTATTTTGAGGGTTTTTTTTTTTTGAGGTAGGGTCTCACTCTAGCTCGGGCTGAGCTGGAATTCACTGTGTAGTCTCAGGCTGGCCTTGAACTCATGGTAATCCTCCTACCTCTGCCTCCTGAGTGCTGGGATTAGAGGAGTGTGCCACCACGCCCTGCTGATTTTGATTTTTTGAGGTGAGGTCTCACTCTAGCACAGGCTGACCTGGAATTCACAATGCAGTCTCAGGCTGGCCTTGAACTCACAGCCATCCTCCTACCTCTGCTTCCTGAGTGCCAGGACTGAAGGCATGCACTACCACACCCAGCTTCCAGTCAGAGTTTTTGTAGATATGAACAAGATTATTCTGAAAAGTATGTTGAAAGCCAATGTAACAAGAATAGCAAAAGCCATATTAATTAAGAAGAATACATTTGGAGAATAGCTTCACCCAAATTCAATACTTATTATATAGCACTAGTAAGCTCCTCTCTGGAATGGTCATGGAGGGATAGACACACAGATCAATGGAACAGAATAGCAAAAACAGAAATATTCCCTTGTGCATGACCAACAGATTGCTGACAAAGATGTAAAGTAATTCAATGGAGCAAGCCTTTACAATAAATGTAACTGGAACCAGTAGGTATCACTCAGCAACAAAGAAAACTCATCCAGAGCCATCCACCTCATACAAAATCTGACTCGTTTAAATGAAAAACAGGAAACTATCAAGCATCCACAAAGGCATAGTCTTAAATCTTCCGAATTAGGATATGACAAAGACTTCTAAGATGTGACAATAAAAATACAGTTCATGGGCTGGACAGATGGCTTAGCGGTTAAGCGCTTGCCTGTGAAGCCTAAGGACCCGGGTTCAAGTCTCGATTCCCCAGGACCCATGTTAGCCAGATGCACACGGTGGCGCATGTGTCTGGAGTTCATTTGCAGTGGCTGGAGGCCCTGGTGTGCCCATTCTGTATCTATCTGCCTCTTTCTCTCTCTGTCTGTTGCTCTCAAATAAATAACAATAAACAAAAAAAAAATTAAAAAATACAGTTCAAGACTGGAGAGATGGCTTAGTGGTTAAGGCATTTGCCTGCAAAGCCAAAGTATCCTGGTTCGATTTTCCAGGACCCACGTAAGTCAGATGCACAAGGGGGCGCATGCATCTGGAGTTCGTTTGCAGTGGCTGCATGCCCTGGTGTGCCCATTATCTCAATCTCTCTCTCTGCCTCTTTCTCTCTCAAATCAATCAATCAATAAATAAAACATATTTTTAAAATGCAGTTCATAACAGGGGAAAATAATTGTGGGCTTCATCAAGACCAAAACTGCTTGCTCTGCAAATGACCCGCTGGCAGTGAGCAAAAGACCAGCTACAGGGCTGGAGTGATGGCCCAGTAGCTAAAGGCATTTACTTGCAAAGTCTGACGGCCTAAGTTCAATGTCCCAGTACCCATATAAAACCAAATGCACAAAGTTTCACCTGCAGCTAAAGTTTGTTTGCAGTGGCAGGAGGCCCTGGGACACATATATTCTCTTTCTCCCTGTCTAATTCTCAAGTAAGTAAATAAAATATATATCAAAAAGACAAGGGCACACTCTCCTGCTGCTGTTGTCCATGTGATGTTGGCCGGGAGGTGATGTCCACCCTCTGCTCATGCCATCATTTTCCCCTGTCATCGCGGAGCTTCCCCTCCAGTCTACGCTTCTCTTGTTGCTTCTAAATGTCCTCACAGTGGCCAGTGCTCTGCACCGCATGTGAGTATCACTCCAGCCCCTCTTAGAAGATCCTTTCGTGTGTAACTCTCAAGGCAACAATACTGACACTTTCATTGAAAAACTTAACAGACTTTGATCTGGAATCCTTCAATCTAAAAGTGATTCTTCAATGACACCTGTTTATCTCCTACTGGACCCCCAAAACCCCACAGTGAGTGGCAGCCTCGTCTTGTCAGTAACTGGAGAATACCAAGCTCCAGCTCTGAGGAAGACAGACACAGGGTTTTCCACTTCTCAGTATTTCTGAGTCTCCTGCTTGTCGGAATCTGTTTGGGTTCAGTCAGATACGCATTGGTCTCCTTGCCTGTTTATGTGGTAGTGTCTTTAGGCGAAGGGGTCAAATGGTGTAGCTTAGTGGTAATCCAACAGAATGTCAGTACTTGGAATAATCTGAGAATTCCATTTAAAATACATACTTTTAGAAGTTCAATAATGGGACATCAACTGGAGAGCTGCATGATTCGTTTTAGCGCAGAAAGTTGATTTTTAAATCACCTTTGAGGTGATTAGAAAAAAAATAATAATGGGGCTGGAGATATGGCTCCGTGGTTAAAGGTGCTTACTTGCTAAGTCTGCTGGGTTAGGGTTCAATTCTCCAGTACTCATGTAAAGCTGAATGCAGAAAAACATGCCATGAACATCTGGCGTTCATTTGTTTGCAGTTACAAGAGGCTTGGCCAACCCATATATATATAAATAAATTAATAATCAACCATTCACATGTAAAGCATGTTGTGCACACATAACACCTTCATGCAGAAGGAAAAGTCATCATCAATGACTGATATTGGGGAGAACCGGTGAGAAGCTCCCAGTTTGTTCATTTTTCTGTAAAGTATTTTTGTTGTTGTTAGGTCTCATACTGGTTTTATGGTGATGGGGGAAGATGCCCTTAGGTTTTAGAGAAATATGCATTTACCTTTTCAGGGAAAAGTCTTGCTTTTAAAATACTTCAACAAACTACTGAAGTGATAGAAAACATGTTATATTTATGTGATTGGCATATGGTCATTGATTATACTCTATTTTCTTATGTTTAAATTTTCAATAAAAGCAATTTTAACATAATACCTATAAAAATCAGTCTTCCAAAAGATAGTTTTCCAAGCATGTTGATCTTTTAAGACAGATAACAAAGTATATGTATACTCTTCTAAAATGTTATAAAATAGAACTGAAAATCTACAATTCTCTGACTGTTATGACATCCTACTTCAAATGCTTTTACTTTAATTTTAATTTCACCAGACTTAAGATTTTGAAAACTATCCAAATAATTTAGTATATTAACAATTTGTGGGGCTGAAGAGATAGCTTAGCAATTAAGGCACTTGCCTGCAAGCCTAAGGACCCAGGTTAGATTCCTCAGAACCAACGTGAGCCAGGTACTCATGGTAGCACATGTGTCTGCAGTTTGTTTGCCGTGGCTGGAGGCCTTGGCATGCCCATTCTTTCTCTCCCTCTTTCTAATAAATAATACAAAAAAAAGATAGGCCACATATAGGGAGGAATTGTTTGCAAACCTCATAACTGATAGAGAACCCTTTGAAGTCAACAGTAAAAGTTAAGCAATCACATTAGAAAGTGAGGGCTGGAGAAGTGGCTCAGTGGTTAAGGCTCTTGCCTGTAAAGCCTTACAACCTAGGTTTGATTTCCCAGTATCCATGGAAGCCAGAGACACAAGGTGGTGGGCACATGCATCTGGAGTATATTTGTAGTAGCTAGAGGCCCTGGTGTGACCATACTCACTCTCTCTCTCTCTGTATCTCTCTGCTTAAAAGTTATCTAAAAAAAAAAAAGAAAATGATCTAAAGACAGGAGCAGACTTTGACTGCAAAGAGTGCATGTATGGAAGGCAGTTATGCTCAGTCCTTCACTCCCAACACTGGAGTGTGTGTGTGATAGAGCGGGCACATGCAAAGACTTCAAGTGCGGCTCATTGCTGGGGAAACACAAGAGCATGGTGGGAAGTCCCTAAGTGCTTATTGAAAGTGCTACAAAGCACTGACAATACAAGACACTGCAAAGATGCAGACACTGGCCTCCTCCTGTAATGCCGTGGTAATATTCAACAGCTCCACTGCTCCAGGAAAAAAAAAAAAAAAAGTTTTCCACTTGTTTTAGAAAAGTACCCCAGACTTCTGCAATCATATGCCTTGAGAATTTGTCCCAAAGGAATAGAAACTCTCATTGACACAAAAATAAGCAAAAGAGACCAATCTTGAACATTTGTTTAAATATAATTCTTAAAATGACCAAATAATAGAGATGAGGAACAGATTAATGGGTAAGGGGTTAGGGATACAGAGGGCTGGGGACTTGACTAGAAAGCAGTAGCAGAAGGGAGGTCTTTGCGATGAGGGAGCAGTTCTGTATCTGGATTACGGTGGCACTTAGACTAACCTACTCATATGACAGATGACACAGAACAGTACACAAATCTTGTACCAGTGTTACTTTCCTGGATTTAGTATGGCGTAGCACTGAAGATAGAAACAAGGGGGTATGGGCACAGGATGCATAGAATATTCCTCTCCTATTTTTGCAATTTCCTTTGATTCTGTATTTAGTTCAAATGAGAAAAGCTTTGAAAATTAATGCAAACAAGAAGTTAGCCTTATGCTTAACAGTGAAATGCTAGAAAATCCCTTTTAAAATCAGGAACAAGACAAGTTTATTTGCTAGTAGCATTATATTTTTTTTTTTATTTGATGAAAGCTTAAGCCAAATAAAGAAAAAAATTAGAAAGATTCAGTAATTCCTGAAGTCTCTAAAATTGCATGCTTAGAATGTTAAGTGAATCTTTAAAGTTTATTAATTTTAAAAAGGGAGGTGGGGCTGGAGAGATGGCTTAGCGGTTAAGGCACATGCCTGTGTAGCCTAAGGATCCTGGTTTGATTCTCCAGGTCCCACGTAAGCCAGATACACATGGTGGCACATGCATCTGGAGTTCATGTGCAGTGGCTAGAGGCCCTGGCATGCCCATTCTTTCAGTCTCTCTCCCTCTCTGTCTCTAATAAATAAATAAAAATCTTTTAAAAAATAAAAAGAGGGAAATGGTTAAGTAAATTAAGAAAGCAAAGGTTAAATATACATAAAATATGTAGTGATGAAAATAAACTTGAAACATTTGTGGAAACAAAATAAATCAAAATAAAATAGGTTTCCTCTTAAAAATTTTAAACAAGGGGCTGGAGAGATCGCTTAGTGGCTAAGGTGCTTGCCTACAAAGTCTTACAACCCAGGTTCAATTCCCCAGTACCCACGTAAAGCCAGATGCACAGAGGCAAATGCATCTGGAGTTTGTTTGCAGTGGCTGGACTTGGTATACCCATTATTTGTCTGTCTCAGTCTCTCTCTCTCTCTCTCTTACTGCTTGCAAATAAATAAATAAATAATACTTTAAAAAAAAGTTTATTGAAAGAAAGAATAACAGGACTCTACTTAGCAATACAAAGAAAATTGATTCACAACTCATAGCCCATAACCCTATGGGGAATACCAGCAATCCCACTGAGGAGGGTCCCCACTGGAATGGGGGCAGGGCGGAGAAAACATCATGATACTAACATATGATGTGTCCATACAAAGTCTATACTTCAATGAAAGAAAGAAAGAAAGAAAGACAGGAATAAAAAATAATATAAGTATTTAAAAAAAAAGAAAAATTGACACTGGATAGCATAATCTTTGTTTCCATGAGAGATAGTCTTTGGCTACAAGAGGGGTTACATATATCAAAGTCCCCCCAAATTAATAATGCTTATTCTATTTAAACTATGAAGACTTCATTCTCCACTGGAGAATCTGTTTTTCTTTTTCAGAAGATAGTGAAGCCCAAGAAGATAAACTACCCCTAGCACTTCAGCAAAACAACAGCTGAAATAACAAAGGACAAGCAAGAGTGCTGCTTCTATGGTGAACCTGACAATCAGCCCCAGGGTGAAGGAGACAGACCCTGAGGACACTCAACACCTACCAAAGCAGAGATCCAGAGGCTCCTAAGAGCTCATCACTGAAGCACACTTAAAACTCACCTGCCATGACTCACAGAATTTTGTGGAAGAGGGGAAGGAAAGATTGTAAGAGCCATAGGCTGACAAATCATGTCCAGAGGTATTCTGCCCCCCCCCCCACCCAAGTAGCTGACTGTTGCTCCCACAACGCATAACCCATAGCCCCATAGGGAATACCTGAAACCCCAGTGGAATGGGGACAGGGACGAGGGAAAAGAGGGCACCAACACATGATGTATCCATGCAAAATATGTTGTTAATAATAATTATTATAATTATAATAAAGAATTATTATACAAAGAAAATTAAGAAATGAGAAGTGAAACCATTACAGGTTTCAGAAATTCAAATGCACATTATGTTTCTAGATACCAAACTAAGTACTTTACTACTTTCTTTAAATTCTAGTATAGCAGTGGTAGAATTTTATGGGCAACTCAATAAATAAGTGATCTGAAAGAATAAATAGTTCATATGATTTTAATAGCTTTATTGAGGAATAATTTCTATACCATATCATCTTCTCATCTTAAGTGTCACATTCAATGTCTTTTAGGAAATGTATATAACTCTTCATCTATCACAAGAGTGTAGCTTTGGAATATTTGCATCAAAGCTAAAAGTGACATCATTCCATCAATTTCAGTCAGTGTCTGCTGCCATTCCAGCACCTGGTGACCACTAATCTACTTTCTGTCTCCATAGATCTTCCTCTGGATTTTCATAGAAGTGCGATCATGCAACATGCGACCCTCTGTGACTCAGCATGTCTTCACTGTCCATCCACTTGTAGCATATGTCAGGATGTACTCCTTTGTATTAAATAATTTTCCATTACACGGATATGCTGTGTCTCCTTCATTCATCACAGTTTGATGGACATTTGGATTGTTTCCATTTTGAATCATGCTCATAAATATCTGTATGAGTCTATGTCTACTAACAATTTTATTTTTCAGGGGTAGATTCGCTCAGTTGGATGACAAATTTATGTTCAACATTGTGAGAAACTGAAAAAAAGTCCTATCATATCAGTACCATTTTGGAAAAGAAAGTTTGTTTGTTTTTTTAAATGTAAAAACAGATGATGGGAAATGACATACTAAATATTAATGAGATATTTTATTTACATGCTACATGCAAGTTAATATGAAAGTATGATATATAACTATATATTATGTATCGTACATTTCAGAAGTTAAAATAAATTTAAAATGTTTTTGCTCAAATGAAAATAAGCAGATTTGTAAAGTAGATTCTCTTGTCCAGAAAAAAGAACTCATGGGATGCATATGATTGTTGAATATCATATAGAAAGCACCAAAAACCATTTAGGAAATACTGGATTGCTCAACCAATTTTACTAAATTGTTATTTGGGACGAAGACAGTAAAAACCAAGCTAAACCTTCAAGCTAAAATAAGTATTAATGAATTAAGGAGTTAAGTATGAAACACAGAAATCTGTTGGTGATACATAATGTTACCTCCAGATGGTAAAGATATTTCAAATAATAAATGAAAAAAAGAATACATAAAAATGGGTTGAGTCATAGACTTAACTCTAAGAATCATACCAATATTGAAAGTACCAACAAATGTCCTACTGTCGGGGCATAAACCTTTAATAGGCTTGACTTCGGAGGGAGCTTACAATAGTCTGGTGTATTATATAACTGTGACTCAGCACCTCTCATGTAGATGAGATCATTGTACGGCTGGGCTCAGCTCTGCCCTGCCCTGCCATGCATGAGGTACCTACTTACCTTAAGGACCCCCAAACCATTTAAATCCATAAAAAAGCATTAAAACCCTTCTTTAAAAAATGAAAAACAGCCGGACTTGGTGGTACATGCTTTTAATCCCAGCACTCGGGAGGGAAGGCAGAGGTAGGAGGATCACCATGAGTTGGAGGCCACCCTGAGACTAATGAATTCTGGGTCAGCCTGAGCTAGAGTGAGACCCTACCTCAGAAAACAAAACAAAACAAAACCCAATAAACAAAACAACAACAGGAGCTGAAGAAATGACTCATGACTCAGCAGTTAAAGGTGCTTGCTTGTAAAGCCTGATTACCCGTGTTAGATTTCCCAGTAGCCACACAAAACCAGATATACAAATTGTTGCGTGTGTCTGAAGTTGATTTGCAGCGGCAAGAGGCCCTGGCACGTCTGGTCTCTTTCTCTCTCTCTTTCTCCCTCCCTCCCTCCCTTTCTCTCTCTTTCTCTCACTCTCTCTAAAATAAAAAATATATATATTATTTTTAAAAAGAGGAATACACAATATGAAAGAAAATTAACATTCGACATGCATGACTTCAACTCTACTTGTACCAAGGTAAAGTTAAAAACTAGTAACATTTTCCTGTAAGAGAGGCATGTGTGTTTATTTCTAGTCTGTAAGAATGCTATGCTTCCTGCTGTGGAGGGGACCAGGAGGCAGATTTGCCTAAAGGTAGGGAGAAGGCACATTTACAATGTGGAGACTTTGTTTTAAGATGCTTCATTCCCCTTAACTCAATAATTTCAAACCTAGGAATGTGTCCTAAAGAAATGACCAGACATTTGCTCAAAGATTTATGTATGGCCTAGTCACTATAGCACGATTTATGAGAGAATACTAGAAACCATCTGAATACCTAAACATAGAGAAATGGAAAATAAATTATGGTATAGTCATTAAAAAATATTTTGTGGCTGTGAGAAATCATGTTTCCAAAGACTACTTAGTGCCAAATTAGAATTCTCATAGCATAACATGAAATAAAAACACATTCTTCAGCAGTACATACAGCATGATCCTATCTTTATAAAAACATACTCACATTTACCTCTATTTTTCTTTTGGATAAATAGCAAAAAGCAAAAATAATAAATAAAATAAAATAAAATGAAGAAACTTGGTGGGATAAAACTAGAGTTATATCTGGGAGGAAGAATTTTGAATAAATGTAATCTTTTTATATATTTCTATATCTCCCAAATTATTTTATAATTTATTTTTACTTATATTTGAAAGAGAAAGAGGTAAAGAGAGAGAAAGAAAGAGAGAGGCATATACATATATATACACATATATATGTAGAGAGAGAGAGAGAGAGAGAGAGACAGAGAATGGATGTGCCAGGGCCTTCAGCTGCTGCAAATGAACTCCAGATGCATGTGCCACCTTGTGTATCTGGCTTACATGGGTCTTGGGAAATCAAACTTTGGCTTTGCAGGCTAGTGCATTAACCGCCAAGGCATCCCTCCAGCCCAATCTTCCAAACTTGGCACAAGAAAATGTGTGCTGCTTTATACTAGATAAGAAAGGTGAGGGGTGAGGGAATTGGGCAGAGAAATGTCCATTTTGTAAACTCCTTTCAAAGTACGTGTGGCTTTCTCCCCCTGCAACCTTCTTAGAAAATTAGAAACTAAAACAAAACATTCTTAAATGCTGATAAAGATACAAAGAACAAATATAGGAGAGATTGCTTAACAGTTAAGGCGCTGCTTGCAAGGCCTGATGGCCTGGGTTTGATTCGCCAAGACCCACATAAAGCCAGATGCACAAAGTGGCACAGGCATCTGGAGTTCGTTTGCAGTGACTAGAGGCCCTGGTGTGCCTATTCTCTCTTCTCTTTCTCTCACTCTCTCTCTCCCTTAGGTAATAAAGAAAGAATAAATATAATTAAGCTAAAGACTGACGGGAATGGTAAGAATGAGGAGGCTGTAAAGAGGGGTGTATTTCAATTTTTGTGAGTGTTTATACTTGAGGGCAGGGTTGTGTGAATGTGTGTGAGTATGTGTGCATACATGTATGTTGTGCATGCATGCATGTGATTCATGTGAATATGTATATGTGCATACATGCATGCATGTTCATATGCATTATGTGTGCGTATGTGTGTGTGCTCACATGCATGTGATAGATGTGTGCATGTGTGAGTATGCATGCATGTATGTGAGCATATGTGCAGGCATGCATGTATGCATGCATTTAACACATGTGAGTGTGAATGTGTGTGAATATATGGGCATGCAAACAAGTAGGCATGCCTATGATGCATGTGAGTGTGTACACACTCATGTGTGCACAGGTGCATTGATATGTATGTGTGCACGTGTGTGAGTATGCATACCTGCATGTGAAACATATATGTGCATGCATGCATGTGATATACATATGTGTGAATGTGTGTGAGTATATGTGCATGCAGACACATACACAGTCATGTAACATATGTGAGTGTGAACGTGTGATCATTTTAATTCTGTCGCTCGAGCTTCCTTGTTGACCTCGGCACCCTTTCCCTCTCTGGATCATGCGCTTTTCCACACAGGACGCTCCTCCAGCTGTCCTGTATTTCTGGGTTGGTGCCTTGGCCACGCACTTCCCATGCACACACGTACATCTTTCCTTCCATGGCTTGATGATCAGTGGGTGAGGTGAACAGTGAGGGTTGCCTGACCCTGGGTCCAAAAGGGAAAACGCATGTCCTTTCTATCTTCATTAGCCCTTGGTGGCTTGTGCCCCCTTCAATTAGATAGCTGCTGGACGTCACCGGAAAGAGGTCTGCCTGGAGGCCAGTTGTATTTAATAAGTCTAAAGCACACAGTTTAACCAGGACCCTCCAGCTTGTAAATTGTGTGAGCACCAATAATTTATGAGGAACAGGCGAGGGAGGCATGTGGGCCGGCATTTGGTCTGTGTGTCATGCAGGCCCAGGTCGCTGGGACCACACAGGCCTCGGAGCATTTTCTGAAGGGAAACCATCCTCTGGCCTTAATGACATCCTCTGGGACTCCCAGGAGGCCTGGGGTAGAGGTGTCTGGAGAAGGTCTCTGCCACTTGGGTAGACTGTCCTGTCAGCTAGAGGCAAAGTACTCTGTTCTCCCTTCCTAACACAGGGTTTGACTTCAGGTAGTGGTGGCCGGTCCCACAGAGGGCACCTTCAGTTGTTACACAATTAGAGCCAGAACAGGCAGGCAGGAGCTGTGGAGGTTCTCTGGAGGACAGGAGAGTGATCTAACAGGAGCAGAAGGAGTGTTTCCCTTTGCCTTGTGGCCCCAGCTTTGTTCCTAGGAAGCCGACCATAGCATCTTGTGCCAGTTTTCCCAGCCTGAGAACCATCCGGCGCCGGCTTGCGTACAGAAGCGCTGGGTGGCCCGGCTCCCCTGATACTGCTGGAACAGTGGAAACACATTTTGAAAAATCAGTTTTAATAAAGGCCCAGCACTGACCCCAGAAACGTTAAGTATTTATATTATTGACTTCTGTATGAAGTGATTTGTTAGGGCGGTGGTGGGGGGAGGTCTTTTTCCTCTTGTCTTGAGACCTGAGGAAAAAAAATAACTAAAATTAGAGGAACTGGAGATATAAGCGCAGTGAGTAGAATAAAGCAAAATACCTCTGGGGTGTTCATCTGCCATGGCAGTCATTTCAAATCTCATCTGTTATATGAATGGGGTAACGCTTCCCTTTTTGATGGTATCATTACGTAGACTCTACAGATTCAATTCCATTTACAAGTCAATGGTGTGAGATTTTATGACAATTCTTTTTGAGTGGGTTGATTCTGTATGATCCTTCTCTGAAAGGGAGAAAAAAAAAATAAAAAAAAAATAAGGCTGAAATGGTCACTTTCCAGATCCACAGACAACTCTCATTTTTCTTACATGCCTTGGGCTTTCTATGCAGGGAAATGCCTGGGTTCCAGGTAGGGTGAGACAGGCCCTCAGGCAGACATAGATGCATCCATACGGAGGCCTGGTGCTGGCAATGAACATCTCGTGTCTCATGTTGAAAAACTCCTGATGCAATTTTGAAAGGAGAACGAACAAAATATGGGGGCGAAACACTCTGGGGATGAGGGCTCCTGAGGCCGTGGCACAGGTTGTCAAAAGAAAGGCAAAGAAGGAGATAGGTTAGCCCCAGATGAGGGGCATGGCGTCATTCATCTTATGAGCTAGGTGATCTGCATTAAGTGTGTCTGCATTTGGAGAGGGCCTAGAAAGAGGTCAATGTAAAGATGAATGTAGTAACTATATATTTATATATTTTATTTGTTGCTGGGACCAAACAATCAGATGCAGTTTATGAGAGGAAAGGGTTTATTTCCAGCTTACAGTTTCAAAGGGAAGTTCCATCTTGGTGAGAAAAGCAATGCAAGGGAAGACAGGCTAGCATCATATCTTCACATAAGCAGGAAGTAGCAAGGGCCAACTGAGTGTATCACGCAGGGCTGGACTGTAATACCTCAAGAGCTGCACCTCAGTGACATACTTCCTTTAGTAAGGCTCCTTGTCTCAAAAGCTCCACACTACCTCCAGTAAGGCTCTTCCTCTCAAAGGCTCCAGAATCTTCCCAAACATTGCCACCAATTTGGGATTAGGTATTCAAATACAGGAGGCAGGACATGTCACTTTCGAACCACCACAGTGTGGACATCACGATGGGCCTGAATCCAACATGACTGACATCCTTGTAAGAGGAGAAGATTTAGACTCAATCAAGTCCAGAGGGAAGATGATTTGGAAACAAGGAGAAGGTGGCCTTCTTCAGTGAAAGACAGGGGCCTGGAGCGGATCTCCACCCTCAACCCCATAACCTTCAAATGAAACTAACACTGCTAATTTCAGAATTCTGCTGGCCAGAAGCACGACATTATGGAGTTCTGTTGTTTAACCTGCCTGGCTTTGGGGTTGTTCTATACTATGTCCTAGTGAGATAACATGGGCGATGATGTCTTTGAAGAACACCCAGCATGGAGTGGGGGCTTTGCAGACAAAGCCCCTTAACTCACAATGTACAATACTCTACCTCAAAGATAGGCCATGCAACTAGGAAATGTAGCTGCAAGGGTCCTTCTGGGATGGTGAGGTCAGGAAGGTTTCACAGAATTGGAATTATGGGGATAACGAAAGGAAGGGAATGCCAGGATGGAATGAGCTTCCGCCCTGCCAAGACACTGAGCATAAAGAAATATGAAGACCAAGACTGTGAGGAGAGGGTCCTTGGTTTTCAGCTAGGAGGGACCAGAATTTAAAGTGCCAATGATGGACAATTTTTCTCTCTACTTTCACTTTCATGAGTTGACATCATTGGCCCTAAATTTATGTCTTGTGACATTTGGATGAGTTTAAGGATGAAAGAAAATCAAATTAAATGAATGCACTCATTGTCCTATACTTTCAGAAAAATTTATCCATTTTCACAAAACAGAATTCAAAACATTTGTTGTTACACAGTTTGCAGTTTTAGTAGATCATGGATGTGTTTGCTTCATAAAAGTTATAATATTGTGTCAGAAAACATTTTTAATGAAGGCAATGAGTACATTCTGGAAGCTTCTATGAATAACAAGTTATACTGTTTTTTGATTACAATCAGTGGTTTTTATTTTCCAGGGGCTCTCTAACCTTTTGACTTTCCCACCTAAACTATTTTATTTATAAATTTATTTATTTATTTATTTATTTATTTATTTGAGAGAGAGAGCGAGAGAGAGAGAAAGGCAGAGAGAGAGAGAGAGAGAATGAGAAGAGGCACACCAGGACCTGTAACCACTGCAAACGAACTCCAGACACATGTGCTACTTTGTGCATCTGGCTTACATGGGCACTGCGGTATCAAACCTGGGTCCTTAGGCTTTGTAGACAAGTACCTTACCTCTAAGCCATATCTCCAGCCCACTGGTCTCCTGTTTCTGGGTAATGGAAATCCCACAAGGTTGTTTCCAAAGTTCCCATCATGGAGGCATCTGGGAGGGGCAGAAGTCCAGACTGACAGACCGTTTACGAAATGGGTATTAGGCGAGGCCTGATATCCTGAAGAACATGGGTGGTTGCATGCACGCGCTTATGTTCTCATTTCTTATTCGGCATTTCATACTTGAGAAGTCCGACCCTTTCACACATGTTTCCTCCATACCATAGAACCTGTGCCGCTCCTACCCTTGGGGCTGGACGCAGAGTCAGTGTTGAGGGGTCACACCGGTAGTCGTGGAAGGTTGTGCCCTTCCTGAGCGGAGGACCAGAGAGCCACAGTGCTGCCTTTGTGGACAACCAAGGAGGCTTGGGGAGCGCCTATGGAATAACTCAGTTTTTGAACCCAGCTTGGTACCTCACTGGCTTGGGAATCCCAGCATTATAATGGCTTTGAGCATCCCCTGATAGAAGGACTCTTGTGGAGTCGGTTTGTCTTTCTCCTCCACAGTACTTCACATCATCACAACTCAGTCTGCTTTTCTCTCTTGGACTCTGGTGCAGAGTCCATGAAGCCTGGGAGGGTGTGTTGGGTGGTGGGTTGAACAGTGTCCAGGAGCATTGCTGCCCCTTCCCTGCAGGATCCTCAGAATGACTTCTGACTTGGATGTAGAGTCTCTTTAAAAATACGTGTGTGTGTGTTTTCAAGGTAGGGTGTCGCTCTAGCCCAGGCTGACCCAGAATTCCCTATGCAATCTCAGGGTAGCCTTGAACTCACGGTGATCCTCCTACCTCTGCCTCCCGAGTGCTGGGATTAAAGGCGTGCATCACCACACCCAGCCTAAGTATCTTTAAAAATATATTTTTTATTTGAGAGAGATAAAGAGAGAGAAACATATATATATATATGTGTGTGTGTGTGTGTATGTATACACACACACACTCACACACACACACACACATATATATATATATATATATATATATATATATATATATGAGAGAGAAAGAGAGAGAGAGAGGGAGAGAGAATGGGTTTACCAGGGCCTCTAGCCACTGCAAGTGAACTCAAGACATATGCAGTATGAGCATCTGCGCATCTGGCTTATGTGGTTACTGGGGAATCAAACATGGGTCCTTAGGCTTCACAAGCAAGCACCTCAACCAGCTAAGCCATCTCTTCAGCCCTGACTAGAGTCTTTTTAGATATCTTAAATTAGGATAAGGTCATATTAGATCTGATAGGGCTGAAATACAACGACTAGTGTTCTTATAAGAAGAGGGGGAAACTCAGAGAGTCACAGGGAGGAAGGCCCTGTGAAGATGAGGGCAGTGACGGAGGAATGCAGCATTGAGGCCAGCCTCTGGGGACATTAGAAGATGGAAGACGCAAGGAAGGAGCCTCCCCTGGAACTTCTGGATGGAGCACGGCCTTTGTAGACCTTGGCTTTGGACTTCTGGCCTCCAGAACTACACAAGGGTCTATCTTGGTGTAGGCAAGTCCAGCCTGAACCACGGGGGGCATGCAGCCACACGCAGACAAGAATGGCTATGAATGAAGCCCATAAAAAATCACCAACTTGCTTAAAACATCATAACACTTCCTAATAATTTTTTTTTAATGCTGAGTTCTGCAGTTCTTGACAGTGAACTTTCTAGATGACAGCATTATTTTGCAATGCCAAAAGGTTACGCACGCCTGTAGGTCTCCAGACATGGTCGTTCATGACAGTAGTGCTCTGAGCCCGATGACAGAGCAGCATGGTTTCCTGTGCGTTGGGTAGCAGACTGTGAGTGGCTTGGTGTAGCATCTTGGAGACAGCGCCGAACGCTGAGCTCAGTCATGCCAAGCCTGTCCGAGCACAGAGCTGGACACACAAACAGCCGGACAGCCTCCCCCACTGCGTCCCCTGCCCACTTATTACTGTGACCTCACCCCACGGCTCTCCCCAGTGGCTAAAAACTGCCCAGAACCAGGCCAGATAGGGTCTGGCGAGAGAGAAAGTAATTTCCCAAAGATAGGACCTAGCCCCATCTCTCACCTACGAAATACAGAAACTAGCCCTCTTGCCACATGGCAAATCCTCCCTTCATCTCCATCCCCCAAAACACATGCCCGCTTCACAACTTTCTGTTTTTAGTTCTCTCACTGGAAATGCCCACGTTCAGATCTCAAGTCTGTTCTTTCTTTTTTTTAAAAAAAAATTTTTTGTTCATTTTTATTTATTTGACGGTGACAGACAGAGAAAGAGGCAGAGAGGGGGCGGGGCATGCCAAGGCCTCCAGCCACTGCAAACGGACTCCAGACGCGTGCGCCCCCTTGTGCATCTGACTAACGTGGGTCCTGGGGAATCAAGCCTCGAACCGGGGACCTTAAGCTTCACAGGCAAGCGCTTAACCGCTAAGCCATCTCTCCAGCCCTCAAGTCTGTTCTTTCTTGATGTCTCCTTTGCTTGTGTTTGTGCGTGTGGTGGACATGTGTGTGTGTGTGTGTGTGTGTGTGTGCTCATGGCTCTGTGTGTGGGCACACATGTGTATGCAGAGGCCAGAGGTTGACATGGGGTGTCTTCCTCCATCACTCCTCGCCATATTTACTGCGGCATCGTCCCTCGCTTGAACCCAGGGCTGTCTCAGCTGGGCAGATTGTGCTGGGGATCCCTTCCTTTCTATCGCCCCAGCCATGGGTCTACCAGGTGTGCTGTCATGCCTGCCCAGCATTTACATAGGCACCAGCGATCTGAACTCAGGCCCTCGCACATGCCTGGCAAGCACGTTATCTACCGAGCCATCTCCCCAGCCCTCGCTGCTCTTGATAGCCCCTTTGTGTGAGCTGCCGTGTCTGCCACACGTCTGTCTCCACGGCTGTGAGAAGGAGATTGAAAACGACAGTCCTGGCTTCGCAGAGCTGCTTGAGTGAAATAAACAAGCGCATGAAATGCTCGGAAGAGCGCTTGGCCTCTTATAACCGCTCAATAAGAGTTAGGTTTATTCTGGGAAAAGTCCCGAGGACCCTTTAACTGACTATCCACAGGGACCCTGGGTGGCTCTGTGGGTTCCTGATCCTGCCTCGGAAGGGTGATCTGAAAGGTGGTTCTTTTCATCTTGACAAGACCACGTCGCATTTGCTGGCAGCTCAGACAAAATTTCTAATGGTGCTGGATGCATGTTTGGTGACCCTGACAAGAAAAAAGCATCAGTGCAGGCAGCCTGCTGTTTGTGACATGTGAGTTGTTTTTCTGGTCTGCCCCAGCCCCAGCTCTTCTTCCTGGTCAAACACTTGGGTGAATGAGTGGACTTGCCTCCCACAGCCAAGCACAGGATTAAGTGGCTTCACGTGAAAGCACTTGGTGCTGGTGGCAGGACAGGCGGGCTCCAGACTCAGTCACGCGTGGGCTGGCCAGAGAGGTCAACCGAAGGTCCATGTTCTCACACATCTGTATGTCCTGGTCCCCGAGGACACGCATCTGCTCAGACCATTCCCTAATGGTCTGGCCATGCCCTTAGAAAGAGCCAATAAATAGCTTTTTCTGTTATCAAAAGAGATCACCAATGGGAGGGCTCTGATTCCCCACTCTTGAAGTCAGAGCGTCAAGAACTCATGAAGCACCCCCCTCCCTTGCTGAGTGGCTTGACCTCAGCTGCTTGATTCAGGAACAGGAGAGATGCCAGCTAAGGCTCAGCACCTCCAGGTACAGTGTGGAGTTGGCTACAGTCAAAGGTCAATGTGGCTGAGGGGCTGAAGACCTCCCCTGGGGAACTTCTCAGCATCCGCCCCCATGAAGGGCAGTCCTTGCTGGCCAGCTCCCAGAGGTGCATCCTGGGTGGCCACACTGACCACCACAAGCTATGTAGGGGGTCTTGTGGCTCATGAACAAACCAGCTTAGTCTGTAAAGTGCTTTACAAGAAAACAATTCTCAGAACCCAGCTATATAAAGCTCTGCTAGGAATCCCAGTGCTGGGTGGGCAATGACCAGTGGATCTCTGGTCCTTGCTGGCCACATAGTCTAGCCTACTTGGTGAGCTCTGGGACAATGAGAGATCGTGCCTTGAAAAAAAGCGTCAACAGCTCCTGGGAGTAATGACACTTGATGTTGTCCTCTCACCTACATATTCACAGTTACATACATGAACATACACGCTCGAGCACACGCACCGCACACATCCCTGTGCACAGGCAAGGGACAAGCCATGCTCACATGGACTGTGCATTTGGCCAAGAAAGACAAACAACATGCGTTTTAAGTAAGTCACACTGGCATGAAATCCATAGCCGGGAGACTTGCTGAATCTCCCTACCCCTTGCCTTGTTTATCTAGTAAGTTAAGGACAAAATCACCTGCCTGGTAGTGGTTGAGAAAAGGTGGCTTATACAAGTCCCTATGCACAGGAAAACAGGTGTGTACTCTCCTCCTTCACCTTCTTCTCAGTGCTGGCTCAAACACTTCACCTGAACTGTCCATCACCCCTTCACTTGGGCTGCCCCTCGCTTCCTTCCTAAGTGATGATTTCACTTGACAGATACCAAGGTGGGTGTTGAACCCACGCATCCTCTGGGGAAGGAATCTAAGGAAAGAGAGGAAGCATGGAACTTGAGGGAAGTTTCCAGCTCCAGGAACATCTTGAGGAGCCCTGGCTCTGTCCCCTGGCAGTGGGTAGTTATACCATGTCCCCCTACCTCAGAGACATGACCGTGGGAGCAGTTAGTAACAGTGCCGATATACTTGATGTAATCGCATGGGTGTTAAGTACAATGTCCACCCACACAGTGATTGGTCCAAAATGGTTCGCAGAAAGTGGTGGCAATAGAAAACAAGCTACATCTATACCCCAGCATGTCCTAAAGTGGCTCACCCTACTCTAGAGTACAGACATTGGAAATTCTAGCTACAAAAACAAACAAAACAATAACAACAAACAAACAAAAACACTTCTGATGTATATGCTAGGGCCCCTGTTTGAAATCTGGGAAAAAAAAAGTCTCTGGGCTGGAGAGATGGCTTAGCAGTTAAGGCAATTGCCTGCAAAGCTAAAGGACCCAGGTTTGATTCCCTAGTACCCGTGTAAAGCAAAATGCACAAGGTGGCTCATGTGCCTAGAGTTCGTTTGCTCAAGGCTCTGGTGAACCCATTTTCTATCTGCCTCTTTCTCTCAAATAAGTAAATACTAAAGATATTTTTTTAAATATCTATGGAAAGCTCTACTTGTCCAATCTAGGGCCACAGCAAGGAATGGGGAGTGCTGGTCTACCCTTTGGGTTCGCTCACATCTGTGTTTACAGGAAATGTACAGTCCACTGAACAGTGAGGAATGTACCCCAGACTCCTAAGGTCATGCATCTCCTTGAGATGCTGCGGGGGCATCAATGGTGGTGGAAGCCTGGTCACCCCTGAAGTGAGACCAGAGGTCCCTCGGCCCAGGCAGGCACAGCCCCTGTGTATCGCCATCACTTGGAATTTCACAGCAGCAGGCTGCATGTTGTTGTTATGGTGGGCTCCCTGGGGTTGAGCAGGGTTTGGGGAAACATCATTCTCTTTTACAGGCCCTTTGTTGGAGTGTCAGGCACATTAATAATATCCACAGTGTCTTAAATGTGTCAGGCATTTCCACTGCTTTATTCTTCACTTCTCGGGCTCACCTCCCTCCCTGTAGAGCTTCTGAAAGCAGGTCTGTCTTTTCAATGTCATTCCAACAGTTGAGGAAGCCTTCTGCAAGCCAAAGCTTACTTCACATGAAAACCATCTTAGCAGCCCTTGGAATGTCATCCTCAGACAGTCTCTTCAAAGACAGCAAAGTGACAGTCAGCAAATCTAGGTTATTTCTCACTCTATGCCATCATTACCCCGTGGCTACTGTACCTGAACTTGGAAACCACAGCTCTCCTTTTATGTGAAGTAATGCTTATTATTCACATGAATACTAGGGCATTATTTCCTCAGCTGAAGCCACCGCATATATTTTATTCCTTTTTCCACAATGACTTATCAGAGGTGGCTTCCTGAGCCCCGTGAGATCCCGACGGTCAAGAAAAACCATCTCAAACCCATCAGCTGCAGCTGCACAGGAAGCCCTTGGCATTGGGTGGGGTGCGGTGAAAAGAGGAGGAGCCCACCATCATGGGGAGGGGGAGGGGGATGCATTCTAACCATATCCTACTGTAGATTAGCAGAGATTTGACCAGGGAGGATTATTACCATCCAATAATCAAATCAAACCTATATAGGTTAAAAGTTTTGCTTAAAAGGATCCAAGTTTGCCACTGGCCTTGGGCATTCAGATCTGGAGTTTCTGAAGTCAATGACATCATCTCCTAGAGTGTAGCCCTGCATACTCAGAGAATCCCTGTAACTACTGTCTTGACCTTCCCACTGCTCTGTCTTCCTCTGACCACTCATAGTTCCCCAGGGACAGAAGAAGCAAAGGGGATGCACTGAAGGTACCTGCTTTTAAATACATACATACATACATACACACACACACACACACACACACACACACACACATATATATATATAATTTTTTTTTTTTTTTGGTTTTTCAAGATAGGGTCTCACTCTAGCCCAGGCTGACCTGGAATTCACTAGGTAATCTCAGGGTGGCCTCAAACTCACAGCGATTCTCCTGCCTTTGCCTCCTGAGTGCTGGGATTAAAGCAGTGTGCCACCACGCCTGGCTTAAAAATTATTTTTTTAAGACCTCAGAAAGCCAAATGTCACATGTTGTCTCTCATATGTGGATCCTAGCTACAAATGATTAGACTTATGTGTGAGAAGGAAGAAAACTCAGTAGCAGAGGCCAGTAAGCTAGAAAGAGATATAAAGGGAATAGAAATGGAGGGAGGTGGGGACTTAATAGGATGGTATATATATATATATATATATATATATATATATATATATATATATATATATGTAGAAGAACAGATTAATAGGGGCAAAAAGGCCTAAGTGAGGTCAGGGGAAGAGACTGAGTAAGGAAAGGTGGAGGGAAGGCTAATCAAAATCTAAGAGAATATAAATAGATCATATGGAAACCTACTTTTTTGGACAATGGAACACTCAGGAACCATCGATTGTTACTAGAATATTTTCAGTGGGAGGGATAGGATACCTTCCAGTGAGTGTTGTTGGCCAGAGGTCCCTGATGCCCCCAAAACATTACAGGCCATTGCCGAGGCCATTGGTTTCCCACCAGGAATAGATAGGTAAGACCCTATTGCTGAAGACTCCACAGACTTGGGCTGCAAGGTCACTGAAAAATCCTGCTGGAGCTGAGCTGAAAACCTCCTCCATGTAGACCAGCTGACAGAAAGCTAGAAATAGCCATACTGCATGCAGTTCAATGGAGAGAGAGAAATCACCAGTGAAGATACTCATCAGTGGATACTGCAAGCCTTAGATTTGGCCAGCCAGGCCAAATGAGCTAACAGGTGCAACAGTGGCATGTCTGTTATGGTGGAACCAACTTCCCTCTTATCTGACTGGAGGCCCACGCCATGGGAGGGACTGTATCCCTGATACTGAAAACCTACAACAGGGGTACTCATGAGCCCTAGGGGTGTAACATCTGCTGATGGCTGGCTAAATGTATATACTATGCTCACCAAACTGCCCAGTAAACACTTCTCTTAATGTTCATATCCATGTATTAATGCTACTCTCACTTTTGGTTAGAGAAGCTTCTCTTTTCAGATGACAGTGACCTTGGGATGACTCAGAAGGCACCATGGTGGTGAGAAGAAGTGTAGAGGAGTGCTCAGCACCTGCAATATCTCTATAACACCTTCCAAGTCTCAGGGTTCATTGCAGAAGTGGTGGCAGAAAGAATGCAAGAGCCAAAGGAAGGGTAGGACTCCTTACAATGTGCTCCTCCAGACACAAAATGGTCTGGATATCCATGACCTCACAGTGCCTGACACTACCTACATGAGACCACCATAACAGGAAGGAAAGATCATGACATCAAAATAAAAGAGAGACTGATTGAGAGGGGGAGGAGATATGATGGAGAGTGGAGTTTCAAAGGGGAAAGTGGGGCGAGGGAGTGAATGACCATGTGATATTTTATAATAATGAAAGCTGTCATTTTTAAAAAAAGACCTCAATGTAAGACCTGAAACTCTTCAACTAGTGGAAGAGAAAATAGGAGGCACTTTCCATGATATAAGACCAAGAAAAGACTCCCTGAACAAAACCCCAGTATCCCAGGAAATTAAACAAACACTCACCCAATGGGATCTCATGAAGCTAAAAAGCTTTTGCACAGACAAATATACCATAAGCAGAGAAAATCTTCACCAGATATACCACTGACAGAAGCCTAATATCTAGAATCTACAAAGAATTAAAAAAAAAACTAAACAATAAAAGATCAAACAACCCACACCAAAAGTGGGACAGAGAACTGAATAGGGAGTTCTCAGAGGAAGAATTAGAAATGGCAGGCACACACATAAGAAAATGTTCAATAGCCCTAACCATTAGGGAAATACAAAGTCAAACAACTATGAGATTCCACCTTATCCCAGTAAGAATAGCAGACATTAAAAAAACAAATGAAAACAAATGTTGGCGAGGATGTGGAGAAATAGGAACACTCATTCACTGTTGGTGGGAATATAGGCTGGTACAACCACTATGGAAATCAATATGGAGACTCCTAAAAGAGATGAATATAGAGTTACCGACAGACCTGTGTTATTCCCTTACTGTACATTTACCCTAAAAGCTCCACATCTCAGTTCAGAGATTTGCTCAACCATGTTTATAGCTGCTCAATTCATAATAGCTAAAAACTGGAATCAACCCAGGTACCCATCACTGGATGAATGGATAACCAAGATGTGGTATATCTACATGATGGAATTCTACTCAGCAGTAAGAAAAAAATGACACAATGAATTTTGTAGAAAAATGGTTGAACTTGGAACAAATTATTCTCAGTGAACTCACACAATCACAGAAAGACAATCATTGTGTGGTCTCACTCATCTGCAGTTCCTAACCTGGATCAGCCTGAGGTGCTGACATACCTGAATAGCATCTCAAGACTTGGACAATAGGGATGGTAGGGCTTGGGGGAAGAAAAAGCATGGGGGCACAAAACTGAACTCAAACCATAGAATCCTATATCCTGGAAGTCCAACTAAAAGGTGGACCCCTCAAGAGGCCCTTAGGAGAAGCCCCTGAATGAAAGGGCCCTGGAGAGTGTGAGACAAAGCCAACCTTAAATTTCTCCTGTTTCTCTTTCTTCTGTATCTTTTTCTTTTTTCCTTTCCCTTAGTACTGGCCTATAATTCCTGTACCAAGATGTGGTTTACATCCATAATGAGCTATTGGTGAGAGAGACCTACTAGATCTCCCAAAACAAACAAGATAGACTTCTGTCAGAGACTTGATTACCCACCAGAGGTTAATGGTAAGACCCTACTGATGAAGACACCAAACGCTGTTGGCACAGGACCATGGAGAGACCTGGTTGGAATCCAGAAGAGTGCCAGTCCCCAGACAATTAGCCCATCTAGTGCTAGAAGGCGCTACATGAACTATTGGGGGAAAGTGGCCAGCATCACTCCAAGCAACTCAAAGTCTAAGTGACTCAGAAGCAAACAACCTGATGTGATGCTCACACAAGTGCAATAGTGGCACACAGCCATGGTGGATAACCAGCTGCTCTTGGAGTGGCTAACAGATTTGCTCAGTGGAAAGGAAACCATATCTGGAACTGGGAAACAAGTCAGAATCATATCCAGATAATGATCCTCTGCTTTCCACTGTCAATTTCCCAGTAATCTTGGGCTATAAGAGGGTCCACACCCGGGCTGGAGAGATGGCTTAGTGGTTAAGCGCTTGCCTGTGAAGCCTAAGGACACCAGTTCGAGGCTCAGTTCCCCAGGACCCACGTTAGCTAGATGCACAAGGGGGCGCACGCATCTGGGGTTCGTTTGCAGTGGCTGGAGGCCCTGGTGCACCCATTCTTTCTCTCTCTCTCCCTCTTTCTCTCTCTGTCCGTTGCTCTTAAATAAATAAAAAATAAACTACAAAAATATTTTAAAAATAAGAGGGTCCACACCCTTTTAATGCTTTCTAAATTAATAATGGTTATCCCATTTAACTGGCACTGGCTTCACTCTCTGTTGGAGAATCTGCTTCTCTTTTTCAGATGGGAGATGGACCTGAGGAGATAAATGATCCAGTGAACTACAACCCGGCTCCAGCAGAAACCTCAGAGGAATTGGGAAAATGAGCAAGAGTGCTGTTTTCTTAGTGAATCTGGTATCAGCTCAAGGGTGAAGGAGACAGATAATGAGGACACTCAACACCTACCAAAGCAGAGATCCAGAGGCTCCTAAGTGCCCATCACTGAAGTAGACTTAAAATGAACCCAACATGGCTCAGGGAATTTTGCGGAAGAGGGGGCAGAAAGACTGTTATAGCCACAAGTTGGGACATTTTGCACAGAGACATTGCCTCTCCCCCATAACTGACTACTGCCCCCATAATGCACATGGGTTTGACCTGCATCCCCAACAAAGGAGGCCTCTTCAGAAGAGGGGCAGGGAGGAGTGAAAGGAGTTGTTCTGGGGAATCAAACCTGGGTCCTTAGGCTTCTCAGGCAAGTGCCTTAACTGCTAAGCCATCCGTCTAGCCCTTAAATTTATTTATTTATTTACTTATTTATTTATTTTTATTTGAAAGAGAGAGAAAGAGGCAGAGAGAGAAAATGGGCATGCCAGGGCCCCCAGCCACTGCAAACAAACTTCAGGTGCATGTGCCACCTTGTGCATCTGGCTTAAGTGGGTACTGGAGAATCAAACCTGGGTCCTTAAGCTTTGTAATCAAATGCCTGAATCGCTAAGCCATTTCTCTAGCCCCCCAATTTATTTTTTAAAAGCTTATATTCTTATACTCATCTTCCCTGCCCCATTTCACCAAGGGCTCTTCTCAGTGGGGTTACTGGTATTCATTATGGGGTCATGAAGATCTCAGTCTCTGGGTGGTGGGGGGAGATGTCATGCCTCAGGATGCTTTTAACACAAGTACTGTTCCCACCTGATTTTTACGGACTAGACTGGAAGTTTACGAGATGATACATATTAAACTTACTTCTCTTTGCTGACACAAAGGATCTGACCAAAAGCAGCTGATGGGAGACATGCATTTTGGCTTACAGTCTCAAAGGAAACTTCCATGATGGCAGGGTAAAGATGGCATGAGCAGACATCAGAGAGTGAGCCAAACGTTGGCAAAGGGGAGCTCGCTATAACACCTATACACTCTCCCCCAGCAGCCAACCTCCTCCAGCAAGGCACCATCTACCAAACTGCCATCAGCTGGGGGTCAAGCATTCAGAACACATGAGTTTATGGGGGACACCCGATTCAAACCTACCACAGTACCTTACAGTGAGCCAAGAGCTTCCAGGGTCTGTGCTGGCTGCCCCACACTGCAGTTCACCTCACCGTGCACTAGCTGCTGGAGTCTGCAAGATGACTGTGTGGTTGAGAAAATGTCTTTCAACAGATCTGCAGTCGTGCCATGTGTCTTGTAGCTGGAGCTACCTGGGTCCCGTGTCAGGCTTTGAGATCTCTGTGTTTAATTTTCTGTACTTGATAACTACCTTGTTGAGTAAAGCATGACAAAGTTTAACAAAATCAAATGTGTAAGGAAGCGTATCATTAATCAGTCTACCACAGACTTGCTTTCTGCAGATTTTTCTATCTGTAACTGGGTTCGGGATGATTTGTAGAAATGCTTTCTTTCTTTCTTTTTTCTTTCCTAAGACTGTATTTATGTGATATGAAATGCGGCAATGAAAAGTGAAAAATGTGACCCTTTTTCTAGACCACTCCTCCTCCTGTATATTTGGAAACATCCAGAAAAGCTGCAGTTTTCACTTTTCTCTCACTTGATTGCCACTGCAAATGGTCTGCTTAATGCCACCCTGTGTTATGTTCTCATTTAGTCCACAGCCGCAAATGAAGCATCTTCATCATTTTTAGCTTTAAAAACATAAATAAAAGCATTAATAGTCATATAAATTACATGACATAATTGCTTTTAATATCATGTGCATTTTTTAAAGATTGGCTCTGTTTGGGTACGCTATGCGGAAGTTAGGGTTGGTCAGCTGAATTTTCCTCCTAATTGCTCCCCCTACACTGACATTCTCAGAATACATTGGGTAGTGTCAAGAGAACTCAAACTGTATTAGTTATTTTTCTCCTTGCTGTGCACAGTGCCTTGTAAAAGGGACATTCAGGAAGGAAGTTTCTTTCCTTCTTTTCTTTTCTTTTCTTTCTTCTTTTCTTTTCTTTTCTTTTCTTTTCTTTTCTTTCCTTTTCTTTTCTTGTGGGTCACAATCTGAGGGGAGAGTTCATCATGGAAGAGGAGGCATGGCTGTGAGAATATATGAAGTACTGGTTTTGTTGTATCTGCCATCAGGAAGCAGAAAATGAATGCTGGTGGTTAACTGGTTCCCTTCTTCTTCTTTTTTTTTTTAACTAGCTAGAAAGTAGTATGAACACATCATAGGTTAGTACCATCGTTCCCCTCCTCCCTGCCCCCATTCTGTTGAGGGCCTTCCTCCATAGGCTTGCTGGTATTCCCCCTAGGTCTGTGGATTATGAGATGTGATATCATCAGTCAGTCATTGTCTGGGGGGTGGGCAGTACCTCTGGACATTCCCTTCACTGTGGCTCCTTCAGTCTTTCCGTTTCTACACTCTCTTCATGGACTTCCCTGAGCCATGGTGGGTGTGTTTTAAGCTGACTTTAGTGTGCGTTCAGCAGGCTCTGGATTTTCCTTTGGTGTGATTTGAGGATCCTCAGTGTCTGTCTGTCTCTGTGGGCCTGGAGCTGGTTGGCGGGCTCCTTGGCAGGCTTGTTATGAACAAGCACTCATCGCATCTCGCCGATTCCCCCATGGTTGCTCCTGGGCCCTGGCTGATGTGAACCACCGTTCATCTCCTCTTTCTAGTTGCCTTCTGAAAAAGAAAAACAGATTCTCCAAAGGAGATTGAGGTCAGCACAGATTCAATGGGATAAGCGTTACAAATGAAGAGAGAATTTGGTGGGGTGTAGCCTCTCTTTTGGCTAAACGCTAGTGGGAGCTTCTTATTGGAGTCCATGATTTTGGTCTCCACTGGAGTCTGACTCCGTTCCTACTTCCAGCTAAGGGTTCCTTTCCACTGAGCAGATCTCTTAGGCAATCAGTAAGCCATTGGTTACCCACCTAGTCTGGGTGCCACTATTGTACAGGCATGTCCATCTTCTCAGGCTGGTTGTTTTCATATAGCGGTGTCCCCTGTTAGCACGCAAGGTTGTTGGCCATTTTCCCTTAGCTTCTCTTGTAGTACTTTCCAGCACTATATGGGCAGACCATCTGGGAACTGGGTTCCTTTCAGCTTCCAGCCAGGTCTCTTGATGTTATGTGTTGGCAGCATGTGACGTCTTCAGCGATAGAGTCTTACCTTTTACCCCAGGCAGGTGATCAAGTGCTTTGACAGAAGCCTGTCTTGTTTTGGGGACTGCATAGGTCTTTCTGATCAACAGCCTGAGGCCACCAGGCAGAGCTCAGTCACTCTGCATACCTTTAGGCTGGAATTCAGATCCATTCCCAGTGACTACCCTCTCCATCCAGCCTGGTAGGGGCACTGCTTTATTGGCATTTTCTTCCCATAGGGTTTCTCTGCCCAGGCAGAGAGCACACCCATTCCTTCCAGAAACTTCTTTAAAGATCAATTGGCTTGTCAATGGACATGCAACAGTTTAGCTCAAAGGTCCTTCCATCTCTCACCCTGTCACCCCTACCAGTCTAAGACTCAAAGGTCAGATCCTTAGCCATCTTCGCTAAGTTCCTTGATGGTTAGGTTCACCTTATGCCACATTTCCGGTTCTTAACATGTTCTGATATTGTTTCCACATACCCCCGCCCCGTGAGATCTGGCAAGGATGCCATCCTCTCTTGCTGTGGCAATGGTGAATTCAGCATTGTCTTATCCATGGGCTATGTTGGTCATACTTGGGAATCTCTTTTCAGCTGTAGTGATTATCCTCAGACACATATTGAGACATTCAGGGGAAGTGCAGGATCACCCAAGATTTTGTTATAAAGATCCACCTCTCTTTGCATCCAGAGACCCTCAGGGTTGACCATCTGCTACTGCCCAGCCTTGTTGCTATGGTGCCATAGACCCAGAGTGAGCCTTTTAAAAAATTTATTTATTTATTTATTTATTTATTTGCAAGCAGAGAGAGAGATAAAAAAGAGAAATTGAAATGGAGGGAGGGAGAGAGAGAGAGAGAAAGAACGGGTGTCCCAGGGCCTCTAGCTGCTATAAATGAACTCCAGATGCATGCACCCCTGCATCTGGCTTTACATAGGGACCGGGGAATCGAACCTGGTTCAGTAGGCTTTGCAGGCTAGTGCCTTAACTGTCAAGCCATCTCTCCAGCCCCCAGAGGGAAACTTCGTTGGTCTGCTATGTGCTGCTGTGTCCTTTAGTACCCCGGAACTCCATGCATGCCCAAAGTCCCAGAGCAAGCATCAACTTGTGACCACCCACACCACCCGCAGACAGAGCCCAGTTGTTTCTGCCTCTCTCCACCTGTGTTCTGTATCCATCGATTTGCCCCTAGATGAATAAAAGAGCCACATGTAGCCATCACACTGCATTGTGACAACACATTTCTCCTGCCGCTAGGCGCTTATCATCTGAGACTGTGTTACTGTCTAGATCCTTTGTGACGGACCCAGGGTAGGAACTAGAACAAGTGACTTGAGAAATACTAAACCAAGGAAAGAGATGCAGCACTAGAGAAACAAATAGAAAAGAAAGAACTACGATTTATCTAAAACTCAGTGTCGTTGATCTACACTGACTAATTTAATTTAGCTGTCAACAACATGAATTCTGTTGCTTAAGCATATTTACATTTTTTGTGTCTGTGTGTGTACCTGCATGCTAGTGTTGTGTGTGTGTGTGTGCACATGTGTGTACATGCATGAGGAAGCCTAACTTGGGTGTTGTTCCTCGGGAACTACTTTTTTGTTGTTGTTGTTTTACAAGGTAGGGTCTCCCTCTAGCCCAGTCTGACCTGGAATTCACTATGTAGTCTCAGGGTGGCCTCGAACTCATGGTGATCCTCCTACCTCTGCCTCCCGAGTGCTGGGATTAAAGGCGTGCGCCACCACATCCAGCTTCCGTCTACTTTTTTTTTTCTTTTTCTTGAGGCGGCATCTCTTACCAGCTTGGAGCTCACCAAGTAGGCCAGGTCAGCTGGCCAACGAGCCCCAGGGATCTGCCTGTCTCAGCCTCCCAGCCTTGGGATTACAAATCCATGCCACCACACCTAGAGATTTTTTTTTAAAATTTCAAAACAAACAAACATGGATTCCAGGGATAGAACTAGAATCTTCCTGCTTGCAAGGCAAGCACTTTACCAACGGAGACATCTCTTCAGACCCTTACTTCTCTTTTCTCTCTCTTCTTCTACGTAGAGTGTGTGTTGTGTCGTGTGTGATGTGAGGTGTGTGCGCTGCACACATACATGTGTGATGCAAACACATACATGCGTGCAGAAGCATATGTACGGAGGCTAGAGGATGCCATTGGGTGGCCTCTTCTAATACTCACCTACATGGTTTTGACATAGGGTCTCTCTCTCAACCTGGAGTTGCTGTTTTTGATTAGTGAGTTCCAGTGATTCTCTGGTCTCTGCCTGCTACAGGACTGGGATTAGAGGTGTGTGTGTGTGTGTGTGTGTGTGTGTGTGTGTGCATGTGTGTCCATGCCCAACTTTTTTTTTTTTTTGAAATGTGGATGCTGGGAAATTGAACTTGGGTGGTCCCTTCAATAGCACACTCTTATCTGCTAAGCCACGTCCCCAGCCCCCCCTTATTTATTCTTAATAACAAATCTTGGAGGCATTTACTGAACACTCATACTTTATTTCATTCTTCAAGCCAAGCAGATTTAAAACCTGGAGGTGGTAAAAGTGAAATGTTGAAGGTCATCGTGGCAGGTGGTGGAGGCGGGATCCCAACTAGTGTTTTCAGTCGAGAATAAATAACTGGCTGATGCTGCACCACATTGCCTATCATTTAGACCCCACTGGATTCTAAGGAAGATCTTAGACGTGCTGCATGGCATACCGAGAATGTGAGAAAAACATATCCAAACAAACCCATTTCTAGAGCATTTGAAAACATTAGCTCCAGGCTGAGACTCTAGTTCAGTGGTAGAGCCTTTGCCCAAGCATGAGGCCCTGGGTTCTATGCCCAACACCATGCACATTCTTACAGGATCAACTCTGAAACCAACATTGATGCTCAAAAGAGACATCATTCTTCTGACACTAGGAGTTGGAAGATCCCCAAATCTGCTAGTCTCCCCAGCATTCTAATATAGGGGCGGGGATTTATACGGACTCAGTGCACCTCCACATCAGTATAGCAAGGGGGGATTCAGGAAGTGTAGATGACAAGAAACTTCAATGCTATCCGGAGGCATTACCCTCAAAATATCATCCAAATTCTACGTGGGAAGTGAGTCAGGCACAATGGACTCTAAGACTATGAATCTAGGGCTGATTTTCTTAGCTGTCTAGAATTCAAGACTTCTCAAAAATGAGACCTCTACAATCCTAGCTAGTTCAGTAGGAGGGTGACCTCAACTTAATTGAGCTAGCAAATGGAAAACATTTGATAATTTTTAAAAAATTTTTATTTATTTATTTTTGAGAGAGAGAGAGAGGCAGATAGAATGGGCATGCCAGGGCCTCTAGCCACTGCAAAAGAACTCCCCGACACATGTGCCACTTTGTACAGCTGGCTTTACTTGGGTACCAGGGTATTGAACCTGGGTCCTTTGGCTTTGCAAGCAAGAACCTTAATCACTAAGCCACTAAGCCCCTCCCCAACATTTTATAATTTTTAAGGTTGGAGCAAATGTCCTAAAAACAACAAAAGGAAGAATGTGGTGTGTGTGTGTATGTGTGTGTGTGTGTGTGTGTGTGTGTGTGTGTGTGATGCATGCATGTTCACATGAGTGTGGGTTCAGATGTATGTGAGTGCATTGGAGGCCAGAGGACAACTTCAGATGTTGATCCTCAGGAAAGCTGTCCACCTCCTTTGACAGGCTGTTCCTCATTGACCTAGAGCTCACCAGTGACCTGGAACTCGCCACTTAAGCTAGACCAGCAAGCCCTCCCCTCCCCCCCCCCAATGATCTGCCTGCCTCTACCTCCCCAGGGCTGGGGTTGCACATACATACCAGCACACTTGCTCAGCACTGTAGGTGGTACTGGGGATGAAACTTGGGTCCTCATGCTTGCAGGACAAGCTCTTTACTGACTGAGCCATCTCTCTCTAGACCTGTGCCCTGTATTTAAACAGCTAATAGTTTTGCAAGGCACTAACTAGGTTCATTTGGTGGGCAAAGCTGTGGCTCCAAGAACTAAACACTAATGAGAAAGCCTGTGCTGCCAGGTAGGTGAGGGAGATGCGCTTACCACCAGCCATACGGAGGGGCGAGGCACAGCCTCCGTGCTGGCCGTGAAGTTCCATAGCTTAAAATTGTCTAGGACGTGGGACAGTAGGTTGCCCACTGAGAGGGAGCCCTGGGGATCATTGCTGAACAGTGTGTGATCCTGATGGGGTCCAGTACGGTAGGTCGTCCACCCTGGGAGCACTCTGGGGTCTGTGCTGAGCACAGCATGACACAGGGCCTGGTGAGCATCTCTTGAACCTGATGCTCAGCAACATGGATGACTGTGTTAGTGATTGGCAGGTGGCTTTGGACAGCAGTGGGCTCATCTGTTTTGCAGCCCCAGATATTCCTGGTGTGAAGGGTCTTTGCCTTTAAGCTCCCTGGGGTGGGGGTAGGGGGATGGGGAGATTTCTCAGTGGTTAAAGACACTCGTTTGAAAACCCTGATGGCATGGGTCCAATTCCCCAGTACCTATATAAAGCCAAGTGCACAAAGTGGTGCATGCATCTAAAGTTCGTTTGCTATGGCAAGAGGCCCTGGCATGCCCATTATCCCTCTTGATCTCTCTCCTTCTCTATCCCTCTCTCCTTCCTTGCAAATAAAAAAATTACGCTGCCTCAGGCCTTCCTTCTCTCACCTGAGCTACTATGACAAAATACACGATACTAGATAACTTATAAGAAAAATTAGGGCCACAAAAGATGGTTTAGCAGTTAAGGTGCTTGCCTTTGAAGCCTAAGGATCGAGGTTCAATTCCCTAGTACCCACATAAGCCAGATGCACAAGGTGGCACATGCATCTGGAGTTTGTGGCTAAAGGCCTGGCACACCCTATTCTTTTTCTCTCTGTGTGCCACTTGCTCTCTCTCCTCTCTCTTAAATAAATAAGTAAAATATTTTTAAAAAACTAAGCCAGGTATGGAGGCAGAGGTAGGAAGATTGCCATGAGTTTGAGGCCACTCTGAGACTACATAGTGAATTCCAGGTCAGCCTGGGATAGAGCAAGACCCTACCTCAAAAAATGCTGGGGGGGGGCAGTCTGGGGAGATGGCTGAGCAGTTAAAAGTCCTAGCTTGGAAAGCCTGCCAACTTGGGGTTCAGTTCCCCAAGTTCCATGTGAAGTCAGATGCAGTACGAGGACCTGGCATGGCCATTCATTCTAAATAAACAAGTAAATAAATAAATGTACAAAAAAAAGTAAGAAAATGTAAAAAATGTGATTTTACGTTTTGAAATTGTGAAAGCCATCATTCATGATCAGTTCTGAACTACAACTGTGCTCACTTGGGGCTGAGAACACGCCAGACTTGTCAGGGTTGACCTTTGGCAACTGCAAACGTGATGGCTATTTTATGCGCACTCCTCACCAGTATGCAGAACTTCCAAATGCACCAGAGAATTATGGGTGCGTATTTTTCAAAACACAATTACAGGCTGGTCCTTAGGAGCCAGCATCCTGTGGCCTTGGGGTTGACATGTGTAAGAAAGATACACATTGTTATAAAAAGGGATCAATATAGTTGGGGATTTACATTTTCATCCGATCATTGTCTTGGAGTTGGGCACAGGCAGGTGATGTGGAGGGTGCAGAAACACAAGAAGAGGTACTAAAGCTTGACAAGTTGTTTGTAAAATCAAGGCAACATCAATTTCCACCAGGCCTTTGTAAACTTTAGGATAAGCTCACAGGCCGGTGGCATCTGCCGCTCACCCAGGAGGGAAGCTCAGGCTTGTCCACAGAGCAGAAGTAATGGCCTTTCCTTTTGTCTGAGATCAGAGACGAGAGATCCTGCAAGGGAATGACAGTGTGCAAGAGGAGCAGACACTTTGCATCTGGCAATACACAAAAAACCTGGACAAAGCCGAAATCCCCTGGCTGTCACCAGGACCAGAATTCCTGAGTCACTCATCTGTCAGGGCTCATTCAATATGGTCAGAAGACCAATGGCTGAGACTGGTTCTCTCTTGAAAAAAAAAAAAAAAAATCCAGGCTCAAAATTCAGCTGAGGCGGGGGCTCGACAGCTGTTAAGGCAGAAGGCGTGGGCTCCTCTTGAATTGCAGGGGAGGACGAAATGTGCACTTTTCATCTCCCAAATCCCATAAGCACCCAGGAAGCAGTCTCAGGGATGGTGAATCTCACCCGGGCCGTGAGTCCTCTGTGACGGCAGCATCAGCCACATCTCCCCCCAGCATTCCTGGGGTCTCCACGCTGCACCCCCCCACGCCCTATATGCAGCGTGCGGATGGTGTACCAGGGAGAGGGGAGGAGAAGGCACTCTCTGGCTGGCCGTCAGAGCGGCAGGAGCGAATGCAGATGCTGCTATTTAGACAAAGAGCAGGAGGCTGCCAACACATCTCAGGGACCAAGCCACTGCCCTGCATAGCAGCTCAGCCAGTCAGGGGGCTGGAACAGACGGGGTACCACTTCGCAGACGAGGGGGACATCTCGAGTCTGATGAGTATTCTGCCAGCGCCTCTGCAGCCAAGCCCAAAGAGAAAGGGCATCAGGACACCCACCTGTCACTGCTTCACTCTCTGGGGAGGGGGGGCCAGTGCTGAAAGCCCCCCACCTCTTGCCCAGCCTGAGCAAACCCAGCGGGGACAGATCCCATGACTGGAATTTCCTCCTCATCTCTGCATTTGAATTGTAAATGCGTTGAGAAGATGAGTCTAGTCTTCCCTTAGGTCATGTGCCCAGCTCCCTGTTGTCCTGCCTGTGTATTGTTCCCGGCTATGCTCAAGATACCGTGTAAAGACAAAAGTTATTTATTTGGGGACCAGATTACCACAAATTAATTCCTGGACCACGTCCAAGAATGCCTGTGTAAGAGGCTGGTAGGAGGAACAGGGATAACTATCCGTCACCATCAGTGCCATTATTTTCAGGACACGTGCTATATTTAGCTCAACGATAGCACATCCTGTGAGAATGGTATATCATCGCTAAGCCCAGAAACTGCCTGGTCTGGTTGCGAAACCTTCACCAAAGTGGAACCATCTTAGCTAGACTACAGAGATGAATAGTCCTCAAGGGAATTTTATTGGGTACTACTCACCAGTCATATCACTCGGCAGAATCCGTTTGTTTTCCCTGTTAGGAGATCTGTTGAAAGCATTACAATAAAAGTTATTTAAGTCACATAGTCTTTAATCTTCTAGCAAAATATTGTGCCCATGCCAGCAATGAATCATATTGTATTGTTATGCCTTTTTATAGTCTGATAATCTGTATTGTGTGTTTATAACCCTTGTATGCTATATTTTATGGAGGAAAAATTCCTACAACCGGCAATCCACAAGCCATGAATTTAACACCTGAACTCCATGTGTGGACGGTGGGCTGGGAAACAAAGGTTCAAGTGCACAGAGCCATGGGCACTCCACTTAGGCACATTAAAGGGCTTTCCCATTTTCTTTTTATTTCAACATAAAGCTACGGATGAGGAATGTCTTCCCTGCTCTAAAGCCTTAGGAAGGGAGGGATGGGTGAACCAGATATAAACCAAACATTTTCGTCTGTCCGTTTGTCTGTCGCGAGGTCTTTCTGTGCAGTAAAGGCAGGCCTCCAACTTTTGATCCGTTTGCCTCAACCTCCCTAGTGCTGGGGTAACACACGTCCCTGACCACTCCGAGCTACATCACAGTTGTGACAGGAACTCCTAGGGATGCTGTCCTTGAAGTTGAACTTGATTTACTCTGTGACTGAGTAACACAGAGAAGCCAGTTGTATAAATCGTGTCCATTTCTCCCCACTGGGTCGTCGGCTGGGCTGAGGGCCCGATGCTGTCCTGATCCTCTGTATCGCATTCAGCTTCCATTTAGAGAAGGCTTCTAGGGGACGTTAACTGTGTCTACTACCTCCTTTTCCTCTATGGCTTCACCACTGGGAACAGTTGGTTTTTGTTGTCGTTACCTTCATGTTGCTGGGCCAAAAAAAAAAAAAAAAGCTTAACCAAAAGCAACTGACTGAAGGAAAGGCTTTTAATTTGACTTACCATTTCAAGGGGAAACTTCATGATGGCAGGAAAAAGAGTAAAAACTGGCCATCGCCTCCTTGCCAGGGCGTATGGAAAACAGCAGCAGGAGAGTAAGCTGAACTCTGGTAAGGGGTAGCTGGCTAGAATACCTTAAGCCAGGCCCCCAACAACACATCTCCTCCAGAAAGGCTCCGCCTCCCAAACTGCCACATCAAAACACATCAGTTTGGGGAGGGGACGGGGGCGGGGAGGGGATCTGCTTTAAACTGTCACAGTGGTCTTAATTTACTTTTGTATGCCCAGTGCTGAGACTGGATCCAACTGGACCAGAGTGCCATGGAAAAACTTGTACAGAGCGACCAGTGAGGGAGTGTCCCAGTGCCTTCTGTTCACATGACCTAAGACTCCAGTCAGCTGGGGAGCTCTCTTACCTGGAAGTTCTGGATTTCAGCTGAGCATCAGGTGAGGCAAGCCCCTGTTGCGCTTCTTGTATTCTGTCAAATGTGACAGAAAGGACTTGGCGTCCCTACGCGCAGGATGTGGGATATTCTGGAGATGTGACTCTCTTCTGTAGCTGCTGCCCGCTCTCGGGGACCTCCTCAAACATCTTCTCACACACCACAGGTTGGTTGCCTCTTCTCCCCAAAATAGCAAGAGCCTGGCTGGTGTATTTGCTCCCAGGGCTTTTGAATGTCGCCTGATTCATGCCTGGATGTTTCTAACTCCTTGTTTCCACACTTCTCCCACCATGTCTCCAAAGCCCAAGATTGGATGCCACATAGATTAAGTCTAGATTGGATCAGTTGTGGATTTTTCTCCCATGCTCATCTCCACACTGGTCTCAGCTGGTCCCAGCTCTGGTCTATGTTTTTGGAACAAGTCTTGACACAAAGTTGCTAAACACAGGGGCCATCCCACACAAGCCCCCCTTTCAGTACTCTAGAATTTAGCCCTCTTGCCTCCTTGTTCACTGTTCCTGACCAGCTTTCTTCTCTCCTTTCTCCAATTTAAACCTTACTGGGGAAGAGGAGCCACTGTTGGTGCACCCATAGCTCCAAGATCTAGCTACATTGCTTTCCATACACAGGTAGCCACATACACATGTAGCCACATTACAACCCCATCTGTACGCTTGGCCAGTGCTGTATTATAGGCATTTTGCTAAGTATAAAGTGGGTTATCATGAATAAGACCAACGAGCACACATTCTCGTCATTATCCATACTATGCTTAAGAAAATGTCCAGTATGACCAATTTTGGAGATCTGGTGTCTTACAATGGAAATGAAAAAAAAATTATTTATTTTTTATTTATTTATTTGCAAGTAGACAGAGAGAGAGAGAAAGAAAGAGGGAGAATGGGCACACTAAGTCCTCTAACAACTGCAAACAAACTCCAAATGCATGTGCTACTTTGTGCATCTGTCTTTACATGGGTACTGGGGAATTGAACCCAGGTCCTCAGGCTTTGCAGGCAAATTCCTTAACTGCTGGGCCATCTCACCAACCCACATTTCTGCTTTTGATAGTGAAAGTTTGGGGTGAAAAATGACCATTTTGAGGACCAGTTATACAAGTTCCTGCTTAACACAATTTAATGTTAGGTAACAGTTAACAAGCATAGCACCTTGGACTGAGATAATGGCATTTAAGATGGTGAACTGAGATAAGGGCAGTTAAGAAGAGGTTTGTGGGCTGGAGAGATGGCTTAGCAGTTAAGGTGTTTGCCTGCAAAGCCAAAGGACCCAGGTTCGATTCCCCAGGACCTACATTAGCCAGATACAAAAGGGGACTCACATGTCTGGAGTTCGTTTGCAGTGGCTAGAGGCCCTGGCATGCCCATTCTCTCTCTCTCTCTTTCAGTCTCTCAAATAAATAAATTAAATATATTATAAAATAGAGGTTTGCGAGTGTATATGCACATGTATACATGTAGCATGTGAAATACATGCAACCCATGTATGTAATATATAAACACATATACCTGTCATATATGTACAATCCATTTAATATGTAATATTGAAGTTCTGTAGAAATACATACAGAAGCTGGGCATGGTGGTGTACGCCTTTAATCCCAGCACTCAGGAGGCAGAGGTAGAATGATTGCCATGAGTTCAAGGCCACCCTGAGACTGCATAGTGATTTCCAGGTCAGCCTGGACTAGAGTGAGACCCTGCCTTGAAAAACCAAAATAAAAAAAAAATGCATACAGAGAGATTGGATTGATATGGGTTGGGGAAAAGGGAGGACTCTATAATGGGTCCTAGGATCTTGCCCTGAGTATAGCTGGTAAGTGGGTTGGAAATTCACTGAGCAGAGGAGTTGCCTGCGGAAAACGCTTGAACTGGGAAGTTAGCATTTCAGGTTATACGTGGAAAATGTGAAGTGTCTAGTAGGCACATAATATAGGCAAAGTGATGCCCCCTGGGGAAGATGTGTGAGTCCTAATCCCAAGTCCCTGTGAACATGACCTTGCTTTGGAACAGAATCTTTGCAGACGTATTTAGTTTGGATGAGTTCACCCTTGGTTAGGGTGGCACCCAATATCACTAGTGTTCTCATAAAGAGGTTGAGACTCATGGCAGCAAAAGAGAAGAGGGGAGACCATGTGATAACTGGTGAAGAGATTGGAGTGAGCCCTCTACAGACCAGGAACACCAATTATTGCTGGTGACTTTAGAAGCCAAAAGGAAGCATAATGATAGACTTCCTCCTTTTTTTTTTTTTTTTTTGAGGTAGAGTCTCAGTCTAGCTCAGGCTGACCTTGAATTCACTCTGTAGTCTCAGGGTGGCCTTGAACTCATGGTGATCCTCCTACCTCTGCCTCTGGAGTGCTGGGTTTAAAGGAGTGTCCCACCACACCGAGCTTAATGATAGACTTTCAACAGAGCTCTGCCAACATCTTGACTTTGGGCTTCCAGCATCCTGACTGAGATCATGTATTATTTATGTTGCTTTTAAGCCACCAGGCTTGTGGTCCCTTGATACTGCAGCCCTGGGACCCCCAAACAACACCCAAGGGTGGGTATCCAGGTGCAAAGCATGTAGAATTCCCAAGTTCAGGACAGAGCTGTGGGTAGGAGGTGCAGATAGATGCTGATTTTCCACAAGAGGCCACGAGAGGAGATAAAACAGAGCAAAGGCCAAATGGGCTTCAGAACAGGCGGCCAAGCTAGACCAGGAGTGACGTCGAGACGGATGTCGTCAGCTATCGTGAGGCCTGCAGGGTCAGTGCAGGGGCAAGGACGGTAGGAAAAGATCGATGACTCCTGTGCATTTCTTTGAGAAGGGAGAAGGGATGTCCCGGAAGGCACACGTGGACAATTACTTTGAAATTTTGCTGCAAAGGACAAAGGAGACACAGAGCAATAGCAGGCGGGAGTGAGAAAGAAGGTGTGCAGAGATAGTCACTCACATATCTGTTCTTAGCCAGGAAAAACAACAGCATGTTTGCATACTTGGGGAAGGAGGGAGAAGAAGGAAGGGGCCGTGCTGGAGTTGTCCTGGGCTGATGAGGGAGCCTGTAGCTGAGGACAGCAGTGGAGGACAGGACTTGCGTGGGACACAGAGCCTGTGCCCATGCATAGTCTGCCCCCCCACCACCACCACCACCGAAACCACACACTCATGCTGGGAGGTGAGGGTTATTCTCTACAAGTTCTCCTCCGATGGCTTCTATTTTCTCAGTGGTGCAAAAAAAAAAAAAAAAAAACAAGGTCACTGGCTCAGAGACCGAGAATCAGCGAGGAGGTGTTGAAAGTTTGTGGAATGAGGAAGGTGTGAAATAATTGTCTAGAAGACTTAATTTGCCTTTTAGTTCATGTGCAAAGGAATTTTTTTTTAATTACATGAAATCTAAACTACAGAAAAGCACACAAGCATTATAATAAATACCATGCAAGATAATAAGTATTAACGAATGCTAGAATTTTGTCATATTTTCCCAATCTATTTTAAGCAGTAAAACATTAAGATGAAATTGAGTTATCAGAATTTAATGCTAATTACTTCTTTCTCCAACCCCCGAACAAGATGAGAAAACTTAGAAAGCTTTAACTCTTAGCTACCTACTTTGGTCTTTTTTTTTTTTTTCTCTTTCCAGTTCTATCTAATATTATCATGCAAAATAAGAGGAAATTCTTATTTCTTATCATCAATTCTTGTCTATATTTTGCTGCTACACTGACCAACTCTATTGTGGACTTTTGCCGAGTATGTAACTCTTCATTGATTGGATCCAAGTTCCTAGTAGTTAACCTTCAGCCTGTAATGGCTTTTTCAGTGATTTTCTGTCTTTTGGAATCTTGGAGACTTTGCCTGAGTGAAAATGTTTGTCCTTAATCAGATATGATATTTTAGGTGGGTATAGAATTTCAAGCCTTCAGACTTTTGTTTTAGCACTTGTAAAATGCCATTCCATTTTCTTTTGGAATATATTATAAAGCATACATATTCTTTTCCAAAAGTCACCCTTGCTGATCAGAGACCTTTGGTTTATTGTTTATTTATTCATTTGGAAGCATACAGAGAAATAGAGGGAAGAGAGAGAGAGGGCGAGAATGAGCACACCAGGGCCTCCACCTGCCAAAAACAAACTCCAGATGCCTGTGCCACCTTGTGCGTCTGGCTTTACATGGGTACTGGGGAGTTGAACCGGATCATCTTGCCTTACAGGCAATCACCCCAAGTGTTGAGCTATATCTCTAGCACCTCAAACATATTCTTTGACATTGACTTGCTCTTTGATGATAGTCTAATGATCCTGAGCTTGTCTTCCCTTTCTCTCCCCTTCCTGTCATGTGGACTTCCAACCTCTTTGCCTGCTCACCCACTTCTTCTTGTCTTCCTTCTTTTTTCTAGAACAGGTGATCATAGGAAGACACAGTTCATCCTTTCTACTAGGTGTGCTGCTAGTGACGATGATGGCAATAACAGTACAGAAAGAGGAAAGTGCTCTTCCAGATGTGTGATTTTTTTTCAATTTTTATTTATTTATGAGAGAGAGAGAGAGAGAGAGAGAGAGAGAGAGAGAGAATGGGCATGCCAGAGCCTCTAACCATTGCAAGCGAACTCCAGAAGCATGAGCCACCTTGTGCATCCGGCTTTACCTGTGTACTACGGGATCAAACCTAGGCCTTTTGGCTTTGCTGGCAAATGCCTTAACCTCTAAGCCATCTCTCCAGCCCTGATTTCTTTTTTTTTCTCTCTCTCTTTTTCTTTTATCACCAATACTCCTAGATAAATGTCAAAATTCATTTGACAAGTATTTGATTGATGGCTAATATGTGTCAGGTGTTGAGAAACAACGACGAATAAGACAAATGTAGTTGTATTCTCATAAATCGTGCCACTTCACGTGGGAAATATACTGAAAACAGAACAGCCGTGCTCACTTTCAAAGTACTGAGAAATCAATGTGATTGAGCAGGAAAGAGGGGATGAAATGGAGATGAATGAGGTGGGCTACCACGGGGTGAGCAGCGTGCATGTGAATGTGACTTTATGTATGTGTGTGGCGGGGGGCTGCTAGCGTGGGGGCCTCAAACACCTGGAAGACAAGCAGGGCCCAGGCCCAAGAAGAACTGAGGAAATCCACTCAGGATCTCTTGAAGCTATAACCTAAGAACTATGGAGGTTTAGCCATGCAAATCATGTTTCTGCACTACAGCAACGAGTCTGTGCTCAGAAAGGTTTCCTGAACTCCAGTCCACACCAAGTGTCGTGGAATATGTACTGACACCGTAAAACACTTCATTGCTCGATACAAAGTTCCTCACCTTTCCATCAAGACAATCATCACCTGAAGTTACAGTAATCCGCAGATCCCTGCTCCGTCTGTCCTTTCCCCCCTCCATCCGTCATTTCTTCCCCCAAATTCCTTTCCAATTTACTCCTTTCCTTCCTGCCATTTGCTCTTGCCCTGGTCCCTTCCTTCTCCTGGCATTGTAGAACATACGAGGGGTGGGGGGTGGAAATGGAGGGAGTTGGCCTTGTCCCTGCCCTTCCGTAAGGGCAAGAGAGTAGTGCCACGTATGCGGTCCCTTCTCACAGCTCCTGGGCGGGTCATACCTAACTGCTTCCCTGTCCCTCCTTTGTCCTACGCCTCTTTTTCTTTTCTTTCTTCTTCATTATCCACTCGTGTATTATCCATACACAGATTATTTCCAAAAAAAAAAAAAAAAAGAATTAGCAACAAACTCTTTTCTTATTCAACTTTCCTTCCAGCCATTTCCCTCGTTCTCTTCTTCCTATCTTCTTAATTGTTTCCTTTCTGGCAGGACAATGTCACAATAATTAAAAAGAATGCTGCTTTCGGAGTATTTCCCTAAAATTGCTTACACAATGCTTCTTGTTTCTTCAAGAAGATTGTTTGAGAAAACAACTCACGTGTGGCTCAGCTGTTTGAGGGTTCAGATCCAATTTGACAGTTCATCCAAAAGTTGGGAGGGTTTTTTTTTTTTTAATAAAAGCTTTTACAGACCACTTGGGTATTCAGAAGTTTAATACATAACAAAGAATAAAAATCGTACCTGAAAATATGGGAGAGTAAAACTGCTACATATATTCCTGTTCATACATAATCTGAACTCCCTCGGATTTGAAATTTGAGAAACACATTTTATATTCCATTAAGCACATCATTGTGATTCGTGGGGTGGTTCGTGTGGCTGAGCCTCACCTTGCTTCAGAAAAGGTTGTACGGTAGTTGGGATGTAGGCGTTTTGGAGACGAGAAGGGGTTCAACTTGCTTTAGAAGAGCTTGTACAAAAGTGATGTAGGGGGCTGGTGAGATGGCTTAGCGGTTAGGCGCTTGCCTGTGAAGCCTAAGGACCCCGGTTCAAGGCTCAATTCCTCAGGACCCACGTTAGCCAGATGCACAAGGGGGCGCACGCATCTGGAGTTCGTTTACAGAGGCTGGAAGCTCTGGGGCGCCCATTCTCTCTCTCTCTCTCCTTCTCTCTGTTCTCTCAAATAAATAAATAAACCAAAAAATTTTAAAAAAAAAGTGATGTAGGAGTTTTGGGACAGGGAGGGATTAAATTCTATAAAGATGCAAGGGATTCCTGGACTGTGCACCCTGACTTTTGGATTCTTATCCATTTAGCAAAGGATTAAAAGCAGGGACTCTGAGAAGGGTCGATTAGGAACCCTGAGGTTTATTTTAAGGAGAATTAGGATCGGGGGGGAAAAGCTAGGTGTGAGTCAGGCCAGAGGGGAATTCTCCTCCTTGCCCTACTACGTGGGGGGAGGGCGAACAGAAAGCCTTCTTCAAGGCAGACACCCCTGGAAAGCAAGTGATGCGAGCCTACGCCTGAAGACCCCCTTCCCCTTTGCGCTCACATGGGGGGGGGGGCAGGAAAGACTCACAGATAGGAAAGTAAAGGACTCAGGGCTTAATGAGAGACCATACATGAAACAAAGCAAGAAAGCACCCTGAGAAGAAGAGAGGGCAGTGAACAGACATGAAGAAAGCTTCCCCCACTTCCAGCCGGGCTGGGGAGGAGGCTGAGCTTACCAAAGCGAGGACCAGGATAAATAACCCAAGAGAAATTTACACAAATGTGCCAGACCTGTCTGTGGATTAAACACCCAGTGAGGCTAAGCCTCAGCTTTGGACCCGGATGCGTCAGGGAAGGATCCTATTGGTCAGTGGACTGGAGAGGAGAGGAGGGGCCAGAGCACTCCGGTGTCTAAGCCAAGGAAAAGAGCAGAGGCTGATGCTGGGGAGTGTTGCCGGCAGCCATCTTGGACGAGAGACTGGATCAAATGCAGGTTCTAGTCCTGCCAGGGCAGGCAAAGTGCATCCATTTTTCTCCTTGGGCCTTTGTCCCTTGGCTGACTGCCTATTAAAAAAAAAATAAAATAAAGCTATCTTTCTTATGTTTTTCATTCAGGAGAAGGAACTCAGCTTATAATCAGTTTTCTCTCTGCTCCTGGTGGTATCAGGTGCAGTGAGCCAGGGGCTGGGCGTGGTGGCTTGCGCTTGTTATTTCAGCACTCCAGAGGAGGCTGGGCCAAGAGGATTATGAGTTCAAGGCCAGCCTAAACTACATAGGGTGATCCTGTCTCAAGCCAAAGGGGGGAAAAAAAAAATTCAATAAGGACTGACGACACATGTTCTCGAAGCCGTGTTGTGATGATTAAATGATGAGGCGTGTGGACATACCTCACCTCTTGTAAAGTTCATGTAAAAATCTGCATTCATTATGAATTTAACAAACATTTAGGGATGGCCAAGACATGTACTAATAGAGTTATGCTGAATTCCCATAGGTGTCAGAAGTGCAGGATTACATGAAGATAGCTATAATGTTTGCTTGTGTGTTTATGTGTGTAATGCAATGTGTGTGTGTGTGTGTGTTGTGGTGTGGTGTGATGTGACTCCCCATACACTCATGTTTAGTTACATTCTTGTTGCTGCGATAAAGCATCTGACCAAAAGCAGCTGATTAGAGGAAAGCTTTGGGATGTCAGGGGAAAGCATGGCACGAGCAGAGGCTGGGCATCACTTCTGCCACAGCAGGTGGAAAACAGCAGCAGAAGAGTGTGTCAACCTCTAGCAAGGTGGGAGGAGGGGTTGGCTATAACACTCCAGAGCCTGCTCCCCACAGTACATCTCCTCCAGCAAGGGCCCACCTCCCGAATTGCCCCGAGCAGGGAACCCAGCATTCAGGATGTAGGAGTTTATGGTATGGACAATACCTGATTCAGACCACCACACCTCACCTGCCGCAGGGGTATTTGCCTACAATGGCCAGAGCAGAACCTCGAGTGGCCTGCTCCATTCCTCTTTGGCCCAGTCTTGTTTTGAGCCAGAGTCTCTTTATTGATTTTGGAGCTTATGGGCCTCTGGTCTCTGCTTCCATGAGGGACTAGGGCTATAAGCACATGTGGCCATGTCTAGCTGTTTACCTTGGCTCTAGAGATTTGAACTCTGGAGGTCTCAAGGCCCCATAGGCACTCATACTTGCACAGGAAGTTTGCTTAAATGCTGGGCCATCTCTCCAGCACTCATTATAACATTTTTGCATTCTTTTATTCCTCACAAGCATCCCACAATCCATTTTTGTTAATGTTGTCTTAGGTTCTATTCATTCATTCATTATTTTCAGATTCCATTTACTGAAAACCATTATGGAGTTAGAAAGTATTTTACGCAAATATTAGCATCCAGGCCCTGATGACACTTTTCTCTTTAACATAGGCTTGAGGATCATGAAGAAGTAAGAGCATTTACAGGCTGTTAGTCCCACCTTTCTTTGCTGTTAGGTTGCAGAAGGCAAAGGGGAGAATGATGGAGCCCGTGAAGGAAGCTAGAAAGGAGCAGAGGCCAAAGCTGGGAGGAGGCCGAACCTGGCATGGGCCAAGCAGCTCTGCTCTGACCACCTCCTCAGGGGCCTGGTACCACTGAACCAGTTGGAAAGAAATCAGGTGTCTCATGGCCCAAGACACTGGGATATATAAGTTCTTTACACGTCTTGTCCTATATCCATGGTTTGCTGAGAAACAGCCGAGTAAATCTTTCCAGAAGAATATGTCACTGGGGGCGGGAGAGATAGCTTAGTAGTTAAGGCATTTTCCTGCAAAGGACTCAGGTTCGATTCCTCAGGATCCATGTAAGCCAGATGCACAGGGTGGCACATGAATCTGGAGTTTTTTTGCAACGTCTGGGGGCCCTGGTGCCCCCATTCTCTCTCTCCCTCTCTTTTTCACTCTTTCGCAACTACATAAATAAAACTGAATATTAAAAAAAAAGAATGTGTCACTGGGCCATCATACCTCTCATGGGCAGCCCAGTGGTTTGACACCAGTGGGAACTCTTACACTGTCCCTAAGTACCAAGAAAGAAAGTCAAGGGTGTTCTTTCTTTTTCCTGGTCTCCCTTTGTGCCAAAGTCAACTGACCAAAAGCAAAACAACACAATGACCATTAACTCTTCTTAGCCAATAGATTTGAGACTGGGATGCAGACAAGTGAAATGGCTTGTTGAAGGTCATCACATGGGAAAGGTCAAAGGAGAATGAAGAAGGCATATTTTCTTAAGCCTGGATAGCACATTGTCCTCTGCAATATCCTCCCATGAGGTCACATCAGGTTTCGTAGGGGAAACCCCAGAGCATGTGGAAGTAATAAGATTTTAGGACTGACTTGAAGAGTTGGATTATGCGACTGCAGTGCACCCTCAGTTTCAGAAGCAAGTCAGGCGTTTTATTCTGCCCAGGGTTTCTCCAGGATTGGGCACATACTGGTCATGGGGACAAGGTAGGGAATGTGTGCTTTAGCTGTCTGTAGCCAGGTTTCCCTGTGTAAAATTATGGAACAAAGCCATCGATGTACTAGCTATGAGTAGACACAATTAGAAAAGCACCTGGTCATATTCAATATGATCTATAGGGTGGCCATTGTTCTGATGTTCACAGTATTTTTTTTTGTAAGTTATAGCATGCTAGAAAAAAATACATATATAATTTTTTGCACTGCCTCCTTCCACCAGCCAAAGCTCTGCTCATGAGTTCTTTCCCGCTCTACACCTTTCTGATGAGCAGAAGGAGCATCCCATGTCTGTCCCTGCTCAGTTCTTACTGTCTGTGCCTCTGGTCTTCTAATGAAAGAGCCTCTATCAACTTCCTCTTTCAAACTGGATATCTTTCCTCTCTTTATCTTGATCATTTAGCGCTCGTGTATGCTGTCTTAATTTTATACTTGTACCCTCTATGATACCTTTGGCTACACAGAAATCTAGGCTAGGCAATGATATCTCCTATTGTACATATCACAAAAATCACTGAAGGAGGATCTCAGGACATACATCATTCCAGGAGCCCTTGCACATGTCTCTATTCTGACATCCCCAAGAGTGGGCTTGCTCTCAGGGTGTAAGGAAGCATGTGCAGAAAATTCCCAAGGGAGGAACAGTGGAGGCTTCCTGCTTATTGTTTCTTTTTGTGGTCAGGATCAATCTCTCCCATCCTGCCCTGACCCCAGCACATCTATAATGGCCTCACTGAAGGAAGGAAAACACAGTGATCGGCATTGCAGAAGCATAAGGCTATGTTTCCTCTCAACTATAGAGGAGGTGGACAAAGTTTGATTCTGGGTTAGCCTTGGAAATGATGAAAGGTGTATTCATTACTTTTCTGCTTGCTGTGAGCAAAGGCCTGGCAGAAACAACTTAAGGGAGGGAAGGTTGACTTTGGACCACTGCTGCAGGGGGATTTTAGCCCACCATGGAAGCAAAGGGATGGTTCTGGGAGTGTGTGGCAGTAGCTTCTGCATATGATGGGGACATGGAGGCAGAGAAATCAGGATAAAATAAGACTTGATGGGGCTGGAGAGATTGCTCAGTGGTTAAGGGGTTTGCTTTCAATTTAATCCCCCAGTGCCCATGTAACATCAGATGCACAAAGTGGAGTATACAACTGGAGTTTGTTTGCAGCAGCAAGAGTCTCTGGTGTACCCATTCTCTCTATTTCTCGCTCTCCCTCTCTCTCTCCTTGCAAATAAACAAAAATGTTTAATTTTCTTTAAATTTAAAAAGGAGTGATGGACTGGAGAGAAGCCTTAGCAGTTCTGGAGCTTGCCTGCCAAGCCTAAGGACCCATGTTCGACTCTGCAGGTCCCACATAAACCAGACACACACAGATGAGGCAAGCGCAAGGTCGCACATGCCCGCTGAGGCCCTGGCACCCCAATTCTCTTGCTCTCTCTCTCTCTTTCTCCCTCTCTCTAAAATAAAATTTTCAAAAAGGAATGATTATAATCTTCAAGGGCCATCTCTAGTGACCTTTTCTGCTTGCTAAGCCTCACATCCTGAAGGTTGCGTCTACAACCTCCCAAAACAGACAGTAGCTGGGGACCAAGTTTTCAAACATATGTCATGTGGGGAACATTTCAGCCTCAAACCATAGCAGGAGGTATGGTTGGAAATGGGATAGGAAGGACACTGAGTCAAGGTGTTCATCGCCCCCTGGCAGGACCTAACATTCTGTTTCTTGTCAAGTTTTTTTTTAAATATTTTTATTTAGCTGGGTGTGGTGGTGCACACCTTTCATCCCAGCACCTGGGAGGCAGAGGTAGGAGGATCACCATGAGTTCAAGGCCACCCTGAGACTACATAGTAAATTCCAGGTCAGCCTGAGCCAGAGTGAAACCCTACCTCCGAAAACAAAAAAAAAGAAACAAAAACATATATATATATATATATATATATATATATATATATATATATATATATAATTTTACTTATTTGTGACAGAGAGAGAGAGAGAGAGAGAGAGAGAGAGAGAATGGGCCCACAGGGCTCTTGTTTCTGCAAATGAACTGCAGACACATGAGCCACTTTATGCATCTGGCTTTACCAGGGTACTGTGGAATTGGACCCAGGTGTTAGGCTTTGCAAACAAACTATTGAGCCATCTCTCCAGCCCTCCTTGACAGATTTTCTTTTATTGGAGGTATTTTCTTCCTCCTACCCTACCCCAGACTCAGTCAATGCTCCCTCAAGTGCCTCTCCTTTCTAGCACCACTGTTTCTTTCTCATGTGTGCGTGCGTGTGTTGTGTGAGGTACACATTTTTGTGCACATGTTGTGGAGGCCAGAAGACAACCTTGCTTGTTGTTCCTCAGGAGCACCATCTGCCTCCTTTGAGACAGGGTCTCTTATCAGCTTGAGCTCACCAAATAGGCTGGATAGCCAATGAGCTCCAGGGAACCTCCTGTCTCCACCTTGGAAGTGTGCTGGCCTGCAGCACAAGTCGAAACATGCCTCAAAGGAGGGAGTGGGAATGAATCTGAGACAAGAACACAAGGAATGGAGCCAAGACAAGTTCTGATCAAGGCTCGCGTTTATTCAGGCAGACATAGCTTATATCTAGAACCTAGAACTTGTTTGACAATGCTTACATGCCTAAGGTCAGTATCACCAGGGTCCAGGGTCGTATGTTAATCCCTCTATCAGGTGCCCGCTCCACCCAGGATGTATACTAAACAATGCTTTAGGATCAGGTGCTTACTCTATCTATACTGTATACTAAACAATGCATAGGATCAGGTGCTTACTCTATCTATACTGTATACTAAACAATGCATAAGATCAGGTGCTTACTCTATCTATACTGTATACTAAACAATGCATAGGATCAGGCGCCTTATCGATAAGGCCTTTGTATTGAGAGATTAGAGGATTAGAGATCACAGCTCACAAGGTCAAAGAGCAGCTGTGGCTCCCGACATGGAAGTGCTGGGATTGCAAGTATGCGCCTACCATGCCCACCACGCCAACCACTTTTTACATGGATCCTGGGGATGTGGGGCACAGGTAATGCCCCTGAGCCACTGAGGGTTAAAATGGGCCTGAGTTTCCAGGCATGGCTAAGGGCCCCCCAGGCCATAGGAGGCCACTCCCTCTCCAAGCTCAGCACACCTGGACTTAGGTTTTGCTCATAGTCCTGTGACCTCTGGCCCATTGTCTAGGAAGCTCCTTATATGGTATCAGCCAGCAGCCTTTCCACAGCCCATCCCCCTGGTACCCTCTTCCAGCCACTATGTAGATCACCTGACTCTCTCCCTACACGCTGGAATGAATGTTCCTAGGCAAGCAACCTTTGAACCTACCAATCCCCTTAGGACCCTCTTCCTGCTCTCTCACAACTGCTTATAACCCCATTTCCCTATGGAATAAACCAAGCTACTCCCTGAAGTCGTCTCCTGGGTGTGTACTACTTCTGGTTGCGCTCATGTCCGCTCAAGACCCTGCTCTCCACAGTTGCCTGGATGCCTTTGAGGAACCATGGCCCCCCAGGATCCAGGGATCCACATGGGGATAGGACCTGGGTCCTCATGCTTTTAAGACAAGCACTTTATGGACTAGGTTGGCCCCTATCTCGTCACCTTCTCATGCCACCACTGAAGATTAGGAATTTCTTAAGCATGCATTTCTCATTTAGTATGGTTATTTGAAAAGTAAGAATGAAAATAAAAATGACCTTCTTGGTCAAATCTTTTAATGTTTAACTCACAGTGTGGCATAACCCAAACAAACTGTGTGTATGTGACTTTTAGGCATCTCAGTCATGTTTCTTGCTTTTCTGTGTGGATAAAAGGAACTCTGTAGAAAAGAAGGTGGCATGACATCTGTGTGAATCACATGACAGGAAGAAGATTGTTTCAAAGGGATCTTGAGTATGTGCAACTTTGATGATGGTAGGACCATATTGTCTCCTGTTTTAGGTGGCTCCTGCCACCTGATCTGCTCTGGGGATTGTATCAGTTATTTTCTTGTTGCTGCGAATAAATATATCACCAGAAGTGACCTATGAAAGGAAAGGATTTAATTTGATAATTCCCAAGGGTAGAGTCTGTAATGGCAAGGGAAGAGGGCAGGGTCAGGGGCAGGAAGGCTGCCACATTATCACATCAGCAGGAAAGAAGTAGACAGAGAGAATAGCAAGTGAATCTGGGTTTTAACACCTCAAGGCCGGCCACTAGTGACACACTTCTTCCAGGAAGCTCCACCTCCTAAAGGTTCCACCACCTTCTTGAAGAGTGCCACCAACCGGGAATGCAGCATTCAAACACACGAGTCCAAAGGGGACAGTTGATATTCCAACCATCACAAGAAGCATATGTTAAAATATCCCAACTTACTCTAAATAGCTGCCTGGTGTAGAACCCATAGTCCTGAGATGAATCAAATGTTACCAGAATCAACTCATGATTGGCGAAACAGTTAATTGCTTAGGCTGATACTTTGGAGGAAGGACAGCAATTTAGTCAGTGGGGGGTCACCAGTGAGGAAGCACCAGGAAATTTAAGGAAGAAGGTAGTGGGATGTGTAGACTCGGGAGTCAGCCCTTCACCTTTACCAGAAGTGCACCCATTCATTGGTGCACAGCAAAGACGGTGGGCAAAAGACCTGGGTGGTACTTGGATATGCAGGGTGCTGCTCTGGGAAGCCAGTGAACCAGAGACCTTAAGAGGGCAGAATGAGGACAATCCATCCAGCTATTAAAGGTCCACTCGGTATCATCCTGCCAATAGAATCACCCTAGGAAATGCCTCCCCAGAAGTTGAGTGGAAATGACCATATTACGGCTTATGAGTCTGCCTGCTCGCTCACGCAGCGAGCACGTACGTGGAGATCAGAGCAGTGGTGATGGAGCCATCCTCCTGAAATTTCTTTATCTGAAATCACGCATAACTTTTGAAGATGTAAATTTGTAAAACGTCATGCTTTATGGATTGCTTTTCTGGCATCTACTTAAGTTTTTAAGAATGGATGTTGTCTAATTATGCAGAGGCGCTCCGGGTGAGGGATATACTAAGTGCGCATTAAATAGACAACTTTAAAGAATGGCACTTGTGCTAAGAAGTGTATTTTCTGGCAAGCAGCTAATTTATAATGGTCATAGATAAATGCATTAGTGTATGAGATGCTTGCCTTTATTGACTGATTTGAAGGAACAGTATCATATTTTGGAATATGTCTCCTTTATTGGGTCTGTTTTCCCATCTTTTACAAAGTTGCTCATATGTTATATTTATTGACATTTTCCTGCACTTAAATGTTGGGAAATGAAAGCAATTTGACAGCAAGAAAAAAAAAAATAATTACTGAGGCCTTAGTCTCAGGTAACTGGTAAACAGATAAGGATAGACTCAGAGCTGAATCTCCTCCACTCTCCTGTCTCTGGAGCATTTTGCTCCTTTACAGGGTGCACCTCAGAGGTAGAGAGAATGAGATTAAGTGACCAGATTTACTGTGTTCTTAGTGCATAAACCACCACCCTCGATCTTTCTGAGCCAATTTAATTTTCAGCTTTATTCTTGGCCTAATGCAATGTTTTAGTTCATTGCGCTTTTTGGATGTGCGGAAGCAAAGATAATGCGTTACACTACATTCATTTAATGTTCCACCAGGCTTTTTTGGTGTATCTACCTTTTGGTTATTTAAAAATGTTTCATCCTTATCACTTCAGTCATGAAATGTAGATTCATTAAATTACTGTGCTGGGTGGTTCCTGGAGCCGTGTGATTGAAGATGGGTCTCATCTCTGTCACCAGTGCACTGCAGAGCCTGTCTGCCTGACAGGTGCCTTCCCAACACCAACTGGAAAGGAATTTCTGTTCAAAAGAACAAACTGGCTAGAGAGATGGCTTAGCAGTTAAGGTACTTGCCTGTGAAGCCCAAGGACCCAGGTTCAATTCCCCAGTACCCACATACGCCAGATGCACAAGGCGGCTCATTCATCTAGAGTTTGTTTACAGTGCCTAGAGGGCATGGTGCACCCATTTTTTCTCTGTGGATATCTGCCTTTTTCTCTCTCACTGTCTAATATATACATAGTTGGTTTTTTGAGGTAGGGTTTCACTCTAGCTCAGGCGAACCTGGAATTCACTATGCAGTTTTAGGGTAGCCTTGAACTCATGGTGATCCTCCTACTTCTGCCTCCCGAAGTGCTGGGATTGAAGGCATGTGCCACCATTCCCAGCTGGGAATATATATATATATTAAGAGCAAGCATCCTTCTGACTACACCAGAAAATGCCCAGGAGTCTAGAAGTTTCTTGGACCCCTAACCAGACCTAACATTGGATAAGTTTCCTTGAACACTCCTATTGGGCTTACTTGCAATATAAAAGTAAAACAAGGAGTTGGTCTCCAGTGGCAATGAGGAAACTATCACGAGCGGTAACCCATTGCCCATGTATGAAGCCCTGTGTGTTTGAATATACTACCACATATAACCCCTAAGGATTGTGCCTGCAAAGTTGAATGGATTGGCAGAGATGCAAACACATGAACCAAAAAAAAAAAAAAAAAAAAAACTCTCCAGAAATAAGTTTGTGCCAACTGCATACCCATCAGAGCTGGCTCACTCTCTTCTCGTAAACAGTTTGGTGTCTGCATGGAGTCTCCACAAGGAAGACTGAGGATGGTGGGGCACATTCCTCCTCTGCTCATGAAATATGTCTGGCTGAACAATTCTCTGGCTAACATGTAGGAAGAGACCTCGAGCCACTCATTTGGGTCATTTATTTTACATGGCATATTGCACGGTGCAGGCAAAGACATTTATTGCCCAGAGAAGTCCAACAGTTCACATTCAGTAAAAACAAGGATGTCCAGCTATAAATGACAATGGAGGGACCCTATTTATCAGATATTAAGTTAGCAATCCTGTAAATCAAAGGTTCTGATTGGTTTAAAGGGCAGTGAAAGCCAACCAAAGGTCCAGGTTGTAGTGAGCAGAATGGGGTGAAATACATCTTAGGGTGTGAAATATGAGGGTGCCCTAGTTCTGCTCTAGTCCAGACTCCCAAAGAAACTGCTTTCTGGGAGGGTGAGGGTCTCTCCATTGCCTCCCATGGGCTTTTTGCAAAAATAATGGAGGAAAAAAAGATGCTGCAGAACCGACCAGTAGCTTCCATGCCAAGTCCAAATGCATGGGAAGATATTGGAGCCATCATGAGTACTTTGTGTCAAAGCCATTTCTGCCTGACTGAATCCGAAAATAAACACCTTTGCTCCCGACCATTACTATTTCATTAACACCTCAGCCAAGTTCTTTGGCCAAAGAGACTGGATATCAGAGTGATGCTAAATTATTCCAGGCCAGGGTGTAACAGCCCTTGACAATTTCATATCTTTGGTTCCTCTCTCCCAATTGATGCACCCACCCCCACCCACCCACCCACACACACACCATGAGCAAGCACATACAAATTAGAGACGGTGCATTAAAAAAAAAAGAAAGAAAGAAAGAAAAGGAAGACAAAAAATACAATTCGCGGGAAAGCTATTTAGGGCACTGTTCCCATTGGGTTTCTCTGCAAAGCAGTTTAACTGTAGTTAGTAAGTGCACAGTGTAATCTAATAAAAGGCATTTTGCAATATTAAGCAAAAAACATCTGGTACCCAGAATTCCCTGATCATTTTTAACTAGATGCAATATCTCTCTCTTTCTCTTTCTCTTACAGACATGTGAAAAATAGGCTAATAAGGATCCTTGTGGTAAAATCAGATGGAAAACGGGGAGGCAGAGTCGCGCGTCTCCAGCAGCTCATTGGAGGCAGCTCGCTCCTCCGAGTTGCACCATAATCATCAGTGCTGGCCCGATGCCGCCGGATTATTTTGTATATTCATGAAGCTCCTCATCAGCCGTCAGGAGAATGTGCAGTAATCCTTGGATGAAATAAGGCCAATCAGTAGAATAATGAGGAAGGTAATATCTCCCAAGAGGCCTGGAGTGGGTTTTCATCAGACCAGGCAGTAACTCTCCAACTATTTGCTTTACAAATGCAGTCTTTGATCTGTGATTTGGGGAGCGGAGGGGGAGACCAACCTGCAGCCGGTATTGTCCGGCCAGGGAGGATAACAAGCTGGCATAGAGGAGGAGGAGGAGGAGGAGGACTGACGGGAGGAAGAACTTGGGTTTTAAGGATCAGTTGGTTCTCATTAACTAAAACCCCATAGCCGTTTTATTTACTGTGCCCTAGTATGTATTCGCTTAGCAGGTCAATCGCCACCAGTTTTTTTTTTCTTTAATTCTTCCCTTGTATTTATATCTGTGGCCTATCATAAGCTTCATTGACTTAGGAGGTACTGGGCCTATATAAATACCTGCTCTTTTTGTTTCTTTGTTTGTTTGTTTAAAAAAAAAAAAAAAACAGTGGAGACGAAATGGACCTGCACTACCATTTCAGCTGTAAGATCCCACTGTGAGTTTCAGACGCAGGTATCTCATGATCCCAGTAATGCCTCTTGCCTTTGTCACGCTCCCAAAGAAAATCAAAAACAAAAAAGAGACACAGATGAAATAAATACTTCAAGCACTCATAGTTTCCTTTTCGCAAAATAAAATGAACACTGTAACAGGGCAGGTAAACCACACGCATCTGCTCTCCGCTGGATCTGTACATGGGTGGGTTACGGAGGGAGGCACGCATCAGCAGGGAAGGTGTGCCGGAGACTTCCTGCTGGCGTGGAGCACAGGAAGGAGTTCAGGGGAAGAAAACGTCTGGTGGCTGTCATCAGCGTGTCCCCCCCCCCCCGCCACACACAACCCAACACCATCCCTACCCCTTTCCTGCTTTCTCCTCATACACTCCGCTGTGATTCCACTTAATCTACATACACACATTTTACAATGATCCCTACTTACACTGTTTATTTAGTCATTTCCTCTTCCCTCCAGGCCTTTATGTACCATTGCAATAGTGCTTTGAACCAGTTGTTGAGAAAGTGGGCTGGATGCTGAATTCTGGAACTACACGTATGAATTGTCCTTCTGTAGGGAAGAGAAGAGATGACCCTTGAGTTTTGACCTCATTGCACAGATTGTGCAAATAGAAGAACCTCACAGGTGTCTCACAGAAATACCTAGACACCCTCAGTCCTCACTCACATCTCTGAAGGGGTTCACATCTTCTCTACAGTTCTTAAGGAGGTAGATTTTGTTTAAAGTTTATTATGGATTATTATGCCTAAAGAATTTTTGTTTAAACAAGCTAGTAGCATACCTTCATTACAAGTGAAGTGGATCTGATTTTTTTTTAAATCATACTGTAAAAATTTGCCTATCATGTTATGAACAACATCTTATTAATAAGCACTGCTGTTGAAAAAGAGAGAAATAACATATAGGCTCTTACTAATATTAAAACAACTCATAAGAAATTGAAGAAAATTTCAGTAGATTAAAAGCACTTCTTTGAAAATTAAGTATAATGAGGTGTACAATAAACAAGGTCAAACAAGTTAATTTGAGACGATGAAATGAGGTGAAAAGGGATTAAAGGAGATTGCTGGAGCAGATTTATTCACGGGTTGTATGATGATGTCATTAACAAATGCGCCTACTGCATTATGGGCAATTGACATTAGCAGCAGCATAAATGGTCTTTCGACAGGAGAGATTCCTATTGCTCTCTTAGATGGGCTTATTAATTGTCCTTCTGAGCACCTTGGAACAGCCAAGAGGATTTCTGCGAAGAGTTTGAAGCCTTGTAGCCTGAGCTTACAGACACAGGTTACTTCAGACCCTTGCTTTTGATGCTGGGAGTGGAGGGTGCTGTTAGAATGAGACTGTTTCAGAAAATGTAAAAGGGCTATATTTGACATTTGATTCACCCTATTCTAGGATTTTAAACTGTGATGTAAATTAGTTTGAAACTGGTCTTTCTTCCATTTTCTCTTTTCAAAATGTAATACAGTTAAATGACAGAGATTAATTACTAAAGTAATTACCGCTGGAAAGCAAAGGGACAGTTGTATGAGACAGTCTTTCTTGCGATGACCAAGGCTTTCTTGACAATTATGCTTAATTCCAACAATGATTATTCTGTGTGGCGAAGTCAACCCGCACAAGGGCACGCCGGTGTTGGGCGCATCCCCGCTCGCTCACGGAGGGAGCTATTAGGGCGAGGTAATTATATTTGACTAGCTGCAGCAGTTTCCCATTCCACCACCCCCCCCCCCCGCCCCCCGAGGACCACCTGGACTTTTCTCTGATGGGAGTGCCAAAGTCTCCACTGTCTGCCACCTCCCCTTGTTTTCTGCTTCATTGGCTGGCCTGGTGACCTAAGGTCCTTCTAGTTTGCTCCCCTATATTGTCACATGGACCGGATGCGTGAGACTGCAAAAGACATCCCGGAAGAGGGGACCCCACTGGATCCCTCTGCCCCTGCTCTCTGGTCCTGTAAGATATATGGAGGAAGGTCACGGGAGGCACGTAATAAAACTCTGGAATTCTAAACACTAGCACATTTCCCCATGAATTAATGCTGGGGCATCCATAAAGAAAAAAAAAAAAAAAAAAAAAAAGAGGGAGGAGGGATCCTGGGGAAAAGGCTCCGGGGTTATTGGCTGGCATAATTGACTCGCAGATTTCGTGAAGCCCCTTTGCACCTTTGACCCCCCACCCCCCCGCCTCCCTCGTGGCTGTCTTCTTTGTGGGCCACTTCCCAGGACAGGGTTACGATGTGCTGTTAACATTATCCCCGCGCAGTGTCTGGATGATTGGCTATGCCTCTTGTAAATGTCCCACATAAACCCTGCAGGGCCGTCGCCGGCCACCGTGAAAGAGACAGCTTGGCTCCATCATTCAGTTACTGCAGGGTTCCAGCAGGGATAAAAACAGACGCCAGGGCTCCAGGACCCCTGCGCTGGGAGGGAAGAGGTGGAAGGAGGTGCACCCCCTCCCCCCACACACACCTCCACCCCACCCGCGCCTCGGGAGGGAGGGAAAGAACAGGATGCAAAGGCAGCTCCCCGAGTTAAGTGTTCTCATGTGGACACTTTCAAAGCAGAAGAGCCGTCGCAGCTGGCTTTGGCTTTGCAACTGTGCATCGCCTTCCTTCCGGCCACGCTGTCCCCATCCGGGTATCCCCCGGGGCAAACCTTCCTTAGTTAGGGGTGGGTGGCAGCCAGCGAGACTCTTGCAGTGAGAAGCACCCGCCCCCGGGAGCAATGGAAAGACTGGATCCCTGAGGGTGGCGGTGTGGGTGAGGGGAAGAAAGGAAAAAGGGAAGAGAGGGGAGGGAGGTGGGAAGAGAGGCAGGAAGAAGGAGGCAGGACCGGTGGGTGGGGAGCATTGCGAGAAGGGCAGGACTTGGGGCTCCGCTGCATCTTCCTGCAGGTCTCTCTCACTGCGGCGTGACTTCATCCTGAGCCACAATCAACTTCCTTAATGAAATACGTAATTAACATATTATAATTGTGGCAAGGATGATTTTGACAGAAATCATTTTCCATATCTAATACTATGCTAATTTAATCTGTTCCTTACTCCCCGACATGACCTTTAGTGATTAAGTTTCATGGCGGAATTATGGCTTGGTTTTTTTTTTGTTGTTGTTGTTTGTTTGGTTGGTTATTGGTGGTGGTGTGTGTGTGTTTTTTTTTTTCTTTCATTTTTTTTTTCTTTCTTTCTTTTTGGTAAATTGGTTTATCCAGCATGGTTGAGACCCTTCTATATGCTCGCTGGCATTTTCTTTTCCCTTAAAAAAATGTCTCACAGACACGTGTGCACACACAAACACACACACACACACACACACACAAAGTGTGCATGAAAAACAAGATGTAGGTCTGTCTTTCCTCATGTGACCTCTGAGAAGCCAGCTGCCCACGGACATTGGGAAGGTACTGCTCAGACAGCCCAAGTGAAAACAACTTTATTTCTTCTAACCATTTGTGTTTCTGATTCTTCTATTTGAGTCAAGAGCGTAGCAGATGGTGTTACTATAATTAAAATAAAGCGAATTCATCAAATTACTCGTTTTACAAATGTATGCGTGTAAGATTAAAAATATAAACAATGTGTTGTTTTGCATGTGCATGTGAGTGCTATGCATGTGTGTATGCATGTTCATACACGTGTGGGAACATGTGTGGATGGGCGCACATATGTGCACACGTGCTTCAGGGAGAGATTCAGATTGGGTGTCTTCCTTAGTTGATCTCCATCTTCTTTCTTTCTTTTGTTCATTCGTTCATTCGTCCTTCCTTCCTTCCTTCCTTCCTTCCTTCCTTCCTTCCTTTATCCTTTCTTTCTTTTCTTTTTTTTTTTTTTTGTTTTTTTGTTTTTTCAAGATGAAGTTTCACTCTACCCCAGGGGTTGACCTGGAATGAATTCACTATTGTAGTCTCAGGGTGGTCTTGAACTCATGATAGTCCTCCTGAGTTCTGGGATCAAAGGCATGAGCCACCACGCCCAGCCCTCTGTCCTGTTTCATTATTTTTTTTCCTGAGGCAGAGTCTTGCACTGAACCTAGAGCTTTCTGATTCAGGGAGACTGACTGGCTGGCAAGCCCCAGGGACCCTCCTGTCTGTCTTCCCAGTGCTGAGATTACAGGCATGCACTTCCAGACCCAGCAATTTAACAAGGAGCCATCTCCCTAGCCCCTAGTTAATTGACTTAAATAAGATTTTTGTTATTTTTTTAATATTTTCACTTATTTATTTGAGAGAGTGAGTATGGGTGTGCCAGGGCCTTTTGCCACTGTTAATGAACTCCAGATGCACGCGTCATTTTGTGCATCTGGTTTTACATGGATACCGGGGAATTGAACCTGGGATGGCAGGCTCAGTAAGCAGGCGTCTTTAGCCACAGAGCAATCTCCCCACCCTTAACAAGATTTTTAAAAATCTTATTATACTCTTAGTTTTGTAGTATTATACTCTTAGTTTTATCTCAAAACAGCCAAACTGAATCACTCAGAAGGACTTGGCATCTACACATATAAGTAAAGAGAAGTACCCGGGCCATCTTCTCCCCTTCTTTTTGACAGTATGAAATCAGTTTATTAAAAATATTTTATTTATTTGTTATATTGGAGAGAGAGAGAGAGAAAGAAGCAGACAGATAAATAGAGAAAAGAGGAGCACCAGGGCCTCTAGCCATTGCAAACGAACTCCAGACACATGCACCAGCTTGTGCACCCAGATAGCGTGGGTACTGGGGAATAGAATCTGGGTCCTTAGGCTTCACAGGCAAGTGCCTTAACCACTAAGCCATCTCTCCAGCCTGTAAACCAGTTTTTTTTTTTTTTTAAAGAGCTCCAAAGTGTTTAATGACGGTTTGAACACATCACCACAGGCAATGGTACTCTAGGCTGGTATTTGTCAGATCTTCCCTTCAGCTTATAGTAAGAGAGATAATGTATGATGCCATCCAAAATAAAGATATGTGACATATTGTAATCTACTCGGTCCTATTAATACAGACATGTGAGCTCCATCCCATCCTGTAGAACACACTGTGATCTACTCAGACCTGTATTACAGATATGTGAACTCCATCCCATCCTGCATAACATACTCCATTCTATCCAGTCCTGTAGTACAGACATGTGCGCTCCATCTCATCCTGTAGAACTGGTTCTTATGCTGGTGTACTTTATGCTTCAACTTGAACTACAGCCCTGGGAAAGAACATTCTGTATTTATTTTCCCCCTTCCTTTCCTGTCACATAGGTTACATTTACTGACAATGTCAGCTCCAGATATTACCCTATGTTCAAAGGCCTCTGCCACCCCCAGCCCCACTCCAGTGGTAAGGGCCACTGTCTTTCATAGCCAGTTCTGCCCTAGCAAAATTAGCATGCGTGGACTGGGTCGGGGGACAGGATGGGCTACTCCCAGGCAAGGGAAGAGATATCTCCCCATTTCTACAAGTAAATTCAATTATAGTAGGTTTTCACGATTAAATACATTTCAACTTGTTTTTGGTTCTTGGTCACTCTTCAGACCTCGGGGGGAAAAATTTGCTTTTCATGTGATCATCTTGGTTTATGTCAGGGTTGGTTTGGCCACCCCTTCACATCCAAGTGGGCTGCAGGGGGCTGAGGAGATTTCCCAATGGTTAGAGGTGTTTGCTTGCAAAGTTTGCCAACCAGAGTTCAGTCCTCCCCAGCACTCATGGACACAAAGTGGTACGAGTATCTTTGACCCCAGCAGGCCTACAACAATGGGAGGAGGAGCCAGGATTTTCCTGGCTCATGGGCCAGCTAGACTGGTGCTGTGTTCCTTTGCAGCCACAAGAGATCCTGTCTCAAAGAAGGTGAGAGGAGAACACAGACACTTAGAGGATGTCCTCTGACCTCCACATGCCCACTGTGGCACACCCACATGCACACACATCAATCATCAGTCAATCAATACATTTAAAAACGAACTGCAAAGAATTTACTGTATGAAAGATAGGAAAACGCTGAAAACCAGTCAGGTGCTCTGTGTGGACAGGAATTTAATTTTTTGCTTTGCGTGTCAAGCATCTTCGGGCCCTAAGACCTTGTCAGCACCCTTATGAATGTGGCCTTCACAACAATTCCCTTTCTGCCTCCCACCAGCGAGCCTGGGAAGATGGAGAGTGTCTTCCACTGAGCCCCACCTATTACATAGGGAGATAAAATGAGCCAATACTGTTTTTTCATACCTATAGGGAAACCATAAATTATGTGAGCTTAAGAAACTGCATCACTGCTGCCTCCCTTAAAGGTTTCATCTTCTTTTGTGTTCTCTTTTTAAAATTCAGTGGATATGCAAGGATTTAAAAATGGCTTCATAGACTGTAGCATCCTGATGTGTATTTTGATGGTGATCTGGCAAGAGAGAAAGGAGTGGTGATAGGGAAGAGTTATGTTCCCAGACATGATGAAATGCTACTATAGAAGGAAAAAAAAAAACAGTCATATATCACAGAACTTTATTTATTGACAAATTAATTCTCAATAAGTATAATTCATCTGCTTAACATTAAAAGCAACTAAACTTTTATAGCTTTCCACATCAGACTTTTCATATAAGCAAACTGACAAATGAGAAAAAAATGCCCAGTTAGATTATGTATCTTGATTTTATATTCAGATGGAAGGTAAATGTGACTATAGATAAAACACCAGAAAGACAAGCACTCAGAGAAATTGGGAGCTGGCATGGCAGGGGCTTCGTATTTCTTCTCTCTCTGGAATGTCAAAGTCAGAGAAGAATAATTGAACTTTTGTAAATTTGTAAAACAAATAGATTTCAGTGAATGCACACTGAGAAGGCGATGGCTAAGAAGATTTTAGATTTATATAATAGATTTGGTTTTTATTCTACCGGGGGTTGTCTCAGTCTATATTTACCAACAACTCACTTTCTTAAACATAAATTTACTTGTTTCGTAATAATATTTTGGCAGATGTAATGTAATTCCTTGGATCCTCTTTTTCGTGTGTGTGTGTGTGTGTGTGTGTGTGTGTGTGTGTGTGGTCAGAGGATATTCCTGGCATTGTTCCTTAGGAGTGTCATCCACCATTGATTGATTCAGATTCTCTTACAGGTCTGGAACCTTCCAATTAGGCTAGATTCATAGGGGATACAGGGAGCTGCCTATCTCTGCTTACCCAGTGCTGGGATCACAAGTATGTGCCATCATACCTGGCTTTATCTTACATGGGTTATGGGGATCAAACTCAGGACCTCGTGCTTTGCAATACCAGTATTTTTGCAAGTGAGTTATCCCCCCCCCCAGCTCATGTTTATACTCAATTTATAATCACTTTTACAAAAAGTAGTCCTGTTGAGTCCGATCCTTTCCTCTACTAAAGCATGTTCTCATGGAAGTGGGGGACACAGAAAGATGTGGGAGAACCAATGTTTGGGTTTTTTGACTTTGAGGTCTGGCAGTAGCTGTTGACCACCATGGCTCTGAATAGAAAGAGTAGGTGGGTACTTGAGAATGAGAAGGAATTTTCAAAAAGTTCCTTTTTTAAAAAAACATTTCTGGGCTGGAGACATGGCTTAGCGGTTAAGCTCTTGCCTGTGAAGCCTAAGGACCCCGGTTCGAGGCTCGATTCCCCAGGACCCACCTTAGCCAGATGCACAAGGGGGCGCACGCGTCTGGAGTTCGTTTGCAGTGGCTGGAAGCCCTGGCGTGCCCATTCTCTCTCTCTCTCTCTCTCTGCCTCTTTCTCTCTCTGTCACTCTCAAATAAATAAATAAAAATGAACAAAAAAATTTAAAAAAAAACCATTTCTTTTATTTCTTTCCTTTTTTTAAAAAATTTTTTTGAGGTAGGGTCTTCCTCTAGCCCAGGCTTCCCTGGGAGTCACTATGTAGCCTCAGAGTGGCCTTGAACTCATGGCGATCTTCCCACCTCTACCTCTTCGAACGCCAGGAATAAAGGTGTATGCCACCATGCCCAGCTGAAAAACATCTTTTATATTAAAGGGGCAAGCATTGTATTCCAGGGGCCCACATGGATGACATGGAAAGCATGATAAAGTTATGAGAATATTCACTGTACTCAATATTCAGGGGAATTTCAAAGTAAAAGCCCATGCAGGGGTCTTGAGTAAAATCTGCCCCTTCACAGTGTGGATGCCTCAAGGGTTGAGATGGAGAAAGGCTGGTATAGGTAAGAGGGGACTGTAAGAAATCCTCCCTGCCTTTGAAGAAGATGTATTTAAGATGGGCTGAGAAGTCTCTTCTCAGGCTTGGAAGGCACTGAAAAGTCTTTGTGTTGAGATTATGCACGTGGGGCCTCTGTCTGTAGGCTCTTCTGCAGACATGGCTTCATGGGCAAGCATACACAGCTAAAGTTATATAAAACCAACGTGAGGGTTGAAGAGATGGCTTAGTGCTTAAGGCACTTGCCTGCAAAGTTTAATGACCAGGGTTTGATTCCCAGGTAAAGACAGATGCACAAAGTCGTGCATTCATCCGGTGTTTGTTTGCAGCAACTAGAATTCCTGATATACCCATTCTCTCAGTCTGTCTTTCTCTTCTCCATCTATCTCTGCTTGCAAATAAGTAAATACAAAAAATATTTTTAAAAAAAACCAACCTGAACTCATTGGAAAGACTTTTCCTCAAACCAAAGAACAATATGAATGAGGAAAAACAATATATAGGGGTTGTAGAGATGGCTTAGTGGTTAAGGCACTTGCCTGTGAAGCTTAAGGATCCAAGTTCGATTCACCAGCTCCCAACGTAAGCCAGATGCGCAAGGTGACACATGAAACTGGAGTTTGGAGTGGCTAGAGGCCCTGGTGTGCCCATTCCCTCTCTCTTTCTTTCTCTCTCTCTCAAATAAATAAATAAAATATTTTTTTAAAAGTAAAAAGAATAATAATCTATGGAAAACCAGTTAACATCTTGAAGGAGAAACACCCAGGACCTTATTCCTCAGACATAAACCACATCATGGAAATTGCATGTATACGTGCCAGCCAGCATGACTTAGTGACAAGAGCTCGAAGTTTCTCTCCTTTTTTTTTTTTTTTAATGGCTGATAGATGAGGCAAGGAGATTTATCACTTTTTAATTAAGCTCACGTCAACTTCGTGAAGTTTATTTCAGAACAAATCTGTTGACCAAAGTCTTTTTGAAGAAACTGCCCCTTGTTGAAGCTTAAGTATTCATGGGAAATTTCCCAGTGAGGGTGGACTGCTCCGTGGGCTCGGCAGCCTGCCACATTTCAACCACGACTGGCTGCATGGTTTGTGGTTTCTTATGTGCTCAGTGTATTTATGGAAATGAGTTCAAGATCAATCTTTGTTATTTTAAAATCCAGAGCAGCTCACTTCCCTGAGGGGGAAAAAGAAGAATGTTGACATAAATCTTCCAAGACTCCACCTGAACCCAAAATCCCAACACAGTGCACCCAATAACCTAACTCACCCCAGGCTTGGCATTCGGATGCCAGCAGCGTCCCTGGTATGCTGAAATCAAATTAAAACTGCAGATTGCCATCCTTATGACCAAGTCCAATAGTTTTCCTTTCCATAACAATTAAAATGTGTCTTTAGCTATGAAGATGAATGTTGACAAGGCTCTGTTGAGCTGAAGGTATGCAAGCAAAGAAGAAATCCTTTGCTTGAATGAGCTACTTCATTTCAAGTATGGGGAGTCATTGAGAATAGGTATTAAATCCAGCTCACAATTGTGCTTACTCACATCCAAAGAGAAAAAGCTTGTTTTAAATATATATATATATATATATATATATATATATATATATATACATACACATATTTTTTAATTTGTTATCAATCAGAGAGAGAGAGAAAGAAGAAAGACAGCAGAGACAATGGGCACATCAGGATCTCCGACCACTGCAATCAAATTCCAGCTGCATGCACCACTTTGTGGATCTGGCTTTACTGAGTACTGGGGAATTGAATACAGGTCACTGGGCTTTGCAGCCAGGCTCCTTTACTGCTGATCCATCTCTACAGCCCCAGAGAGGGTAAGTTTTAAGATCAGCCTTTGTTGGGGGCTCAGGAGTGGGGATACAGATCAGGGTTAGAGTTCTCAGAGGGGCCAAGCGAAGGGCAGGTTAAATGGAGACATTGTCAAAAAAAGAGAGTGCAGTAGGGGATGGGAGATGATTCGGTGGGAAGAGCTCTTGTCATCCATGTGTAAGGAGCTGAGTTTGGATCCCCAGCACTCGCTTCGTTTCAAGCAGGCATGATAGCCACCTGTCACTCTGTCCTAGGCAGCCAAGGGATTCATTCTCAGGACAAGATGGCAGCCAAGCTGAATTGGCAAAGTCTGCACTCGAGTGAGAGTGGAGGGCAATTGAGGAGGATAGCCACCTGCCTCCACATGCACACACGTGCAACGCGCAGACACACGCATGTAAACATGCACGCAGACATGCATGCTGCACATGCATAAAAGGGACAGTGGAGGGAGTTCTGATGGTATAAGACAGTTTGGATGTTGAGGAGATTAAAAACAGTAGATGAGAAACGTTCTTCCAAGAAGTGGGGAGGGAAAAAAGAAAGCAGGGTGAACAGTTCAAGGGTAGAAGTCGGACCAGGGGAGGATTCATAAGTGCTTACTTAAAATGAACAACAAGGAACTATAGGCTGGAGAGATAGCTTAGCGGTTAAGGCTCTTGCCTGCTAAGCTGAAAGACCCAGGTTTGATTCCCAATATCCACATTAGTCAGATGCACATGTGTTTGGAGTTTGTTTGCAATGGCTAGAGGCCCTGGTGTGCCCTTTCTCTCTTTATTTCTCTCTCTTTCACTCTCCTTCTCTCTCTCTCTCTCTGTACTTGTGTGTGGGTTTCTCTCTCTGTTGCTCTTAAATAAATAAATAAATAAATAAACACATAAATGAAATAGTCTGAAAAAGAATTATAAGGCTGCAGTTCCAGGCTCTAACCTGTGATAAACACCTCTTTTTTTTTAGTCCAAGAGAGGCCCTGGGTTCTATAGTCAGTCCACTTCATCAGGAAGCTCCCCACAGTCTCTGTGAGTCACGACACACTACTTGGGGTTTTAAAGAAAAGTAACATAATTAGAAATGTCACTATTATTGCAGGATGCCTGCTTTACTCCAGAGCAGGTGGAGGCTGGTGCCTGGGGGCAAATGAATACCTCCTTGTTGTTGTAATATGAAAGAGGGTTTTATTTTTAACATCTTATCATGACTGAAGGCATTTCATTAAAATTGATCAGCCAGGTTTAGTGTGGGACTGACTGCACCAAATTGGCGAATTTACCTTAAAGTAAAACCAATTTGTGTCAAAAAAAATCTACCAACAAATCATATTCCAGCTGATCCTGGAAGGTGGATTTCTACACTCTGGGAGGGGTTCAGAGCCCCTCACTTCTGAGATGAAGCCTGTCAGTGAGAATGGACCACTGAAATGTGACACCTTGTCTCTTGCCACCAGCTCTGAGGTGAGGCTCGAAACCCTGAGCCTAAGCCGGGGAGCCTCACTCGCTTGTGATAAATTTGTCCCTGTAAATGTGACTTATAGCATTGTAAACCTGGGAGGGACAAATACATTTAAAGAACCACTATACTATTATATAAGTTAATATATTGCATTAGCTTCATATATTAAGTTACAGAGAACACATATCTATTACATCTCATATGTAATTTAATAGTATATTTGATGTGTATAGCAATGATATGTGGGATGCATGTGTAAGGATGATACAATTATATTGACAAACCAGACAGCTGACAAAGAAATTTTTGAGTTTCGTGACCATTTTTTTAGAACACTGTGTGATGACCAAGATATTACCTCTCTGAATTAATTAACATTCATATGAAATGTGTATCCACTGTTGGGACTGATCTGACCCCCCCTTGCTTTATCAATGACTACCTAAACAGTTTTTACAAAATACCTTTGTCAATGAGCTATTAATGGGTTGTCACAGGGACACCCCTGAGGTCCACCCTTCACCTGCTCTCCCTGGCCCTCTGCCTGTGGCCCATGGTCCCGTGAGTGTGGGCATGCTCCTCTGTGGTCTTGGCATAAGCCTATCCCATTGCGGTTCCCAGGCTGAACTCTGGCTTTTCTCTGCCTACCTGACATGGAGTTGACATTACCAGTCCTCCCCCAGCGGAGAAATATCACCAGGCTGTTTCCAACTGGCTCTTGAAACTTGTCTCTGATGAGTGTTTTGCAAAGAGTCTCCTTGCTCATGAGTCAATCAAATAGAAAACCCTACCGTTATTATCTGGAATGTTATCACATCCATGTGTCAATTCTGGCTGCTCTGGCCAGCATGGTTAAGGCTGGGAAAAACCATGGCCCCCTGGACATTGTACAGCGAGACCTGGGAAGACTTAACCTTTCCAAGCTGCATCACACCCCTGAATCAGCCAATAAGGTGGTCAGGCGAAGGCCTTGTCTCCTGAGAAAATAAGCCACTTGGTGTCAGAGTTGTCTTTGTGGAGGTGGAAAGATTCTACTTGACACAGTTTCTTCTTAAGAGTCACAAACAAGGATATAAACTTAGTGTCCAACGGGGATAGTATCATTTCAAAAAATTACACGTGTATGTATGTGTGAGGTAAGAGTGCACATAAATGTTCATGTGTGTGTTGGTACACACATGTATACTGGTGTATATGCATGTGTTTGAGCGTGCGTGTAGAGGCCAATGGTCAATGTTGAGTATCTTTGTCGATAACTCTATTGATTGAGACAAGGTCTCTCACTGAACCTAGAGCTCACTGATTTAGCCAATCTTGCTAGCCAACAAGTCCTAGGAAGCCTACTATTACTGCCTCTCAGGCACTGGGATTATAGACACATGGCCACCTTGCCTGGCATTTTACAGGGGTGCCAAGAACCTGAACTCGGCTCCTCATTTTTGTGCAAGAAGCACTTGACACACTGAGCCATCTCTCCATTCCCTATTTAACTATTTAACACGTATTGAGGCATAGCAGACTGGGTAAAATGCTCATAACTTTTATTGATAATGTCATGGTTGAAGAAAGCTAGCTTCCTGCAAAATAAACTGACAATTCAATGAACTTGGTTGTTGGTAAGAAAAATGCTCTAGGATAGAAAACCAAATGCACATGGCAGCACCTGCGTGGAACTATAAGGTGACAGAATGCTTAAGAATTAGTAATAGCTGGGCTGGAGGGATGGCTCAGCGGTCAAATGCACTTCCCACACAAGCATAAGGGTCTGAAGGAGCCGGACTCTGAACCAGTTTGTATCTCCGGAGCACACGGAAACAGCTGGGCATGGCCACACATGCTGGTAACCCCAGCCTGGTGAAGAGCTGAGAGCAGAGACTTGCTGGGGCTGCCAAATGGCAAGCGCTGGAATCAGTAAGAGACTCCATCTCCAGGGCAAGCAAGTCAGTGAGTGATAGAGGGTGACAGACACCTGCCACTCTCCTTCAGCCACTGCAGGAGAGCCCACGGGACATCACAGGCAGGGGCATGGGTGCCACATCAGCACAGAGAAGCAAGTCCCTTTAACTGCTGAGCCGTCACGCCAGCCCTGTATCAGCACATATACACATGCACACATCACATGCCACACACGAGAGAGAGAGAGAAACAAATAAATTAGTTAAGATCTGTGTTTCTAAATGCTTGAAATCCAGGTGAGGTAAAATCAAGAGACGTAGAGGACTAAAATCCATGCTAAGTGGAAAACAGAGCCAGCTATTGAGCTTGTGCTATTAATTGTTGAAGAGGACCAGAGTACGGAACATCAGAGACTCATGGGACAACCCAGGTGGTTCTATTTTTGCAGAAGGGACACTGGTGACCCATGTTCACATGAAGTCAAGATTTAGGCATGCTTTTTGAGAATGCTCTTTTGGCATGTGGATAGACAAGCATAGCAAATAAACTTGAAGAGGCTGAAAGGTCAAGCTCATTATGTGAAAATAAGTTGAAGCCAGGAGTTGTGGCTCACGCCTTTAATCCCAGCACTTGGAAGGCAGAAGTAGGAGGATCACCATGAGTTCAAGACCAGCCTGAGACTTACATAGTGAATTCCAGGTCAGCCTGGGATAGCCCTACCTGACCCTACCTCAGAAAAGAAAAGAAAAGAAAAGAAAAGAAAAGAAAAGAAAAGGAAAGAAAAGAAAAGAAAAAAAGTTGAGAAAATGCAAGAGGCTGAATTTATTTAGACTGGAAAATAATCTATTTTGAGTTTTCAAAAACAAAGTTTTCTTGTTAGAGAAATAGTGATTATTCCCCATAATAAAAGTAAGAAGATACTTTAAAAATAATAAAAATTAGGCTGGAGAAATGGCTTAGTGGTTAAGGTACTTGCCTATGAAGCCTAAGGACCTAGGTTTGATTCCTCAAGACCCACGTAAGCCAAATGTACAAGGTGGTGCATGCATCTGGAGTTCATTTGCAATGGCTGGTGGCCCTGGTGCACCCGTTCTCTTTCTCTCTCTTTCTGCCTCTTCTTTACTCACCCTGTCTATCTCTCTCTAAAATAAATAAAATAAATTAGTTAATTAAAATAATGACAAAAGCATCCCCTATCATAAAATAGATTCTTTTTATTTTTTCCAAAATGCCAAGAATATGCTTTTGTTATGAGCAGTTTTTTTCTTTTTTTTGTGTGTGACAAGGTCTCACCCTAGCCCAGGCTGACCTGGAATTCAGTATGTAGTCTCAGGCTGGCCTCCAACCCACAGCAATCCTCTTACATTGACATCCTGAATGCTGGGATTCAAGGTGTGTGACACCATGCCTGGCTATATGAACATTTTTTTAAAAAATATTTTTTCTATTTATTGGAGAAAGAGAGATACAGATATATATAGAGAGAATGGGTGTACCAGGGCCTCCAGCCACTGCAAACTAACTCCAGATGCATGTACCACCTTATGCATCTGGCTAACATGAGAACTGGGGAATAGAACCTGGGTCCTTAGGTTTCGCTTGCAAGTGCCTGAACCACTATGCCATTTTTCCAGCCCATATATACACATTTTTTTTATTCTCCATTCACTGTTCTATTTTTGGTAAGTCTTGTTTAGCTCATATATACTAGTAGTAACATCTTTATTTTAATGTTAATACACATATTTATTTGTTAAATGTAAGAGGTGTGGTGTTTCAAAGTTGAACTAAAGTCTGAATTTTCTGTGCAGTTTTAAACAGAAATTGGTGGATTATCTATGTTGTAGCTAAAAATCACTATTATGAAACTATCACATTTAGTGCTGAAATGAGGGAAAGTAAAATAAAAACAAAATTAAAAATATAGCCCACTCAAGCCCAACGATAACACTTACGACATTTTGTATTTGTCAGAAATATGCGTACATATGTATCGTGGAATCATAAAGTTCATCATTATATAAAGTAATCAAAGGAGTACTGAATCACTCCTCTGTGGTAGGCACAGTGTGTGCCAGTAGGGAATCCACAGACAAACAAAATTAGCTTTTAGAAACTGAACTGACCCTTGTCATACTAAAGTAGACATTTAAGTTTCTCTAATAACTTTTTTTTTTTGCATGCTGAATAGTGTTCACTGTATGTACTTGTGAGTTGCTATTCAGTACTATCTTCATTGTAAAGTAGCTGTCTTCCCCTCTGGGAGCAGCTGAGGCCTCCCCACCTCCCCTCAAGTCTCTTCTAGTGAGAGGGGAGGCTTTGGCATGAGGATGAGAGGTTTAGTTTCAGACATGATACGCTTATGATGCTGTAATGGTTAATATCGACAGAGACCTGGTATCATCTAGGAGACAAATTTCTGAGCGTATCTGTGAGAGAATTCCTAGGTTAATAAAAGTGGGAAGACCCACCCTACTTGTGGGTTGGTACCATGGGCTGGGGTCCTGGACTGAATGAAAAGGGGTAACCAAGCTGTGCATCAGTATTCACCTCTCTGTTTCCTGACTGTGGATGCAATGGGACCAGCTGCCTCACACGCCGGCCACCACACCTGCTCTACCACAATGGGATATATTCCCTTAAACCAAATCAAACCTCCACTTCTCTTTCATTTCCTCAAGGGCCCCAAAGCAGAGGGACAAAAAGAGAAAGACATTTTAGTTGGTTTATTGAGTATACTCAGAGGGGACAGTGGGTTTTGAGCAGTAGGTGGGGTACCACCTATAGCCATAGGAATATTTCTTTATATTTCTTTTTCTTTCTTTCTTTCTTTCTTTCTTTCTTTCTTTCTTTCTTTCTTTCTTTCTTTCTTTTTTGGTTTCTCAAGGTAGGGTCTCACTCTGACCTAGGCTGACCTGAAATTAACTATGTATTCTCAGGGTGGCCTCAAACTCACGGCGATCCTCCTACCTCTGCCTCCCGAGTGCTGGGATTAAAGACGTGCGCCACCATGCTTGGTGGAATATTTCTTAAAGACCAAACGCAGTTTAAGTGTGAAAGACAGAGCCTGAGTCTTATTCCATACAAATTGGCAGGGAACCAGGGGAAACATGAAGATGACAGCCTCATAAGAAGTAGAAAAGCAGCTGGAGAAGTGGCTTAGCACTTAAGGCATTTACCTGCAAAGCCAAAGGACCCCGGTTTGATTCCCCAGGACCCATGTAAGCCAGATGCACAAGGAGATGCATGCATCCTGAGTTCATTTGCAGTGGCTGGAGGCCCTGGCACACCCACACTCTCTCTCTCTCTACCTTTTTCTGTTTCTCAAATAAATAAATAAATAAAATAGATTTTTTAAAAAAGAAGTAGAAAACCAGCAGAATCTCACTACACCTATCCATCCTGCTGTACCTCAAGCAGGATTTGACTAATTACCTAGCAGTATCACACTGACCATTTACCACCACTCAAGGGTCCTTCTCATCCACTTAACTTTGAGGTATAGATGATAGTAGAAGTTGGTGCATGCTTTCTATGTAAATGCCAAATGACTTTGTTTAAAAATGTATTATGGACCAGCCCTGTCTTAGAGTGGCACACGAGAGAAAAACACAGGATGTGCTTCAATTGTTTGTTAGTTGGTTAGTGGAAACCACTAGCTAAACAAATGGACTTCAGTGGATCTCAGAAAGAAATGACTTAAACTATATGAACACTTGTTCGTGTGCTACAGCATTCAGAATTCTAAGGCGGCAAACAGATGAACTGGGGAATTCAGTTCTCCAAGGTCCCCGAATGGCCTTCTGAGATTCTGCTTTGTCATCCCAAATTCTGCTGTCACTTGTCACATGGTTGAGGTCCAAGGAGTTACAACTGCATTCCAGCCAGTGGGATGAGGGAAAAGAAGGACAGTTCAGCGGTCAGTAAGGACACAGTCTTGAATGAAACACAGTTTAGATGAGTAACTTCCCAATATATAGCGAAGCTTCTATTTCCAATCAAAGGGGGAGGGTAGTCTTTGAGGAGAGTTATTCTCTTCTGCACAATGACTACATTCTAAATAGCAATAGCATATAAGAAATAGTAAACTTGCTGGGCGTGGCGGCGCACACCTTTAATCCCAGCACTCGGGAGGCAGAGGTAGGTGGATCACTGTGAGTTCAAGGTCCCCCTGAGACTACATAATGAATTCCAGGGCAGCCTCTGCTAGAGTGAGACCCTACTTCACAAAGAAAAAAAAAAAAAAAGCTAGTAAACTTTAGAAGTGGGAACAAAAATGATCAGCTTCATTTATTTTGATAGTGTGTAGCTTGAATGGATATCCCCCATAGACTCAGGTGTTTTATTAAAATTGTGTTTGCAGCTTTAGCCCCTAGCAGGCAGACTCCTGCCACAACAAAGGGTGGGAGTGGCCATGAGAGAGGATCTGAATTCCAGCCTGAAGGTGAGCAGAGAGGTTTTGAGCTCTGGCTGAGCTTGCTTGAGGTGCCGGCTGCTTGGTGGTTTTGCTCTGCTTGGGTTTATGAATGGGAGCCAGCTTCTCCCGCCATTCATGGAACGCCCCCCTCCTCCACCATCTGTAAGCTTGAGATAAATCCTTCCTCCTCTAAACTGTGCCTGGTTGGTTTGCTCATCTCAGCAAGGTGAAGATGACTACAACAGATAGCATTCCCAGAATAAAATTCTTCAGGTTATAAAAACAATTACCCTCACTTTGTTTTGCTTAGGCTAGGCCTGCACTATGCTTGCCTGTTTAAAGTTTAGGAGTTTTATTTTATGAGATGCAGAAGTCATCCAGGGAGCACAAGCTAAATGGTTCACTATTTTAAGATGATGCCGCACCGGAAATAGTTGAGAAGCACAGGCATCCTACCTCAAAGAAACTAAGACCAAAGGGAAGCAGGGTTGCTAACTCAATTTGGGAAATTCTATCACAGGAAGAGAAAGTAAGTTACAAAAGACTTTTATCATGATTGGACAACTTGATCTGATATTGAAGGCAGAAAAGGAGGAGAAAGACAGCTTTTTAGACTATCAGGCAGGGAAGCAGACTCAAAAGAACAAGGAAGATGCCACCCAGCCTGCCTAACAGGACGTGTCTGATCCAGTCTCCCTCGCAGCAGCTTCAAGCAACAGGCCCTGGCAGCAACTTGCTGCTTCTTCCACAGCTCAGCACCCCCGGGTGGACTGGTTCTTCCCAAGTGAGCCCCTTGAACCACCAACCCACCTTGTCTCTCCCTTACACGCCTGGGTCTGATAACAAGGCTCATCCTAATTGCATGTCGGACCCGTATAAATGGGTCTCTCTCTCTCTCTCTTTCTCTGCTATTCTTCTGGTGCCTCAATCTCCTGGTCCTTGTTTTGGTATCTCTTCCCATTTCCCAGCTGGGCTGGGAAGGGGTGGGGTGGGGGGGGGGCTAGGGATTGCTCCTTGTCAGGGCACTTTCCTGTCTTATTTTGGGGTGTTTTCTCACTTTGTTACATGTATTTGTCTCTAAGTTCTGAACTATTTGTTATCCAGCCTCTTAGTTTTCTCCTATGTGAAGGTGAATGGGTTTATACTTTTGTGTTTTTATTTGCCATGTGTACTTTTTCTGAATCTATTGGCCTGGGCTCTCATGTTTTGCCTTCTCCATCTCTCTCTCTCTCTCTCTCTCTCTCTCTCTCTCTGTGTGTGTGTGTGTGTGTGTGTGTGTGTGTCCTGAGGGTTCCCCTCCCCCCCTGCAGTGAAATTTCTCTGTGAAGGAGATTTTTCTCCACTCTCCTATGCCCCCTCCCCTCCACCTTCCAACCAAGCAAGGAGAAAAATTCTCTGCCTTGAGTCTCAGTTGGCTTCCTCACTGGATCTTAATTCCTCCTACAATATACTACTACAATTTACTGTTTAATTACAATTTACTATTCTCAGTTTACCCTTCTTGGAGCCCATTTTATCAATTCTTTGCTAATGGGATAAGGACCCAAAAGATGGGGTTCACAGGCCCTTCCTGAAACTCCAACTACTGCACCATAATTTCTATTTGAAAGAATAATTCATTCATCAAATCCTTAGCCAGTATTACCTGAGCTCCAATTATGGGCCAAACTCTTGGCTAGTGTGTGCGTATACCATTGTGGAAGCAGTCTCTTATCTGTAAGGTCATCTGCTATCACACATTGTGTCCACACCACCAGATACACTTTCTAATTTCTTCAATAATTTGATCTCTTTCTGCTGCAACTGTATCAGATCCTGTGCCTTAACCATGAACTTATTTGACTATTGGCATTATTTGGTTAATTCATGTTCAAAGGATTCTAGAACTGTCCCATTTTTCCTTTTGTAAAAGTTGATGTGTGCTTCACGCTTTTCCTTAAAAGGTGGACAGAAAGTACAATTTTAAATATTTATTTATTTATTTGAGAGAGAGAGAGAGAGAAGAGAGAGAGAGAGAGAGAGAAATGGGCATGCCAGGGCCTCTATCACTGCAAATGAACTCCAGACACATGCACCATCTTGTGCATCTGGCTTATGTGGGTACTGGGGGATCAAACCTGGGTTCTTAAGCTTCACAGGCAAGCACCATAGCCACTAAGCTATCTCACTATCCAGAAAATGGCATTTTAACTACACACTTAGAGGGTCAAATATGAAATCAGATCATGAAGACAGATTTCTGAAGAAGCCGGACAATTTACTCAATCTCATTTTATGTTGAATTTTAAACTTTACCCATGGGGTTCAAGGGAATTGAAATGTCCTAAAAGATATAGACTAGGGATGGAGAGATGGCTTAGCAGTTAAGGCACTTGCCTGAAAAGACCAAGGGCCCAGGCTTATTTCCCCAGTAGCCAGTGGCTAAAGGCCCTGGCATGCCCATTCTCTTTCTATATGCCTATTTCTATCCCTCGCTCTCTCTCAACTAATAAGTAAAAATCAATAAAGTATTTCAAAAGATATACTTTGGAGAGTTTGGTGTGAAATCTACTTTACAAGTTCACTCTTCTTTTCCTGCATTGTACCAAAGCTTGTCTTTGCAAGGTCATCATTGCTATTCACCATACCAAGACAAAAGAAGAGGAAAAAAATAGTAGCTCCTCTGATGCATAGACTTTCCTAAATTTAGTTACAATCATTTACAAAGGTAAAGAAAAAAAATCCAGTGAGGGAAACTCTGTTTGAGAAATTTGAAGCTTCTAATTAATCAATTTAAGCAGAAAATCATAAATTTCTTTTGTTCTTTTTTTTTTAAATAACCTTTTAGAAATAAGTGAGCATAATGGAAAATTAATGATAAAGAAGGTTTTGAAATTTATTTTGTTAAAGAAAGTCCATGATAAGTACCAATCTCAAATTATTGTTTTGTATTATTTGTCTTGAAAACACATAGCAATAATAATTTTAAAAGATAATCAAAAATGATTTCGGCATTTGTATGCGAAAGCTTTTTGGCAATAAACTTCAGAATAAGGACCTGAGGGTGTTTATGCAGCTACTTAATTAAATCCTCCAAACCTCACAGAAGTGTCAATCCATCTGTCTTAGAGCTAGTCATCCCTCTCCTACCTGTTAATGAAGACAGGAAGCTCACCCTGCTCATAACCTCCTGAGCGGTGGTGTTTGTCTGATTTGATCATCCCAGGTCCTCTAGGTGATCCACAGAAAATGGCAAACAATGAGACCTCTGCTGTCACTTGTTGAGCAAACCCAAGTTCTTGCATTCAGAGAAAATCTTGACCCTCACCAGTGACTGCTCAGTGCATGTCTACTATGAGGCTGACGTTCAGGTCTTATTGTTTTTAGTGCATTGAATGTTAGTCAGTGTATGTACTTTTATAACCATCAAAAAACAAAAAAAGAGAAACCTTTGGGGCTGAAGAGATAGCTCAGCAGTTGAGGTGCTTGCCTGCAAGGCCTAATGACCCAGGTTCAATTCCCAGGTACCCATGTAAAGCCAGATGCATAGAGTGGTGCTTGTGTCTGGAGTTGTGTGTGTTTTTTTTTTTTTGCTATGACTAGAGGCCCTGGCATGCCCATTCACCCTCCCTCTCTATCTTTCTCTCTCCCCTACTTATAAATAAATGAAAATATTTTAAATATTTAATAAAAATTTAAACTAAAAAAAAACTTTTTGCAGATGGCTATGACTATTGGGGAGACTCAAAATTCATCACAGTGCTAAGAAGTGACCGTTATGTGCTCATCCCTGAGTGAGGAATCTCTATCACACGCCAGACTCAGGGAGCATTGTGGAAGAGGTGGCAGAAAGAATACAAGAACCAGAGGATGGGAACGAGTGCCTTTTCAATGTTATCACCTGGGCACGGTTGGCCACTGTATTCATGACCTCGACCTCACAGTGGTTGTCACTACCTGTACAATATTGGTCTCATGAACATGTCATCATGGATGATGGAGACAGACAAAAAAAAAAAATAAAGACATCAAAATTAAAGAGGGACTAGTTCAAAAGAAGGGGTTCAGTGGATAGGGTATGAGAGAGCAGGATAAAAGAAAGTAACAGTAAGGGATGGTGGTTAAAATACATCATGCATGACAATTATCCAAACATTATGAAAAACAGAGATAGGGCTGGAGAGAGGGCTTAGTGGTTAAGGTGCTTGCCTGCAAAGCCTAGGGACCTAGGTTTGATTCCCCAGTATCCACGTAAGCCAGATGTACAAAGTGGCACATGCATCTGGAGTTCATTTGCAGTGGCTAGAGGCCCAGACGTGCCCATTCTCTTTCTCTCTCTATGTATCTATCTCCCTCTTTCTTTCTCTCTCAAATAAATAAATAAATAAAGTTTTTTTTTAAAAAAAGGAGGTAAGCAACATTTAATTGTTCTCAGTTCATTGAATGTTAGCCATTGGATGTACTTTATTTTTAATTTTTTTTTGTTCATTTTTATTTATTTATTTGAGAGTAACAGAGAGAGAAAGAGGCAGATAGAGAGAGAGAGAGAATGGGTGCGCCAGGGCTTCCAGCCACTGCAAACGAACTCCAGACACGTGCACCCCCTTGTGCATCTGGCTTACGTGGGTCCTGGGGAATCGAGCCTCGAACCGGGGTCCTTAGACTTCACAGGCAAGGCACTTAACTGCTAAGCCATCTCTCCAGCCAACATTGGATGTACTTTTATAACTATCAGGGAAAAGAAACACACTTTGGGCCTGGAGAAATGGCTCACTGGTTACAGAAGAAAGAAGAAAGCATCTTTTTCTTCCTATATGTGAATGAACAGTGTCTTTCATGTATAATGCTAGACAAACAGAGACCCACATGCAAATGAATGCGATTAGACTCTCATCCATATCATATACCAAATCTCAACATGGATTACAGGCTTAAGCGCAAAACCCCCAGAACAGCGAATTACTGTCAACTGTTAGACCTGACACAATAGAGCTACTCTAAAACAAATGAGAGAAAGTCCCAATTTTGGCCTTGGCAATCATTTTATTTTATTTCTTTTTTTAGCTCTGCCACCAGAAATGGGGACAAGGAAAGAAAGGAACATCAAAAGGAAGTGCTGCTGAGTAGCAGGAGCAGCAACAACGCAGCGAGGAGTTGACCTGCACAATGGGAGGACAGCCCCCCAATACGCCCCCAACAAAGGGCAAGTATCTAAAATGCATGAGAAACTCGACTCAATTGGAAGAAGACAAAGAGCCCAACTTAAAACTGGTTAAAGGTCCTGACTAAATATTTCTCACAGAGGAAATACAAATGGGCCATACGCATATAAAAATGTTCACTTCAAAAATAAATAAATAAATACATAAATAAAACATTTATTTTTTTTTCTGGGGAGATGGCTTGTTGGTTAAAAGCACTGGTGACTGGAGTTCAGGTTCCCAGAGCCCACATAAAGCTGAATACAGATTGTTCAGGTGTCTGTAAACCCAAATGTGCTTGTGATTACCCAATGGGAGGAGAACTAAGAGAATCCGCAAGTTCGCAGTTCAGCTAGTCTAGAGTTCACAGTGGCACACACTAAGAGAGATCCTGTCTTAAACAGGGTGGGAGGCAAGAGTCAACACCCCAAGGTTGCCATCTGATTTCCACATGTGTGCTGTGTCATGGACATACACACACACACACACACACACACACACACAAAACTTAAAAACACAACGAGATATCCCTCTATCAGCATGGCTACTATCTAAATGGTGAAATGTAAGTGTTGGTGAGGATGGTGAGAAAGGAAGCCTTGCATGTTGTTGGTGGGAATGTAAAATAGAAGACTGAGGAAAACAACGGGGAGGATCCTCAACAAACCCAAAAGTAGGACTATCACAGGATCCGTCAATTACACTTGTGAGTATATACACAAAGGACATGAAATCAGTATGTTGAAGAGACATGGTATTCCATATTTATTGCATGGTTCATAATAATTAAAACAAATTCTATGAGTGGCAAGGAGGGTGCATCTGCCTTTGAGGGCACAGCTTATGGCTCTGGGAGTCTTTCTGATGTCCACCAACCTGTGGATAGGAGACTTGACCATTTCTAATTACTATTCACTAAAAAACATTTAGCAGATTATTTCTATTTTGGTTTGGTATATCACTTGGTATGAAAACTTAGGTATGAAAGAAACAGAAGCCTGGCATGGTAGTTTATGCCTGTAATCCCAGCAACTTGAAAGGGCTGAGGCAGGAAGACTGCAATGAATACAAGTCTAGCTTGAGATACAAAGTGAGTTCAAGACCAGTCAGTCTCTCACTACAGAGTGAAACCTGGTCCCCCCAAAACAAAGCAATCGCTGGTTGTGGTGGCGCAGGCAGATAGGAAATTGCTGCAGAAGCAGAGGCAGAAGGATTAGGAGTTCGAAGCCAGCCTGCACTACGCATTTTATATATATATCTATATATATCTATATATATATATACACACATACATACAAACATACACACACACACCACACTCAGGCATGTTGGCACACAGCTTTAATCTCAGCACTCAGGAGGCCGAAATAGAAGGAGCTCGAATTCTATGCCAGCCTGAGACTATACAGTGAATACCAGGTCAACCTGGACTAGGGCTAGTATGAGACCCTACCTTGAAAAACAAAAACAAGCAAACAAACAAACAACAAAAAAAAAGCCAAAGCCAACAACAAAACAGAGACCAAAAAGAATAATTAAGACTGTCCTGCCTTCTAATTCAGGACTCAAGCATTTTCATGAGGGAGACCATAACTAAAACCTTTTCTTTCCATTTAAATATGTTTACGAATTGCACGATACAACCCAAGCCAGCCCTATGCCTTAGCAAACACTGGCAGTTGCAGATTTTTTTTGTGTGTCATAAATCAGGGATCCTCTGAGCCAAGGACGCTTTCTCTCTCCCTATCTCATGTACTTGACTGGCGCATACACAAGTGCTAAAGAATGCCAAGTCTAATATTGTTTTAAATAGACATAGGCTACGTTTTAAAAGGGGAGGAAATGGCTGTCAGGCGGCCTGTTGCATTGCAAACGAGGGAGATAGCACTCCGGGAAGGAGCAGGTGCGTGCGCTGGGCTCTGTCCATTTCCTTCCCTGATGGATAACTATTGACTTTCTCATTAGCCTGTCAGATAAGTTACAACCGATCCATCAGCCCCATTTTTTTTTCCCACGCTGCCTCGTTTTCACTAGTGGCTTCCGTCCTTCCCACGCCTCAGTGAAGCTGTCTCTGCCCTACGGCGCTGTCGCTGTGGGTTGGCCATAGTCTGTTTCTGTCCCTCTCTGAGCTCTCCTCTGTTCCAGCTGCTCCTTCATGAAGCCTTCTGCCTTGGTTCCCCCTGTCCCCTCCCTCTGCTAGGTGACCACCGATGTCCAGTTTCAGGTTCCTCCCGTAATACTTCCCATGGACTGCCAGAACTGAATACCACAGACTGGACTGATAAAGTCATGGAAATTTCTTCTCTCGAATGTGAAATCAAGGCGTCAACAGCACCATTCTCTCTCTGAGTCCCTAGTAGAAACCTTCTCACCTCTTCCGGCTACCAGGGTCAGTCTGCAGGGCTGAACCGAGTCACTCTGTTCTCTGCCCGATTCCACCCATGCCCTACTGTGTGTCTGTTTTTACAAGACACCTCCTTATAAAGACACCATCCATATTCAGTGGGGACCACCTACTCCAGAATGACCTCTTAGTTACACCTGAAGTGACTATCTCCAAATGAAATTGTGTTCTGAGGCACTTGGATTAGGATGTTCATCTGGGCTATCTTCCAAGTCCTTTTTTTTTTGGAATATATAGAATGCCTGGTTTACAGAAAAAAAAAAAAAACATATAAAAAGGTACTGTAAGTACATGTGGTAAAAGTGGAAAATCCACTGGATTCCTAGAACAAGATTTTGGGTCCACAGAATTATGCTAACCTTTTGGTTTCTGTAGACCACATTGGACTAAGAATTATCCTGGGCCACATCTTAAATATCTCTTTGCCATTTTGCAGGTATTTGAAATCCTCTGTTCCAATGTTGTTATTTATTCACATGAGAGTTTGCCAACAAAAAGTTTTTAATCTGCCTATGTTTATTTATTTCTCCAAATCTGCTTGTCACATATTTAACGGGTGAGTCAGAACCAAGTGCCACTTTGATGTCCTCAGGAAAGTGTGACCCACGAGATGAGGACCTTGGAGTCTCATTGGCATTTTGGAATAGAACCGTTATTCATCAGCTAGGACTTGCCCCTCTCTCCGGATGTTTGGTGTCCATGACCCCCTAGTCAATGAGAGATTTAAGCAACCATTGTATACATCCTAAGACCCATTACAACTCCTGGGAGACATGAAGGTGGACAGACGTTACAGATAAGATCCCAAAGAGACTGTGAGAGCTTACTGCAGATAAGTTTAAATGTTTAGGAGCCAGAAGCAAGAGGGACAGGCAGACCCTGGAAATAAGTAGCGTTTTGCTGGACTGAATTGCCCACCACGAGAACGTAAAACAGGGCAGTGGTGGCCATCTGCTTGGAGTTCTGGAAGAGAAACGATGGTGTGTGACGACAGGTTTGTCCGTCTTATTCTAGTTGTAGGTTGCATTTTCATAGTGAATAATCCTTTTCTTCAGGTAGGTCACCTCCTTTCTCTTTTCATTCCTGAGGCTTGTATTTCTCTCCATGTGGAACACAATAACTCCTGCCCACGCCTGGGCCTGCTGAGTGGGAGCAAGTCATGTCCTAAAACTCATCCTTTATGAGGAAAAGGAGAAAGCCTGTTATGTAACTGTTGAATTTCTTAAGAATACATTTGGATTTACTTGCATATATGGAAAAATTGTATGAGGATATTTCTAGTAAATAAAGCTACAAAGCAAACTTAAAAAAAAAACTGCCTTTTATGTCAACATCATATGAGATCAGTCTCTCTGAGGATGCAGCTAAGTACGGTGGAACTTTCTACTATAAGTAAAGCTGTCCTCCAAGACCCCACTCCTGGGTAAGGTGGGTTCCAGATTGAATCGCTGTGCTGGGCCTTCAAATACTGGCTTCCATCTAGTACCAGCTCCAAGCGTTAACCCTGCCTCAGATGGAGTCAGGTGGGTTCCTCCTACAGTTGGTGCTTTTGTTACAGTATTCATCAAGATTAAAAACAAAAAAAATGGAGCAATTAAAAAGAAACTCAAATATTGCACGCATTTAGTCCTCTATAGGCCAGGGGTACTTTTAATTTTACTTTATTACTTTTTATTTCAATCTTAACATAAACCAAAATTAATTGCAGCAATGACATAAATTATTTGAAAATACATAATTCCAATATTTTCAGTGGTTGTCTATTTAACCAATCCATATTGTCCACACGGTCTTTGCCAATGCAGGCACAGCAGGAGGAGGCAATAAAACCCAGTCGGATAGACAGAGCATCTGTTTCAGCTTACATCCGGGCCCGGTTAACCCCTGACTGTTAGAGATCCCTGCGCTAGACTAACACAGAGGAGTGAGGATCATGGCAATGGAATAGCCAGGCTTCCTGGTCTGAGAAAGCAGCGCAACGCTACGACAGGGGAAGTCTGTTCTGACAGATCCCGTGGCCACTGGGAGTCAAGTTCCTACAAAGCATTGACTTGGGGCTGAGGAGCTGTGGGGCGAAATTGGAACGATTCACCTCGGTCCATGACTCCAAGACCTTGCAATCTCTTCTTCATTGAGCATTATGACTACATTCTTCTCCATAAACAGGATTCTTCTTTGGGATCCAAGACTCCATGACTTTTTAAAAAATATTTTATTTATTTGCAAGCAGATACACACACACACATACACACATGGAGAGAGAGAAAAAGAGAGAGAGAGAGAGAGAGAGAGAGAGAGAGAGAGAGAAAGTATGATATGGGAGCACCAGGGCTTCTAGCAGCTGCAAGTAAACTCTGATTTCATGGCCTGCTTTGTGCGCCTGGCTTACGTGGGTACTGGGGAACTGAACCTGGGTCGCTGGCTTTACAGGCAACACCTTAATCACTGAACCATCTCTCCAGCCTTCTATGACTTTCTGACGTACTTGATGAGAAACGGGAAATCAAGGCAACCTCTCTGAAATGTGAACAGGTCAAGTAAAAAGAAAAACAACATCTGCTGTCTAAGAATTCCGACACTAGCTAAAGAATGAAACCCGTACCCATTTTTTTGCCATTCACCCAGTAATAAGTTTTACCATGGGAAGAACTTACAGGCTGTGGTGGTGTGAATATACTGTCCCCAGAGCCTCAGGTGTTTGTGATAAGCTTTCTGCTTAATCCCCACCTGGTGTAATCCTTGCAAGGTGGAACCCTGCTTTGGAGGAAGTGTGTCACCAGGGCAGGGCCTTGGGGTTGAGTCCAGCCCTGTGAGTTCGGAGTCAGCTCCAGCCTGCTGGTACTGGCTGTTTTCTCCGCTGTGGATGTATGACGAAGTGAGCCAGTTTCTCCCAGCACGCTGAAGCTTCCTCTAGAGAGCGTAAGCATGAAATAAACCTTTTCCTGCCATAAGCTTCTCCTGGCTGGGTGTTCAGTGCCAACAGAGCACAGGTGACTATAACAGAGGCTTTGTAACAGAAACGAAAACGCTTACGGGTGAGGTGACAGCTTCTCTTATGAGTTCCATTCCACCTGTGTTATCTCCGGTGAATCTCTTTTGTTCTTGGTCAGGTGTCTTCATCTTCCTATTTTAATCTTCCAAATGTTTTCCCAAAGCTGTAAGATTACTTACAAAATGAGAGGGAGAGACTTGGGTCCAATTTTGCTAGCTTCCCTCATTCATTTTTCCTTTGTTGTCATGACATTTCATGACACGTAGCATGAAACAGAACGGAAGACTGCAAATGCAGTACTTGGACATTTCCAATGCAACAGATATTTGACAGGAACACCTCATGTTGTTGGTCTGCATAAGTATTTCAAAGTACTTTTCCATACTCATTGGTCAAACATCCACTGTTAGCTCATATGTAGCAAACATTGGGTTAGATGCTGTGAACACAAGAGAACAGATGATCTGTGTTTGATTGTGTGGAATCTCAAGTGCTTTCCTAACCTGATATAGTGATGAGACAGATAAGCAAGAGCCCATCCTCCTTCCCTCCCTCCTTCTCTCCCTCCTTCCCTCAGGGAAGGTGACTAGAGGTTGAGCATTGCTAAATATAATTTTAAAATATTATTTATCAGGTCCTTATTGCATGTGCCCTTTCATTGTCTTTCTAGAGAATGAACCAAACTGTCAACAGATGCCCTGAAGGCAATCTAGCTGTTTTGAACATTCCCCTGTCACTCTGAGAAAACTCCACTCCAGCAGCAAGGGGCTCTGCAAACATGGCGGCTACTGAGGCCAGGACTTCCGGTTCTGGGGGCCTTGTTACAGTTATGACCATTCCAGACAACCTACCTAGGCTTTGAAGGACATCATTCAGGCCAAGACAAGACTGTTTGTAGTTGCCTTCTCATAGCTTAGAAAAAGCACCTGTCCAAAAGCAGCAGATGGGAAGCAAGTTTTATTTATTTTTTATTTAATTTTTTTTTTTATTCTGGCTTAGTCTCAAGAGGGAGCTCTGTGAAGATAGGGAAAAACAAGCAGAGGGGCTGGACATCACCTCTACCATAGCAGATGGGAAACAGCAACAAGACAGTGAGTCAAAATCTAGCAAGGGGGAGCTGGCTATAACACCCCTAAGTCTGCCCCCAACAACACATCTCCTCTAGCAAGGCTCCACCTCCAAAATCTCCATCAGCTGGGGGTTAAGCAGCCCAGAACACATGAGTTTATGGGGCTCACCTAATTCAAACCACCACAGTGACCCTGCTCAGCCCACATTCTCACCTAGCACAGGAGGAGAAGCACCTCCCAGTGACTCAGGGGGAAGTTTTTGATTGAGACTGGTGTGTATCCACGCAAGATTGTAAGTGGTGGAATTCCAGTCTGCGCACAAACGTCTATGACCCTTCTCTCTACATTAATTAGCATGTTGTTTCCCGATCTTATTGGCTTACCTATGTACCTTCCTACCCTGTTGTTGCCACATTTGGCCCAGCAAAGGCTTTGCCTGAATGAGGCGTCTTTGCACTGCCTTCTTGTGGTCTGAATGATGCATAGAGCAGCCTGAGCTGGTAAAACTAAGCACAGATAAGCCTGGGTTTCCAGCTCTGGGCACCTGGCTAAACAGCGAGATGACAGCGGGGGTGTGACTTCCGAGGCTGTGAATCCTTGGGACATCCAGCAATGTAAGCTCAGGACTCATTTAGCAGCTAGAAGGTGTCTGAAGCATATCAGATAGTGGCTGCGGCCAACACTATGGAGACTACAAAGGATGGTCAAAATACCAAGAAGAGACTGGAGAGATGGCTTAGTAGTTAAGCGCTTGCCTGTGAAGCCTAAGGACCCTGGTTCGAGGCTCCATTCCCCAGGACCCACGTTAGCCAGATGTAGCAAGGGGGCACACGCATCTGGAGTTCACTTGCAGTGGCTGGAGGCCCTGGCACAACCATTCTCTCTCTATGTACCTGCCTGTTTCTCTCTCTGTCTGTCACTCTCAAATAAATAAAATTTTTAAAAAATTTAAAAATACCCAGAAGGTGAGAGAATGGGGGGGGGGGCAAAGCAATTGAAAGCAAGAGGTTGCAAAATCACATATACACATAGATACATTATATACATACATACATACATAAAAACAAAACAGAGACAGTGAGGGCTGGTCACTGAAATAATTCAGAGAGCCGACAAGAGATAAGAGCCAAGGGTCCCAACACCCCGAGCTCTAGGGCCGCAGTGCTCTCTGCTTGAAGTAGGGCCACCAGATTTCAAGGCCCAGAGCTGTGTCTCACCTACAGCAATGGCTCTTTGAAAGCTTGGAGACACGGATCTCTGTTTCTCAGACCTCAAGTTATAAGCTGTGAAATTGGAAAGGCTGTCCCATAAGTCTCTGACAATCAGGAGTCCAGGGTTGCCAAGATGGAGGAAGCTTGCTCCTTGCCTAGTCCATCTGACCAGAGAGCAAAGGGTCCCCACAGCTAGCTGTGTGTGTATGTGTGAGCGACGGCCAGACACGATACTTGTGAAATACAAGGAGCTGCCAAGAATACTGAGGAGAAGAACATTTCCTCTCTGTCATTGATGGACTTTCTTCCCTGGTTCTAGAATGTGTGTTGAAAAGGCCACCAGGATGGACTCTAAGAAGTAAAAGAGTAGCTTCATATCTGAGAGAGAGAGAGAGAGAGAGAGAGAGAAAGAGAGAGAGAGACCAGACTCCACACCTTGTCAGAGAGAGTTCCGACCACAAAGATCGTGGGGGAGCTTCTCCCACGATTCCTGATGGTCTCCTTAGATATCTATGAGCCCAGTCTTTGTAGCAGATATAGTTTTGGCTTCAGTAGATGGAAGGCAGGTTCTCCTATACAGAAAGGGAAGCTTGCCAGAGAAGCAGCCCATAGAAGGCTGGTCAAACTGATTGGGAGAAACTCAGAGAATCCCAAGTGAAAAAAAAAAAAAAAAAAAAAAACAACAAACAAAACATGTTTTGGGTGAGGCGGTGGTGTACAATGTGGGGAAAAGAAACCAAAAACTATAAAACAAAAAACAAAAAACTGGTGGGGACAGGGGCATCTCACAACAAGTAAACTTTTCAAGATTTTAGTATTTCAAAATCTTGGGATATATAGACTTGCTTTCTTAAGAGATCCTCATAGAGTTGAAATAACAGAAGAAGAAAGACTTTTGCCTATGCTCACTGACTATTATTGAAACAACTTTAACTGAAGATGAATTTCATAAGACAGGTTCTTTGTCCCTAACACTTTGGCTAGAATGCATAAGGAGGGGTGAGGAGGGGTGGAGAGAATAAAGAATAGCAAAAGGCTAGTGAGGATAGTTAGTAAAGTGCTTGTTTCGTAAGCATGAGGATCTGAGTTCAATTCCCAGTACGATGAACATGCCAGGCTTGGTGGCATGTGCCTATAATCCTAACTCTGGGAAGACAAAGATAGAAGGATGCCCGGGGTTCCCTGGAAAGCCAGGCTAGCCCAGTTGTTGAGCTCCAGGCAAATAAGACAACCTGTCTCCTAGAAAACAGGCAGCATTCTAGAGGAGGCACCAAGATGGCTCTCATGCTCCCACATACACCCTCACACAGTCACGTGCACCCCTCCCACAAATACGTATCCACACGTACATACATTGTACAAAGTATATTGAATAACTCTCTAATTGTTCTCTAAGAATTCCTCCTGAGAATTCTAGAATGTAGGTTCTAAAGCAGACTCGAAAGCAATTCGTTCAATTCTTTTTAATTTTTTTTTAATTAAAAATATAAAGCCACACCAAGCTTCTGATTTTTGTATGGGGTCGGAAACCCAAGAACAGGTGTTAATATCACTTGCCTCCACAGGTCTTGAGGGACAAGGGCTGATTTCAAGTGCAAAGTCTTCCTCAATGTGCGGAGCTGTGTCTTGTCATGGGATCTTAATGGGAGGGCCATGCACTACCCTCTTGTGTTATGATCACCTTCAGAAACAGACTTGCTTGTCCATTGCTGAGGCTATACGAAGTCCCTTCCACTAAGATGTGAGAGTATCCAAAGAAAATGAACTCAGAATGAGTGTCTACGTTGAAAAGAATGTCTAGGTTGAAAGGTGAATTGAATGTGAATATCACTATTCGTGTTTCCTTACATATCGACTGTCTTAATTGAACAACTTTTAGTTCCACTAGGAAACATGTAAGTATTAATCAGGTCCCACTAAAGAATCCGTCAGTGTGTGCATTACTTACAAACAGACCTATCTGTGGGCCTGAATACAGGTAACCCCAATAGTAGAGCATGGCGCGGTTTTACTGATGTTAACCTCCTGAACATATTTTGTCTGAATGTTGATTGCCAGGGGAAAAATGGAAAGATTAAAATGAAAAAAGAAACAGCTTCAATCCTTCTCACATCTCTTATATATTCATTCATTCAGTTGTCACACGGCCAACAAGAAAGCTTTATGGGCTGAGACACTAAGGGGCTCTGTGATTGCCATGCTGTTTCCGGGGAGTCTGGTTTTAAATTTATCTTTCCATGTTGTGAGTCATCTGTGTGTTTATGACAAAGACTGTCTCCTCGAACTCTCTGACTCCGGTTGCCAAATATTCAATTCAATCTCTAAGGTGAGGCTTTCGTGACCAAATCTGCGCAGTATCTTAGCATTGGACCTCTGTGAGGGATGAGCTCCCAGAACAGACCGTGGGAATGAACTAAGGAAGGAACTGTGGGAATATTTCTTATAGACCTTCTAAATAACTTTTCAGACACGATTGCTGTGAGATGCTACATTCCTTACTTGTAACTTGCCCTAAACTTAATCTGACAATTATGTGATCTACCTGATTAAAGCAATGTGACTAGGTTTCCTCTGCCTTGGCGTGCTTTGGCTCTGAATGGCACGTGTGACCAATATTGATGAGCAATGTTTGGAGATGCTGGCTGATCTTAAGATACACTCTATGCTCCTTCCCTCAGAGGCCTGGTTGCACTCTCGACTCAAAGAAAACATACTGCCCACAGCATTGAAGACAATGCGATCAACAGCTGGGCCCACAGATCCGTTGATGGCAACAGGAGGGTTTGTTGGGATTGCGCTTGTGATCAGGGTGGATGTGTGTTCTGGGTCAGCAGAATCCACCAGGTCACACTCCTAAATCCTTTCCTTGAACAAATGTTGAAGGATTATCCAAGGCTGAAAGTCTCTCACCCTTTGCTCATACTTCTTGTAGCACCTGTTCATTTATTACTGGGTTTTGGCTGTTCAATAAAAGTGTCAATGAGAGGGCTGGAGAGATGGCTTAGCAGTTAAGCGCTTGCCTGTGAAGCCCAAGGACCCCGGTTCGAGGCTCGATTCCCCAGGACCCACGTTAGCCAGATGCACAAGGGGGTGCATGTATCTGGAGTTCGTTTACAGAGGCTGGAAGCTCTGGCGCACCCATTCTCTCTCTCTCTCTCTCTCTCTCTCTCTCTGCCTCCTTCTCTCTGTCGCTCTCAAATAAATAAATAAACAAACAAAAAAATTTTTTTTAAAAGTGTCAATGAGGCCTGGAGAGATGTCTTAGTGGTTAAGGTGCCTGCCTGCCTGCAAAGCCAAACAGACCAGGTTCGATTTCCCAGGACCCACGCAAACCAGATGCACAAGGGGGTGCATGAGTTTGGAGTTTGTTTGCAGTGGCTGGAGGCCCTAGTGCACCCATTCTCTCTCTCTCTCTCTCTGCCTCTTTCTCATTTTCTGTCTCTCAATTAAATAAATAAAAATAAAAACAAACAGGAAAAGTGCCAGTGAGCACTTGTATGCAGAGAAAGCCGCAGCCGCAGTCACATCAGAGCAGCCGTGACAGCAGATGCTGCAGGTTTCCTCTTGGCTTAAACTAAACTTCTCTTCAGTTTCTGTTTTCCTCAGACTGCTGTGAAAGGCAGCTCACCCATTCCTGGGCTGGGTGTGTGTGTGGGTGTGGGGGGGTGAGGGTTAGCTCTCTCACCTATCAGGTTTTGCTGTTAGAAACAGTTTGCCCACTTCTGGACTGAAAAGTTCCAAAGGTTAATCTTCCCTAAATTCGTGGCTCTGCCCCTCCAAATAAGGCAGACCCTCCCTGCCTCCCAGTTACCAGGTACAAATGAGATAATCCACATGAACTGGCGGGCCTGAAGCTCAGCTATCCCTTTACCAAGTATTTGTTCCAGACTTTCTTCCCTTGGTTTTGTGAAAACTCTCATCTCCCAAAATGGCTTTAAAAATTAAAATTTGACATTTCTTTGACTTTGTATTGAGACTTAGCAGTATCCCTTGATTCTTTCTGGGCTGATAAATAGTCTTATTTCTATTTGTATCCAAAGACTGTTGTCCTGCCCACAATCTCCAGTCTCATCAGCAGTAGACTTCCCTTGTGTGTTGAGGCTACTGTAAAACCTTAGTCAATACATGTTAAATGCAAATATTGACAGTGGTTTATGGGGTATTGAGGCTTTGCATGATTTGAATTTCCAATCACTTGGCAAATAGATGTATTTGTCTAAATAGGAGGTCTAACAGTTAACGGCCAATGCAATGGTTCTCAGCAAGGTAGGTGACTAAGTATGAAAACAAACACAACCATAAAGTTGATTTACATCACTCACATTTATATCAATTTATAGACCATAAATAGTTTAAAAAGGAAAAAGGCAAGCTGCGTAGTAATAGAAAGCTTGTGTGGATTTAAGAATCATTTGTTGATTGACATGATCTTTAGATCTGCTCAGGATTTCCAGAGAAAGCTGTAGAATTATGTTGGTTTTCCCAAGGGCTGAATAAAGAATTAGATAAGCAGATCCTATCATAGTGTTCTTTAAGTCTGATTTGTAGCTACAAAGGGAATTTATGCATAAACACCTGAAATACAAACAAACACAAGTTAGAGGCAGGGGAATAGACGCCCAAGGGTTTTCAGTCAACATAAACTCCAGGAGCCTAAATTTAAATTATTTTCTTCTATCTCTCCACTTTCCACCCAAATCAACAAAATAACACATTATATCTTAAAGGCAATTAACTTCTGAAATGAGTATAACTGACTGGCTAAGTGCTTGGGAATCGGTGAGGTCCAGAGCTCTGTGGCTAATCCAAGGACTTTATGTTTTGAATGCTCCAGTTCATCCCCCGACACATATAAGGATGGCAGGGTAAATTTTCAAAAGGCAAATTACTGTTTTTATTTCAAATATAGAAAGTGAAAAAAATAAGAAATAACAAAAAGCTTCATGAAGTATTCCATCCTAGTGTCTCTAATGCAGTCTAAGAAAAATCAAATATGACCTGGATATAGTGCCGTTAAACAGATAATAGAAAAGGGTTTGGTTTTCACATAGAAATGAGCAAAGAAAGAATGAAACGGGGGGCTGGGGAGTTGGCTTAATGGTTAAAGGCTCTTATACTGGAAGCCTGCTGAGCCGAAACAATCCACAGCACTGGCAGAAGACCTGTCATCCCAGTGGGCCCACAGCAGATGGGAGGCAGAGTCAGGAAAATTCTGGAGCCGGTGGGCTTGCTAGTCTGGTCTTCCCAGAGGTAAAAAGACAACAAGAGAGATTCTTTCTCAACATTTAGATGGAAGGGGCTGGAAAGATGGCTTAGTGGTTAAGGCGCTTGCCTGCAAAGCCTAAGGACCCATGTTCCACTCTCCAGGTCCCACATAAGCCAGACACACAAGGTGATGTAAGCGAGCAAAATTGCTCATGAGCACAAGGCGGTGCATGCATCTGGAGTTCGACTGCAGTGGCTAAGGCCCTGGTGTGCCGATTCTATCTCTTTTTCTTTCTTGTTCTTTCTCTCATAAAGGTACATTCTACCACACCCAGCATCCACCCCCCCAAAAAAAAGAAGGAAGAAGAAAATGACATAAGGTTGTCCCCCATTCTCCACGTGTGCATCAGAGTATACACATGCACAAATAAAATCAAAAAAGCAAGATCATGTATTCCAAATGTATGCAAAACCACTCATGATTAGCAAAATGGCAAAATTCTGAAAGGTATTCTGCTTGCCAACACACCCTTATGTTTCTGAACTCCTGTTGTTGGTTTTTTGTTTGAAGACATGTGTAAATGCCCGTGTGTCATAACAAACTTTGATTCAACTGCTTGACAAGATGTTCTGACATGGAATCCACTTGTTCTTCCAGGGATTCCGTCTGCTTTGGATTTGCAGAAGAGGGGAACCTGACCCCCTTCTGACAGGAGCTCTGCTGTTGTTTCCCATGCTAATCTGCCACTTGACCTTTAGGTCTCCGGGCTGAGACTACATGCTCACAAACACTTGGGAATAAAATGTCTCAGAAGTACATCAGAGTGTACCTCGAGATCATCTTGCGTGGCTCACAGTGACACCCTAGGGTAGGACTCCAGGATGCAGCTCCCCTCCTTCCCTGCACCCACTGACCCCCCCACCCCCGCCCACCATGGCGCCTCATTCAGTCAGGCATCTGGAGATCCAAGTCATAAACTCAGGAAAACACCGGAGTCTAGGGGGGGGGGGGCGGGGCATACACTCACAATACCACACCCTCCAACCACTGTAACAACTGCTTGATAAACTTTTGGGAATTGTCTTGGAGATCACTTTAGGCTGGTAAACCTGTGAAAGGAAAATGATTGTTAATAGAAAGCAGTGACGGCTTTGACTGTGGCGAGACACAAAACCTGTTAAAGTCACAAGCACTGCAAGCATACACGGTGAAATGATCAAATGAACTGGGTAATCACACATTCAGTGAAATGGTCAGTGCCCGGCTTTATTTCTGACCAAACAATACTGATGCTGCATCTAGGATATCAGGGCTGAAAGGGGAGTTCAAGACATAGCAGCCACTCAAACTCAGTCTACTTAACCATAAAACCAGTTTTCTGAATCCTAAAATTGGAATTTCACCATATGCTCCCTAAAGTACTACGGTGAACAGTAAGAAATCAGGGTCTGTAGTAATGTCTTTCCCCTCTCATTCTGTTTCTGCTCCCGATGAAGAGACGGTTCCTCTGTCAAACCTCACCCTAGAGAGGAAGCCAAGCTCTGGTCCCAGCGGAAGGATGTGGATGCTTTGCTTGGAATCAGTGGTGCCATGCCACCTTTGACAGTCCCAGGTCCCCATCCAAACTCACCCTCAAAGCCTCTCCAGGCCTTCTCCCCCCTGCATCTTTCCCAAGCCATCCCCCCTCTTTTGAAAACATCCTGTAAGGTAAACAGCATAGCTATCCCCACTGTGGGGTGTGGCTAGCAGGTGATACGTTGTTACGTGGAGGCCGACACTGGGCTCAGAGGTGATTGGAAGATGCACACTATGTCCTGCTTCCCTAGTAATATTAGGGAGGGAAGAGCCACTTACTCCTGGCCAGAGGAATAAAGTCGCCTGGTCCTGGGTGGAGCCCGTCAATCGCTCACCTGGTCAAGGGAGCATCCCTCTCCTACAGATATGCTGAGGAGGCAGGAGGAATAGTTATCCCTTTAAATAAGATAATGTCCTTAAACCTGCAGAAACCCCTCCCTCACTAGAGCTGCTCACAGACCCTCGAGGAGCCTGTTTGCTTTTCTGACTTCTAACTGAAAAATCGCATTTCCTCCCCGTTCCGTTCTCTTTGTCTTAAAATATATATTTATTTTATATTTATTTACTAGAGAGAGAGAGAAAAATGGTCACACCAGGACCTTTAGCCACTGTAAATGAACTCTGGATACATACACCACCTTGTGCATCTTGTTTACATGGGTCCTGGGGAATCGAACCTGAGTCCTTTGGCTTCTCAGGAAGTGCCTTAACTGCTAAGCCATTTCTCCATCCCATAGTTCTCTTCTTCTGTTGTTGGCTAAAACCCTAAACATGCTTGCCGTGACTCCCTGGGGCTTACCCACCATTTGCTCAATAAATCTCTTTTGCCTTATTCAGCCCTTATAGCCGTGCTCCTAACTGTCCCAGGGCACAAGACAAAAAACTCAATAGTACGGAACTCTGCAAGCGTGTGAGGTCTGATACTGTACTAGTCTAGAACATTCTTTCCCAGGTCATGGCTACATATGCCATGGAGATGACACAATTCAGCTGGGTGAAAGTGTGCCCATCCTATAGTTAATCCATCTTTTACCTCTCTTTCCTTCTTCCAGTACAGCCTATAATAGTAACTGAGATAAAATGTTCACCTTGCCAGACATCTCTAACTGGTAATCTTATTCCTTGATATTGACCTTGATCTTGTGAAATCATAAACACCTATTAGAGGCTTTTTACACGCCCAGCTGGCCTTTCAGCTTCCCAGGCCCTGGGCAATGTGGTCACATTCTCTACACTTCCCTTCCGAGAAAGAAATTTAAACACACTGGGTTATAAGAACAATTATCTGGCTTGAGACTAGAGCTATTGCTTTTTAAAAAAAAATTGTTCATTTATTTTTATTAATTTATTTATTTAAGAGCCATAGACAGGGAGAGAAAGAGGCAGCGACAGAGAGAATGGGTGCGCCATGGCCTCCTGCCACTGCAAACAAACTCCAGATGCATGTATTACCTTTTGCATCTGGCTTACGTGGGTCCTGGGGAATTGAGCCTCGAACTAGGGTCCTTAGACTTCACAGGCAAGCGCTTAACTGCTAAGCCATCTCTCCAGCCCCAGAGCTATCACTTTTTATAAACTGAGAATATTATGGAAGATAGCAGAATACAGTAGAAAATATGAAAACATAAAGTATAGCTTGATTGTTGTTGATTTCACATGTAAGTAAATGGACCATGACATGAAATGTGTTTCTCACTGTGAGTCCTTTCTAAAACCAAGCTGAGAAATTCAGTAGCCTTTGATTTCCGTATTTAATATCCTGTAAACATCCACAAGTTAAAGGCTTGATTCCCAGCCTAGGGTGCTAATGAAGGGATGATGGAACCTTTAGGTGGTAGTTTCTTTTTATTTATTACAGAGAGATAAAGGGAGAGAGGGAGGGAGAGAATGGGTGAGTATCAGGGCCTCCAGCCACTGCAAACAAACTCCAGACACATGCACCACTTTGTGCATCTGGATTTACGTGGGTACTGTGGAATCAAACCTGGGTCCTTAGGCTTTGCAGGCAAGTGCCTGAACTGCTAAGCCATCTCTCAAGTCCCCAAGGGAGGTAGTTTCTTAAGTCATTGTAGCTGTGCCCTTGAAGGTGACTGGAAGCCTTGGATTGGTCCGATTTCTTCCTCTGTTCCCTGGCTCGTATACAAAGGGCTTTGTTCCGCCACGTGTGTCCTCCATGGTCGGCAGCCTCACCACAGGCCCAAAGCAATGGGGCCAAAGAACTGCGGATGACGACCTTCCCAAACTGGGGCCATAAGCTTTTCTTTTCTCTCCGAGTTTCTCTGGGCTGTGTCCTTCTAGTGACAGGAGGCTGATTAACACCAAGTGCTTAAAAAAAGAGGTGGCTGATGTTTACAACAAATTCATCTGCGTGTTCAGGAAAAACACTGAGAAAAGGCAGAAGTAAGCTAGGGGTCATTAGAAGAAGCCAGAATTTCTTAAAGGTAAAAGAAAGAATGTCATGCCAATCCAGACAGGACCATAGCTTAACTAAACAAAGTTGACTGGTGTAAAATATCCCTGAGTTGAGTAAGGACAGTACTGGGCCCTTGCTCTGTTTCCCACCCGAGTTGTCTCTGGAATGCTACATTTCTTAGAAATCGAGAGTTAGATCATAAGAGGTGGTAACTAAGAGAAATCCTGCTTCTGATTTTAAATATTGTCACATTTACTTGCAAGCAGAGAGAGAGAGAGAGAGAGAGAGAGAGAGAGAGAGAGAGAGAAAAGAGAGACAGACTGACAATGGGCGCCAGGGCCTCCAGCCACTGCAAAAAACTCCGGATGCGGGCTGGAGAGATGGCTTAGCGGTTAAGCACTTGCCTGTGAAGCCTAAGGACCCCGGTTCAAGGCTCGATTCTCCAGGACCCACGTTAGCCAGATGCACAAGGGGCGCACGTGTCTGGAGTTCGTTTGCAGTGGCCAGAGGCCCTGGCGCGCCCATTCTCTCTCTGTCTATCTGCCTCTTTCTCTCTCTGTCCATCGTTTTCAAATAAAAATAAACAAAAATTAAAAAAAAAAATTAAAAAAAAAAAAAACTCCGGATGCATGCACCTCTTTGTACATCTGGCTTTACCTGGGTACCAGGGAATTGAACCCTGATCATTAGGCTTTACAGTCAAGTGCCTTAACCACTGAGCCATCTCTCCAGCTCCAGGACTCTACGTCTAAACAACTGGGATAAACTGCACGGTGGGCTTCTTCCTCTCAGCCTGCAATGTCACTTCCATTTTACTCAGGCTGCACTGTGGCCACATCTTCCTGCAATAGACATGGGATTTAGAAGAAATTATTTCCTTAGGAATGACTGCGGCCATCATTTTCTGGCAAGGAGACACAGGACTCCCAGGAGAGGCAGTGCTGGCCAGATGAAGGCGACTGCTTGGCTCACTCGCAAGCCGCTCTTTGTACATGTTCACTGTTGGGTGGTGGGTTTCCCCAGGCCCCACTCGTGGTGTGGCCCGCTGTCTCTATATTAACTCCCCCAGCTGGGCTGGTACACCACATGCCTTTAGGAAAAGTTTTTTTAAAAAAAACATGGAAAAGAAAAGATGTCATCTTCTTGTAGCTGTCATGGATGTCCCTGGCAGCAAACTGGGACCTGTGGTAATAATTGTGACACAATAGATTTTGACAAGACAGAGGGTTGATATGTTCGTTTGCATACCCAAGCGCAGGGCCCTCTTTGAGCGATACAATCTGGGCCCGATGTGAAGGTTCCAAACAGCCTGGCAGATCGAGGCGCTGCTCAGTCACTGGGGTCCAAACATTGTCTGCAAGGAAAGTGGCATTCGTGCTTCTGAGGGAAGAGTTTATAAGAGACAGGACGTGATGATGAATATGAGACCAGAGCTTATGTTGCTGCACATTTCCTGTTAGCAAGGGTGGGCAATCTTTGGAGCCTGTAGTCCAGTGGCCTTGAGTGCAGGAACACCCTAAGACCTGTGTAGCCAGCCATTAAGAGCTGATTCACGGGCTGGAGAGATGGCTCAGCGGTTAAGGCACTCGCCTGCAAAGCCTAACAACCTGGGTTCACTTCCCCAGTGTCCACATAAAGCCAGGTGCACAAGGTGGCATACACACCTGGAGTTCGCGTAGAGTGGCTGGAGGTCCTGGTGGGCCTATTCTTTCTCTGTGTCTGTCCCTCTTCTCCCCATGTCTGTCTGCTGGCAAATAAATATTTTTTTAAATTTTTGTTTATTTTTATTTATTTATTTGAAAGTGACAGACAGAGAGAAAGAGGCAGAGAGAGAGAGAGAGAGAATGGGCGCCCCAGGGCCTCCAGCCACTGCAAACGAACCCCCTTGTGCATCTGGCTAACATGGGTCCTGGAGAAATGAGCCTCAAACCAGGGTCCTTAGACTTCACAGGCAAGCGCTTAACCGCTAAGCCATCTCTCCAGCCCTAAGTTTTTTTTTTTTTTTTTTTAAAGGAATTTATTCACTCATGGAACTGACAAGGACCATGTGTTTGCCAGTGGCTATGTAGACACTAAATCAAAGATCATCAATCACTTTTGGCCTATAGTTACTAGTTTTGCAAAGACACAAGTGTCTTCTTTGTTTGTTTTGTTTTCACCACATTGAGCGATGTTTTCAAAGATGCATACTGGGGCTGCAACTGAACCAGTTACAGCATGTTAGGTGTGTGACAATTGACACACCCGGGTTTCACAGTTACAACTATATACACGGGAGCCCTACCTGGTTGGCTGCTTCTGTATTTTGCCACTATGATCGTCTAAGGGGTATGAGTAGAAGCTAAGAGGAGAGTTGAGGAGGATGATATACTTTATGACTGTTACTTACCTTCACATAGCTGGGGAAAAATAACAAAACACCCCACCAAAAGAAGCTTACGGGAGGAAAGGGTTTATTTTCACTTACAGTCTACAGGGGAAGTCGCAGCATGTCGGGCAAAGGATGGTAGAGCAGAGGCTGGGCGTCATTTCTTTCCACAGCAGGTGACAGAAAGCAGCAAAAAGAGTGAACTGATCTGGGCACGGTGGCGCACGCCTTCATTCCCAGCACTCGGGAGGCAGAGCTAGGAGGATCGCCATGACTTTCAGGCCATCCTGAGAATACAGAGTGAATTCCAGGTCAGCCTGGACTAGGGTGAAACCCTACCTCAAAAAACCAAAAAATAAAACAAATTAAAAATTTAAAAAAAAAAAAGAGTGAGCTGAGCTCTGTCCAGAGGGAGCTGGCTATAACACCCCAAAGCTCACTCCGAGCAACACACTTCCTCCAGCAAGGCTTTTAGAGCCTCCCAAATTGCCACCAGCTGACCAGCTGGGGACCAAACATTGAAAAACTTCTATGGGGGATATCTGATTTAAACAATCAGAATGATCATCATCCATGATGACCTGGAGATGTGGCTTGAAGGTGCTTGCTTGCAAAGCCTGCTCACCCAGGTTCATTTCCTGTAACCATGTAAAGCCAGACACACAAAGTGGTGTATGCATCTGGAGGTCATTTGTAATGGTTGGAGGACCTAGAACACCCATATTCCATCTCTCTCCCCCCTCTCTCTCTCTCTCTCTCTCTCTCTCTCTCTCTGCCTTATCTCATCAAATAAATAAATAAAAATATTAAAAGAGGAGCTAGAGAGATTGCTTAGTGGTTAAGGCACTTGCCTGAAAGCCTAATGACCCAAGTTCATTTCCCTAGTACCCATGTAAAGCCAGATGCACAAAGTGGCACATGTGTTTGGTGTTCGTTTGCAGTGGCTGGAGGCCCTGGCTTGCCCATTCTCTCTCTCTCTCTCTCTCTCTCTCTCTGTCTGTCTCTCTCTCTCTCCTTGAAAATAAACAATGCTTAATGGCATACTTAATTAATAAGGAAGCAATGACAACCAGTCAGGTCTGTCTTCCTCTCTTGATTTCAATTTGCACAGAAGCAGTAGTAGATAGAAACCCTGAAGGATAACAAGGGTGTCCACTTTTCTTCTATATGATTCTGGGTTCTGGAAGCTCAGGTTTTTTAGCAAACAGCTGTACTTAGGCATGAGATTTTTCTTTGTTACTCTATCATGCCAGTTTGAGTAGTAATGCCAGCAAGATCTGTCTTCTCCTGCAGTTCTTGGGATGAGTCTGTTTTCAGAAACCTGGGAACTACCTGGACTCTGAGTTCTTGAGTATTGGTTGAGATCTGGGAAAAAAAATCCAAGGTCATATGCAGCCATTAGCTATCTATTGAAATATTACTGTGCTATAAGATTCTTTATCTCTTACTAAAGTATTTTCTAAGGCATCTGGTTGGTTACACTTTACATAAATTAACAAACTGTCATCTCCTCTTGACAGCTACCTGTTTACTTTCACTTCATTAAATGCTATTTTTTTTTCAGAAATAGCACAAGATATATGAAACACAACATGTAATTAAGCAAAACAGTACAAATAAACATAAATAATCACAATGAAAATAGTAAGGAGGAAATTGACTGAAACACAAAACAGCACATGCGTACAACGTGGCTTTTGAAAGTAAGCCCCGGTGATTGCCACAATGTCTTATGGAAACTGATTTGCATATAATTTGTAATTTCTATTTGCATAATTTATAATTGTGTTAAAGGTCTTCCTTTTTAAATGTGCTCGTTCAGTAGAGATGTCATTTCTTCATTTAGGCATCTCCATGTCTAAAGAAACAGAACATGAAGGGAGAATCTGCTAAAATGGAATGGACAAGAACATCCTCACAGCCCACACCTGCAGGGTCTTCAGAAGAGGTTTACAACACTCGGGGAGTGATGGGGCAGTGCTCCTGCGAGCGCAGCAGTGTTTGATTGGGTAGTTCCATATTGTGCTGAATTTGGGGAAAATGACTGAAACACAGAGAAACCGGAGGACACCCACTTGAGTGTCCTGCCTCTCCAATGACGTTACATGGGATCCATTTGCATCGTAATTGACTTTACCATAGCAAAGTTCGCTTTGTATAAATTACTGTATATTTATAATGATGGGGAAGATCTTAAAGTTTTGTTATTTTTAAAGTACCCATTTCCTTAACCTTTTATTCTGTGATATCTTGTTATGTATGTGTGTGCATATATATATATAGATAGATAGATAGATATAGATATAGATATACATATACATATAGATATACATATATATATGTATATATATATATATGTAAATATACATTATTTTGAGAAAAGGTATTGGATTTGGTGTGATGGTTAAATTCATTTTTTAAAAATATTTTTGTTTATTCTTACTTATTTATTTGAGAGAGAGAGAGAGAGAGACAGAATGGGCGTGCCAGGGCCTTCAGCCACTGTAAACAGATTCCAGACGCATGCGCCCCCTTGTGCATCTGGCTAACATGGGTACTGGGGAATTGAGCCTTGAACTGGGGTCCTTAAGCTTCACAGGCAAGCGCTTAACCGCTAAGCCATCTCTCCGGCCCGTTAAATTCATTTTTAACAACTATTTTTATTTATTATTTTTATTTTTTTGAGAGAGAGAGGGAGAAAGAAGCAGAGAGAGAGGCATATAGAGAAAGAATGGGCCCATCAGGGCCTCCAGCCACTGCAAACGAACCCCAGACGCACGGCTTATGTGGATCCTGGGGAATTAAAACTAGGTCCTTTGGCTTTGCAGGCAAGTGCCTCGACCACTAAGCCATCTCTCCAGCTTATGATGGTTAAATTCTATTATCAAAGTGAGTAGATTAGGAATCCTGTAAGAGGCATACCTTCTTCCAAGAAGGATGGATGGAGCAAGGAAGACCTTGTCTGAGAAAGTGAAGGCCTGTCTGAAGGCAGACCGCATGTAAAGAAGCCCTGGGAGAACACGGGGCCTTTGCCTGGTCACCTGTGCAACTTGGTGGTATGTACATCATGTACTCTGTTGCTGATCTCCTGTGGCCCAAAGACCAGTGGCCTTCCAGGAATCTTCCAGGTCTCAGGACCAGATTGGGGCTGCTGAGGCATCTAGCCTTGTGGACTATTAGATACTGAGTTCTCAGACTCTCCAGTCTGTAGACAACCATGGTTAGACTGCTCAGCCTGTACCCTGTAAACTAATCTAATAAATCCCTTTTATAATATCTATTCATTCTATCATATCTGGCCCTATAGAGAACCCTAACTAATATATTTGGCATCCAAAGTACGTGGATTATAGGCATGTGTCTTTATGTCCTGATCAATAAATCTATGTATCCATGTATGTATGTTCCTATCTATCATCTATCTGTCATCTGTTTCCCTATCTGTCTATGTGCCTATTATCTATCATCTATCTTGCTAGCTATTGAGCTATCATCTGTTATTTTTTGGTGGGATCCCTGCACAACTGTAGAGAAAATAAAATAATCTGATTGTATCTTCTATAATTAGCAATTGTTACAGTCCCCGTTATTATTCAAACACAAATTGCATTTGAATTATTTAACTCTGTTGACGTTAAATATACATTACTCCCAACAGCACCTCACATTTCCTCATGATATACATAATGCTATCTCGTTTTCTCTCCTGACATCATTCCTCTGCTAAGAATGTCAATCACAGTCTGTATCCTACTCCTTCCCAATCCGTGGACCAATCTTTCTGAGATGTGAAGTGGGAGGAGGAGGGGACCCTATTTCTTCCAGGTATGGGAAAATTTGAATTCCCCCGATACTACCACTTTGTACTGCAGAAGTGGGAGTAAAGCACCAGGCAAAATCCACCCAAACTTACAATTACTTAACTGAATGGGAAAAAAGTACAGATTTTATACTTAATATTTTCTGGTCTATTTTGCCTTTCCAGATGAACTTTTCCCTCCAAATAACAATCTTAATAGATTTGCCAGATTTGATACACTCAAGTTGTTAAATGAGAAAAGTAAAAAAAAAAAAAACAAAGCCAAAACAACTAAGATAGATGAGGTAGCTCCTTTGCAGCATGGATATATGGAAGCCCACAGAAGAGAATGACTACTTGATGGTCTTTAAAATACCAGCAAGCCTTTGGCAAACTAGCTTGGTTGGAAAAGCAATGTAAATTAAACACTTAATGTGAGCAAATGAGAAAAAATCCTAGGCACTTTCTATTGCATAAAGATTAAACATGTTAGAGTGTATAGGCATGATAAACAGAAATCAAAAAAAGAATTAGGAAGCTGGAAAAATAGTTTTTAACACCCACAACAAAAGGCTGCTTTCCCTCATCTATACAAATCCCCTAAAATGGATTAAGATATTGCAAATAATCTGAGAACATGTCTATGACAATTATGAAAGGACAGGAAACATGAGAAAAACCTTAGATTTTACTCAAAGCCAAGAGAAATTGGAATCAAAGCTGCAGTGAACTTACACTGAAAAGCATTTTTTTTTTTTTTTTGGAAATGGTAAAAATAGAAAGTGGCAAGAAAAAAAAAAAAAGGTATTGCTAAAGATTGCTGGTGTGACAGAAGTGTCAAGAGCTTCCGAAGGAAGTAAGTCCTAAAATTTAAACTTGTAAATGTCATTGAAGCCACCATTTTCTGTTTTAGGAAACTATCCCATCCATAGGTAACAGCACTGGCATGTAAGGGTATCATCTCAGAATAATCGGCCCCCACTATAGGTGGTGGAGGGAAAAGACAGGAATCAAGAGGGGATGTGTTGGACATACTGTGTTGTGTCCCAGCTTCTGAAAGGGAGAGAGATTCGCAGTCAGATGCAGTCAGGTGTACTGAAGACCCTGTGCTCTGGTCACCTTCCAGCTCCTGCCATGCCCGTGATATGTCCTGAAGTGGGAACAGTAAGTTGGGGAGCAAGGTGCAGGCTATCATTCCATCCTTTGAAATGATGTAGGCCAGACTCTGGTGAGGGTCGAGGAGCCAGGGCAATAGAGCTGGGCCTGGAGACTGTTCACTTGTCCTTTCTGCCCTTCAATAGCTTCACAGTTACATGGGTCAAGTGTAACTTTTGCAATGCCAAAGATCATCAAAACACATGTGTTTAAAAATGGAGAAAGAGGGCTGGAGAGATGGCTTAGCGGTTAAGCGCTTGCCTGTGAAACCTAAGGACCCCGGTTCGAGGCTCGATTCTCCAGGACCCACGTTAGCCAGATGCACAAGGGGGCGCACACATCTGGAGTTCATCTGCAGTGGCTGAAAGCCCTGGTGCACCCATTCTCTCTCTCTCTCTCTCTCTCTCTCTCTCTCTCTCTCCCTTTCAAATAAATAAATAAATAAAAATAATTTTAAAATGGAGAAAGAATGAGACTAGCATGTCATTGCTTTCCTGTTTGCTGTGATCTGATCAAATACCTGACAAGAAGCACGTTCGGGGAAGAAGGCTTTGTTTGGGCTCACAGTTTGAGGGATTGCAGTTCATCGTGGAGGGAAAGGTGTGGCAGCAGGAGCAGGAAGCAGCTGTCACATGGCATCCATAGTCAGGAAGCAGAGAGAGATGACGGCTGATGCTCAGCTCCCTGTCTTCTTTTTATCCAGACTGGGATCCCAGCCCATAGAATGGTGGGGCCCACAGTTAGGGTAAATTTTCCTACTTCAATTCACCTTACCTAGAAAATCCCTCACAGGCATTCCCAGAGATTTATTTTCATGGATATACAGTTTTTTTTTTTTTTAATTTCTTGGATCTAAGACTTTATTGTAATGGGGGAGAGGGAGAAAGGGAAGAGAGAAAGAGACTGTCAGAGAGAGAAAAAAAAGAGATCCAAGTTATCTGTCAAATTGACAACTGAGATTCACCATCGTAACTATGGATGTTGACAAAACAAATAACATTAGTTACAGAATATAGTCATTGATTGTTAAGGAGAGAGGTGGTTTTGTAGAAAACAAAATGCTCTAAGTCAGACCCCTAGAGTTCAAACTTTGAGCCCACCACAATCTCATGGGGGAAGACAGGAAATCGCAAACATGCCCACAGAGGCTCTATTTCAGACTGATTTTGGCAGTGCCAGAGGGCAGGCCTTTCGGGGTCATGTTGATAGAATGGACAATATTGTCATCCAAGAAGAGGTGAGCTAGGGGTGGGGAGGCTCCACTTTAGAGTGGAGGGCCGATTGTATGAAGTATGAAGAAGAGGGGTGACTTCTGAACACACGGGCAGGCACCTAGGCACTGCCCCAGTCCTACAGGCTTCTGTAGTCTGAGCCTCATCTCTGTGAACAAATGGCCTCCTCCACAAGCTAAGCCAGGCTGTTCCATGAGAGAAGAGGCAGTGAAGCTCTCCACGACCAGGGCAAAGAAGGCCATAGCAAGGTACCACACGTCGGCTTGGAAGAGAGCTTGCCTAGAGCCAATGCCACCCCTGTAACAGTGTCCACTAGCACTCCTGTGGGAAGTGAGAAGGGAGCAGCGCCCACTGTCCCCACTGACAACTGCTCTTCAGTGAGTCAGACTGACTTGCCTCGAGGAAGATTTCCAGGCAGACCAAGGAAGCCACCAAGGGGATTTTTAAAAAAAGTATTTTATTTATTTATTCATGTGCAGGCAGAGAGAAGAGAGTCAGACAGAGAGAATGGGTGCACCAGAGCCTCCAGCCACTGCAAACAAACTCCAGAGGCATACACCACTTGTGTGTCTGGCTTTATGTGGGTCCTAGGGAATTGAACCTTGTGCATCCGGCTTTACATGGGTACTAGGGAATTGAACCCGGGTTGTTAGGGTTTGCAGGCAAGTGCCTTAACTGTTGAGCCATCTCTCCAGCCCCACCAAAGGAATTTTAACGTACTGATTTGTGTGCGAATATTATATGGTAAGCTCTTCTAGTTTTGTAGATTTATTTGTTTCATAGGAAATTGGTTTTTGTAAACTTTCAAAAGCATTGGTATAATGTTTATGATATACTCTGAATTTTTAATATCTGCTATTTTATAGTTAGCACCATCTTTTCATGCCATACATATATATATGTATTGTCATCTCCCATGAATATTGATAATTCTGTATTTTCACAGGGCCTTACCCTCTAGCTTAGCCTTTCTTTGAACTCACTCTCACCCTGCCTCAGCCTCCCGAGTCCTGAGATTACAGGTGTGTGCCCCAAACTCAGCCTCTTTACCAGCTTTGCAATGGAACCAACTTGTGGCTTTGATGTGTTCTATGTTTTATTCTTTCTTTTGTCATTGATTTTTGGTGTTTTTGTAATTTAATCTATTTGTTTCATTTAATTCAGCCTGTTAGTATATTAAATTTTGTTTAAAATTGAATTCAATCAATATTTATCTCTTTTAAAATATGTTTTTAAAATTATAAATTTTTCTGAAGAATATCCAAAGCAGAATTTCACAACTTTTGACATGTAATTTTTTTTTATTCTGAACACTTTATACTCATCCCTGTGCTTATTTTTGACCTTTATTTAAAGTTTTTGCATGATAAATTTTCAAAAACAATGTTATTCTATGAACTTATGACTTAATTTCTGACAATCAAAGAACACAGGTCATCCAAGCAGCACTCATTCTGTAAAAGTCAGCAAGGCTTGCTTCATGACCTAGGAAACGTTTCATGTGGTGAAAATCGCACATCTGAGAAGACTGCCCCCTGAATGCTGACTGAAGGAACCCTTGTATACACTACATCGTACTTATCTGTGTGTTTCTATTATTCTAGCTATTTTCCTCTTTTTGTTGTTTTAGCCACCAGTGATTTAAAAAGTGGCAGCATAGGTTTGCATTATTTATTTATTTGTGTATACAGTCCTGTTGGGACCATCATTAGCCTCCTCCTCCCTCTGCAGGGACCCTCCTCATTGGGGAATGTGGGTCGTGCATTGTGGGGTTAGCCATCAGTTATGGGGAAGAGGCAATGTCTCTGTGCATAATGTCCCAACTTGTGGCCTCTTCCACGAATTGCCCTGAGCCATGTTGGGTTCGTTTCAGGTCTACTTCAGTGATGAGGTCTTGGGAGCCTCTGTGTCTCTGGATATCTGGTTTGGCAGGAGTTAAGTGCTCTCTGTGTCTATCTCCTTCACCCTTGTTCTGGTACCAGGTTCACCAAGAAAGCAGCACGCTTGCTCATTTCCCCAATTACTCTTGGTTTCAGCTGGCGCTCTGTTGAGGTGTGATGGGCTGATTCTCTCCTCAGGATCTGCATCCATCTGAAAAAGAGAAGCAAATTCTCCAACAGAGAGTGAAGTTAGCACCAGATAAATGGGATAACCATTATTATTTTTAGAGAGAATTTAATAGGTGTAGGCCCTCTTATAGCCCATGATTGGTGGGAGCTTGATAATGGAGAGTGGGCTTGTTTTTGTTGGATATGGTTCTGACTTGTTTCCCAGCTCCAGCTATGTGTTCTGTTCCACTGAGAGGATCAGTTAGCCAAATCAAGAGCAGCTGGTTACCCACCATGGCTGTGTGCCACTATTGCACTTGTGTGAGCATCACGTCAGGTTGTTTGCTACTGAGTAGCTTAGACCACAAGCTATTTGTGGTCATTTCCCCCAGTCACTCATGTAGTACCTTCTGGCACTACATGAGCTGACTGTCTGGGGACTGACTCTCTTCCAGATTCCATCCAGTTCACTCTATGTTCCATATCAACAGCATATGGTGTCTTCAGCAGTAGGGTCTTACCACTAGCCTTTGGTGGGTCATCAAGTACTCTGACAGAAATCTGTCATTCTTTTGGGAAACCTTGTAAGTCTCTTTGACCAACAGCTCATTGTAGATGTTAACCACGTGCTGGTACTGGGAGTTGCAGGCCAGCACCAAGGAAAAGAAGGAAGAAAAAGATAGGTAGTATAAAAGAAATAGAGAGAGGAGAGAGAGAGAAACAGGAGAAGATTAAGGTTAGCCTTCATCATACCTTCTCCAGGGCCATGTGATTCAGGTGTTCCCTCTAAGGGCCTGATGAAGGTTCAACCATTTAATCTGTCTTTTAGGTTGTAGAATTTTATGGTACCATTGCCATTTGGGTCCAGTTTTGTGCCCCCACCATTACCCTCCCCTCCCACCACACCCTCCCTATTGTCCGGTCCTTGAGATGCTTATTAGGTACGTCAGCATCTCGGGCAGATTCAGGTTAGAGGCCACATCACCTGCTCTCTATTTTTTAAATGCAAGATAGTTTCTGACTTTTAGCGTTCCCGATAATGTTCTAATCATCACTTTTATGGTATGTTGCTGTATTTCCTCTCCTTTTTCAGATCAATCCTTTCAGATCAGGCTTATTAAGTTCCCTTAAAGTCAATCACTGGGTTAAAAACTCTAAACTATTTCTTTGGCTCTAAACATCCATAGGGAAATGACTTTCTAAAATAGCCTGTGAATATCTAGCATCCCATCATAATACAACATTTCTTGCTGAGGTTTGCAGAGTAAATTGGCCTCATTCATCAGGGCACAGTGGCATACATTTGCTCACTGAGCTACTAGGGAAGTGGAGGCAGGAGGACCATTAGGCCCGGGAGTGGGGGCCCAGCTTGGGCAACACGATGAGACTCTGGTCTCATGACAGCATATGTTGACTAATTCTTGGGTTCCTAGTGAGTTTGGTCTCATGGTTGGCTCACTTCATTACTTTTGTTTCTTCTTATATGGTTCAGGCTCTCATTTAATTCCCAGTATTCTACTGGAAGCAACTTATTTTTAAGGTAAATTTATGCCGAGATGACATTAACTTATTATTATACTTGTTACCACCATCTTTATCACTTTTATTTATTCGTATTTATTTTGGTTCAATCGAGGTAGGGTCTTGCTCTAACCCAGGCTGACCTGGAATTCACTCCATAGTCTCAGGATGGCCTTGAAGTCATAGTGCTTCTCCAACCTCTCCCTCCTGAGTGCTGGGATTAAAAGTGTGTGCCACCACACCTGGCTCACCTTTATTTTTTAATAAAACATCATATATATACATATATATATACATACACACACACACACACACAAAAATATATATACACATATACACACATGTGAGAGATGTGCATATGCATGTGCATTTGCACATGTGTGGGTATGTCAATGTTTGCTGTCTTCCTCAGTCAGTGATTCTAATTCTTTGAGACAGGATCTCTTACTGAACCTAAAGCTAACCAGTTTGGCTAGACCTTAGGGATTCACTTCTTCTCCCCAGTGCTGGGCTTACAGGTTGTGCTCTGCCACACCTGGCCTCTTATGTGGGTTCTGGGGATCTGAACTCAGGTCCTCATTCTTGTGTGGCAAGTTCTCTACCCACTTAGCAATCTCCCACTGACGATCTTTATTTTTATTTAAGTTATTTTTGGGGGGCTGGCCAAGAACTATCTTGATCAAGTAATTTTTTTCCTTCTGTTCCTACTCCCAAGGGAGCCAGCCACGTAAGAGGTGTAACATAAAATGTGTAGCTGAGCTACTGTCTCACTTGTTTTCAGAACCTTCCAGATCTTCACAGCTTCCTGGAATGCATCATTAACCACCAAGCAGGCCTGTCAGGAGCCTTCTGCTCTCCTGCATGCGTTTAGCTGACTGTGGTCTTTTCACCTGAGGTAAAAACTAAACACAAATCCAAGGCTGGCCAGATGGCTCAGCAGTTAAGGCACTTGGTAAGGGCCCAGGTTCGATTTCCAGGTACCCACATAAAGCCAGATACACAAAGTAACCCATGAATCTGGAGTTCATTTCCAGTGGCTAGAGGCCCTGGCATGACCATTCTCTCTGTCTTCTCTTTATCTCTCTCTCTCTGCTTGCAAATAAAATATAATAAAATAAAATATTAAAGAAACACAAATCCAAAAGTCCTCAGTAGAATGCATGTAATATAGTAAGTTACAACTTGGAATCAAATCTCAACTTTCAGATTTTATGTCTTTTATCCAGTGAGACTCTCACTATTAGCAAAGCATGAATGAGATGTTTTTGGTAACATATAAGCCATGGTAAAACCGTTATTATTCTTTACTTTCTTCTATTGACATAAAGGAAACATGGTGGCTGCTTTATGTTAGAAAAACTTGAGTCACTGTATGGTGTTGAGAAAGCAGCTGCCTCACTCCAGTGGACTGTGTACATTATGAAGGTATGATATGTTATTTGTTCTTACCTGCTCAGGCCCAAGGGCCATGTGTGCAGTGACCTCAGGTCAAAAAACTTACAGCACTTCTTCTGAATGTCCACAAACGAGAAGAATTTCTTTATGCAATGCCTCACTATTTTCCAATATTATGTCAAATCTTCCTAACACGCTATATTGAACTGAAGGTGACTAAAAAAATCTTCTACATGCTATAGATCAAAGCATATAAGGTGGCAGAACCAATTTGTCTCTCTTCATGTGCCACGCACAATTATGGACACCATTTGGAATTGGCCTGCATTGGTAAGCAACTCATATGTGCTCGTTGGTTACAGCGGAGGAAACACACGGCACAGGGAACTCGCTGAAATTCTGCATCTAACGACTGCTCAGTAGTTATTTCTGGCTTGATATTTTGTGCAAATGCCCACAGCAAACTTCCCCATGGTGGCCCAACATAGTCTCAACCAAATCCAAATTCCAGTTTTGCCTCCAAACTGGATCCTTCCCCTATAGTCTTCTTCCAAATAAATTGCAAACATTTGCCCAGCTGCACGGGCCAAAATCCTGGGAGCCAGTCTTCTCCCTCCTGAGCCGGCTGCTGTTGTTGGGTCTCCTCGAACACATCATCCCACATTGCGCAGTCTCCACCCTCTCCTGCCCAGGATTAGCAAGCTCTATGTTCCTCAGTCCTGTCCCTTTCTGCTGAACGTATCCACTGCCCCTGAGATGGCCACAGTGAGCCTGTCAAAACTAATGCTGAAGTCCTTCCAAATTCAGATTCCCCGTGTTTTCCTCCCATCTCCGTATATTTGGATGAGGAAAAAGGAACATTGTAAATACTGTAAACTTAGTTTAGCTGGCCAGAACGTCATGACACCACCAACTTCTTCCTTGTGCTGCCTTCGCTGTCACTGCTCCTGTCTCACCGACTGTCGTGGGCTTATTTGAACATGGAAACCTCGCTGTCACCTCAGGAGTTTGACCTCTGTAGACATTCCCGTGGCTCATTCCCTTAGCTTAATACAGTTCAGTGAGCAAATATCTGGCTTAAAGAGACTTTTACGGATCGCTCAATGGAACATTCTACCACCTCCACTCGTGATAGCCTTTCGTGGTTTTCCTCTTGGTGGTGGTGTGAATGTGTGTCCCCCATAGACTCAGGTGTTTTATTAAGACTTGTCACTTGGGTCTCCAGCAGCCTAGCTAGAGGAGGTGTCGCTGGGGATGGATCCTGGGGTTCAGCCCAAAGGTGTGTTTGGGGGAGGATCTGAAGTCCCATCCCAAAGGTGTGCACAGAGGTTTGAGCTCTGGGGGTCTTTTGCTTGCTGCCTGTTCTGTGTTTGCTGCTTTTGATTTTCACTGGCCGTTTCGTTGCTTCTCTCTGCTTGGATGGATGGAAGGAAGCAGCTTCTTCTGCCAATGGTGGAACTTCCCCCTGGATCTGTAAGCTTGAAACAAAGCCCTTCCTCCCTCAAATTCTGTCGGGTTGGATATTTGTCCCAGCATCACGGATCTGTCTACAGCACTCTCTTTCCTGGCACTTACCTGATGTTAGAGTGCGTATTCAGATAACACACTTCAGCGAGGTAAAGAATTTGTTGACAGTTGTATCCTCAATGGCTAGACACGCTTTGTATGCATACCAAGCATTTGTTGAATAAATGAATGAATATTTATAAATGCTTAGTTATTTGAATAGCATTGATCTTTTTTTTTTTTTTTTTTTTTTTTTTGCTTCCATCTGTTATCCTGTTGGGATGACTCACACTTGTTCATAGCACAATTGCAACTTGTAAAACGGGAATGACACTGCTTGCTGGGTGTGTTTGTACATGGAGCGGGGTGGAAGTGCTTGGCAGAGTGCCCTATCATCCTTATCTGTATTTTTCCAGGAAACAAGGTTCCCAACACAGTGGGTCTCTCAGGATAAACCTAGAGCAATCTGATCAGTGTTGCAGGTATACATATCAGTGGCCAAGTTTGGGAAGCGCTGTTCATCCCACCTATTCTGTCCTTGTCGCCACTTTTATCCTCTGCTGGGCGGTACACTGAAAAACAATATCATCAAATATTAACTCTTTCAACTTAAAGATGCCTTCACTGGAATTAAAAAGAAATTATTTACCTGTTGGGGGTGGGGGCAGGAACTGGGCAAGCCAGGGCCTCCTTGCATGTGCCACCTTGTGCATGTGGCCTATGTAAGTACTGGGGAATCGAACCTGGGTCCTTAGGCTTCGAAGCCAAGTGCCTTAACCATCAAGCTATTTCCCCAGCCCCTGCCTTCACTGAATTTAAAGGGAAATTTAAGGGGCGTTATTCCCTCTTCTGTACGCAGCAAGTAACATTACATTGGCTTTCCCCTAATTTTATAAAGAAATAGAGTTCCATTTGTTTCTCATTAAACAGACTGGAAGGGGACTGGGAAGATGACGTAGTGGGTAAAACACATGTCTTGAGAGCATGAGGACCTTAATTTTAGATGCTCCGTATCCACATAAATGCCAGTCGTGGGAGCAAACGTCTGTAATCCCAGCGCTGGAGAAGCAGACACAAGGCCCATTGAGCCTAACCAGTGACCTCCAGGTTCAGTGAGTGGCCTTGTCATGAAAATAAGGTGAGGAGCAATGGAAAACAGGCACCTGACATCAACCTCTGGGGATCTCATCCTCTTTTTTTTTTTTTTTTTCTTTTTAATCTATTTCTAAGTTCCTGGGCTATGAAAGGAATGGTTTTGCTCTGCCCTTATGCTACAACTGTGATACAGTCTTGCCACAGTCCCAAAGGCAACAGAGCCAGTCACAGACCCTTACCAGGAGAGCCCCGAGTCAAACAAGCCTTTCTCTGCACAGACTGACTTATCTTGGGTATTCACTACAGAGATGGGAAACTGACTCCCACACCGGGCTGTGGTTCGGGTGTGACCAAGGGCCACTGCGGCCAGAATATTCTCTGTGAAACAGGACTGTAGAAGGCTTGCAGAGACCTGCCAGCCTGTCCCTTGGCGAGGACTCGCCATGCAGGTGACATCAAAGGAGTACAGACACCACTTAACTTTGAGTATCTCCCGGCACCCCAAAGCTCAGACACTTCGCATGCGTCTCCCCCACGCGGCAAAATCTCGACATCCTCTGGAAGTCGGTCCCCAGAAAAGTCGTTTGCAAACATTGTTTGTCGTCTCCCTCTTGGGATTGGCTGGCCAGCCATGCGAAAGCGGCTTCTCGTGGAGACAGATGGGCCACAAGTTTAGTCTGTTTTGTTTAGAACTCATGTAGACAAAAAGGCAAGAAGAGAGTTCTTGGAAGCAGGAAGGTGTTTGTTTTATTTCACAGACTGCCTTCAAGGCACAAGACTCCCTTCACTTCAATCGGAGGGTAACAATGCCGGAGGCGCCTCCACATTGCAGTCTGGTGACAGGATGCAAATCAGCAAGAGGAGACAGAAGTGGTATTCCTTCAGTCCCAGAAAAGCCCAAAGTGATATTTACAAATAAGATTTTTAGATGATGCCAGGAGAACGATAGCTTCAAAAAAAAAAAAAATCAAACAGGAATTCATAAGTCCTTCCGCATAGAGCAAGGGAAAGACTCGTCTAAGGAGAGCTCCCAGCCAAAGTCTTTTGGGTGACTGGGCCCACTGCTCATTGAGGTGACAAACACATCGACCAGTTCATTTGTGAGATAGGCATTCTGGTTAAATGGGATTGCCAAGGGGAAAAATCATTTACAGGTTCAATGATTTAATTTTTGGTTGACAAGACTTAAGTTTACTCAAAGCATTATGGAAGGAGCCGGTGCCTATGGGAGAAGGAGACGTTTAAACTGGCAAAGCCCCTCACACAATGCTCAGTTTCTAGTTATAACTTGCAACTGTTTATTATTGTCGATATTAATTGTTGCTTATAGCTTCTTTTCTTTTCTTTTCTTTTTTTCTTTTCAAGGTAAGGTATCATTCTAGCCTACACTGATTTGGAACTCAATAGCCCCAGGCTGGTCTCCTGAGTGCTTGGATTAAAGGCCTGGCAAATATATATATATATATATATATATGCATACATATATATATGTTTGTGTGTGTGCACGCATGCACACATGAGCATGCCAGGGCCTCTTGCCACTGAAAACAGACACCAGACACATATGTAACTTTTTGGCTCCAGCTTTATGTGGATGCTAGGGAATCGAACTGGGGCCAATGGGTTTTACAAACAAGCACCTTTAACCACTGAGCAATCTCCTCAGCCTTTATTCTATTTTCTCTTTACTTGGATCATTTCTAACTATCTGAACATTTTTGGAACTCCAGTTCTATTTATTTATTTTTTTCTTAGTGCTCAGGACTGTAAGTCAACCTAAGGCTTCAGATATAAATGCGGTTTTTTTCTTTTCCGTCTTTTACTTTTGACGGTTGATTTAAAAACTTGGACAATGCTTCTACTTGGGGCTCCAATCACTTCTATGTCACTTTTATTTATTTATTTATTTACCTAGTTATTTATTTTACAGAATTAAATCGTTGGAGCGTCCTTCATTTTTTTTTTTTTTCTCAAGACTTTTTCCTTGTGAGTATTTGCTCTTAGCCTACCAAGTTAAATAGGTTTTTGTTTCTTCTACGTCAGAGTGCTGTTACATCTTATTTCTGGACAGGTGAGATTCTCTCTCACACCAGAACACTCCTGCACCAAGCATGTGCTTTGTTGCATTCTTTTCGTGGCCACGAACTCATCAACATAGTGTACTTGGATTCTCGGAAGCCACGCTCGCCCTCTCTAGGAATGCCTCTTTACTGGCAGCTCTTTTTAGTTTCTTCATCTTACCAAAGCAGGAAAAATTAATTAATTTAAAAAAACTCTCCGCTTGGAATTATTTATAAATTCACATCCGGGTCTTAAGAAATAAAAGAGATTCTGGGTACCCTGTGTTTCCGCCTCCCAGCCTCAGCATCTTGAAAAACTACAGCCCGATATCACTAGGAAATGAACATCGGTCTCATTTACTACCAGACTCTGATCTCACCAGTTTTAACAACACTCACTTGAGTGTGTTCATGGCATCCTTGTGGTGCGTTTCCATGAGGGGATCGGTGTGGTGGATACCACTGCGGGCTCTTCCTTGTCAAGGAATGATGAACTCCGTGAAGTACTCCCCTCTCACCCCCATCACGTGTGCAACCACTGATCTCTCTTCCATCTCTGTAATTCTCTGTGGAATCTCTTGGTTTTGCACCCTTTTGACCTTTCTAACAGCCTTTAACCAAGACCCCATGACTTATTCTCATGAGAATAGCACACTTCCCTTTGAGGGAGAAATAGGTAGTTTTCTTTTTATGTGGCCAGTTAGAAGATAGCCCAGAGAGAATTCAAGGTCTGATCCAATAGAGTTTCATACCTCGGTGAATTAGCTGTCTTCCAGAACTTGCCTGAGGGCAAAGGCCATCCAAATAAGCTATGAGAGGGGCTCATGGTGGGCAAGGTTTTCTTTTTGGGTGCTCATCTCTTCTGATACCTGAACCTCTAGGCCTCACTATTCTGGTAAGCCCTTGTGCTGGGACAGGGATTCTTTTTCATTTTATTACTCTTTCTGGAGCTCGGGGACCCCTCCTGACGGATCTTTTAGCATTTTTCCTGTTGTGAAGGTGAAATGTTTACATCCCTTTGCTCTACTTCCTCTGTGTGTGTGTGGTGGGGGGGGGGGCTACTTTAAGCTCTGGTCCTTTTGCAATTTCCCTAGACTTCCCTCCCCTGTTCCTGCCTTTCTCTGCATACCAATTTTCTCAAACAAACCATATAATTTAACCTTTTTGGAATCCATTTCCTCAATTCTTTATTGGAATGGACATGGATCTAAAAGTTGGGATTCATAGCTGAGGGAAAGAATGTCCCTGCTCCCCAAAAATCCCATTATATCTTAATCTTGTCTGAAAGTTCTTCAACCTCCTTATAGGGTCAAACTGGTCCACTGTCTTTTCCTTAAAACTTTGTTGTTTTCCATTAATGCAAGGGAACTGGTTTTTGTTGTGGTTGTTGTTTCTGTTAGCTTATAATTAGAACAATGAAAAAAAAATCTCACAGAGGAAGTTCTAGATCTGATTTCTCCAGAGATTCCTTCTGTAATATTCTTATATCTTTAGAGTCCTTCCTCTGTCTTCTGGGACTGCTGCCATCTGAGGCCCTGAGGATATGCCCAGACCTGAGTGGTCTTTCTCACTATCTTCCTTATCCTGTGGAATGGTTTTGATGGCATCTCTGTGCGACGCTGTCTTGAGCTCTCTAACTCCAGCTGTGTACTCAGCCATGAGCATCTGTGGGAACAGTCACCATTGGCACTTGGAATCCAAAGACCTTATTCTCAGCTAGCTTCCTTGCTGACCCAATGTCTTTGCTCTTTAGTCCTGTGCTTGCCAATGACATTCTCTTGTGCTTTCTAATTCTCTTTGAGCAGATCTGACCTCTTTGCTGTCATAGAAAATAGATGACTACCCTCCAGTTCAGAAGACAAATCAGAAGAAGAAAAGAGCTCAGTATGGTCTTTGGAGAGGGGAATAGGCTTTGATAGGGTGTCAGGCACCACGGCACATGTGAGACATCAAGCTTCCCTCTCCACACTGTCCTCACCCCCATGATGCACTGCAGAGGGGCCCATCAGAAGAAGAGAAGTAAGCCCCAGGTGTGGTGGCGCACGCCTTTAATTCCAGCACTAGGGAGGCAGAGGTAGGAGGATCACTGTGAGTTTGAGGCCACCCTGAGACTACTTAGTGAATTCCAAGTCAGCCTAGACTAAAGTAAAACCCTACCTCAAAAAAACAAATAAAAACAGAAGGAGAAGTAAAAAGAAGGAGGAAGAGGCTGGGGCGGGGAGACAAAGAGCAAAGGAAGGAGGAAAAGCCGCACCTGTGTTGGAGGAAAGTGAGAAGCTGCTAGGAAAGTAAGAGGAATGCTGGAGAGATGGCATAGCAGTTAAGGTGCTGGCTTGCAAAGCCTGAAGACTCATGTTCGACTCTCCAGGTCCCATGTAAGCCAGTCACATAGTGACACAAGTACGCAAGGTCACACATGCACACAAGGGGGCGTTCAGTTGCAGCGGCTAAAGGCCCTGGTGCACCAATTCTCTTTCTCTCTCATACTTAAAAAAATGCAGTCTGTTGGGCTTGTCTCAAAGAAAAAAAAAGTAAGAAGAGTATTTCTTTGGACCAGAGTGATTTTTGTTTTTTTCTGATGAATGAACATGAGTGTTAAGTTGTCAAAAATGAGCCGAGTCT